>OY728145.1:1702724552-1703974552 GCA_963277665.1 Viscum album
TACATACATACATACATACATACATACATACATACATACATACATACATACATACATACATACATACATACATCCATACATCCATACATACATACATACATACATACATACATACATACATACATACATACATACATACATACATACATACATACATACATACATACATACATACATACATACATACATACATACATACATACATACATACATACATCATTATAAACCATTTAGATAAATAATAATAATTGTATCCTTTGTTCATATCCTTAGTAAAGCAGAAGTAACATTATAGGAGGTCATCTTAGATGGAAAATAATTTTGAAAGATTACTTGGGACATTTCTTGAGGAAAATAGCTTTTCTTTTATTTTTTTAAACTTAAAACATTTTTAAACAAATTTTCTTTGAAAATAGCCTTTAAAACTTATAAATGAATATTTAGAAATCATTTAAAACATTTCTTGAGGAAAATATTATTTCCTATTTGGAAAAGAAAAATTAAAACATAAAATTTTTTTAAAATCAATTTATTTGAAAATAACCTTGAAAACATAGAAAGGAAGCTTCAAATAAAATAATGTTCATGATGATGGGAATTATTTTCATGCCGTACAAGTTAATACTATAATTCCATTCACATTTTTAGTAAAATATAAATGGGTATTGTTTTTTAAAATGACATAGAGATTAATTTTACAAAAAAAATTAGAAATTCAAACATGGGACAAAATGTATTTAATAAATCATTTGAATAATTCTAAAAAAAATTTATTTTTTAGAAAACATTATTTTAGAAGAAAAATATTTTCGACCTAAAAGATAATTTTTCATAAAAACATTCCTTTGAACTCTTTAGTACGTAAGGAGAGGAAAATGAAGGGAAAATATATATTCTCATGAAATAAAAATTAGAGAAGAATGCCATGACCCGTCCCTCGGGGCTCGTGCCATGATTACCCAAAGCCCACCTTCCATATGCTGGGGGATGGATACTAGAACTGAATAGGCATATCCCAAAAAGGGAAGGAATTTTCATTTAAATATGTACACATTCACATAGCTCAAACTACAGAAAGTAAACATGAAGTAAACCAGAACTATCACTGAGATAACCATAGAGAGTAAAATACAAACTGAAAGTACAAAGGGGACATAATACAAGCCCAAAACCACAAAGGAAAGTAAAAATACCATGGTTCGTATGCTAGAGACCTCACTTGAAGGGGTAGGTGTAGGGTAGCTTCCTATATCCATAGAAGTATGCCCATCCGTCCCATCTCACTGGGCACTACCAGGTCCCGGACCACCAAGGTGTTCGTTAAAGTGTCTGTTTGTCTTATCTCACTGAGAACCACCTGGTCCCGGACCATTGAGATCTTGGTCGAAGCTTCCTTCCATGCCATATCACCAATGACCACCTGGTTCCAGACCACCAAGGTCTCCGTCGAAGCATCGATCACCTCCACGGGACACGACGCGTGCATGCGAAGCCCGTGTAAGGGTCAGTAGCACAATACTTAGTAGGGACCCCAAACCACCAAGGAATGACCACTAAGCAATCCACAAATCCAACCACAAAGCATGATCAAAAACCAAGAAAACTCACATAGGTATAATCTAATGTATAAAAATAAAGACTATCATTCGCAACACTGAACACCTTGGACTGTTGAGGTACTCATCCCAGATGAGTATCGTGGGTCTGCCGGGTCACACAGAGACACTAGAAGCTAATCCACACAGGGTCTCTAGGATTTGATCTACAAAGGGTTGCTAGGATCAGATCCACATAGGGTCTCTATGATCTTATCCACACAGGGTTATTAAGAGAGGATCCACAAAGGGTAACTAGGAGCTGATCCACATGGGGATTCTAGGAGATGATCCACACCGGGTCACTAGAAGTTGATCCACACATAGTCGCTAGTTTTTGGGACTTAGCCAGCTATAGGATTCCCGCACGAAGCACACTTGATTTTGGGGGAATATAATTCTCTGACCATTCTTCATATTTCAACTTCCATGAAAGTACATATAGAGTATACCAAAATAATCGCCTCATCATTAGGGTTCAAAAACCACAAAAATCTTGTCAATCATATGCTCGATTTGAAGGTTAATGGAATTCTAGTAATTGTTGGCCCGATCAAGGCTGGGCTAGGTCCGACCCAGTCAGACTGACCTAACCAACCCAGCCCAGGGGCTTTGCATGCCTTAGAATAGTTTAACCAATCCAGCCCAAATTAGTTCGGGTTTGGGCTGGGCCAGTCTGGCCAGGCCACTGGGCCAGGCCCATTGGGCCTTACTGGACCCAACCCGGTTTGGCCGGGGGTCCAACCCACCAGGTCGCCCAGTGACCCAGTTCTATCTGGCCTGTCCTGCAACATGCGGTCTGGTTGTTCCCAGACTGAGCCGCCCCATGGCTCGGTGTTATTCTGACGGCCCGACCCATAATAGCGGGCTAACTAAATCAATCCTGGGCTGCCCTGCGGCCCGGTTCACATTCCCCTGCCCAACCCACATGGAAGACTAGTTTTCTTCCATCTCGAGCCAACCTGTAGCCTAGATCGTGCCATAGCCTAGTGTCTTGAGTGCCTGACTTCATCCAGCTGGACAGAAGTGGTCAGTGACCACACCGCCCTTCTCCCGGTCAACGCGGCATAAGATGCATTGACTTTCTCCCTGCAGTCGGTTGCTGTAGGGTTTCACCTGGCAGACGAAGGAAGTAGGGCCACATTCCATGAGATAGGTTCGTGCGGATAGCACTGACCTGCGATATTTCCACAGGTTTACCTCCACCCCGTATGTCACAGCTTCATGCTGCGACCCGTCACCATCACCTGCATCCTGGGTGCCACGACCCTGCTACTTCCACCCACCAACATGAGTGCCAATGACCTTTTCTGCTACCGTGGCACACTACTAGCATGCCACCTCCCTCTTGCCTCCACAACTAAGGTGTCGTGGCCTGGTGCTTTCACTGCAGTTGGTCACCACCGCCTTGTACCGATGGTGTTGCAACCCGCCTGGTCGCGGTCCTTTCACCTGGATCTTCCTTGGCTGATGCATCATTGTCATTGCTCCTTGAATAAAGAAGTGATATAGAGAGAGATATGGGTCACAATAAACACCCAAAAAATGATCTAGGTCTTTGTTCATGTTGACCCGGATGTATTCTTGTTAGTGGATCATGAAGAAAAGGTGGAATAATCAATAAGACAAGATATACCCTTTATCCCGCATCACTAACCACCCCTTATGAATGACCAATCCACGAGTTAACTTGTTTGTGAGTTTACTTGAATTTATTGTTTAAAAGAAAGACATGGAAAAGATGATATTCACTTAAAATAAACCCCCTACCTAGAGAAGGTTCGTCATTGGTGTCGATCCATTCTAATACATTGGGATTTGTCAACCTCTAGTCTCAGATCCTTCCTCCAAGGAGTCATCGCTATTTTCTGATAAACTAACATTCTTTGTTGAAGATAAAATCCTTATCCATAGATTCGTTAGAGAAATTATCAGGCCTCCAACTATTTTATCCAAACCATTATCTAATTTAAAGAGAAACATATCAAGAAATTTTTGTTATGTTGTGTCATCGCGTCCTTACGCTTCAGTTAAAGAGCCTCATTAATGGGGGTTTTCACTGCCTCCTCACCGCACTGTAGTGCTTCCTTTCCTTCTCAACAGTGAGGAAAATAAAATAAAATAACTTTTTAATTTATTTTATTTCTCTTCCAAAAGGTCAAAAAATTATCTTCTCCAGTCGACCCTCACTAGTCAAAGTTAGGTCCTTTCTATGAAAATCCCAATGTTCAAAGTTCAAAGGTTTCCTCTGATTTTTAATTCGAGCACCGAGTTAAAAGTTAGAAAATCCTTCTCACACGTTTATTTAAATGAACAAACAATTTCAAAAACTATCCTTCACCCTTGACCCATTCCAGTCAAGGTTAAGCTCTTACTACGGGAAAGATTCCCTCATGATCTCAATAGTACTCTCATATTTCTAATCCGAGTTACTATTTAGGAGTTATAAGGATTAAAAAACCACTTTATTTAATTATTTTATGTAAGAACAAAACTATTTTCCACTGTTGACTCGCACTAGCCAATGTTAGGATCTGCCTAAGGAAATCATACCCTCACAAGATCAACGGTGGTCTCAGGTTTTCAATCAGTGTCACCATTGGTGTTTTATAAGGATTTGAAAAATTAAATAATTTTATTTAATAATTTTATTTCTGGTTATGCCATTTTCAGGTTTTCTCACTAGAGGCCCACACCAACTAAAATTAAGTTGCGTATAGGGTAAAACCTCCATCCTAAATGTAATGGTGCCATAAAATTTCTAATCTGTGCAAACGTTTAAGAGTAATTACAAATTTTCAGGAAAACTGCTCATACGCGCTATTTAAAGCTTAACATTTTTTCAACCGATTATTCTGGGCACTCAGGGAATGAAAATTTCACACTATCTCAGCACATGGTCTCAAAATAATCCCATTTAATTTAAAAAAATACATGGAATTATAGGGTATTACATTACTCCCCCTTTACAGCTTTATGTCCTCGTAAGACAAAACAAGGGATAATAAAATAAATGGGGGGTACTTAGCATGAATCTAAACCTTTTTCTATGACGTGCCCTCCTGGAGATTCCCATGCTGCCAATGAACACACAGTAGAGGAATCAGCCATCCACAAAGGATCCTCTCATGTTGATCCTCTATCTCCACTAAGTACTTCACAAATGTCGCCCCGTCGTCAATCTCTATATACGTCGTTGAGGAGAGACCCATAAGAATACATGGTCCCCCTCTTCGAACTCTAAGGGTCTCCATCTCCTACCAACATATAATTTATATCGGCTCTATGCAGTCATCATTCGCTCTTGGATGACTTGCACCTTCTCAGTGGTAGCCTACTCCATCTCTGGACCCATGAGTGTTGACTCCCCTGGATTTGTCCATCATAACGGCGACATGAATGGTTGTACATAAAATTCCTCAATCAGTGCCATACTGATGGTACAATAGTAACAATTGTTGTATGTAAACTCCACCAGTGGTAGGTTTTCCCACCAACTGCGACCAAAATCAAGGATGCAAGCTCAAATCATTTTCTATAAGGTTTGTATGGTCCGCTTCATCTAACCATCAGTTCGTGGGTGAAAGGCTATGATCAATCACAACTGATTCCCAAAAAGACACATGTAATCACTTCTGCAATTAGGATGAAAGCATGCATCATGATTTGGGAATATCGTAGATGGGACTCCATGGAGTCGAACTATCTCATGCACGTAGAGGTGTCCCAAGCTCTCTACTGAGCCCTGTTCTCGAATGGGAAGGAAGTGAGATGACTCGGTGAGTCGGTCTACGATCACCCAGTGGTATCATTCCCCCCAGATGTATGTGGTAAGCCTATCACAAATTCCATCGATATTCAATCCCACCTCTACTTTGGTACCTCGAGGGTTTGTGTCAATCCTGATGGAACTTGGTGCTCAACCTTCACTTGCGGATAAGTGAGGCATCTCAAGACAAACTCTGCCACCACCTTCTTCATCCATGACCACCAGTACTGATGTTAGAGGTCCTGCTATATCTTCTCTCCACACCTGTATGTACCACCAAAGGGAATGTATGGAACTCCCTAAACAACTACTCCCACAATGCCACTAGTCATATGGTGCATCCTCTGAAAAGGATGACGTGCCCCTAACTTTTGAATATCAAATAGGGACATTCCCTGTAAACATCTGGGTACATGTAGTCTCACAGCTAGAATCTTTGAGTGGAACCTCTATGACTTACTGTAAGTGTGGAGGGGAAAATACCATCGATTGAAGATAAGATGACTCAACTCTATCCACAAAGGATATCTGAAGTGTGGCCAACTGATCTGAGGCCTCATTCGGTAACTGTGAACTCGATCTCTTTCTAAGAGCATCTGCCACAACGTTCCCCTTTCCTAGAGTATAGAATATCTTTAAGCCATAGTCCTAAAGGAACTCCATCCATCATCTCTATCTCAACTACTGAAAATAATATGAGCACCTTTACATCCATGCAAAAGGATACTCCTTTCAACTGATCAGTGTGCTCATCAACCCCTTAGTAGTGGGTACTTGTTCTCCATTTCCAATTGGTTAAAGATACATAAATCAACACATAACCTTGAACACCGGGTCTTATTAAGCCCTTCCTCTGTAAGTCCCCCACCTACACCCTCATCCTGTGAAGCTCTACGAAATCCATCCAATATACAGATGTTGATATTGGTTCTATTTAGGGGTGTATAATGATGCATAAGTCCATATCCATATGGGGAGGTAATATTGGAAACATCTTTTGAAGTTATGTCCTCGTACTCCACCATTACTGCTGGGAACTAATAACTCAAAACATCCACTGCCACGAGGGTAAGGCTGGCCAACTGAAGAGTGATTGGATTTACTCTCCTATGCATGAGTTTATGGGAACCTTAATGGTTTGTCTACATGGTTTTCCCACAAGGATAACTAAACTTTGGAACAACCATACGATGCTTACTACCTCTTCAGGGAACCTTATTGGTTTTTCCACATGGTTTGGTATAGAATATCTTGAAGCCATAGTCTTGAAGGAACTCCATCCATCGTCTCTCTCCTAACTGCTGAAAATCCTATAGGCACCTTTCCATCCACGCAAAAGGATTCCCCTTCCAACTGATCAATGTTCTCATCAAGCCCTTAGTAGTGGGTACTCGTTATCCATGGACAATTGGTTAAATTTAAAAAAATAAACACATAACCTTGAACACTGGGTCTTATTAAGACCTTCCTCTACAGGCCCCCCACCTACACCCTCATCTTGTGAAGCTCTACAAAATCCATCCAATATACTGATGCTGATATCGGTTCTATTTTTGGGTTTATAATGATGCATAAGTCCATCGCCCTATGGGTAGGTAATTGTTAGGTCCACAAGGCAGAATACCCTGAGAGGGGGGGGGGGTGAATCAGGGTATGGCTAATTTAAAATTAATGCATGTTCTGATCTTATTTTGCTGTTAAGCAAAACAATCATCTCTCTCTTTCCTGTTGCACAAATTAAACAGAAAGTTAAGCATGCATAGGATACATCAATTTTACTTGGTTCACCGCAAAGGGCTACGTCCAAGGAGTATACGCCGACAAGTTTCCGGTCATACCAATTCCACTAAACTTCACTGGCTGTGGATTACAATGTTCGGGTACAGTCACTCTGTCCCAGGCTCACTGCCTTTGCAAGGTTTAGGGTCAGCTCACTTCTTTCCCAAGGTTCACTTCCTATTTCCCTCTCTCTAGCTCACTGCCGGTGGAGAGGATCACCTACTACCTATTCCTAAGCTCACTGCTCTGTGAAGGGAATCCACTCACAGTTTATAGACCTGTAGGTCTCTTCATTTGCATGAAAGAATGCATCTTCAACTGTAGATAGATGCTCTGTTAAAGTCCAACTTTCATCCACTGATGAATAGCACTTTGCCTCTTACCACTGGGAAACTACCTTTGGAAAGTACCTTCGCAAAGCACCCTACTTCGCGAATATCCCAATTTCGCGATGCTCAAACAAGCCTTTGCAAAGCTCCTTCCTTTTCGCGAATCTCTCTCGTGAATCACTCTCGCAAAGCACTCTCGTGATGCTCAATCCGTCGCAAAGCAAAGGCCCTCGCGAAGCTTAGTATGCCAACATGGTGCTCGCAGGTTTCGCAAAGCAATAATAGCCGCCGCGAAGCACCTCTTTTGCGAAGCACACTGGCTCCGCGAACCACCTTCGCAAATCGAGAGCGAATGATCTTCTCTGAAAATTCTCTCTACTTCTCTCGAGGGGGTCGGCCTCTATTTATAGAAAATTCCACTGACCCTCGAACTTTCCGCGCGAAGTCAACTCCACGTCATTTCAAATCACGATGCTTCAAAGTTTCAGCCGGAATTCTGTCCAAATCGCGAAGCACCACAACAATTTTCCATTCGCGGAGCTTGACGTAGTCGCGAAGAATCACCATCAACATACCTTAACGCCTTCTCCGCGAAGCTTCCTCGCAAATCCCTTCACCACCGCGATGCGCTTCAGCCTCTTCCGTTCGTGAATTTTGACGTAATCGCGAAGCATCACCGCCTCCATTTTCTGGTCTTCGCGAAATCCAATCCATGCATCCTATCTTCGTGAAATTCATGCCTTTGCCATATTAAATTATGATCTTCATGGAAATCCTATTTTTGCGATGCTCACCAAATTCCAAATTTTGGACCCCAAAAATTTGGCAAACACTAGGAAACGGCGCCACCTTGTACTGCTCTTTTGTACCGCCTCCAGACCGTCCTTTCCTTTGTCATCATTCTTTGTCAACAAGGATTGTCAAAAACTTATTGGGAACTCGACAAATATCCATGAAAACCTGCTTTGTCAACAAACAAAATCATCCCAAAAATACTACAATATTACCTTGAGAGATTTTTTCCCAACAGTAATCATGGAAACATCTTTTGAAGGGATGTCTCTATACTCCACCACTACTGGTGGTAACTAATAACTCAAAACATCCACTTCCACGAGGGTAAGGCTGGATGACTCAAGATTGATTGGATTCAATCTATTATACATGAGTTTATCCCATGATTCCTGGGTTTCCTTTTTCACTGAAAAAGGAAAACCCATTTCCAATGCTGCAGATATACCACATACTTTTTCCTAAAACACTCAATCTGATCATAGACTATGGATGACCAGCCCTTACCAAAACTAACGTCATAAGGCCTTGTTGTTGTGACAGATACGTTCCAACCGAAACTCTCACCTTAATGGTCATATCACACCATCAGGATAAGTGTTATTATCGAGTCTCCTCTAATAAGAATCTACAAATGTAAGGTTCAATTCAATGGTTTAATATAAAACCCTAGGTCTTGAACATGATTTGTGAAAATAAGGAATGATTATCACCTATGTCTATTTATACGATAGCTAAGAGTATACACACAATGTACCTTCAATCATTTCTAGAGCCCTTGGGTCATATTCCTTGGCCGCATACAGCTACACCCTTCCCCTATCCTCCAGCACCCTGAGCTTGGTGGGGACCATATTGGGGTGGTGGTTGTAACATGTCGAAATGTATACCACCTCTTACGAGTCTCCCAACTCCTCTACCACATCTACCACCCTACAGATTCATCTGTTCATGCCACTTCTTCTTCCTTGGTGGCCCATCCACTATTTCACTATCAGCACAACGGGCTGGAAAATCTCTAGCAAGATTTCCCCTGCCATATTTTGAAAATAATTTACTCTTCCTAGGCTGACTAGACTCACCCTACGAGCCCTAATCTCTAGATCCCCTATCTTGAGACCTCTTCTCGGAATGTCTCACATGTCCAAGTCTCTGAGATTGACGTCGACTACCTTCTTGCCCAGTACTGACATCCACTGGCTCTATCTACTCATTCAAAGGACTTCTAGTAATAAAGGTTCTCTCTAGAACCCTAGCATAATTCAGAATGTATAGAGGAATAGTGCGGGCTTGGATGACCCTAAACACACCTTGCTCAGAGCTCCAAGCCCTGAAGCACTGGTCGTATCGTATTAATCGAGTACCTAGAAAAGTTGGTATGCCTTGATGAATAATCAGCTACCATCATGTTGTCCTGCCAAAGCTGTAGATGCTATTTGGCACACATATCCCTTAGATTTCATGGTGATATCCCCTTCTCTATGAAAGGTTCTCAAGCTCTGACCCAGGAAGATTCACCTCATTGTAATATCAGGTAATCTAAACCCCACCACCGCTTTGTGGATCCATGCAGCCCACTATCAGGACCACCATATGATCTAATAGTATCCTGACTAGGTGGAAAACTCAATCACTACCTCAAGCCAGTCCTTATCTTCTTGTGATTCAGGCTTGCCTTGGAACCTGAGGGGTCTCAATCACTAAAACTCATGTATGACACTAAACCTACATGCATCCTCTATTGATAGCACCGATAGTTTCTGTTGACCAATGGGAAGTGGTAAAGCTGGGACAACACCTGAAGGTGGCATATCAGGAAACAATCCCTGTACCAAAGACTCATGACAATGTGGACCATCCTCATGGTCACACACTGGAATCCTGGTTTGGTGTTTGCGTGGAGGCATCTTGAAAGAGATCATGATGGATCATGATTAATAGATTATACCTGGTGAACTTACTCTCACTCAAAAAGATCACAAGAAATAAATTCCAAGATGCATGCAACCAGTGTTTTCATGTATTGGGTTGGAAAATAGAATTCAGGGTCCCTGCATATGGATACATCGGCCACTGCACCAACACTGGACTCCTTGGCCTACACGCCGAACTCGAAAAACTTAACACGGTTTCCCCATAAAAATTTATCAACTCTTAGTTCTTCAAGTAGAGCTGACTGCCTCTGATAACACTTTTTCATGATACATCTCCCAGGTCCCATGTTGTGACTACCCAAATACCACCTTCTATAGGCCAGGATCAAGTGACTAGAATTGGATAGGAATATCCCAAAAATGGAAGGCATTTTACCTTAAATCTATACACACACTCATAACTCAAACTGTGGAAAGTAAAAATGAAGTAAACCCAAAACTGTCCTTGAGAAAACTACAGAGAGTACAATAGAAACTAAAATTACAAAGGGGCTAGAATACAATCTAAAAACCACAAAGTGATGTATAAGTGCCACAATCTGTCCGCTCGAGACCCCACCCGAAGGGGTAGGTGTAGGGTAGAAACCTGTGGCAGTGGAAGTACGCTTTTCCAACCCATATCACTGTTCACTACCTAGTCCTAGACCACCAAGGTCTCTATTGAAGCTTCTGTCTATCCCTTCTCACTAAGAACTACCTAGTCCAGGACCAACGAGGTCTCTGTCGAAGCATCCATCCATCTTGTCTCACTAAGAACCACCTAGTCCCAGACCACCAAGGTCTCCATAGAAGCATCGATCACCTACAAAGGACAAGACACGTGCAGAAAAATCCCATGAAGGGGGGAGTAACACAATACTCAATAGGGAGCCAAAAAAAACAAGGAAATACCACAAAGAAATCCACAAAGCTAACCACGAATCATGATCATGAAGCAAGACAACTCACACAGGTATAATCTAAAGTACCAAAATCAGGACTATTAGTCTCAACACTGAACACCTTGGACTATTGATCTACTCATCCTAGATGAGTACCATGGATCTTCTGGGTCATACAGAGCCACATGGAGTTGATCCACATCGGGTATTTAGGAGATGATTCACACAAGGTTGTTAGGAGCTAATCCATACAGGGTTGCTAGGAGATAATCCACAGAGGGTCTCTAAGAGATGATCCACATAGGGTCACTACAAGCTAATCCACATGGGGACTCTAAGAGCTGATCTATATATGTTCGGTATGAACTGATCCAGACAGGGTTGCTAGGTATTGATCCACACAGGGTCACAAGTCTTCGGGTCTCAACCAACCGCATGATTCCCATACGAAGCAAGCATGATTCTGGGAGAATATACTCCTCAATTCAATCTTTTTATTTCAAATTCCATGAAAGACTCATTAGATAATTCCAAAATAATCACCTTGTCGGGAGGGTTACAACACCACAAACATATCATCAATCAAATGCCCGGTTTGGAAGTTATTGGTGTTTTAGTTATCGGGGGTCGGTTATGTCTGGGCCTAGTCTAACCAAGTCGGACCAAACTAACCAACCCAGCCTGAGGGCCCCACATTCCCTGACCCAATTTGACTACTCCGACCTAACTCAGTTTGGTACTGGGCCATATCGGTCCATTTTCGCCACTAAGGCATGCCCATTGGGCCTTACTGGATCCAACCCAGTTTGATCAGAGGTCCAACCCACCGGGTCACCCAGTGACCCGGTTCTATACGGCCCAACCCACAACAGGCATGCCGGTGGTTACCAGCCTAGTTCTCCCAGTGGCCTGGGGTAATTATACCTTATTAGCCCACAATAGAGGGCCACTTTAATCTAGGTCGAGCCACCATGTGGCCTGGTTCTCACTCCTTGGGCCAGCCTGCATGGCAGGCCGATTTCATTCCTGCCCGGGCTGCCCCACAGCTCAACTCATGCCCCAGACTAGCCGCTTGAGTTGCCGACTTCCTCCAACTGGGTGAACACAGTCAGTGACCACACTTCCCTTCTCTTGGTCAATGCGGTACAAGCTACATTGATCCACTCCCCATGACAGGTTTCCTTGGGGGTTTTCCCACCAGATGAATGTGGCCAGCTTGAGTTCCACGCAGCTGGCCTATGTGGCCAACACCCACCCGTGGCGCTGCTGCGGGTCTGTCTCCCCCCATCTAGTGTGACTTTGTGCCACATCCCATCACCGCCGCCTGTAGCCTGGGTGTCATGGGTTCCTCCTCCTCCGCGACCTGGGTGTTGTTTCCCTACTACCAGCGTGCCACCTCCCTCCTACCTCTACGGCTGAGGTTCTGTGGCCTGGTGTTGCCATCGTGGCCTCGTGCAGCTGGTTTTTCTACCTGCTAGATCACGGTCCTTTCGCCTAATGATTCCTCGGTTGATGCATCATCTCCATTGTGTTGCAAAGAACAGAGTGGGAGAGAGGGAGGGTGGTCACATAAAACAACCAACGAATGATTCGAGTCTTTGATTATGTTGACCTGGATGCATTTTTATTAGTGGGTCACAATGATAAAGTGGAATAATCAATAAGAAAAGATACCCCCTTTATCCTACATCACTAAACACCCTGTATGAATGACCGTTAAGTGGGTTAACTAGTTTTTTAGTTAACCCGCATTTGTCTTTTAAAAGAAAGATGGCGAAAAGAAGATATTCACTTAAAAAAATCCCTACCTGGAGAAGGTTCATCTTTGGTGTCAATCTGTTTGAAGCTGTTGGAGCTCGTCGACCTCTAGTCCTGTATCCTTCCTCCAAGGAGTAATTTCCACTTTCCAATCTGCCAACATTCTTTGTTGGAGACAAAATCCTTCATCATATATTCGTTAGAGAAATTCTCACACCACCAACTATTTTCTCCAACCCATTATCTAATTAAAAGAGAAACACATCACACCATTTCTGTTACACTGCGTTGTCGTGTCATTACACTATTTCATTTATGAAACATTGTATTTATTATGATTTAGTTAATGATACTCATTAATGGGGTTTGTTTCCGCACTACAGTGCTACTCGTCCTTCTCAACGATGAGGAGAAGAAAATAAAATAACTTTTTAATTTATTTTATTTCTCTTCCAAAGGGTCTGAAAATTATATTTTCTAGTCGACCCTCACCGGTTGAAGTTAGGTACTTTCTAGGAGAATATCTACATTCTAAGATTAATGTTTCTCTCAGATTTATGATTCGAGCACCCATTGAAAGTTATAAAAACCCAATGGCATGTTTGTTCAAATGACCAAAAGCATTTCAAAAACTATCTTTCCCCTCGACTCGCGCCGGTTGAGGTTAAACTCCACCTAAGGGAAAACTTCCCTCACAAGCTCAATAGTACCCTAAGATTTCCAATCATAGTTACCATTTTGGAGTTATAAGGATTTTAAAATAGAATAACTTTATTCAATTATTTTATTTACGACCAAAAACTACTTTCCACTATTGACTCACGCCAGCTAATGTTAGGCTCGTTCTAAGGAGAGCATACCATCACAAGCTCAACAATGGTATTAGATTTTAAATCCTAGTCACCATTTTTGATTTATAAGGATTATAAAAATATAATAATTTTATTTAATTATTTTATTTACGGTTATGCCATTTTCAGTTTTTCCCACTAGAGGCTCATGCCAACTAAACTTAAGTCGCATCAAGGGAAACCCACCATATTGAACACAACAGTTCCCTAGGATTTATGATCCGGGCACCCATTTAAGAGTTATTTCACTTTTTCAAGAAAAACAATCACGTGCACTATTTAAAGCATAACATTTTTCGATGGATCATTCTAGGCACTTCATTCCTCGGAATTGCATGTCATCTCAGCACCTGGTCTCAAAATAATACCATTTAATTTTAAAAAAAATCATGGAATTATGGGGTATTACAAAGAAAATTCATGAGTTTATTGAGATATAGATCATATGATTTCATATTTGGAAGTATAATCATAAACAATACCGATAAACAATGAGATTGCAACATAAAACTATTACCACATTGGTAACTGTAACACCCCAAGATTTTATGAAGAATATTATTTTAATTCCGTTGATATATTGTGTTGTACGCTACACCAAAGATATATTACACTACACGCAACCCTGACCTGGCTTGCATTACACGCAATCACGACCTTCCTCGATAGCGTGTGCTGTACGCAATACCGGGTTTCACTAAACAACGATATATGGTTATAATATTATCATGAACTAGCCTTTATGAATAGTATTAACTACATTTTTAATTTTATAACATTATTATTCATCTTACTCATTTTTTAGAACATGGTATGAGAATAAAATAAAATTTTCAGGTAAAATATGGAATTTTCAAAAAATGCAGTTTTGCCGCATTTTGATGGCGCACCCACCTTAAATCTTGTTTTTGACATGTCTATAAGTTCAATTTAGAAAAATAAAGTTCTTATTTGGAATCAGGATATAAAAATTTACTTTGGATAAATTTTTCATATTATTCTGATAACTTTCATATTTTAATGAATAGTAAAAACACGGTATATTTTAATTAAAAAAACTTTTTTATCACAATAATTTATATGGTTAGATTATCTTTTTAATTGTTTTTAAAGTGTAATTGGAATATATTATTACCATTTAATCCAATGTTTTTCATTGGAATTAATTTCACTTTGAAATTGGATATAAACAAGTATCAATCTTTTGATTGTTTTTGTTTCTTAAAAACACGCTATTTGTTTTGATAACGGGAAATAAATTTAAAATTAATTAATTCCACTTATATGTTATGAATTTGGAAAAATACACATCAATTTTGAATTCAGAATATCAAATAATTCTTAGGCTGAATTTTTTGTATTTTTTTGAAAAACTTCAATTTTCAATGAATAGTGAAACCACTTAGTGCTAGTTAAAAACTGACTTTTTATTAATTTAAACTTAATTTTACCGCTTATGTGAGTGGAATTTCAAAAATAAAAGAGACATGGTTAATATCAAGGACTAAAATGTGGTTCAATGAGATGAAAATAATTTTTAGTGAATAGTAACTTTTTACTTTTTTACCACGGTTAAAAGTAAATAGGGTAATTAAGGCTAAAAATGATATTATTATTACCCTAACAAATGTCCTAATTCTATTGGATAAATTTAATTCGACCAAAAAAACCTTAGGAATAAAATATGACCATTTAGGACCACTTGGATTAGATTAGGACATTTATTATTAATTTATTTAAAGAAGGGTTAAAAGAGTTGAAATCAAAGTTTAATAACTAAATGATTTTTAATATAGGGTTATACATAAGATAAATTCGACTATAAATTTTCCTTAGAAAGATAAAGAAATTTAATACATAATGGTATTTTATTTATAATTTTCAGACATTAAATAATTAAATTTATTTATGACACAAAGATGATGAAGTAATTATCTTATTAATGAAATATTGACATAATTGATGTTATAAATACCCAAATAAATGTAATTTGAGACTTTTAATGAATTACACTAATTTTATAGGTTAATATGGCATGTTAGTATTGATTTAGTTAACTTTTTTCGAACTAATCATTCTTTTATGATTTTCACAAAAATCAATTACCAAATAGTTTCAAAATTGACATAAAATAGTTTTTAAAACAAATATTATATTATTAATTGTTATTGTATTCCTAAAAATATAAGGTTTGGAAAAATGACTTATATAAGGTTATATATATTAATAATAAACAACAGGTCCGTTTGGCTTGTTATAGTAAGTTTATTAACATTATAGTGTAAGAACACAAGAAGACACGGTAAAAGTAAAATTATTTAACTTAAGGTTAAATCTAAATTATAAGGTTAAAATAGAAACCTAAACTTGTCTAAATTCTATTGGATGAGAGGATTTAGACCCATCCTCACATTAGCTTATAAATAACTCAATTTGGAGCTATTAAAAACCGAATATGACTTTATAATAAAATAATATTTTTGAGTTTTTCCAAAGGTGCCCCTCTCCTCCCTTATAAAAGGGCACCTCCTCCCTCTCTTCGTCACACCACTTTGAGCCTTCAAGCTCGGCCAAACCCTGCAAAATTCTCTTCTCCACTTCCCTAGAAACATCTTAGAGGTAATGTTATTCTTCAAAGACCAATTTTAGTGCCCTAAGAGGAGGTCTCAAAGAGGCGCTTCAAAGAAGATGTAATGTCCGTTACCGATTATTTCAACTTTATTTCTTCTTCCACTTATTATTCTTTAATTGTTTCATTTTGAAGTAATAACATCAGTATAAATAATATACTGATATGTTATTATAAGTATGAAACAACCCTATTTCACCATCTCTCCATCCTATGGAAAACGAAATCACCACGCGTGCGTACGTACAGAATACCGTCTCAACGCTGTGGTGAAATCTATTTTCCACCAACACCTTACATGGATGGGTATAATGGTGTAAAGAATAACTATATATGGTTATTATAACTTCATACTGATTCTGACATATTATTCCATCCACTCCAATTCTATTCAATAATTATGGGAACGATATCATCGCTCGTGCGTCTGTACAGACTACCGTCTCCACGACGTGATGAGATTCATTCTCCATGTTAACCATACATGAATGATCATAAAGTTTATTTAATGAATAATAATGAAATATATGAAATAATAATGATACTGGATTTATGTATATATATATATATATATCATCTATTTAGTTTCAGTCAATTCAATAAGGAAACGAAAACAACATTCATGCGTACGTATGGCCTACCGTCTCCATGAACGGTGTATTTCATTCCTTTTATCGATCTATAATATATATATGTATATGATGAATATATATTATATATAAATCATGTTTTATATTCTGGAATTATGTAAATCCGGATATAATTAATAATATCAAGAACGACAAGTCGAAAAACATACGATAAATGAAATGATTTTACCCAAAACGCTAATTTAACATGGAATTTACAAAAGAACAGGTAATATAAAGTCATAAGTGAAAAATATATGATATAATAACAATGAATATGATTCTGTAAAAAGTCAATGACATTATTTAAATCATTATACAAGAGGTTTGGATACGTACAAAGCATATCAGACCTAAGGTAAGGGATAATTGTGCCAATCTCATTTTTATCCGAGATTGCTTATTCGTAAGTGTTTACTGGGGTTATTGCTATCATCCATGTCCATGTTTTATAAAAGTGTATTAATGTATATTTAAATTCCTATTTACCCATTTTACCTTTACCCCATGGTATGGAAGGAATCATTATTTTATTTACCCTACAAGTTACTTTTTGACTTTTTCGACAAAAGTACGAGAAGAATGTTTTTTTAATGTATACGGCATGAAAGGATTTTTAAGGTTTTATAAAGCCTTATTTTCAGGAAGCTTACTATAAAAGATTTCATGACTATTTTCAAAAAAATCATTTTCTTTTAAAATTGCACATCATTTTTTGAAAAGAAAATTATTTTGAAGAAAAAGGATATTTTCCTCAAGAATTCATTTCAAGTGTTTTATCAAAACCATTTTTCATCTAAGATGACATTATTTCATATGTGTATGTTTAAAGTATAATGTCTCTATGATTTACATGGTTTCACTTTTCTTATTTTGAAATGATATCCATTTCTTTTATATGGATTATGTGATGATGGGATGATGTTTGTGAAACCCATTTTATTTATTGGGTTTTTATGAATGATGTATGTTTATTTTGTGGCACAAGTAAGAATGATTTCATTATGAGATGGGTGGGACCTATATCTACCTCAAATTCATTGGGTAAAGATTTATATCTCATGAGATAGACATGGATGGAATGGAAAGTTAAACCGGTTTAGTAATACAAGACTGGAGTGAGGAGTGAACTCAATTTAGAAAGGGACTTTGTCCACTAAGATGGTCTTAACAGCAATGCTTTGGCTAATATGGAAATCTTATCATGTGCTTAATGGTTTTCACAATTACATGTTTTATTCCCATGCTAATTTATCATGATTAATATTTGTTCATGATCTATGCCTTACATACTGCCATGTTTTATGTCACTGCTCAAGATTTTGATGTTTAGATTTTATGCTCATGTTTTTTTTACATTAAAATGTCTAAGGATTGTTTTATGTTCTCTATGCTTACCCTTACTGAGAATTTGAGCTCACCCCTTTTATTTTTTCTTTTCCCTAGGATATAAAGAAAGGTTTTAGGTAAGAAAAAAAATCAAATATCTTTATGGGAGATGTTGAAGATCTTTCACCATGATTAGAAGATTATATTCTGAGTTTCCAAAGACACTAAACTATTATGGTCCTTGTGTGCTTGTTTTTGTTATGTATTAATTATTCTGCAAAAGTAATGTAATTTCCATGTACGTCATGCTTCGGGTCTCTACAGTTGGTATCAGAGGAAAGGTTTAGTCAACCTTTGGAAACTAGGATGTGAGAACTTTAGTGAGATCTCTAGAGATATTTCTAAGGTATGTCTAGGGATGTCCCTAAGGTTAAGTATAAGTATAGGTTATAGTCCTAGAATTATGGTAAAGATCTTAGAATTAATCCTAAGATGTTAGATATTGAAGGTACTCCCCCATTACTATGTTGTTTTCCCTAGCATTATTTTTTTCCTCTCACAGAATTCTTTTTGTGTTTTATTCAATGGAGGGAACCAGAAGGAATTTGGTTAACATTGAATCCAATGGACAAATTGGTGACAACGAGCAAAAAAATGTGTAATGCCTAGAGAGAAAGATATTGTGATTATTCTGAATCAGTCATCGCGATATATAATTAACAAGGTGAAATTTAGTGGTATGCCTAATTCATCAAATAATAAGAAGGTAGACTTTTATGCATGTTCGCATGTTGAGGAGCATAAAGAAAGGAAGATTGAGACTTCTAAATAAGGGAAAAAGAACCTTGAGGAACACCTAAAATGTAGGGACAAATGTTATCTATGTGGAGAAAAGGGTCATAGAGTGACATACTGTTATAGATTTCAATGTCTTATTTGTGGAGAACATGGGCATTACCCAACTCAATTCCCTGACCTAAAAAGTTACTTCTAAATCAAGGAAGGACTTATTACTGGACAATCATTGAAGAGGATGGATTAAAGTGTTTATGTATTGGTATTCAAGAATAATGATGTTGAGGTACTTTTATGGTGTATTAGAATATTTTTGTATTAGTCTAATGTGGTTTTCAATAATTTTATGGTACCTGTAACCATGAAAAGTGATTCAAATATTTCAGAAATCAGATGATATGCGCATAATGAAGGGATAAAGAGAAAATGAAATGTTTGACAATATTCATGAGCTCATGATTGATATAAGGACTAGGTGATATCATGGTTTGAGTATATAGATTTTTAAGGATTTTGGTATGTGAAAAGTGTTAACTTTTAACTGCATTCATGTTTTCACTAAGGATCAATGGGTATTCATTTTTTTCAAGAGAATACATTATTAAGGCCTTCGAATGTTTGGAATGTGACCAACAAGATATATATGGGATAAATGATGGTATTAAAATTCTTGGATGATGACATTTCAAGTAAACGTTTTCTTTATACTATGATCTTAGACCGAAGTATTTTAGATAAGGATTGGAATGGATTATGTTGGACATAAGTTAGTATTGTTTAAGGATAGAAGTTTTTTCGATATTATTGATGGGATGTTATGGTAATGTAGTTTTATAAAAATGACAACCTGCAGGATGGGAAACAGCCCATCGTGTTGGACAAGGCTGTGGGAATCGAACCCACAACTGAAGTGCGATAGGCCTTTATCGCCTACCACTGGCCTACAGGAAGTCCCTGGTTAGTAGAAACTAGTTTTATTTTATTAAGCAGTATGATATATGAAGTATATGCCCATTTTAGGAACCATATATGATTAACCTCACCATATATAGACTTACGTATATTTGATAACTTTTGCTAACCTTTTGTTTGAAACAGATGGAATGACCCATCATTCTATCACATGATCTGTTAACACTTCACGAATAACAAATTCAACTTCATTTCTTTAAGAGATGAAGTGGAAATTGTTCAAAGCATGAACAACAGTGATATTGTACCAAAATCAAGAAAGTATTTCTTCTAATTCAAAATTTTCATCTTTAGGGAAATGATATTGAAAACCAAAAAAGTTGTCCTAGTGCTCTTATATCCGATGAATCAGATGGTACCTTAGATCATCACAAATTTATGGCTTTGTGATTGATGGATTTTTCATAGCCATGTTCTCTACCACTCTCCATCAGAACATGATGGTTAGATTTTTCTTCCATATCCATATTTCACCTATATTCTCCTATATGGAAACCCAATGATGAGTTACTTTGGGTAATCGTTACATTTCATACTTTATTTTTTAAAATTAAGTTTTAGTATTCCTTTTTACGATGTGGGTTTCTATGAATAGTAAACAATTTATAACTCCGACGAATTTTGAGGACGAAATCCATTTTAAGGGGGGTATAATGTAACACCCCAAGTTTTAATGAATTATTTTTTTCAAATAAATTAAATTTATTTTATTTCTTATGGTAAACACAACACTAAGCTAATCTTTCACTACAAGCAACATTTTCTTAGCTTGAATTGCACACAACACTAACTTTTAACAAAACCATGATATATTATTAACTTTGTTATTTAAACATGACCATCATAGCCTAGTCATAAAAAATAGTGATATAAATAATAAAAAAATATTTTTAAATATTATTTACAGTGTTTTATATAAATAAAGCATATTTATAAAAAATATATAATTTTTTTGTAATGTTTTTTATATGTTTTGAAAATATTATTTTCTAAAGAACTATTTTTAGGAAATTTTGAGAATATTATTAAAATTAATTTTTTAAATTATTAGAAAATTAATTTGATAAAATAAACTCATGTTCATTATATACACCATATAAAATAAATATTTTTTTAATATAACAGGTGTCTTACAAAAGTAAAACGTGAGATGAAAATACCTTACCTTAAGTATTGACTTCCGTCTTACTCATTAAAACATTTTATATAATAAATATAAATTTATTATATATCTATTAAAAAATCCATATTCACCTATTTCGTTCCATATATGCTTTTATTTTGACCTACTATTACCCTTTTTGTTAATAATTTCTTGTTAAAGTTGCGTTTTGAGTAATAACTGCTTTGTTTTTTCATATATATTTTAATTTGTTATATTTTTGGTTCTCTTACTTTAATCATTGATCCATAATCTTCAGAATTATAAACATGTTATAAATATAATATATATAAAGTATATATTTATTTATATTAATCTATACAATTTGGTGATATAAAATGAAATACACCATTCATGGAGACGATACACCATACGTACACATGAATGTTGTTTTTTCATTTTATTATCATTTTGAAAGAAATAAAAGTAAATTATATATATAGAGAATCATTTTTATTTTATATATATCGCATATTATTCTTAAACCCATCCTTAATACAACTCATGTAAAGCGTAAATGGATCAAATAGCATTGTGAGATGGTAGTCTGCCATCCACATGAGCGACGTTATCGTATTACCAAAATATAGAAATAATGAAGTTATGTGTGATATAAAAATTCAATAATCATAATTAAATCATAAATATGTTATATAAACAATAAATCTATCTTAATGTTGAACTGTGAGAAGTTGTAAAGGAAAAATGAATAACATCAGTTCACGAGGCAGTGGTCCGCCATACACCCAAAAGATGATTTCATAACTCATTTGATGGAATTGGATATAGCTGTAGGCCTTGAACTTAAATTAAAAAAATATAATTATATGTAATATAATTAGGTTATTATATAGTAATTTTATAATAATAATTTAATAAGGTGGAGAAAGAAATAAAATAAAGATGCACCTTGATGAACATTACCTTTTCTTTAGGTATTCTCCTTAGGTTTTCTATAAAGCCTTATTAGGTTAGCTTTATGCCAAAAATAATTATTATAGGATAATATTAGGTAATTTTTTAATCCATTTTGGTAGGGTTTTTTCATGAAAAAATTTCTTTAGAGCTTTGAAGAAGTGGGAGGAGTGAGTGCGTTTTTATTATTGAGGAGGAGTGAAATGTTTTTAAATACCCAAAACTATTCACTATTGAGAGGTCTCAATTACCTTACGTGGCTAAAAATTTGATAATTAAATGGTGGAGGGATTATATGGTCTATCCAAAACTTCTAAAAACAATAAAACACATTTTTTTAACATGTTATTCCTTAATGTCTAAGTTTTATTACATTTACCATTTTGGTTTTTTATTATGGTACTTAGTCATTTTAACCTAGGAAATTTATACTCCAAGAATAAAATAAAATGAGAATTATTAGATAATTTTTATCCATTGGTTATAAATATTATATATATTTTATTAAATAAAAATCCTATGTTTTTTGAAAATTAATTTTAAAATAAGTGCATGTAATGTGAAAAAACATTGCCTTAACCTTAACTATGCTAATAGAGTTTTTACTATTTAGGGGTAAATATATTAATTATAAAAGAAAAATGGATCCATTAATAGAATATAGTTTATATTTATTAATATTTAAAAATCAATTTGCAGATGATGTAATTTTTAATAAAATATTATTTATTATAAATTATCAATAATGTCAATTTTACATTATTCATTTATTTTAATTTAAAAATAATAAGAAAATGATAGAATTAGAATCTATTAGGTTCAAAAAATATAACATGAAATATTTATCTAAAAAAATTAAAGGAACACAATAATTCATTCAATTTAATTTTCTTTTAATATTTTTAGTTTGATTTATTTTGTTTCTCACTTAACTAAATAATTAATGTGTTGGAATTTGTTAAACTTTTAAAGTAATTATTTCATCTCTAAAGATTAAAAATAAATTTTAATGATAAAAAAATTATTTTTTATTTAAAAATAATATTTATAAATGAAACTATATAGATTTTTCCCAATCCAAAATCTTAATAGATATTAAAAGTAAGAAAGATACATTTTTGTCTTTTTTATTTAATTAAGTTATTATATAGGTCATATTCAAAGAAAAGTGGAAATACATTCTAATATTTGATATAATTTGATGGAAAAGGTGGAAATATACTCATAAAATATAATTAATATAATATTTTAGGTCATTTTAATTTTTATCTTTTTAGTTTAACCTCATAGTAAACTCATTTTTAGCTCAACCATAGTAAATATTTTTAACAATTTTCACTATTACTTTTAGTCAAAAATAATGTTTAAAATATTTGGAATTATAAATTATCATTATTATATATATTTAATCCATTTTCAAAATTCAATTCACATAATTGGAAAATTTTAATTTTAAAAAAAACCCGCAAATGCGATGAGAAAGCGAGCTTTTAAAGTGAAAAAGTGAAAAAGTTTAAAATGTTTTTTTTATCAAAATTAAAAACAAAAATTACCCAAATGGCCTAAATTTGATTAATGAATTTATAATTTTACTAATGTAACTTTAAAATAAATTTAAAATATAATTTATATTTATAAATAAATTAAATGAAAAGGTAGTTTTCAATTAAAATTCAGTATTATTTATTATTCATCAAAAGATTATATATTTCAGAAATATCCGAAAAATTCAGCCTAATATAAATTTGAAATTATAAATTAAAAATGTTTTTTATTTTATCAAATTAATTTTCTAATAATTTCAAAAATTAATTTTAACAATATTCTCAAAAAGTCCTAAAAATAGTTTTTTAGAAAATAATATTTTCAAAACATATAAAAAACATTTCAAAAAAATTATGTATTTTTTATAAATATGATTTATTTATATAAAACACTATAAATAATATTTAAAAATATGTTGTTATTATTCATATCACTATTTTTTATGACTAGGCTATGATGGTCTTGTTTATATAACAAAGTTAATAATATATCATGGTTTTGTTAACAGTTAGTGTAGTGTGCAATGCAAGCTAAGAAAATCTTGCTTATAGTGAAAGATTATCTTAGTGTTGTGTTTAACATAAGAAATAAAATAAATTTAATTTATTTGAAAAAAATAATTCATTAAAACTTGGGGTGTTACATTCTACCCCCCTTAAAATGAATTTCGCCCCCAAAATTCATCTTGGTCATAAAAGGTTTAAGATTTTAAAATTCATTCAAAAGAACCCACATCATATAAATTAGTAATAAAACTTATTTTAAAAAGGGAAATTTGTAAAAATAATGGTTACCCAAATTAAATCATAACTAGTTTTCCAAATATGAGAACATAGGTGGGAAGTGAGGATTTGGACATGGAAGAAAAGTGTAAATAATTATAGAGAGTGATAAAGATCACTGATCACAAGAAATTGGGTGACAAATAGATTGTTAGTAACTATAAAATCATAGAATAAGGATTCACAAACAAGGAAATTAATATCATAAAAAAGATGATAATAGGAAAAAAAATTACTCTAAGATCATTTCCCTAAAGTTGAACAAATTTCACAAAATAGATATACTTACTTGATTTAATTCCATTTCATAGGCACAATATCACCCTTTGGTTGTTCCTTGGTAAATTTACACTTTATATCTTGCTCCAATAAGTGAAGGTGATTTTTGTTATGCCTAAAGCACCAAAAGATCATAAGATCCATAAATAGAATGATAAATCATTCCATATATCTTTAGTTATTATCACAATAAAATGGTTAGCACATGATATGCATAAATATGCATATGGTGAAATAATACATTAATCTATACATCCTCATAAGATAAAAATATTAAACCATTTCATAAATGGTTAGCCTTATGACCCTTATAAAAGATTAAAATCCAAATTTTTTGAAAGAAGGTAACTAAATTTACAAAATGAACTTATCATTAATCCTACAAACAACATGAAATGGTTATTAATTATAACATACCATACATGTGAATACCTTCATCATTTATTATTGTTAAAACATAATTACTATAAAACCTCAATGAAATCATGAAATATTTCTCATTACATACAAAAAACAAAGATCTTTGGATATATTTCTTAAATACAAAAATGATGTAAACTCTATAAATGATCGCATAAACCACGTTTAAAAAAAACCAGTTTTAAGGAAACCGATATTATCCAATTTGATTTATCCAAATAAATCATCTCTTTATCCCAAAGTCACTATCTCACTATCACCTTTCAATTTAATCAATTTTCCAATAAATTAGTATCATTAAACATATTCTTTCAAATCCTTAATGAAAAAACTATACTAAATAATACTTATATATTTTATTATTAATATAATATAATCTTTGAATTACGACACACAAATACTTCCATTATACCACTTAATTATAAATCCATTAATATATATTCCAAATCTTACTTCCTTAACACTTATTTACTTTCATATTTCATTTAAAGTCTCTTAAACATCACCATTATTTGTACATCCTTGTTTATTCTCTTCATGAGACTTTCCTTTAGAATATTGATTTTTATAATGATCATATATTGCAAATTTAAAGAATTCAATAGTTGATGATATCTTAGGGAGACCATTATTCTCATCAATTTCATTAACAAAACTTTTCATTTTCCCTTGGAGTTACTTTCATTATTTCCTTCTTTTCCATAGTCAAAACATCATCACATTCCTCGAAGACAACCAACTGGGTGTTTCTTCACATATTCTCACACATAAAAAACCAAATCATCTTTCATCCATTGTCTCCACTACAAAAACTCTTAGTGAACTCTTTCATTCTCTTCTTTGGTGAGTCTGATAGTTGGTTAAGGTACAAATTGTAAATCATGTTTTGTGAAAACTGATTAGGCATAATAAAAATATCCTCTACTCTATTCATCATCCCATTTGGGTGCTCTTTAAAAAATTGTATGTCACATTCAATTTTAACATAGTTCCTTATAATTCCCTCCATTGAAAAAAAATCCTAGATTGAGAAACACTAATCATCGTGGAAAACCACATAATCCTAAGAAAAATCACTTATTGGATTTCTAATTCATGACACATTCTATGATACCTTAGTTATATCGTAGATCATTCATAGTCACCATCTATTTAAATCCTTCATGATGGTCCATTAAGAGTTTGTGAATTTACAAAGCATATCCCTTAGGAGTGTCAAACTATGTGTGTTGTAAGGCCAATTTTCATGCACCACTTCCCCATAGATTCTATCTAAATATGTTGTTTTCAATGTTTCTACCCATAGGTACATGTTTTCTATATCCACATCCAATTGTAGTATCTAGATCATGAGGTATTTTTAAGAAACCACTCTCTCTATCTGTAATATCCCAGGTAATTATAGAATAATAAATTTTAATATTTATTAATATTTATGAATTATATTTTACCTTAACATTACTCTATGTTTGATAGCATACCCGACATGAAACAATGGGTTTCTCTGAAATCTTATGTTGCACACAAGACTGAGTTATACAAAAAAATAATATATTATTAATATTATTATTTTAAGTTTTTTTATCACATAGCTGTTAGAATAGAGAAAATTAATAAAATTATATAAATTATAAAAATAGGGTTTGAAAATGTTTATATAATGATTCATTGGTTATAAAATTAATTAGAAATGAATATAAAAACCAATTCAATATAAAGTATTTTTTTCTGAAAAAAAAACTATTTAAATGAAAATAAGTGAGTTTAGAAAATAATAAAAGCACTCTTGATGGATTTTATTAATTAAATATATATGTAATATATTTAATTTAATGTTCGAAATTCATATTATATATTTTTTAGACATGAAATAATAAAAAATTCAATTTTTTTGAAAAAAAGTAGTATTTTCAAAAATAATGTAGTTTTACAAACTTTTGATGGAGAACACGTTTTAAATATATTTTTGTCAATATTATATATTATATTTGATATTATAAACTTATTATTTTAAATAGTGACATATAATTCAGTTAGGTTAATGTTTTGGATTTTTTCAAGTTAAATTCAAATTTTAATGAATAGTGAAAAATATTACATTTTAAATTCAAATTGCCTTTTCATTGAATTTATTTATATTATTATATTGTAATTTTACATGTTTTTAGGGTATTATTAGAGGAATTTTTTATCAGTTAATCCAAATTGGATTCTTTTTGAAATTAAAATTAAATAGAAAAATTGTGTGAACTTTTGAAAGTTTTAATTTAAAAACATGTTTTCTTAATCCATCAATGGGATTAATATTTAACTAATTTATTCTAATTATGTGTTTTGAATTTAAAAAAAAGGATCCCATATTTGGATTCAAAATTTCCAAATTATGTAAATAGGTCTATTTTTGGACATTTTGAATAGTAACTTTAGTAATTATTTTTATTACCACGGTTAAAGGTAAATCGGGCAATTAAAAGTAAAAATAATATTATAATAATATAAAAATACCCTAACACTTTTTGTAATTTAATTAGATGCTTTTATTCCAAACATGAGAATCCTTGGGTCTATTTTAGGACCACTTGGAGCCACATGGATGACTTTAATGCATTTATAATATTATATTCAATGAATAGTCAATTTTGTTACACTTTTACTTTTAAAAAAGTAAAGTATTTTAATATAGAGTTATATAGGGGATCTATTCAATGTTAAATAGTATTTATAAAGGAAAAATTATTAACTATGTTATGGTAATTTATTTATAATTTTTAGGAATTAAATAATTAAATTTAATTATGACACAAAGATGACATGGTAATAGATTTATTAAAGAAAGAATTGAATAAATGACATTAATAATATTAAAATAAATATAATTTGATACATTTGATGAAATCCATAAATTTTATAGATTACTATGAAATTTTAGTATTTTGGTAATGTATTTTTTTAAGTAATTAGTTTATTATGATTTTTTAAAAAAAATTCAATTAATGAATAGTGAAAAAATTAATATAATTCATAACTTAAAATATAAAATATCTAATTAAATGATATAAATTTTTAAAAAATTCAATATTAGACTAAACATTTTATATAAGTCTAAATATTTCCTTAATTATTCATTAATTCGTCGTTTTACATGATTTGGGAATTATTTTAACTCTCAAAGAAAAATTACTAGATAAAACGGTAAGTGATAAAAAGGTTAAAACAAAAAGATAAGGATTAAACAACATAAAAAATGTATAATTTTAATTTGATGATGAGGATTCAACCCAAAATTATCATATCATATAAATAAATTAGTTTGGGACCATTTGGATATGAAATTGAATTTATATTAATTTAATAGTTTTAATAATTCCATGGGTGCCCCTCTCCTCTCTTATAAAAGGCACCCATTCCTCTATATTACTTACACTTAAGAAAAAAATTTGGTTCAGGAAGGATCTGAAAAAAACCATTTATGTAATCACTCCCCATATTCTTGAGGACTTAGTTTAGGAAGAACACCTTCTTTAGAGGTGTTAAGCAGTTCTTTAACGACGATCAACCGAAGAAGAGGTATCGTTTTTATTTAAGTGTTCATATTTTATTTCTTATTCAACTTCCTTAAAATCTCCTCCAACCATGATTATAAAATAAATAATATATCTAAAATATTCTGATATATTATTATATTAATACTATCACTTAAACCCATCTCCAATTTTATCAAATGGGAAATGAAAATTTTGTTCATTTGTAAGGCAGACTACTGTCTCGCGAGGTGATATAGTTCGTTTTACATTACCGTTTCTCAGGACTGGTAATAATTATATAATTAATGTTTTTATATTATTTTAATGACATTTTTATCATTATAATAGAATAATATATCAATTATTTTCTTATGTTCCATGTACATAAAAATTATAACGTCGTCGTGCGTATGTGTAAAAATTGCCTCCACGAAACGATGTGAATCCTTTTTATTCACCACATAAATTTTATGATATATATTAATATATTTAAATAATTATTATTATGTTGATAATATTATGATCATTATGGAAATATAAAATTCAAATTACCTTATTTTCATGATGAATAATGAAAAATGGAAACATTACTCATGTGTTTGTACGACATATCGTCTCCATGATTATAACATTGTTCAATTTTCATTACCATAATTTATGTTTTTACTTAAAATTCTAATGGATATATAAAAAAGTTCTTTATTTCATGAATATTATTCTGTATATTATGGACTTATGACCACATGGACTATTAACATCGTACCAAGTTTATTTTGGACTCAAGTATTGAATATCGACAAAACATCTGATATGAAGTTAAATAAATATGAAATTTTCTATAACATGATAATAAGTTATATAAAAGGAATATTGAGAATAAAAAAGGTTCTTAATAAATTATAAATTAATATATTTTTTTATTTAGGAATATAAAAAACATATGAGAAAATTTAGACTCGAGGTAAGGGTCTTCATGTCAATCTCCTTTCATTGAAACATTTCTTGATAATATGCAACATTATTCATTTATAAGGTATATATACAGCCGCTACAACATTTTTGATCCATATTTTATCTATACAAATGTTATTTAATTATTTTTTAAATGTATTGATTCATTAATATTAATATTTAAATGCTCAAAGTGGTATGGGACACCTTAAATGTTTAAATATTCAATTATTAAATATTTTTCTTCATAATATTATTTTAAATATTTATTATACGAATATAAAATGATTTTAAATGATTTTTTTATATTTTGAATTTGATTAAAGTTTTTAAAAAAGTAATATTTTTATGTGTTTTATATGGAATGTTTTGACAAATAAAAAAGGATATATTCTTTTTAACGTATAAGATGAAAAAACTTCTCCACTTCCATAACTATTATTTGATACTTGGATTCTTTTATAATCAAAAATGTTTTTAAATAGAAAAGAAATAACATATTTCTTTTTGGGTATATTGGTATTGAAAATTTGTTCTTAAATGAAAATAGTATTTTTGTACAGAATTGTTTTTTATATGGGATTAGAAGAAGTTTCCAAAAGGGTTTTATGATGAATGTGTTTTATTCATGAAATGGTACTTGAGAATTATATGAAATGGGTGAGCTCGATATAGATTATACAAAGTTTTGAGCCCTATTATAGCTCAAATGTGAGCCTGACACAACTTATATGAAGGGTTGAGCCCCATTGTAGATCAAGGGTGAGCATTTTATAGCTTATATGGAAGGATTCTCCCCATTATAAATCCATGTGAGTTCGATATAGCTTATACGATGGGTGATCCGCATTATAGATCTCCAAGTCATTGGGTAATAATAATATTGGAAGTATTCAATATGGTTATTCCAATTGGAATGGGTTTGAAAGGTTTTATATATATGATTCTCTAAGTCACATAAAATTGTTTTATTGCATGTTAATGGTTTTAGTTTTTTCTTTGAGAAAAAAATATGAGTGTTATTGATGTGAAATTTTTTTGTTTAATCTGCTCAAAGAACATTAAATGGGTTACCATGTTTTAATTAGACTAATGATTTTGTTTCTTTTTATGTCCCTTATTGAGATTTTTATTCTTGTCCCAAGTTTTTAAATGTTGTCATAGGATTTAAGGGAGAATACATTCAAGGATGGAATCAAGGAAAAGCTATGATGATTAAACATAAAAAGAAACCGTCTTTCTTTTTAAACTTTTTTGTGTTAGGGAATAAATGGATACTATTGGAAGTGTCCACTTTGTATTTATATGTGTTTTATGTAATATTTATGACCTAATTCACTAAATCTCTAAATCTAAAAAGATCCTCAATGTGAATTCTTGACTTAAACCAATATTATATAATTTTTAAGGCTAGGGCCTTATAGTTGGTATAAGAGGTCGATTTAGATAACATTAGTGGTTAGGATGGTGATGATTTATTTCCTTTAGAGAATTTTACTTTATGTTTAATTTGAAATGATGTAGCATTTTAATATTAAAATGTTTCTTCATCTAAACTATGTATTTTTATAATGGTTTCCATATAGGAAATAGAAAAGCTGTAATGGGAAGCCATCGAGAGGAAAACAAACTTTCAAATAAACATCACGAGGTGTTCAGAATCGGAACTGAACAGTTTGTTGTAGTGATGGAATAGTTGAATCAGGTTATAAATGGTAGTGGTATCCATGCACGAGATTATCCAGATAAACCACAGGGGAATATTTCAGTAGTGGAATATTTTATGAGGAAACAAACCCCATCATTCAATGTATCATTTAACCTAGTGGGAGCTGAAGGATAGATCAATACCCTATATAATATATTTGAAATCATGGAATGTTTGGAACGTCAAAAGGAAACCCTTTACATCTATCATTTTGAAGGTGAATCTTATCAATGGTGTTTATTGGTCAAGAATACTAGAGAGAAAAATGAACTTGATTCCACGGAATGAGAAGAATTTAAGGATATTTTCCTTGAGAAATATTTCCCTAAGGTTATTCAGCTTAGGATGGAGAAACAATTCTTGTAATTAAAGAAAAAGGATGATGATTTAGTAGTTTTATATGTAGTGAAACTCACAATATTGTATAAGTATGTTCCAAATATTATTTAATACATTGATTATAAAATTAGATTATTTTACTCATGATTTAAACTAGGTCTATGAAGAGCTTTAGCCTCCGTAGAATTTAAATGTTATGAAAAAGTGGTTCGTTGTGATGAGAAAGTTGAAATAGAGTTTTCTAATTGTTATGTGACATGACATAATAAGAGTAATAAATGGTCAAGGTTGTAGGAAATAGAGAAGAAACCAACTATGAAAATATTGAGGTAATCCTAAAACTTGTTCCAAGTGTGGTAAAATACATTTTGGGGAATGTATGTTAGGATATAGAAAGTGCTACCAGTGTGGTAAGTTTGGTCAGAAGGTTTATGCCTATAAGGAAAAGGGTACTGAATAGTCCAACAATGAGATAACAGATATCCAGTCAACAATAATATGATTTAGCTGTAATGAGTTGGGGCATTATAAAAATAAGCATCTGAAGTTAATTATATAGGGTGTAAATCATTATGATTGAAAAAAAGGCTTGGGAAAATATTTTTCTGCTACTACAGTTGATGTTGAGACATATAGTGAAGTGACAGAATATCCTAAGAGAACGGTATTTTTTGAATGATAACCATAAATTCAAGGTTTTATGCAAACCTTCTCAGGTTTTATGTGATGTGATAATAATTTATTAAGTACCTTTCTAAAAGATGTTTTGTGGGGTTATGATTATGTAAGGATTTTGTTTAATGTGGAAGTATGACTTTACTTTTGGGCCTCATTTTTAATATATTTATATCCTTTTTGGTTTGTGTTATCTTTGATTATTATGGTTATTCTTAAGGATGTAAATCATAATTATGGGAATATTTTGAGGATGAAATCATGCTTATAAAATAGAAATTCATCAAGTAATTTTGTTTCCTTAGGTTCTTATTCTAGGAAGTAATGAATTCTTCAACTCTATAAAAAGGATATTAAAACAAAAATGTTATCTATTTAATTTTATCAATGGGATTTTGATCCATCACATATTTATGGTTTTGTGATGGATAACTTTCTGATAAGAGTGTTCTCTACCACTCTCTATCAATCTTTAAGAGTTAGTTTATCATCCATGTCTATGTTTTCCTACATGGAACCCTAGTATATGATATCTAGAGTGAACTTTGTAATTAAATTTATTTATTTTTAAGGAAGAGGTTTTATTAACACTTTTTTGGATGTGGGATTTCAATGAATTAATTCTGACAAGTAAAACTGTAGTTACCAAGCCTAAATTTAAAGATTTGAGGACACAATTTTCAAAAGGGGGAAGGATGTAACATCCTAGTTAATTATAGAATAAGACCTTTTCATATTTATTATTATTTAAGAACTATATTTTACATTAAATGGAATCTATGTTTGATAGCGTACCCAACACATAACAATTGGTTTCTCTGGAATCTAACATCACACAAAAGACTGAGTACTACTAAAAAATAATATATTATTAATAATATTATTTTAAGTTGTAGTTGTCATATAGCTGTTGGAATGGAGGTAATGAAAAATATTAACTAAATAATTAAAATAGGGTTTACACATGTTTATATAATGATGAATTGGTTGGAAAATAAATTATAAATGAAAATAAAAACCAATTGAATATAAAGGATGTGTTTTTCTAAAAAACAATTTAAATGGAAATAAGTGAGTTCGTGAAATAAAAAAATCACTATTTATGGATTTTATTAATAAAATACATATGTGATATATTAAATTTAATGTTTAAAATTAATATTATATGTTTTATAGATATGATATAAGAATAAATTCAATTTTTTAGATAAAATAAGTATTTTTCAAAAAAATTGTAGTTTTATCGCCTTTTGACGGAGAACCCTATTTAAATCTATTTTTTGTAACTTTTATATATTATATTTGATAATATAAACTTATTATTTTAAATATAGGAATCAAAATTTACTTAGGTTGTTTTTTTGGATTTTTTTAATTAAATTCATTTTATAATGAATAGTAAATAATACTGCATTTTTAATTCAAACTGCTTTTTTTAATAATTTATTAATATTATTATATTAGCCTTTAAATGATTTTAAGGTATCATTAGACTATGTTTTTATCATTGAATCCAATTTATTTAATTTTATTTTTTTTTCAAATTAAAATTAAATATAAAAACTATGTGAACTTTTGAATGTTTTACTTTAAAAACCCATTATCTCATTCCATCAAAGGGATTAATTTTTAATTAATTTCTGGTAATTATGTGTTTTAAATTTGGAAAAATGGATTCCATATTTAGAATAATAAGTTCCAGATTGTGTAAATAAGTCCCTTTTTAATACATTATGAATTGTAACTTTAGTAATTATTTTTATTTCCAGGGTTAAAGGTAAATCGAGTAATTAAAGGTACAAATAATATTATAATAATATAAAATTCCATAAAAATTGTACTAATTTAATTGGATCAGTTTATTCCATTAATGATCATCCTTGGGTAGATTTTAGGACCACTTTTATCCACTTGGATGACATTAATGCATTTATAATATTATATTCAACGAATAGTCATTTTTGTTACAATTTTGTATTTAAAAAAGTAATGTATTTTAATATGGGGTAATACAGAGGACCCATTCAACTGTAAATAGTATTTATAAATATAAAATTATTACCTACATCATTATAATTTATTTATAATTTTTAGGAATTAGATAATTAAATTTAATTGTGACATAAATATGATAAAGTAATAGATTTATTAAACAAAGAATATAATAAATGAAATTAATAATATTAAAATAAATATAATTTGATATATTTTATTCCATACATGCTTTTTTAGATTAATATTACATTTTATTATTGAGATAATGTTGTTTTTTAAATATATTAAGTTATGGTTTAAAAAAAAAGTCAAGTAATGAATAGTGTAAAAATTTACATAATTCATAACTTAAAATATAAAATATCTAATTAAATGATATAAAATTTATAAAAAAACAATATTCAACAAAAAAATTTATATATGTACAAATATTTCATTAATGACTCATTCATTTGTATTTTTACATTATATGGGAATTATTTTAACTCTCAACTTGTAAATTATTTGACAAACAGTAAGAGTTAAAAAGGTTAAAACAAAAAGATAAGGATTAAAAAATAATCAAAACTTGTATAATTTTAATTATATGATGAATAATCAAACCAAAATAATCCTATATTATAAATAAATCATTTTGGGACCATTTGGAATCTAAATTGAATTTATATTAATTTAATACTTTTTATAATTCCAAGGGTGCCCTCCCCTCTCTTATAAAAAGGCACACATTATTCTCTATTAATTATACTTAAATTTTTTTTCCAGAAAATATCATCCCAAAACCCTTCATATAATCCCTCAAAAGACTCTTTAGGCATTATTTTAGTCATAACACCTTCCTTATAGGTTTTAAGGTGTTCTTCAAAGGCGATCAACCGAAGAAGAGGCATCATTTATATTTAAGTGTTTCTATATTATTTCTTCCTCCACTGCCTTTAAATCTCCAAAAACCATGATGATATAATAAATAAAGTATAATAAATATAATAATATGTTATTATGTTTATATAATCACTTAAATCCTTCTTCAATTTCATCAAATGGGAAATGAAAATTATGTTCGTGTGTACAATGGACTACCGTCTCACGAGCCAATATAGTTCAATTTTCATTACCACAACTCAAAACTATTAATAATTATGTAATTAATGACTCTATATAATTTTAATGACATATTTACCATTATAAAAGAATAATATACCAATTATGTTTTTTACTTTCCATACACATATAAATGATAACATCGTCTGTGCGTACGTGTGAACTATCACCTCCACGAAGTGATGTGAATCATTTTTATTAAAAACATCACTTGTATGATATATATTAGTATATTTAAATTATTATTATTATGTTAATAATATTATTATAATTATTTTAAGATAAAATTATAATTACCATATTTTCATGATGGTCAGTGAAAAATGGAAATGTTTCTCATGCGTATGCACGACCTACCATCTCAATGATTATAACATTGTTAATTTTTGATTATCGTAATTAATGGTTTGATTTAAAATTATAATGGATGAATAAAGGTGATCCTTTTTTCGTTAATATTATTTTGGAGATTATGTACTTATGAACACATGGACCATTTACATCGTACCAAGTTCATTTTTGACTCAAGTACCGAATATCAACAAAATGTCTGATATGAACTTAAATAATTATGTGATAGTTATAACAAGATAAAATGTGATAATAAAAGAATAATGAAAATGAAATAGGTTCTCAAGAAATTATAAATTAACCTAATTTTATTAATAATGAAGATAAATAACATACAAGACAATACAGACTAGAGGCAAGGGACTTCGTCTCACTCTCCTTTCATTGAGACATATCTTGATAATATGCACCTTTATTCTTTTATATGGTATATATATATATAAAATACAACATTTACTATACATATTTTATTTGTACTAATGTTATTTCGTGATTTGGTAAATTTATTAATTAATGGAGATTAATACTTAAATGTTCAAAGTGGTATGGGACACCTTGAACGTAAAAATCTTTAGTTATCATATATTTTTTCTTAAGGATATTAATTTAAATATATATTATATGAATATAAAATTATTATAAAGTAAATTTATTATATAATTGAATTTGATTGAAAGGATTAAAAAATTAATCTTTTTATGTGTTTTATAAGGGATTTTTTGACAAACAAATAAGGAATGTTTTTTTAACGTATACGATGACAACAAATTCTCCACCACTATAACCATAATTTGATACTCAGATTCCTCTATAAGCATTAATATTTTTAAAAGGAAAAGAAATTCCTTATTAATTTTTTTTGGTATCTTGGTATTGAAAATGGGTTCTTAAATGAAAATGGTATTTTTATATGGAAATGTTTTTCATATGGGATTAGAAGAAGTTTTCAATTGGGTTTTATGATGAAAGTGTTTTATTCATGAAATGGTACATGTGTATTATATGAAATAGGTGAAATCGATATAGCTTTTTCAAAGGTTGAACCCCATTATAGTTCACAGGTGGGCCCAACAAAGATTATACGAAGGGTTTAACCCCATTATAGCCCAGGGGTGAGCCCGTTATAGCTTTATATAATGGGATGAGACCCATTATAGCACACGAGTGATCCAGATGTAACTTATACAAAAGGTGATCCCCATTATAGATTTATAATTCATTGGGTAGGAATAATATTAGAATTATTCCATATTGATATTCAAATTTAAAAGGGGTTTCAAATGGTTTTATATATATGATGCTCTAAGTCAGCTAATTTTTTTTTAATTTCTTACTATTGGTTTTAGTTTTTTTATTTGGGAAAAAAGTATAAGTGTATTTCATGTGAAAATGATTTTTTTGATTCACTCAAAGAACATTAATTTGATTACCAGGTTTTAACTAGACTAATGGTTTTGTTTCTTTTTATGTCCCTTACTGAGATTTTTGTCATTATCCCAAGTTTTTAAATGTTTTTATAGGATTTAAGGGAGAATATAATCATGGATAGAATCAAGGAAAAGTTATGATTATTAAACATGAAAATAAACCATGTTTATTTTTAAGAATTTTTTTGTTATGGAAGAAATGGATACTATTGGAAGTGTAGACTTTGTATTTCTATGGTTTTGTTATGTAATTGTTGTGGAATAATTCTCTAAATCTTTAAAAATGAAAATATCTTAAATGTGAAATCTTGACTTAACTCAAGATTATGTAATTTTTAATGATTATGCCTTATAGTTGGTTTCATGGGTTGATTTAAATAACATTATAGGTTAGGATGGTGTTAATTTATTTGCATTAGATAATTTTACATTATGTTTATGTTGAAATGATTTATCATTTTAAGATTACCTTATTGCTTCATCTAAACTATGTATGTTTAGAATGGTTTTCCATAAATGAAATAGAAAATCTGTAATGGGAAGGCATCGAGAGGAAAATAAATTTTCAAATCCACACAATTAGGTGGTTAGAATCAGAACTGAACAATTTGTTTCAATGATGGTGTAGTTGACTCAAACTATAAATGTTGGTTGTATCCATGCATGGGATCATCCAAATCAACCATAGGGGAATAAGTAAGGAGAAAAACATTTTATGTGGAAAAATCCCCTTCATTCAATGGATCATCTAACGCTGTGGCATCTGAAGGTTGGATCAATACCCTAGAGAAGATATTTGATGTCATGGTATATTCAAAACATCAAAAGATAACCCTTTACATCTATCGTTTTGAAGGTAATATTAATAGATTGAGGTTATTGGTTAATAATACTAGAGAGAAAAAAGATCTTGATGCCATGGAATGGGAAGAATTTAAGGATATTTTACTTGAGAAGTATTTACCTAAGGTTTTCCAGATTATGATGGAGAAAAAATTTATGGAATTAAATCAAAAGGATGGTGATTTATTTGGTGTGTACAAAGTGAAATTCACAAGATTGGATAGGTATGTTCCATATTTTATTTGAGGCATTGACTGCAAAATTACTAGATTTTGCTCTGGATTGAAACCAAGTCTACGAAGAGCTCTCGCCTCCTGAGAATTTAAAAGATATGAAAAGGTGTTCATTGTGCTGAGAAAGTTGAAATGTAGTTTTCTGACACTTACATGACATGAGATGATAAGTGTAATAAATGTTCAAGGTGGTAGGAAATAGAGAATAAACTAATATAAAATTATGGAGGTAAGCCTAAAACTTCTTCCAAATGTGGTAAAATGCATTTTGGGGAATTTATGTCAGGATCAACAAAGTGTTACTGGTGTGTTAAGTTTGGTCACAAGGTCTCTGACTGTAAGGAAAGGGGGGCATGAATAGTCCAACAATGAGATAATAGATAACCAATCTACAATAAAATGATTTAGCTGCAATGAGTTTGGACATTATGCAAATAATTATCTGAAGTTAATTACACAGGGATGAAATCATTATGATCGGAAACAAAAAGGTTTGGTAAAATCTTTTACTGCTACTATAGCTGATGTTGATACATCTGGTGAAGTTATCGAAGCTCCTGAGAGCTCAGTATTTTTAGAAGGATAACCATAATTTCAAGGTTTTAGACAGACCTTTTGAGGTTTTTATGTGATGTAATAATAAGTTATTAAGTAACTTTCTGGGAGATGTTTTGTGGAGTTATGTTTATTTAATGATTTTGTTTAATTTGATAGTATGCCTTTACTTTTGGACCTCAGTTTTAAGATATTGATATCATTTTTGGTTTTTTTATCTTTAATTCTTGAGGTTATTCTTAAGGATATACATCATAATTATAGGAATATTATGAGGATTAAATTGTGATTATAAAATATAAATAATCAAGTAAGTATGTTTACTTATATTCTTATTCCAGAAAGTAAGTGAATTCCTCAACTCTATCAAAAAGTTCCTAAAAAACATTATCCATTTAATTTTCTCAATGGTCTTTTTACCCATCACATATTTATTGTTTTGTGGTGGATAACTTTCTAATGACTATGTTCTCTGTCCCTCTCTATTAGTCTTTGAGAGTTTGTGTTATCATCCATGTCTATGTTTTCATACATGGAACCCTAGTATATAATATCTCAAGAGACCATTATACTTCACTTTATTTATTTTAAATTATAGGTTTTACTGAAACTTTTTACAATTTAGGATTTCAATGAAGTAATTTTGAAAAGTAAAACCTTAGTTACCAAACCCAAATTTAAAATTGTGAGGACACAATTTCCAAAATGGGGGAAGGATGTAAAATCGTAGGTAATTATAGAATAATAATTTCGTATATTTATTAATATTAATGAATTATATTTTACCATAAATGGAATCTATGTTCTATATATTACCCAACACGCCACAATGGGTTTCTCTGAAATCTTATGTTGCACATCAGACTGAGTTGTACTGAAAATTAATATATTATTATTATTATTATTATTATTATTATTATTATTATTTTAAGTTGTAGTTTTCACATAGATGTTATAATGGAGGAAATGAATGATATTAACAAAATTATGAAAATAGTGTTTATAAATGTTTATATAATGATTCATTGGTAAGAAAATTAATTAAAAATGAAAATAAAAACCCATAGAATATAAATGATGTGTTTTTCTGAAAATAAAGCTACTTCAATGAAAATTAGCGAGTTAATAAAATAATAAAATATCTCTTGATGTATTTTATTAATGAAATATATATTTAATATATTATGTTTAATGTTTAAAATTCATCTTATATGTTTTATTGACATGATATAATAACAAATTCAATTTTTTGGATAAAACATGTATTTTTCAAAAAATTACAGTTTTACTTCCTTTTGAAAGAGAAACCCAATTAAATCTATTTTTTGTCACTATTATATGTTCTATTTCAAAAAATAAAATTCTTTTTTGAAATAGTGTTATAAAAATTTACTTTGGATGATTTTTTGATATTTTTCTAATTAAATTCATATTTTAATGAATAGGGAAACATACTACATTTTTAATTCAAACTGCCCTTTCATCTAATATATTTATGCTATTAGATTATCATTTTACATGGTTTTAAGGTATCATTATATGGAGTTTTTATCAGTTAATACATTGTAGTTCATTAGACTCTTTTTTAAAGTAAAATTAAATAGAAAAACTATGTGAACTTTGGAACTTTTTACATTAAAAACCCATTTTCTATTTCCATCAATGAGATTTTTTAATTAATTTATCCCAATTATGTGATTTGAATTTTTAAAAATGGATTCCATATTTGTAATCATAAGTTTAAAATTATGTAAATAAGCCCCTTTTATTTTTGGTTATTATTAATAGCAACTGTAGTAATTATTTTTATTACCATGATTAAAGGTAAATCATGTAATTAAAGGTAAAAATAATATTATAATAATAAAAAACTACCCTAACACTTGTCCTAATTTAATTGGATGAGTGTATTCTGATCATGAGCATCCTTGGGTTGATTTTAGGACCACTTGTATGTAGGTTTCGGGCATAGTGAAAGCATGTTGGTGGGTGTACCCAACTTTAATTTTAGCATTAACAACAATCAATCTGAGATCCATCATGATAATAAAACACCAAATATTTGGAATAGAACGAAAAATGAAAAAGAAAATAGGGGAGTCCTGGAACCATAGATAGGATCATCTTATGTTGGTTATAATTAATTTAATTAATTGATAAGAATTACCTTGATGGAATTCTTTCTTCGTTGATGTTTCCAGTCACGATCCAATGTGATCTGTCATTGTGTAATATAATCCAAGTGTAGGATTCCTCTAACGGTGATCCTCAAGAGACAAATGTATTTATGGATGTCGCCAAAGGTATCTCTATGTGCTAGCATGGAAGAGCCTTCACTTGTGATGTCTGCCTTCGATCGCCTTGATCCGGTGGAGGAGGATCTCCTTCTCGTAGCTTGAGAGCATTCTTATAAGAAAAGGATTCTCTCTTGGATTGAGAGATTTCTCTAGCTCTGTTGTGCACAACTTCAAAAAAAATGGCTATGCTAATGATAAATATATAATTGGGATTTTAAATTACAAAGAATAATAAAATGAATTAATTACCCGAAAGCATTAATTCATTTCATTTAATTCTTAGTAATACCCCACGTCTAATAATAATAGTTGAATATTATTATTACCTAACATGTGCCCAATTAATTACACCTAATATTATTTAATTCAATAAATAATATTATTTCTAGTAAATTCCCAGAAAACAATACATGGTGTGTATATTTAATATACATGTTGTGTAATTTGGTTTTTACATTTTTCTTTATTTCATCCACCACATTTATTAGACCTTGAATAATGGAAATTTATTTCTAAAATAAATATCACTGCATTACTCGCTAATAAATATATTATTTCTCCCATAATATATTCTCTCAAATAACTAGTGTCGAAATAAATGTGATCAGGCATCCTTAAATAATTATTAAACCACAATCAATAAAAATCATTATTCAACTTGTTAAATTAATATTTAACTAAGATACTTGGACACACTTAGCGTGTGACCCTCTAGGCCTCTTTCTCAGTGGAATTAGGTGGAGCCTATGTAAAGTCCATGGTTAATGTCCAGCAACACTCCAAGGCACCCATAGAGAATGAAGTTAATGCCGAAATAATGTGTCACCTCTTACGAATGCTTACCGTGTAATATAATACCTTTGTCATGATATCTCGAATCAAGTGGGTTTCTTTCTAGTGCCATCAACCAATGTGCTCGATTATTCTTTCTTTAACTTTCCAAAATTGAACATTCCCATTTCTCACCATGTCCATGGATTTATTTAGGCTATATCAATTCTATAAAAGGGCCTGATATATCTACTTCCGTTATAGAATAGAGGGGACAAATCCTTTCTCGCATTATCTATTAATGTAGTTCACTCATGACGCACCCAACGTATCCTACCTCATTGTGAACAATGTGTCGTCATAGTTTTCATCAATACATCTAAGTGTGGAAGTTGTAATGCCCATTAATAATAATATTAAAGTCTAAGGACCAATACACACATCTGTAGATATGAACATCCAATGACACTATGAAATGTGGATTTCCTACTGGCGGGTCTCATTCTCATAATATCCTTCTAGATATTACCAAGGGCGCACACCTAGAGAAGGTGCCTCAAAGTTTTATGAGTCCTCACCCCTAATGGCATGTATTATTTATGTTCCTCAAATAACGTCATCTGACCATAGAAAATATATTCAAGAACAGTGTTATGGAACTTCTGGGTTCTCATTATACCAGAGATCTTCTATGACCCTTTAATGTAATAGCTATCCTTAAGACATTATCACATGCATTTTCATGTGGAAGAACAATCAAGATGTGATAGGGTATTTATTAATGAAAAAAGTACAATTTAGTTGGTTCTAGGCCACCAACTCCAACATTGGAGTCACTAGGATGACTTTAATGAATTTATAATATTATATTTATCAAATAATCATTGTTGTTACACTTTTGTTTAAACAAAAGTGAAGTATGTTTAATATTGTTATATAGGGAATATCTTCGACTATAAATAGTATTTATAAAGCTAAAATTATTACCTATATCATGGAAATTTTTTTATAATTTTTAGGATTTAAATAATTAAATTTAATTGTGACACAAAGATAATGTCGTGATAGATTTATTAAAGAAAAAATCAGCTAAATGGTATTAATAATATTAAAATAAATAAAATTTTATATATTTGATTCCATCCATGATTTTTTTGATGAATATGAAATTTTAGGATTTAGGTAATGTAGTTTGTTCGAAGGAATCATGAATTAAAATATAAAATATCTAATTAAATGACATAAAATTTCTAAAAATATAAGATTTGACCAAGAAATTGAGATAAGTACAAAACTTTCTTTAATGACTCATTAATTAGTAATTTAACATGATCTGGTAATTATTTTAACTCTGAAAGTGTAAATTACTTGATAAAATAGTAAGAGTTTGAAAGGCTAAAACAAGAAGATAATGATTAAAAAATGTTAAAAACTTGTCTAATTTTAATTGGATGATGAGTATTCAACCCAAAATCATCATATATCCGAAATAAATCCATTTGGGACAATTTTAAATCTAAATTGAATTTATATTAATTTAATATTTTTAATAATTCCAAGGGTGCCTCTCCCCTCTCCTATAAAAAGGAACCCATTCCTCTCTATTCCTTACACTTAAAAAACCATTTGATTAATACAATATATACTAAAACCACTTACTAGAATCACTCCCCACATTATTTAGTTCTTATTTTAGATATAACACCCTCATTAGAGGTGTTAAGGTGTTTTTCAAAGGTGATCAACCAAAGAAGAGGTATCACTTTTTTTTAAGTGTTTTTATTTTATTTCTTTTATACTTCCTTAAAATATCCTCCATCCATGATGATATAATAAATATAGTATCCTCGATATACCACAATGTTATTTTTTTAATATTATTACCTATATATATCCCCAATTTCATCAAATGATAAATGAAAATTTCATTCGTATGTACAATGAACTACCCTCTCGCGAACCGATACAATTATTTTTTCATTACCGTCTCTCAAGACTGTACATAATTATGAAATTAATATTCCTATATAATGTTCATGACATAATTATAATTATAAGAGAATAATATATCAATTATGTTTTTTACCTTACATGCACATAAAAATGATAACGTCATTCATGCATATGTGTGAACTATCAGCTCCATGAAGTGATGCGAATCATTTTTACTCACCATGTCACTTGTATGATATATATAAAAATATTTAAATAATTAATATTATTTTAATAATATTATTATCATTATTTAACAACAAATTTATAATCACCTTATTTTCATGATGATCAATGAAAAATAGAAACATTACTCATGCGTATATATGGCCTACCGTGTCTATGATTATAACATTGTTAATTTTTTGTTACCATAATTAATGGTTTGATTAAAATAATAATGGATGTATAAAATTGATACTTATGTCATTACTATTTTTCTAGAGATGGTTGACTTATGAACACATGAACTATTGACATCACACCAAGTTTATTTTTGACTCAAGTACTGAATATCGACAAAATGTCTGATATGTAATTAAATAACTATGTAATTGTTATAACATGATAATAAGTGATATAAAATTAATAATGAACATGAAAAAGTTTTTCAAGAGAGTATAAATTAATCTAATTTTAATATTCAGGAAGATAAATAATGTACGAGATGATTCAGACTCAAGGCAGGCAAGAGTCTTTGTCTCAATCTCATTTCATAGAGATATTTCTAGATAATATCTACCTTTATTATTTTATATGGTATATATAATGTCATGATTACATTTAATATCATTGTTTTATATATAATATGGATATTTAATGTCTTGTTAAATGTGTTAATTCATGTATATTAAGATTTAAATGTTCAAAGTGGTATAGGACACCTTGAACATTTAAATATTTAATTATCAAATATTTTTCTTTATTATATCAATTTACATATTTATTATATGAATATAAAATAATTTTGAAAGATTTTTTTATATTTTTAATTTATTCAAAGGTTTAAAAAAATAAGTCTTTTTACTTTTTTTATATAGATAATTTTGACAAATGACAAAATGAATATTCTTTTTAACATATAAGATGAAAACTTATCTTCCACCATAATAGTTTTTTGATACTTTGCTTCCTCTATAATCCATAATGGTTTTAAAAGGAAAAAATATCTTATTCCTTTTATTGGGTATATGGGTATTGAAAATGGGTTCTTAAATGAAAATTGTATTTTTATATGGAAATGTTTTTTATATGGTATTAGAAAAATTTTTAAAAGTGTTTTATAATAAACATGTTTTATTCATGAAATGGTACTTGAGAATTATACGAAACAGGTGAGCCTAATATAGCTTATAAAAAGGGTTGAGCCCCATTATAGCTCATGGGTGAGCCTTACATAGATTATAAGAAGGTTTTGTCCCAATTTTAGCTCACAGGTGATCCCATTATAGCATATAATAAGGGATGATCCCCATTATAGCTAACGAGTGAGCCTTATATAGCTTATACATAGGTTGATCCACATTATAGATCTATAAATCACTGGATAATAAACATCTTTGAAGTCATCCATATGGTTATTCCAATAGAAATGGATTTGAAAGGGTTTTATGTATATGATGTTATAAGTCACTTAAATGAATTTTAATTACTTGATAATGGTTTTAGTGTTTTTTTATTTGAGAAAAATGTATGAGTGTTATTCATGTGAAAATGTATTGTTTCATCCACTCAAAGAACATTAAATGGGTTACCATGTTTTAACTGGACTAATGTTTTTATTTATTTTTTATGTCCCTTATTGATCTTTTTGTTCTCATACCAAGTTTTTAAATGTTTTCTCATGATTTAAGGAAGAATAGATTCAAGGATATAATGAAGAAAAATTTATGATGATTAAACATCAAAATAAACCAAGTTTATTTTTTTGTGTTAGGGAAGAAATGGATACTTTTGGAAGTGTCTACTTTGTATTTTAATGGTTCTTTATGTAATAGTTAAGGACTAATTCTATAAATCTCTAAACCTAAAAATATTCTCAATGAATTTTTTTGACTTAACTTAATATTATGTAATATTTAAGGATTAGGGATTATAATATCCTTTACCAAAAATCGAGGACATTTTCCTACACTTTGACTCATCCTTATCCTTAGACAATTCAATAGGGATCTCAATAAGGTTTTCTCATCCTAGTTTCGAAAGGATAACTAAACCTTTTATCTTATACCAAATATAAAAAGTTAGGATTATCATACATGGATATTAAATCTTTTTATATGAATAATCATTACATTACACAAAAACAATCCTGAGGACCAAGATAGCTTAGTGCCATTGGAAACTTAGAACACAGTCTCCTAATCTGGTGAAATATCTTCAATGTTTCCCACACAGATCTTCTCATTTAGTACTCTTCATAGACATAACCAATATCAAACCTTTCTTTATAACTAGGGGAAGGGAAACATCAGAAAGGGGGAGCTTAGATTCTCAGTAAGGGTAATCATAAGAGATATAACTCTATGATCATATTAAATAATAAGTTAATAATAATTGTATGTGATAATGAACATAACTTGCCATGTTCATACCTTACCTATCATAGTTCATAAACATGATTCATGGAATAATGATTGGAAATTCATAAGACATGAATCATAAGGTAATAAAGAACATGAGCCATGAGATTATAACATTGCCATAAAACATAGATTTGTGGCATACACATAATCATATAAAATATTATTTCAAGGATACCCACTAAGACATTCATAACATATTAGGCTTGGTATAATCATCCACGTACCTACTTCAGGATTGGTATAACCACACATGTACCCTATGTTTTTGACTTGGTCTGACCACCCATGTACCCTACATTTTTAGGCTCGGGATGACCACCTGTGTACCATCTGTGCTGGTAGAGCATTAATCTTTATCCAATGCATTGGAGGGAGATATAGTTCTCACCCATACCATAATGAAAATCATACAAATGTGTTACACAAGATCATAATGAATTTATCATATCATAATGAAATGGGTTTCAAATATATTTCATCACATCCTAACATATGGGAAAGAGATGGGTTTCATAATCATTTCATCATTTCATCATAACGTAACCCATGAAAAAAGAAATAGGTTTCATAAAAATTTTATACTGGTGTAATCTAAGAAATATAAATAGGTTTCATAAATATATTTTCACCATATACTATTCAGACAACGAATAAAAATTGTATCCTTGGTTCAAATCCCTATTAAAGAAAAAGTGACATCAAAGGATGTCATCTTTGATAAGAAATTAATTTTTAAAGATTAATTGTAACATTTATTGAGTAAAATATATTTTATTTGGAAATAAATTTTTAAAACATAAAACATTTTAAAAATTATATTCTTTGAAGATAAACATGAAAACTTATAAAGAAATCATTAAAAATAATTTAAAATTTTTCTAAAGAAAAATATTCTTTCCACTTTGAAAAACACCTTTAAAACATAATTTTTTTTGAAATAATTTTATTTGAAAATAATCTTGAAATATTTTAAAGTATTATTCAAATAAAATAATGTCCATGATTATGGAAAGTTTGGGTCATTCGATAAAATATAAAACAAGGATTCCATTAACATTTTCAACAAAAGACAATCAAACATTGTTTTTGAAAATTACATTAAGATTCATTTTAATTTTTTTTGTAAAAATTAAAACATGGGTAAAAATTTATTTCATAAATAATTTTATGAATGTTAAAAAAATTAAAATGTTTTTAAAAACATGTTTTTGGAAGAAAAAGAGTTTATGATAGAAAATATTGTTTTTCATTAAAACATTATTTTGAACTCTTGAGTATATTAGGAGAGAAAAATGAAGGGAAAAATGAATTATCATGAAATAATAATAGTATAAGAACATTCAGAAGTTTATTGATATATTTATCCTAATATTTTATCTTTGTAAGTATAATCATAAACAATTATGATAAACGATGACATTGCAGCATAAAACTATTCAACTTTGTTAACTTTGAATCACAAGAAATGTGAATGAATGAAATTATATGAAACTTAAAATATTATTACAATAAGTATATTCAAGATATAGCATTTAAAATTGGTAGTATATATACCTCATAGAATAGTATAGGTTCATAAAATGACTTTTGTCATAAAGAAGGCAAGTTGAGACAAAATAATTCCTTATCGATTTGTAAAAATTTAAACTATAAAATCCCCTGAAGGAGTGATCCAAAAAATTCATATTTAAACCCCAATAATTTTATGTATAATAATCATAAAATAAATTCATGTTCATAACTTACACCACATAAAATAAATAGTCTATGAATATGACATGTGTCTCAAGGAAGTAAAAATTGATACGAAAATCCCATAACTTAAGACTTTAATTAAGTTGAACTCATTAAAAAATCATGTATAATAAATATAAATTTATTATAAATCTATTATATGACCATTTTCATATATATCATACCATATATTATTTTATCATGACCTTTTATTATATTTTTATTAACAATTCCATGTTAAAGTTACGTTTCAGATAATAACTGTTTTGTTTTTTGTATATGATTTGATTTGTTATATTTTTGGTCCTCTTAATTTGATCATAGTTCCATAATATATAGATTTATAGCCCTGATATAAGTATAATATATATTAAGTATATATTTATTTATATGAATCCATTAAATTTAGTGATTGAAAATGAGATACACCATTCAAGGAGACGGTAGGCCGTACGTAGGCATCAACACTATTTTTTTCATTTTATTGTCAGTTTGAAATAAATAAAAGTAAATTATATATATATATATATATATATATATTATAAATTTATAATCATGGTTATTTCATATATATAACATATTTTTATAAAACACATCCTTAATACATCCCATATAAAGTGTGGATGAATCCTATTTCTTCGTAAGGTGGTAGTCTTCTGTACAAACGAGCGATGTTATCGTATTCCCCAAAATTGTAAAGCATAAAGGAATGTGTGATATAAAAATTAAATAATAATAATAACTTAATATATATATTATATAAATAGTAAATCCATTATTAAGTCCAACCATGAGATGTGGTAATGTAAAAACGATCAACATCGGTTCGCGAGGCGGTAGTTTGCCGTCCACATGAACAGTGATTTCATAAACCATTTTATAGAAGTGGATATGGTTTTAGGTCATTAAATTAACATATATTCATCTAGTTATATTTAATATTTTTATTTTAATATATAATCATGGTATAATAATAATTAAATAAGGTAGATAAAGAAGTAAAATAAAGATGATCGTTGAAGAACATCACATCTTCTTCGGGTATCCTCCTTAAGTTTTCTACTAATTTCTTGATAGGTTGTATTTATTACAAATTAATGCTTAAAATATTATAGGAGGGGATTTTTAATGTTTTTTGGGTTGGTTTTGATCAATCCAAATGGCTTTACAGGTGTGAATAAGTTATGGGATGGGTGTCATTTTATAGTTGGGGAGGAGTGTCATTTTTGTAAATACCCAAAAGTGTTCATTATTGGGAGGTATAACTTACGTCATGTGGCTCAAAAATCAATAATTAAAGTGTTTGAGGGATGATATGGCCAAGAAAAAACTCCTATACATAGTAAAACACATGCGTTAAACTTGTTGTTTCTTAACTTTTATGTTTCCCTATTTTTACCATTTTGGTTTTTCATTATGGAAACTAGTCTTTTTTAACTTAGGTAATTTATCATTAAAGAATAAAATAAAAATACAATTATTATATAATTTGTATCCAATGGTTATAAATATGATATATAATTTATAAAATAAAAATCCAATGTTTTTTTGAATATTAATTTTAATAGAAGTTCATGTAACGTACAAAAACACTACTTTAACCTTAACATTGCTAGTAGAGTTTTTATTATTTAGAGGTAAATATATTCATTATAAAAGAAAAATTGGTCCACGAATGGAATATACTTTATATTTATTAACATTTATAAATCACTTGTATGAATATAATATTTTTAGTAAAATATCATTTATTATAAAATAACAATAGTTACAATTTTGACATTGTTCAATTTCATTGAATTTAAAAAATATCAATAAAATGATGGAATTAAAATATAGAAGGTTAAAAACTGTATAACATGACATATCTATCTAAAAAATTAAATTAACATGATAATTCATTCAATTTATTTTACTTTTAATATTTTTACTATTATTTATATTATGTTTCTATTAACTAAATAATTATTGTGTTGGAATTTCTTAAGAATTTTATGTAATTATTTCATATCTAAAAATTAAAAATAAATTATTTTGATAAAAAATAATTTATATTTTAAAATAATATTTATAATCGAAACTATGTATTTTTGTCCCTATCCAAAATCTTTATAGATATTAAAAGTGATAAGGATACCTTTTTGTCATTTTCATTACTTAACTTATTATGTGGGACATATTCGAATAAAGGTGAAAATAAATTGAAATATTTTAGACCCATATATAGAAATGGTATAAATATACTAATAAAATAAAATTATGGTAATATTCTAGGTCATTTTAACTTTCATCTTTTTTGTTTAACCTCACAGTAAACTCATGTTTACCTTAACCACGATAAATAATTTTTACTGTTTCAGTATTTAATTTGGTCATAAATTATGTTGACCTTATTATACATGAAAAATTATTTTTATTATAAATACATACTCCATTTTCCAAAATTCAATTCACAAAACTAGAAAAATTTAATTTTAAAAAAATGAACTCATATGCATGACGATAAAGTTGGGTTTTAAATGGATTTTTTTTAAAAAATTTCACAGTTTTTTATATCAAAATTAAATATAAAATTTGTTTCAATGAATTTAATTAGTTTAATTTATGTATAACTAAACTCATTTAACTTTAAAATCAATTTTAAATATAATTATATTTATAAATATGTTAAAAGAAAAATTTCTTTCCAATTAAAATTTAGTATTTTTAAACATTCATAAAAAAATGAAATATTTCAAAACAAAATCCCAAAAATTGACCATAATATAATTTTGGAATTATTAATTAAAAAATTATGTTTATTTTATCAAATTAATTTTATAAAAATTTTTAAAAAGAATTTTATTATTTTTCCCAAAAAGACTTAAAAAGAAGTTTTTTGAGAAAATAGTATTTTAAAAACATATAAAGACTTTACCTAAAATGATGTATTTTTTATCAATATGTTTTATTTATATAAAAAATTATACATAATATTTAAAAATTATTTATTACTATTTGTATCACTATGTTTAATGACTTGGTTATAACAGTCACATTTAAGTAACTAAATTTATAATATATCATGGGTTTGTTAAAACTCAACAATGTGTGTAACACAAGATAATATAGTGTTTCATGTATCTCAATATTAAAATTTTGTTTCATGTAATGAAGTCCATAGAAGAAATTAAATTTATTTAAAAAAATAATTCATAAAAACTCATGGTGTTACATTAGAGTTGGTGTCATGAGTAGGGACTCTATGGAAGCTAGCGGCCTCCCTACACTGAGAAAGAATTTCAGGGTGTTAGAGCATTTCATTATAGTGAGGACCTCTATGTCAGTTTATGGAATCATATGGTGGACCACTGCGATGGGATTCATTATCATTGGGTGGGCCCCCATGATGGATTCCATTGGTTCCCATGGTCGGGAGAGTTGACCCATCCCTCCTGATGGGTTGCTGGGATCTTGATCTGAGCTTAGAAAAGGCAACCCCTTTTCCATATTGGGAACAAATAATGTATCAGTGGTGGTAGGGACCATATGAGTTTTCAAAATTTCATATCTTCAAGAATAGTTTTTGGAATGAATGGGATAGACTGGTTCATCAGCCTATGGTCCGTCTTATGTGGTAAGAAACGTCAGGGCATGGGAGACCTTAGAGGTGACTCTTGGGTGGTGATCATAGAAGGTACAGCAGAAAAATATCCGACCTCCCTAGTTCATGTGAGAGATTTGATAGGTAATTTCAGGTAGAGGCTCCTAAAATGGTTTTCCAAATAAACATGGGGCTCCCCAAACATTTTCACTACGAACGACATCAAAGGTGTAGTTTCATAGATTCTAATTGTTTATGAGCCATCACATGAGTGGAGATGATCCCTTCATCTTTGTACTAGTTGACGAGGGTGGTGATAAAACTCTGTGGATGATATATGAGGGAGATATAGGGTGAGGATTCCTGAGAGACATATGAGAGGTGAATACCATGGGATAATCATAATTTTATGTGAATTCTACATGATTGGAACATATGTCCCCACACTTTTTTGAGGTAGGTTTTCAGACAGGTATGGTATCCAGTGTCCTAAATTATTTACAAATATAAATATAAGTAGTTTTCTAGTGAATGTGTCTCCCAACATTCCCAACACTACTCATAATATATTTATTGGAGGAGAAATGATTATTTCTAATGATTTATAGAATTTAAGATACCGAAATTTCATCATCTTCTCCCTATCATAGGAGAAGAGATTTATGTCAAGTTCAATATTTTGTTTATAGAAGATTCCTCTAAGGAATGATTTCACGCATAAATTTGAATACATAGACTATTAATTATCCTCATTCGCCATTTCCTAATTTCCAAAGGTATATGACCTTCACCACTATGGTTGGTGATGTCTGATCCTTGACCAGAACATGATGATGGGATGTCAACTCTTACATCAATTTATTACTCCTCATATTTTTTTCATATAGTCTGAGTTTTCCTATAGATTTAAGATATGGTCATGAATCTCATTTAGAGTACCATATTCTAGTGGAAATGGTTAATTAAACTTCTTTCTTCCATGTTAGGGAAGCTACATACAATTGGAGAATATGTTAAGGTCAGTTGTGTTAGGAATCTATAATATTCATCCTCATTTAAGGTTGTGAGGGAATATTATTATTTTTACTTATGTCATATCAAGAAAAAAAACTAGAGGCATCTTGTTATTATAACTCATGAACATACATTTAGTGCATATGGTATTCAAGTATTTTCACCCTAGGAATCTTGTTCTCATTGCATAAAGTGGTACACATTCATATTATGATGAATATGACACTCATAACCCCAAGAAACTTATTCTAGTCACATAAGGGTTCCTATAATAATTAGCTTGGGAATATCATGCTCTTCGCATTGGGTAAGAACATAGGATCATCATATAAAAAGGGTATAAAGATCCTATACTCATTACATAGAATTTTAATCTCATTAAATAAGTCATTTCATGCACATAACATGACACAAAATCTAATTATTTTAACTTGATTAGAGGGAAAAGATAAAATATTCTCATCATATATGCTTATTTGGATCATCGCCTATGTTTCCCTAGTATTTCCACCTATGTATTGGTTTTTGATGCATTACGATGGATCATAGGTTTGAATATGTGTGAAGGAACTCATATATTTAAGGCCCATTTGGGGGATGTTCCCATATATTCTCATCATATACAAGGATAAGAACAAGTTTAAAGTTGAGTGATTGAACTAATAATTTAATGTACAGTAGAGGATACTTATAGATTAAAGTCCAGTGGAGGGATAATTCTCATAAAAACATGTCACACATGAGTCTGGGAACAATTTAGTTTCCTATAGAGATGAAAAAATGTAGGGGGGGGGGCTTTGTATTTATATGATGGGTGGCTCAATATGCTCCAAAAAGATGATCAGGATTCATAGCTGTCAACTCCCTAGGAAGAGGTGAGTGGGAAATGGGATTCTTATTTTTAGAGATGGTTAAATAAACTATGAATGACCCCCAATAAATGGGATAAAAGGTAGTTGAGATGTTAGGATTGAACCTTTGAGAGGTGACCTATATACCCTATTAGGAAACAACGATCAAAATCTATGTAGTTCAATTTAATTTTTTAAGGTTACCAGATAGGATCATACCATGAAGTTTAATATCATTCATTAAGGATTCTTATATCCCAAAAGGATAAAAAAGGTATCAAAGGGGTATTATACATCATTGATACTCAAGTAATTCGAAAAATCATCTCATGTTTGTCACATGAGGCATCCCATCCTTATCGCACGAGGAATCCTATGATTGTCACTAGGGAAATCCTATGCTCGCCACATAAGGTAAGGCTATAGTTTGACATCATTAAATGAGTAAGTTTTCATATATTTTATAATCACATGTCTAAAATTTTATTCTATGTAGTAAAATTTCTCGCATATTAGATGTGGAGTGTGGATATTACACATTAGGATACCCATTCATAGTTAAAGTGGTAAGAGAAAAGGATATAAGGTTCTTTTATATGCTGATTTAGGGGAATTATGGATGGTTTCCCTTAAGGATTTCATGGTCAAGGATAACACATACACTGTGTAAATTATTTTGGATGGAAAAAGGCATAGACACTACCCATTTTAGGCACCATGCCGATGTATTGATATAAGGGTGCCAATTCTTAGGATCATAAGGAAATAGGTTGATCGATATGTGATTAGATTAAATGGATTGGGTTTAAGGGTCTCTAATACCAGTCATGTGTATGTATTTTTCATGAGTGAACCTTTTTCGAATGGATTTAGGTAACATGGGCACTCAAATTGTTCTTAACTATGTTTAGTGGAAGGAGGCATAAAATGTGGAACCTGGAGGTTGTATCATGTAACAATGGAGTTTCTTCAAGCTTAAGAGATGTGAAAAAAATAGTTTCTAGCTTAAGAGTGGTACATAGATTTTAAAGTCACACATTCACCCAACTTTTGGTGAATCATGAAGTTTGTAATTATTTGAATGATTTGAATATTGTGTAAAATCAGGTGTTCATTGAGGAAAGAGGTGTGAAATAATCTTTGACATAAGACACTATGACTTAAGAACTATATTATGATATTTTCACAATTTTCTAAACTATGTAAATTTTTAGGAGTCTTTGGTTGTGATAATTTGCGGAAGAAAAAGTTGTGTGAGCTAACAGAGTTCCTATTTAACTTATAGAGTTTTGTTCTAGGAAATTTGGGGTTTATGCTCTATTAATAAGAAATTTGGAACTCTTGAGGATTTCTTAATGCAACTTTGTCTATGTTTCATAACTTCACATTTGGGGTGACACATTGGTTATTATACAGACCCTTTTATTTGTAGGTATATATAGAGAGGGCATGAAACAACCTAAATTTGAGGTATAATTTCTCATAAAACCAAGTTGAGTGAAAATTGGGAGTTTCATAGACTGATGGAATGTTGTACAGAACCCTCACTTTTGCAATTGAAGGCCTACCCTGTATCTGTGTAATTATGATCCTTTGATGACACCTTTCTCCTGAAACTAAGTTGCGAAATATTTTGTGAGTTACACACACTACTGTAAAGTTTAACACAACTTTGCCCTTTGCTTCAAAAATTCCCCATCCTATTTTCCAATTATAGTTTTGGGGTGGGTGTTCCTTTTGAAGGTTCATATGCACTTTTTGACATCTATATAATCTTAAATATTTCTACACATCATCAACATTGTTTTATTTCTGTACTTTTTTTTTCTTTGATATTTCTGGAGGCCTAACTTCTTGATGGTATAATCAAAGGGAACATCAGACCCAAAAGCACGAATTAAAGATTTAGTGGTAGAGTTTTGAATGATTAGACCACATATAATGTGATCCATAACTTATATTAGTTTCATAGTTTATCCATTCCCTCATAGAAATATTATAGAAAGTTATTCCTGATACCTATTATGTGTTCTATAATTTAGTGTATTTTTAACTATTTATAAAATAAATAGATCTAGATGAGTATATAGACTTGTGGAAAATATAAATGTAATGGTTTTATGATTCTAAGGAATATAGAAAAAGTATTTTATTCTACATATGGATCTCGATCTTCTGTTGACAAGATCCATGATGAATTCAATGAAAAAGCATGTAAATGAAGGACTTTATAAGAAAAAACTAGGGTTTTCCCATATTTAATTATCAAATAACGTGTCATAAAATATTGGAGAGCTTAATACTACTTTAAAACATATATATACTCTAAATTACATGTATGATAATTCAAAAATGATTAATATTATGTTCCTTTTGTAGAAGTTACTTTACATGAGGTTGTTCAAAGTAAAAATAGTGATTAAACACATCAATGATATAAAAATTATTCAGAATTAGTTTGAGTTATTTTTGGTGATCATTTGAGATATTTACTGATCACAATTATTACTCTAATCACTTATGGAATCATGGGATTTGATTGTAACCATGATGATTAACTCAGCTGAAAAATAGAAATTATGTTTCTGGATGTTAGAGAACTTATATTTAATGATGTAATTTATATAGAGAAGATATATTAATATTATAAAACTAATCTAATGTAAAAGGAAGATGATTTTCCATGGAACAAAAGAGCTGTAAGAAAGGAAAATAATTTAGAATTCAGAGAAAGGTTTGCTAAGTGTAATGTTGTCCCAAATGTTATCATAGTGAGAATAAAGGTAAACTTATGAATATTGTAGTGAGAGAGGGGTGAATTTTGAAAGATATGTTTTTGGATATTCATCCACAAAGCCAATATCATAATATATGAGAGGTCTAATACTGAGTGTCACCATCTCATTTGAGTCTTTGATCATAGAATCTAGATCTTTATTTAACTCAACATACTAGATAAAAATTGTGAAGAATTACATTTCTAGAAGATTCAGTAAATTATATCCTTTATGTGATCAAGAACTCAATATTTATGGGGAAGGGTGAAATATTCATTCATATAAGGAATAAAATCATGTAAGAGTTTCATGTCATGTGACACATACTAGGATTAAATAAGAACTTAATTTCTACTTAATAGTTAAATGATGTGGGTTTATATACAAATTTTATGGATTAATATTGGGGGAATAAATTTTGATATTTGGTTCTGAAAAAAGTGGTGGTTTTATATGGTTCTACCTCATGAGAGTTCCAGAAGGTGCAATGCATGATGGAAAGATAAAATCCTCAAAGTATTAGAATGAAAGTATTGCTTATATAAATAATAATGGTATGAAAGTTTATAACACTAATAGAATGTTTATTATCAAAAGTAAGTATTATAAAACAATAAAATAAACCATCTATAGAAATATGTGGAAGGTTTCATTCAAAAAATACATAAAGGCACCAAATAACCTGATGTTAAATCTATTTAATATGGATGTATGGAGGCCAAATTCAATTCAATTTCATAGAGGGTTATGTTTTATATATCAATCATAAATGATGTAAAATAAAAGGCATGTGTTTTATTTCTCAAGCAGATTTTTTAGGTATTTATAAAATTCATCTAAGTGATATCAATTGTGAAAATGGAATTAGGTTACAAACTATGGTGTCAAAGTTTTGATAATTGTGGGGAATATAGAACTAGGTTGTTTTTGTGGATATTATAGTTGAAGGGAATAATATTTTAGATGATTGTAACGAATACAATATAACCTAATAGATTCATAGATGGGATGAATTAGAAACTTGTATATAATTTTAAAAGCATGATGATTCATGTGGAATTCCCGATGGTGCATTGGGCTGAAGTGGCGAACTGTGTCATCAACTTGGTGAGCTAGAGTCCTTATTCTCCATCAGGGTAGGATATTCTAGAATATTTTTGGCCTAAAATAAATACTGAAATCACCTATATTTAAGTCTATTGCTTAGTCACCTATTTCCACATTGATGTTAACAAAAGGTTTAGTCCAGAGGCCATATCCCAAGTGTGTTACTTTATAGGAAATGGTGATAATGAATATTATTTTCACCTCTAGGATAAAAATTATAAGAAGATTGTCAAATATTGAAATTTTATCTTTAATGAAGTGATATTATGGAAATATTATAAAAATATAGACTTCTAAAATGAGATAGTATTATCATTGAATAATGAGGTTTGGATGAATAGATGTATATATGTTAAATTTGTTCCAGAATATTTATAAAGTGCATGATTACTAGAAACAATTCGAATTTGAAATAATAATCTTGTAGGAGGTCACGTTACTATAATGATTCCATGGTTGGATATACTATACAACTTATAAAATATGGGAGCTCATCGTAATTTTTTAAATGGAAAAGCCTTAGTAGTAGTTATTAGAGAAGGAGAAAATACATAAGGTAAATTATAGATATGAATAAGGATTCAACACTAAGTGAATAGATATATGAGTATCTTGAACTATTTCCTTCTCAAAGAGGATGGATAACTTGAGATCAAGGAATGGTCTCTGAATATGTAATACATAAATTAGTGGGTGTTATCCATGATAAATGGGTTCGATTACTTAAAGTTTTCTAGAATATGGTAACTTATTGAAGAGACTTATTAGAAGAAATTTCTTCAAAATAATCAAGTTTATAAGCTGATAAAGGAAGTAGATTATAAAAAGGTATTAGGAAAGGATTTTAATGAAAATTTTTCAACAAATCGAAGTATTTTATTTTTTAGATATGTTTATTATTGTTAAAAAACTAAAAATTAAAATTTAACTTAATATGGTTTCTATTAAAGGAATTTATCTAGAGTATTTGAACATGAAGACCACATTTCATTAGGACCCCAAAACACCCTAAGATGGGAGCAGTGAATGAGGGTGTAAAATTTTCCTTTTAAGGGGATAGATCATGTTCCTAAGATGGTAAAAACTTGTGAAACATGTATAATGGGATCATGTAGTAATAAAACATTCACATGTAGGGATAAAAATAACAATTTTACTTGATTCCACCACTAAGGGATAGTACAATGAGTATACATTGGAAGTGTGTCAATCATACATAAATCCACTAATGTTTACTAGTTGTGGAATACAGAATGTAATGACCCTGACCCTAGTAGCCCAGAGAAGGTGCCTTACCTTATTAAATTGGCATAGATAGAATAATAGAATACCAAAGGACCAATTAGTTTAGTAGTTTTGGAATCCATATTATATACATTAACCTTATATTAAAACATAAAACATTAAATAAAATATATAAAATCCTTTGATAATGTCATTATTCTCATAGAATAACACTTTATACCGGCCATAAAACAATTCTTGGAATCTTAGTAAAAATAAAACATAATAAAAGGATGATCTATGATTCTTAGTAAGGGTATATATACAAAAGAAACTATAAAAACACGTATAAACAATTATGGAAAGGTGATTGGCTAAAACACTTTCAATTTAATCAATAAACTAAGCATAATATGGTTGGAATAGAAGATAATCAAATAATTCCATATAAATATCAACATGATAATGAAATTACCCATGGATATTCTACTAGTCGAATAACCACATGAAAATAAATAACTAATCTTATAATGAGGTAATTCATAATGTCAAACATCATAAACACATTGTCAAGGATTCAGTAAATACACTATACATAAATGGTTAAAAACCCAAAATAGTTTGTCTCATGAGACCTATAGATACATCGGGGGGATATAACGGCCCCCTCCCGTCACTTACCATGTCCAATTAATTCCTAATATGAAACGGGTGATGAAACCTAATCAACGTAAATATTCATATTAAAACTAGCAAACAAAATATGAATACTTAAACCATAAACCATGAATGGTATGAAAATAGGACATCCACACTCAAAATAAATCACAATCCATTCAAAAAATAGTAAATGATATCATAATATATCAACCTAAATCCATTATAAGATCCAAAAAAGGATATTTACATATATGAAAATACTCTAAAAAATCATTAAAAATTTCTTGAGAGAAATACCACTTTTTTATTTGAAACAATTTATTTAAAATCCATTAAATTTTAAAAAAATAATTTAAAAATAACCTTGAAATATTTTAATGGAATATTTAAAAGTTTTATGATTCTGGACAATGTAAAAATACATTCATGTCGTATAAGTTAAAAAACATTATTTTTGTTCAGAAAACCATAAATTACCCTGTTTGGAAAATGGAAAAAAGACTACTTTAAAACCATTTTATAAAAATTAAAACATGGGTACAATAATATAAAAATTTATAGTATAATAGTAAAAATATTTTTGAAAACATTATAAAGAAACATAGACATTTATTATACATATTCTCCAGTAGATACTTATGTATAAATTATCCCGAAAAAAATGAGATTAAGAAATTAACCCTTAACTTGTACTTTTCTTTATTTAAGGGTACATTAAACTCTTTTATAATTCTTGAATAGTATTATTAAATTTTACCATAACTATATCCTTATTTATTATATCATATATGATCCTCTTATATCATTATCTAATAATATTTCATTATTACCATTATTTTGGGTGTTAACTGCTTTGTTTTCTTATGTTTGTTTTATCATGTAAGTCATATTTATTATGAATAGGATATAATTTTATTAATATAATGGATGATATTAATTTAATAAACATTATATTGACTCATCATATACATTTTTATAACCATTCTTCAATTGTTAATTTGGATAATGAATCTCATCACGTCGTGGAGATGGTAGACCATACGTACGCACGAGCTATGATATCATTTCATTTATGGTAAAGTGGTAAAGAATTTGATGGTATATTAATTATAAATAATAAAATAATGGTTTATTTATTATTTATATCCATTATATTAATCATTATACCCATCCAAATAAAGTGGTGTTTAAAAAAATTACACCATAGTGTGGAGATGGTAAGTCGTACGCACGCACACCTGATGATATTATTTTTTGTACGATGGATAAAAGGAGTAATAAAGTTATTAAGTAATCATAATAACATATCAGAATATATATGATACTAGATGTTTTATTTTATAACTAAAAAATATGTGAATATGAAGTAGAAGTAGAGATAATTTTGACAGAGTCGGTAAAGACGGTTACATCTTCTTTAGCAAACCTCCTTTGGATCTCCTCTTATGGACACTAGGGTTGGTATTTTGAGAAGAAAAGAACCTCTAGGTTGGGTATAGGGATGTTTATAATGAAATGGGTAGGGTTTGGTTTATCTAGATGACTCAAAATGGTGTAAGGAAGTGAGGTAGGTGGTTCCCTTTTATAATTGAGGTGAAGGACACTATAGGAAACTCTCAAAATATAAAATTATTATAAGTTATTTTTTAATTCAAAATGGATAAAAAATGAGTTTTTTTAATATAATATGAGTATGGGTCTAAATAATATAAAAATATTATTTTTATACATGTTTTGGTCATAATAGTAACCTTATATTTTGGCTTTAACCCTTAGTTAAACCCTTTAACTATTATCATGAGAACTTGTCTTTTTTACACTTTAGGCTTAATATAGTTACTATAATATTCGAAAAGAACCCAAAATGTATAATTAATGACATATGTATCATTATTATAGTCATTTTTACAAATTTTATATTTTTATGAAATTTATATCATTTAATAAAATATTATTTATTTAAAAGTATCATTTATGTGAATTTTGAAACTACTAAATATTTATCTTTTTAAAAAATTTCTAACAACATGATAACTTAAAAATGACACTTATAATATATCAATAACATGTCAAAAGTATCTATAAAAATTTTTAATGTCATTAATTATGTAAAAGTATATTTATTTTAAGATTTTTAATATCATTTATTTGATATTTCTATTAAAGAAACAATTACTACATCATTATTATGAAAGCCTTTAATAAAATTAGTTCTTATCTAAAAATTAAAAATAAATTATCATGATGAGTATAAATTTATTATATTTCAAATTAATATTTATATTTTAATTTAACTTCTTTATAACCATGTATTAAAAATGTAATACTTATTAAAATACGTGAGTGTGACATTTTTAACTCATCCTTAAATAAAGTATTATAAATGTCATATTCATACTCGAGTGTCTTAAAAAACATATAATTTTGGTATAAGTTTTATTTTATTTGAAACGAAATTATCAAATGAAAATTTTTAAACGGTTAGGGTAATTTTATAATATTATAATAATATTTTTACCCTTAATTTATTGATTTACCCTTAAAAGTGGTAAATAAAAATTTATTAATGCCACTATTCATAAAATACCAAAAATTAATTTTATCCTATTAGACACTAAATATAATACTAATTTCAATCATGTATGTTCATTTTTCCAAATTCAATTCACAGAAATGGAGAAATTAAGTTTAACTATAATCCCATAGACGTGGCGAGAAAGAATCTTTAAAAGAAAAGTTCAAAAGTTCAATAAGTTTTTATATACAATTTTAATGTGAAATTAATTAAAATGAACTATATTGGATAAAATGATAAAAAAATAATATAATTATACTTTATAATCAATAAAACATATAATTTAATACTATAAATTATTTCTATGAAAAAAGTTTTTTTCAATTAAAATTTAGTATTTTTCATTATTAATCAAAACATGAAACTTGTTAGAAAAATACCAAAATTTAAATCAAAGTAAATTTTTATATTTTTATTTAAAAAAAGAAGTTTATTTTTTAAAATAAAAAATATTAAAGTTTTAAAAAATGGATTTAAAATAGGTTCATCATTATAAGGCGGTAAAACCGTATTTATAAAAATATATCCTGTTAATACATAAAATTGGATTAATTATTATATTATGCCTATGAAATCATTTGAATTCGTGTAATTTTTAATTAAATATATAATATATAAATTTCATAATATGGTTAATACTATTCACTCCCACTGATGTAATGTCTTGGTTATAATGGCCATGTTAAAATAATGATATTTAATTGTATATCATTATTCGTTTAAACTTAGTGTTGTGTGAAACACAAGATATCAAAGATATTAAATTGAAAAGTAAAATACCATAAAATCTTGGGTTGTTCAATTTTCCCATACTTCAATAAATTTAATCCTCACAATTTAAACTTTGGATAAAAAATTAGGGGTTTGACTTTCTAAAATATATTTAATAAAACCTTGCATCAGAAAAGGATTAAGGAGAACTCCACTTTATAAAATAATGTAATGTAAGTACGAAGGTCACTAGAGGTAAATGATACTAGGGTTACATATAAGAAAACTTGGAAATGAAAGATAAATCTTACCATCATGTTCTAATAGAGAGTGATAGAGAACATGGTCAGGATAAAGTTAACAATCACAAAGCTATAAATATGTGATGATCTAAGGGACCATTTTATTAATTGGAAATGAAGGTACTTGGATGGAATTTTTCTCTCAAAACACACTTATTTTATATTTTAGGAATTATTTCATGATATAAAAATATAATTAAACATAATTTTCTATAAAAACAATCTTATCATTTAGTTACGCCATGAACTAAATCTACTTCTTTACTTATCAAAAGTTTCATCACATAGTAAAGTAATAAAACCATTTCTAAAACCCAATCCAAATATCATCTTAAACCATTTCATAAATGGTTATTTTATCCAAAATATTATTATCCAACACTTTAGAAGGAAGGTATCTGAATTTCCAAAATCAACATAACATTAGATTTTCCCCAAAAAATATAATGCAGATCATTTTTTAACGCACCAAATATATGAATAACTTGGTCACCGTAAAACCTTAATGAAAACCTGAATGCTTTCAAATAACTAACGAATAAGTAATGCAGCACAATACTTATATATCACATGATTCTTATAACCAGGATTTCATAACATAATTCTTTAATCCCAAAACACAAATACATTAATTATTCCACTTCGACTATAGTAACATCATAAGATTAACCTTAAACCCTTTTCTTTTTTTGAGCTATATTTCCATGACATTTGGGAAATTCATTTTCATATTTACCCAACTCCTTATATTTGAAACATTTTACATTGATATATTATTTATTCCTCTTTGAATCACAAGCTTGGTGACCTTTTTATCCTCACTTGTAACAAACTCTCAGTCCCTTGATGCATGTGTCAGGGTGTTTCTTCCCATAATTACCACATGTGGGAAAATCCTTATTTCTCGTTTCCTTTTAACCGTATCTTACTCCACCATTCTATTATTCTCTTGGTTTCCCTTAAAGTAATTAAACATAGAAAATTATTTCTCTATCTTGATAGTACATGAGACTATATATTCATATGATCATAAAGTTTGAGAGACCAATGCCTTTAGGAGGAATGAATTTAAGCCATCAAAGAAATGGTAAATCTTACTCCTTGGGTTACATATGTAGTCTATATAATTCCTTTAAAACCTTTTAAAATTTTTATTTATATTTTTTAACATTATCATATTCTTTTTTCCTTAGACATATAATTGCCTCACCATATCTACTCGCTGTTCATGAGAGAAACATTTTCCATGAAAATTTCTTTAAAATCCTTCCATTACATTCTTGAAATTTCTATCTCATCCTTAGTGTTTTGAATCAATGAACACCATTTATCCCAATATCCATAAAGATGATAAACATTGAAGACAACTGTCACCCTTTCCATACTTCCCAAAGTGAGAAATATCTTTTCTAATGAAATTATCCATTACTCAACCTCAAATGTATTTGTAGTCCCACTAAATGTTGGAGGTTGTTGTATCATGAATAGGTCTAACATTGTTTCTCCACATTTTGGATTTGGATTCTCTATATGAGTAAGGTTATTGTTCATCACTTACGTCAGTTGTCCCAATATGGTTATAAGTTGTTCAACACCAGTTGGAGCTTTAGCTCCAACATCATTATCTTTCATTGGAGGGAAATCCCAATAAGGATTACGATCATTTATATTGTTTCCATTCCATCCATTAGGATATGTTTATAAATAATGACATACACTAGATTATATCATATAATTATAAAATAAAATGTATAATCACAGAACTAGTGAATAACATAACCTAAATTGAAGATTTAGGTTTAACAAATATCTAAATCATAAACATGGTTTCTTTGGAGACATATATAATTTTAAATCCTTCATAATGTTATTTAGAGAAAATTTTATTTATCCTAAGAATATCGCTCAAGTGTGTCAAAAAAGGTGTGTAGTAAAGTCCATTATCATATATTAGGTTATGTCGAGTTAGGACTGACACACCTTTTTAGAGTTGTTACTCATAAGTATATCTATGCTAGAACCATTTCCACTTCTAATATCTAAATAAGAATGTATCTCTAGGAATATTCACAGAATCTCTAATTTAACAAAATTATAGGATGTTCTTCTATACTTATACACAATTTCTATATTAGGGTTATGTTACCTAATCTATGTTTTCAAAATTTAAATTTCAAGGTTGTTTCTAAACTTCCTATAATACAAGCTATAAGGACCCCAACCCTAGTATCCTAGAACCAGTTCCATACTTTATTACATTGGCATAGATACAAAAATATAATCCAAAAGGGCCAATCAGTTTAGAAATTTTGGGATCTATATTACATACATTACCTTACATTACAACTTAACATGTAAAATACAACATATAAAATATTTTGAGAACATTATTATCTGAGAATAAACCTGTATATTTAAAACGCCCTGTGCCCGCTCTTCTGGACTCGATGTTTGAAAATGCTCTGTAATTTTTTTTATAAAGTGAATAAACAATTACACAACACTTTAAACAATCGAGGACCTTTTACTGGTATAGTTTCTGTAGGATTAGACAAAATCATACATTTATCAGAGTTGAACAAAAAAAAAACAATTTCTTATTATGATTCCGCACGTGCTAACACTAACAACATCGAATTCCGGTTTAGAACTTCTATAATTCATGTGAAAAAACATTTAAAAATAGAGGGGTGAGCTTTCAATTTCCCAGTAAGGAGTTTTTAAAACCTTTGATGAATCTCTTAAAAAAGTATGCCTTTGAAATTTCATTTTGAATATTAAATTAGAAATACATTTTTAAAACAAACTTTACAAAATACTATAATGATTTGGAAAATAATCTTACTTTGAAAACACTTTTAAAATTAATCTAGTGATTTTATTTGGAAAATATTAAGCAAACTTCATAAAAACAAAACATCATTTTAGGAAACGTAATTTGTTGAAGGCTGTCTTGGGCCTACACACTTTGTGAAGGATGGGTTCACTCCCCAGTGACCTTCTATTTTTACAACGAACAAGCGCCAGTATTTTTCGAAAACATTTAATGTTTGCTTCATATATATATATATATATATTTATATATCAGTATTTGTCACTGGAGTTTTTTTTACTTTTAAATACGTCAATGTATTAAAATACACATCCATAATTATACATATATATATATATATATATAATTTCCATTACATCATTTTCAAGTTTTATTACTACCAAATCTTTTATCAACTAGGATTTACATATAATTATTCTATCTTTCACGAATCACCTTTTATTCTTATATGAGAAAGTTAGTTTTCTTAACTTAACCATAATAATTAATAAATTTACCTATAAAAAATATTAAAGAATAAAATTTAAAACAATTTCAATAAAGAATAAATTAACATCATACCCAACATACATCGAAATATTTGTAGTATAAATCACCCTACTACAATATATCAAAGTTTTGAAAAATATATTGATTTTTTTGGGAAGGAACCCGTAAGTAAACATGAAAGAAACAAATTAATTGACACAATAAAAATTAAAATATCTTATAAGAATAAAATTAAAATCTGATGTTATTTCTTTATAAATTAAATATGTTCAGTAAGTTACATAATCTCTTAATTTTATTTGTAGTAGAAAAAAAGGAGAAAACCATTCCACTTATATTAATAAAAATTTCAAATAAACAAATGTTTGAAATTAAAAAGTTTTCCTTATGAAATACAATAAATTTTATATCATAAATTGAAAAATAATAGATCGTATATCCCTTGCTAAAACACATTCAAGATAAGAATCAAAATTTTTAGATAAATGGACTAACCATCTCTTAATATAAATTTAGAAAGTAGATAAAATTAAATAAAACTATCCCTTTCTGGTTTTATGCGTATACGAATTATTCTTCCAACTGGTACCACTCAACTCTCGTACACTTAGAATTAGAAAATATACTAAGGGAAAAATAAGAAAGCAGCTACTACTTGCCTTCCCAGCCTCACACTGAGCGCACTCCTCGTATCCCTTATTGTAGGAGAGAACTACTTTATAAATAACAGTTCTCAAGTGTCAAATTAAATTATCATTTATCATAAATTATATGAAATTTGGACACAATATGAAAATGACACCAAATAGAATTCAATGAATGAAGATGAATATGAAGTAACATAACTAGTTGACAAAATTTTACAGAAAAATCGACAAGTTGAAAAGAATTATTAAATCATTATAAAAACAGTTCAAAAATTAAAATTATGATCTATCCAGCATATCTATTTTTTGAAAAATTCAATAAAAAACAAATAAAATAATTGGTGGATTGAATAAATAAATCTCAATTCAAACATGAAACAATTTCTAGAAAATGATGTGAAACTGATTTAGAAAACAAATGGATAATACGCAAAATATAATAATCTAAATCGAATGGAATTGAAGAAAAATAAGTACACAAATCAGTGGTATAAATATTTTGATGAAATTAAAAATTTAGGATAACCATTAACGGATGTTGATATGAAGAACCAAGAATAGAAAATTGGATTTAAAAAATATTCGGATAACAAAATTTAATCCATACAGACCGACTTGTAGTTTTTAGACAAATCGGAGGTCAATTTTTCCCAAATCTCATTCGATCCACCTTTGTGGTCATGATTTGGCCAGTAACACTCAACAACGTTCGATCTGGACTCCAACTAAAACCCTAAGTCCATCTAAGACTGGATTTTTCTCGCTCGAACTTCCTCCTACGAACAATCAGCTTCGTCTTCAACTCTCCTCTTGGCCAAGCTCATCGATGACCTCAAACACCCTTGGACGAAGCTCAAATTGATTGTCTATGAACTCTCGTGACATCTCCCAGCTCATGACCTCACCTGGATTTCATCCAAACTTGAACCCTCGACGAACCGAGCGTCGGTCTCCTGAAACCTGAAAGTCCTAATTCCCGATTTTTTATTCTTCTGTTTTTTTACCAATTCTTTTTAAATCATTTATAATTATATTTTTATTTTATTAAATAAATAAATTATCTTAATATATTCTTTCATTATATACATATATATATACAATTATTTATATTAATTTTATTTTTTTTAATTAAAAGAATCTCAAAACATAAATTTTATAGTTTTTACATTTAAAAAAATATACATAACATTATTAATTATTTCAAAAAATTATTTATCATTTATATTATTTTTAAAGTCATATAAGTATTTTATAATTCCTTCATATAAAATCATAACTTCTAATAATGAGAAATAATTTTTAAATAAAACTTTTTTTATAAAAGTATCTTTTATAAAATATTAATTTATTACCGTATCATATTATTATTAAATATTAAATATTTTATTTTCTTGTTTTAAAAAAAAATCAATTAAATTAATGTTTTAATTTTCTTAAATTGAAAATAATGCATCTCAAAACTAAAATAAGGTTTCTTTTATTAAATCTTTTCTTAATCAGTTTTCATTTATAAACAAATTATTAAATAAATACTTAATTACTAATCAAATTTTCTTAGGGTGTTAAAATATTGAAGGGCCCTAGAACACCTTGAGAGGGGAGGGGTGAATCAGGGTGTCAAATTTTTCTTTTAAACTGACAGATATTGTTCCCACATTGGTAGGAACCTATTAAACCTATGTGAGGAGGATGTGAAAAAAAACATACAATCACATGCAAAGCGATGAAACATCAATTTTACTTGGTTCACCACTAAGGTCTATGTCCAAGAAGCAAATGCCGATGGTATTTCAGTCATAAAAAAACCACTAATCTTCACAAGTTGTGGATTACAAGAGTTTAGCACAATCACACTATTCTAGGTGCACTACCTTTATAAGGTTTTACGGATAGCACATTGTATCCCTCAAATCACTCTCGCTGACTCCCCCTTGCTCACTATGTTGAAAGAATCTTCACTCAGTCTATTGACTTGAAGGTCTCTTCAATGGTTTATCATTAACTAATGTATCCCCGACTAATTGGATGGTCTGTTGATGTCCCATTATCAACCCCAAATGCAATTTAATTTCCCACACACTGATAGGTTATGGTAATTAAATTCAAAAAATGATTTTTTCACTTTCCATGCTTCCTTGGGTGTTCCGTGTACCACTTCATCTCCGTCGTGTATTGAGTAGCGAGTATGGTTCGTGGATCAACTCCTCCACATACCACTTCTATTTCCGTATACCATCCAACTCCTCCACAAACTACCTTTCTCCATGTATTTCCTTACTCTGTGTACTACTCCACTCCCCGGTATACTATCCTGCTCTGTGTACTGCCTTGATCTGTTGTGTACTACGAGAGATTTGTCCACAAACCACACTCTTTTCTATGGATTGTTTTTTATTATCTAGATGGTTCTCTTTGTATTCCATCTTCTCCTATGCGAATCACTTTGGACTTCACTGGATTTCTTCAAGAAATTTTAATCTCTAATCTTGTTCCTCAACTAAGGGGATTACTTCTCCTAAAATAGGCACATAACTCTAAAGATTTCTCTAATCTGATTTACCCAAATTTTCAATGTTGGACAATCTTTGCCATATACTGAACTTCATCTGCATACTATTATCCTCCACTATGTACCACTCTTGTTTCAAAAACTGTAGAAATCCTTTGAGCCTTCATCACTCTGCATACCACATGACTTCATCGCAAACCATTACTGCAAACTATTTTCGGTTCTACGTACCGCTCTGTATACCATTACCACTGCCATGTACATAGCTGAAAACCATTCCCATAACATGGTATGAAGTCCATGTTCTGAGGTATGCAGTTCCCCTATTTTTCTGATTTTCTTTATCATTTTCATACCATTCACTCATATGTGAAAAACCTTGGCTTTCCAACACCAAACTCCCAATTTTGAGGTCTAAATTTTTTTTAATCACCAGGAAATTGCACCACCTTGAATACTACTTACATATTGAACTGTATGATCCCTTTCTTTATAATCTACATGATCATCCATTAGAGGATTGACAACAAACACAAAGCATACAATTTGTGGGAAAGAACAACCCTGGTTCCAACATATATCATTCATAAAACAATTCTTGGTATCCTAGGAAAAATAAAACATAATAATGGGTGATATAAAATTTTTTTAGGGGTATATATACAATAGAAATTATGATAAACGAGTTTAAAAAATTATGGAAAGGAGATTAATAGAAACAATTTCCATTTAATCAATAACGTTAGCATAATATGGAAGTAATGAAAGATGATAAAATAATTCCTTATTAATAAACACCCGAGAATGTAACTTAACAATGGGTATTCTATTAGTCGAATAATCATATAGAAAATAAAAAACTAATATCATAATTAGGGAATCCATAATACCAAACATCATAAAGTCACAAGTAAGGATTTGACCAAGACACTATTCATAAACTGGTAAAAACTGAAACTAGTTTGTCGCATGATACCTACTGGTGCATCGAGGGACTATATTGGGCCCCACCCATCACTTACCAAGTCCAATGAATTATTGATATAAAGGGGTTGATCAAACATAATCAACATAAACATTCATATTAAAATTAGCATAAATCAAGTGAATACATAAACCATAAACCATGTATGATATCAAAATAGCACATCCACAATCAAACTAAATCATAAAACATTCAACGGAATATGGTAAATGATTTCATAAGAGATAAACCTCAATAAAGCATAAGATCCAATAAATGATGTTTACATAGATGAAAATACTCTAATAAAATCATTAAAAAATATCTTGAGAGAAATAACCCTTTTTACTCTAAAATAATTTATTAAAATTTCATTCATTTATAAAAGAAAAAATTTTCTTTGAAAATAACTTTATCGTATTGTAAGGGAATATTCAAAAATTTATAGCATCATGACAGAGGAAAAATCTGTTCATGCTGTATAAGTTAAAAAACATTCCTTTCTTAAAAAAAGTCATAAAGTACCACATTTGGAAAATGGAAAAAATATTCCTTTCAAAAAAAGTTATAAAAATTAAAACTTGGGTAGAAGAATTTAAAAGTTTTTAGGTTAATATTAAAAATATTTTTTAAAGAATTTTTATGAAACATGGACATGGATGATAAATATTCCCTAGTAGATATTTACATATAGACAATCCCGCATATAAATGAGATTGTGAAATTAACCATTACCTTTTACTTTCCATTATTTGAGGGTGAGTTAACCATCTATATAATGGTTAAATCATGTTATTAAATTATAATAGAACTATATCCATATTTGTGGTATCATATATGATCCTCTTACATCATTTTATTAGTAATATTTCATTGTTACCATTGTTTTGGGTGTTAACTGCTTCATTTTATTATGTTTGTTTTGTCATGTAAGTACTATTTCTTATGAAAAGCATATATTTTCTTCAAATAAATAATTATATTAAGTTAATAAATATTATATTAAATAATCATATACATTTTTATAATCATTACAGAATTGTTAATGTGAATAATGAATCTCATCACGTCATGGAGATGGTAGACTATACGTACGCACGAGCGACGACATCATTTTCATAATGGTAAATTGGTAAGGAATTGGATGATATATTAATTATAAAAAATCAATATCATGAAAATTTTATTATTTATATCCATTATATTTATAATTATAACCATCTAAATAAATTGGTGATGAAAAAAAATTACACCACAACATGGAGAAGGTAAGTCGTACGTACACATGCATGGTGATATTATTTTTCGTAGGATATATAAAAGGAGGAATATGACTGTCCCATGATCATAATAAAATCTCAGAATATATTTTATATTGTATTTATTATAGTATAATGGAAAAAACATGTGAAGAGGAAGTATAAGAAGAGATAAGTTTTAAGGTGTCGGTAAAGATGAATACCTCTTATAGAGAGAACCTCCTATGGATCACCTATTATGGACACTAGGGTTGATATTTTGAGAATACCAAAAACTCTAGGATATGAATAGGGAATATTTTAAGGTAAATACATAGGCTTTGGTTAATATATTAGGTTAAAAGTGGTTTAAGGATGTGAAGGAGGAGGTTATTTTTTTTAATTGAGGTGAGGGGTGATTTAAACAAATATTAAAATATTAAATTAATATAAATTAAATTTTAATTAAAAATAGATAAAAAGCGATTTATTTATAACATAATATGAATATATGTTTATATAATCTCAATGATTCATATTTATACATTTTTAGGTTGCAGTATTAACCTTATCTTTTGGCTTTAACCCGTAGTTAAACCCTTTAACTCTTACCATGACAAATTCACTTTTTACACTTTAGGGTTAATATAGTTAATATAAAATGCCAAACTAATCCCAAATGGATCATTGATAACATATTTAACCTTATTTTATCTAGTTTTCCCAATTTAATATTTTTATGAATTTTATTTCATTTAATAAAATATTATTTATTTTAAAGTACAATTTATGTCAATTTTGATACTATTTAATATTTTCCTTTTTAAAAATATCATAAAAATGTGATAACTTCGAACCAACACATGTAATATATCACTAAAATGTCTAAATTGTCTATAAAATTCATAGATAACATTAATTAGGTCAAAATATAATTATTTTAATATTTTAATATCATTTATTTGATAATTCCATCACACTACTTCAGAATAGGTCTTCGACAGGGCTAGAATGAACCTTTATTAGTTCTAAAAAAACAATAACTATCAGACATTGGTTAAAAGCCCAAGGATTTTATCAGTGCTAAAAAAGAACTGTTAAAGGCCCCCTTTAACCGCACTAAAAAAAGTGTTGTTAAAAGGGACGTTTAACAACACTAAAAAAGCACTGTTAAAGGGCCCTTTTAAGAGAGCGTTTTAGCACAATTAAAGGAGAAATTTAATAGAATTTTTTAGCACTAATAAAGACAGTGATGTTAAAGGGGAGGTAAAATTATTTTTTTTGGACCTCCAAGAGCCCGACCCCTTTATCAATGTTCCATTACACCTTTAACAGTGCTTCCCCAACCTTTATCAGCACTTTTCACCCCCACCTTCCCTTTTATCAGTGCTTTGAAAATTTCAAGCCTCATGCGCGCCTACCTGGATTTGAACCTTGAACCTCTGTTTCAAAGATGGAACACATTTTCCCCTACACCATGCTATTTTGTTTCCTGTTTAATGATATTTCATATATATATATATATATATATTATTCATATATTCATATATATTTTTTTAAATACATTTATAAAATATATGGGTGTGTGTGATATATATATACTTATATTTATTTAAATATATTATATGTTATATTAATTTACATATACTGGAATATAATATAAATATATACCTCTTTATCAATACACACACATATGTATATATAAACATTATAAATTTATTTTTATAATGTAATAAAATTGTTAGATATTTTTTAAAATTCATTTTTAGAATATGTATTTATTTAAATACATTAGAATATAAATTTTTACATAAATATTTTGATATATTTATTTATATAAGGGATTTATTATAAGTAAATATAAAAAATCTTTATATATTTAATTATAAATAAAATTATGATGTGAAAAATGATAAAATATGAAAACCATAATATCAATATGAATTTAATCCCTGATAATAAATTTAGTCCCCATAAAAAGGGAAAAATATCACCTTAAATGAGGTTTAAAATCCATCAAATGTTAAAAAATTGGGGTATCCCGACTAAAAACTCAGTTTTGGAGGCCTTCTAGGCCTTTTTTGGCTTGAAAAAACATTGAACAAGGTTCCCCATAAATAATATGGAATACTTATCATTTAATTCTTTGATTTGATATATGGTTGAGCCCAAATGGACAACCGGGTCAAAAGTTTTGGTTGTTTGAAGTTAGAGTTACACTTACAACTTATTTGAGATCTTTTATTAATTTTCGGATTTTTTTATCTTCAAATTGATATTAAATGACTATTAGTCAGTAATAATTAGAAAATTATTAATGAAAAGTATTTTTTTAATTATTTTATAATTCATTTCCACTAAATATATTATATATTAAGTGTGAATGCTTATTTACCCAATCTATTTTTTTAAAATATATATTATATATTTCTCAACATAAGTATATTTATATATTAATATATAATTTTTAACATATTTCTTGAAATAAACACTCCACCAGTGCTAATAAAAAAGCACTGATAAAAAGTGGGGTCTTTATCAATTATTTTTTATAAGCACTGATAAAAGACCGCATATATCAGTGCTTGTAAAAAATAATTGTTAATGAACCTATTCAATAGTGTAATGACCCCTACCAAAAAAGTGTACCCCTACTGGGATGAAAATGGGAGAAGGAGATAGTGACCCCTGAGTCCCACCTCCAGTAGGCCTTGGGTTAGTGACTGCCACCAATGGTATAATAAACATGCATATGGGAGGCATAACCCTCTAAGAGAAACACATGCAGAAGAGAGAGATAAGGTAGAAACCAACCAACTCCTACTCATACTACAATATAAAATAAATCCTATGTACTCAAACGTAATGTCATGCATGAACTAATAAAACTAAAAGGGAAAACTGCAAGTTCCAAATTAAAGTAAGGACGGCCGCAACCACAATGCCTAAACAGCTCCTTCAAAACCCCAAGCTAGTAGTAACCAGCATGATCTCCAACCTAATCAATATGACCTAAAAATAGTTTATATATACGTAGGGTGAGTATAATAGTATACTCAGTAGGATCCTCTCTAGATCCTCTAATGAAAATGGTAATGTAATCATGCTAAAGCACAGTGAACAACAAGTGAAACTAACTCATCACCTATATAGGTATACTAAGTTCTCAGAATCACTATGGATACTATCACCAAGTATCGCATACAATATCATACACTATAATAAATAATATCAAGGGTACTATGCCACCGCTTCCCCACAAGTTTTCCACTCTTCCCCAATGTTGTACGCCCTGAGCATCTATCTCTAAAAAGGCTAGCCCGAGGACACCTGGGTGAAACACCCCAACATGCACCTCATGAAAGATATCACCACATCCATGTAACCAAAAGTAACTAGGTAGTTTTTGGGAGCCACAAAAACTCATATAAGGTGAATCATACATCAGATATTACACCTCAAACCATCATAACTCATAAACTGAGTAAGGATCCTCAAGACATCATAGCCTATACATGTTATACCTATAGTAGTCCATAGGAAACTATATCCAGAATATGTGTGTGTGAAATAACTACAATCCATTATAGCCATCTACACACATATATGTGGAAAACTAACTTCCGTGCATACTAGCACAAGTAACTACAAAGAGAAGAGAGTAGATCCAAAGGGGGTAGTCAGCCATCCATCCTCCCACTAGGATGTTAGGGGAAAACACACTGAGGGCTAAAAATCCTTGGGGTGTCAGTTTCCCTGACCGAAAGGGTGGAGTAGCATATAGAAACACAAAAAGTACATGATATAATATATACCACAACCAAAATATGTAAATATCATAGTCTCATACTTTACTATAGAAAACGTCTCTCAGACTCCCCACTACCACTGCTAAGACTAGATATCCTATAAGCACACAACCATTTAAAGAGCTACATTAAATCACTTTATCCCTTTTGATCAGTTTCACTTTACATTAATTAATTCTTAACCATTAATTAAATATTAATAATTTCATAATACATTTCACTACCATTTAATCAAAGATCCATGCCCTCCAGGCATAAGAAAAATGAGTCGATGTCTTCTCATAATTTCAATGTCAACATTGCATCCCACCAAGATCCAACCCCATGGGTTAAATATTAATTAATCTATTAACATTTTTAATTTCCATATTACAAGGTATTATAATAAAAAATCCTAAGCTACCAAACACAAGGGGCTCAACATAGTGAGTAGATGAACTACACTTCAATTCTTCATCACCTATTGCAAGAGTTTAGACTCATCCAACCATGAGAAGTTAAACACAGAAAGAACGTGTAATAACCCATGAGTCTTCACCTCTCTTTAAAGTAGAGTAACCAAAACCATCTACTTCATGTAGTGGGGAAAGGAATGAAGATAAACAAAAACATGGCCTTAGGCCGATAAAGTGATTCAAAAAGCATCTATCTTTTTATCAATGGGTAATCCCAGCTTCAACCTATTTTTTCATATTTTATTTCCTCACCAACCCCCATATGAATATATTGATGCATATTTCTACTCTAGGAGTTAATTTCTATCTCAAAAATTAGGCATTATTGCCCCTCATACCATAATATCCCTCCAGGCTTAGCCATCTCAGGCTCATAACAAATCCGGCCCTCCGCACCCCACACGCCGCAACATCCCTCCAAGATCCACTATCCCAGCCTCACATCACATCATAAGTAGTAGGAAACATAGTAATGGGATCTCGACCCCAAATAAAGGAATTCATCCTTAACACACAATGATCTCTCACAACTCCAAAACCCAAGGCACTTGGCCTTTACAAGAAGACAGACAACTCAGGACCTACGAAGGCATTATATTTTATCACAAAATTGGTTCCTATTCCATATTGAATTAACCAATTCATTATAACAGGTTAAAACTATAGGAAACCTAAGAAACAAGATATCTCAAGATATCAAAAAAAGTTAAACAATTAATTTAAGAAGCCTTTAATTCCATTATCAACAAGAATCAACATGCTTCAGGTTCATTAAACAATTCAACTAAGCATGCATACTTTCATCTATTGATTGTAATCAAATTACAACAACAACAACAACCATATTCAACAAACATGCCTCTTTAATATATCATCAAATTAATTTAGGATTTAAGTTATTTACCAATTTACCTCGATAACAGCATGATAAACCATTAGAAGAATAGATATCACACTATCTAGAAAATCAACAGGTAAATCATTATCATGATACAAAGAAGAAACATCGCTATATGATCGATACCCATTCATTAATTTTATTCAAATATTTAACTAGTTCAATTTCATTTCAATAAAAGGGGATAAGTCATTATAACAATAAATTTGAACATAAATAAATATAGGATCAATGAATACCCTACTAAAAAGGTTGTAGATGTTCTTCTCACAAGAACATGCCTCATAATGTATCTTTGATCTCCCCTCCCCCAAGAACTGTATCCATCCAAGGACACTTCAGCACCACCACATCAACAAAAACCAAGATAAATCCTATTATAAACATGGGTAAGAAACCACCATAGAACTATGATAAGATTAGATATTAAATGAGATAAAACCGTGAGAAACCACTAGAAAAAGAAGAAAAAACACACTTTGGATCAAGCCAGGTTACAAAAAATCAAAGATGGGAGCCCGAGATTGATTCCCATTCAAGGGATATCCAAAACAATGAAGAGCGTACTATTGGGTTTCTTGGGATAAGAGATAGGGTATCTGCCACTGTAGGGTTTTAAAACCCAAGTTAATAGAATGTTTTAAAACATTATTGCATCAGGGGATTACATGATGTCTTTTTCCATTGCTTTAGCTCATCATGGATTTATACTTCGTTCATGGGAAAGAATTTTGGTTTTTTCAAGGAATGTTGTGGTCTCAGGAAAGGCGATCCTTTATCCCCTACTCTTTTCATTCTTTCACAAAATTCTTTCAGTTTCTACATTAATAAGGGACTCAGCTTAGGTAAAATCCTTCCTTATCACAATAGGTATTCCACAAGGGGAATTGCTCACTTGATGTTCGTGGATGACACTATTATTTTTATCAATGGTAGTAGAAGATCTATGATGGTTCTCATCGGGATTTTAAAGGAATATTTTAAGTGGAGTGGGTAGTTGGTGAATAAGGAAAAAATTCTCTTCCTTGCATTAAGGAGGACCACTATGAGGAGGGAGAGGCTTTTGAGAGCCAGCTTGAGCATGGGAAGGGGATCTTTTCCCATGTAATAACTTGGAGCTCTGGTTAGTCCTTCTTCCCTGAGGGTACATCAATTTTATAATCTTATAAGAAAAATTACAGGGTGTATCCAGAACTAGAATAATAGATTTATCTTTTTTGGAGGTCGTATCCCTCTAGTCAACAGTGTTCTTGTTTCCATCACTATGCATATTATTTCTACTATGAAGGTTCAAAAAAGTGTAATATCAAATTTGTAAAGGATTTTTGTGTCCTTCATATGGGATGGTCAGATGGAAGGCAGACACCATTGGGCTTCGGGGAAACAGTTTGCAAGATATCTATCTGAAGGGGGTATTAATATGAGAAGTGTCTCCAGTGCCATGCATGGTCTCCATGCTAAGTTAGAATGGAAGGATATGGAAGGAAGATCACTTTGGGGAAGTATAATGTAGGATATATATGGCCTGAATATGAATATTAGGAGAAGGCGACCATCTAGGATATGTAATATGACCCTCCCGTATCCGGAAATTCTGTATCATTACTCTCGATGGATTGTGGGTAGGGGGAATATCAAATTTTGGCAGCAGGATTGGGGGGTGGGAAGGCTGGGGTTCCTAGGGTGTCCTAACCTGGACTTATCTTTTAAATAGGCTAGTAATCACCCATGTTTCCTACATGCTATTCTTGATGTGATTCAAAGGGATGTTTTCTGCACTATTGTTTCTAACGATCAGGAAGACATGCTGGTTTTCACGGGCTCTTCGTTGTGTGATTTCTCCATTAATAATTTTGACTGTGTGATGAGGAACATAGTGAATGTTGATTCATGGGGGGATTCTCTATGGTTCAAAGATATCCCCTAAAAATTTAACTTTCTATTGTGGTGTGAGGGAACAAGGATTTTCCTACAGATGACAACCTTCAGAAAATGGGTGTTAATATGGCTTAAAGGTGTTGGTGCTACAGGTCTTCCAACCAAGAATTAGTAAGGAATATTTTCTATGATAGTGAATGGGACAGAAGGATTTAGAAGGCCTATGGGGCTTTCTTCGGTTGGAATGGGGATGAAGGATCTCCTGCTAACTTTATCCATGCTTGGTTTAGTGGAGCTGGAAACCAATGGGTGGAGAGAAAGGCCAGATCGATCATCCTATGTGTCGGGTGCTAGACAATTTAGAAGGCCCAGAATGAGGGTCGACACAATAATACTTCAGGATCCCTAGTCTGCATTATTTTCAAAATGAAAAACAATATTAGGGATCTGCTTCGTTTGTCCTCTGATTGTCACTTGACGCCTTCAGTTAGTGCTTTGGTCCCGTCTATATCTACTGATCACCAGACAAATGGTTTAGGGAAGGGATGTTGGGTAAGATGGTGTCCTCCAAGCTAAGGGATCAAACTAAATTTGGATGGGTCGTTTCACGGGGGGAAATGCATGAGGGTGGTGTTGTGAGAGATCAAGCTGGGTCATTCCGTGCGACGTTCACTGCTTCGTTTGGGGAAGGAGATGCTCTTTAGGTGGAGGCCCTGGGTTTGGATAAGGGTTTGGAAATGTGTTCTAGTAGACAGATTTGATTGACGATGGTGGAGACTAACTCCATTCTTCTATATAGATCTTTGCTGGACATGGGAATAATTCCTTGGAATATAGTTTATACAGTCAGGACATGCAAAGTTTTCATGGGGAATCACATGGTGATATCGCATACATGGCGGGAGATAAATACAGTAGCGGATTTTCTGGCATCAATGGATACATCTAATCATGGTATTGTTTCTTTTATTAAATTTGGATCATTTCCTAGTGAGGGGATGAAGTTTTTTGTCAAGGATTCATTGGGGTTTCATTACTTTAGACCTCCATGATGATTTTTGTTCTTTCTATGTATTTTGATATCTCAAAATCAATAAAAATGATAACTTTCATTCCTGATGTCTAATACCATTTCATGTCCTGTAATGCATCAAGGTCAATTTTCTCTGAAAAAACCATCACCTTTCCATTTTATTTTATTTTTAAAACCCTAAAATATTACATGATGTCCATCCAACTTTCACATCATGAAATTCTTCTACACAGAGTGAAACACACTTTCACATCGTGAAAGTTCCCTGCTCCAAGTTCTTAGCACCCGAACACCTCCAAACATCCTTTGAGCCACCTCTCAGCTTCGTGAGCCCTGAAAACATGTAAAGGGTTTCTCCATGCAATTTCGAGACTTTACATTAGATACCACTCAATATATTATCATCCTTGATAATCCCAAACTAACCTAGAGAGGAAATAGAAAGGGGCCATCCGAACAATCACCGTGAAAGATACCTCTCAAGGATCTCACCACCATAGGATCTAAACCACCTCACCATGGGAACAATGAAAAACCATCTCCAAAACACTATCTTGGGGGATAAACCTCTCAAAAGAGCGAAATACACAATAATAAACAAGAGAAATCCATCTCACAAACCAAAAAAAGTCTACAACCACAAAACGAATGATGTTACAAGATAAGATCTAAACATAAAAAAACTCGAGGTACTGAGTGTGTATCCATGACTCACATTTATAGGTACTCTCCTATATACCCCCATATTTCCACAATACATGAACCAATGGGATAGAACACCTATGAAACACCTTCTCCTAGTGAACCTTTATCTCTATAGGTCACTCCTCGAAGGTCGCATAATCATCAACATCAATCTTACGCCAATTGTTGATGTGAGAGTAATCATGAAGATAATGATATAACTCTGACATGTGGAAAACATTGTGTATCTGAATCATCTGTGGGGGAAGTGATATCCGATACACCACAACTCCAAAACAAACTAACACCTCTAAAGACCCAATGAACCTGGGAGAAAGATTACTCCCATGATCAAAACTTCACTACCCATGATGGGGATTCGCCTTAAAAAACACATGATCCCCAATGTTGAATCCCAAAGGTATCATTATATGATCTACATTGGATTTATGATAATCATGTGCTCCCTTTATCCTCCCACGAATCACCTGAACCATCTCTGTCATATTCTATACCCATTCTGGCTTGATAATTACTGACCTTCCAACCCTAGTCTAACATAATGGAAAATAGAAAGGTCGACCATACAAGGCTTCAAAAAGAGAAATATCAACGGTGGAGTGAAAACTATTTTTGTAAGAGAAATATACCAAGGGAAGGTTCTTTATCCATGAACCTCCAAAATCTAGGACACATGAGTACAACATGTCTTAAAGAGACTGGATGGTCTGCTCTATCAAATCACCCATATAAAAATGAAACATAGTGCTAAGTCATAGCTAAGAACCAAATTCATGCAAGAGATCTCTCCACACCCTGGAGTTAAAATGAGGATCTTGATCAGAAATGATTGCCTTCAAGACTCTGTTGAGTCTCACCACTTCCTCCAGATACTACATCAAAAAAACCACCACTGAGCTTGATTCTTTAATCTCTATCAAGTGGGATGATTTCATCTAATGATACTCTACCACACATATAGTGCCATAGCCTCCCTAAGCTCTAGGTAAACTAGTAACAAAGCCCATTAAGATTTTCTCCCACTTACACTGAGGAACATATAATGGTTGGAGCAAGCCACCAAGCACACGGTGTCCGACCTTCACCTTTAAGAAGACCAAACTTTGAGGAAAAAAATCTATAACTATACACTTCAACCTGTCCACCAAAATTTATCTCTCAAATCTCGGCACATATTTTTCATACCAAGATTTAACACTAAGGGAAATCTATGTAAATTTTTGAGAACAATTTCTTTCATCCTCAAAGGAATGAAAAGCCTTCCCTGAAAAAACACCCAATTTTGTTCATCCTCAGAACAACCATCAGGGGAATCACTGCAAACAACTCAATCTCCATAGACCTACACCTAAATATACCCCAAATAGTATTTCTCCACCTACTTCACCAGGGATGACTACACCATCATCTGAAAAAGGAAACCTCTACCCAGACTTCTCTTATATGTATGTGTAGTGCTGGAAGTTTATCCACAACTCTCTAGGAATTGCTTGATTCACGCACTGTGTCACTACATGACTTCCTCCTCAACACATCTTTAAAAAACGTTCCCCTTTTGAGGAGTACATGAAATATTGAAGTCATAATCTTGTAAGAACTCCATCCACTAGTTCTGATGCAAGTTCAAGTAATTCTGGGAAAAAATTACCTCCAGATCTTATGATTGATGAAGACCAAAAAATATTCATCGATAAGGTAATGTCTCTCCAATTTCAGGGAAAAAATGGTCACTGTCGACATGATACCATGGGTGGCATAGTTATGATCATGGTGAAATAACTACTAGGACCCATAATAAATGACTGATCTCTTCTGCATCATAACATATCCCAACCCAAAAAGTGAAGCATCACAAAAAAACCTCAAACTAAACTCCTTCTAATGGAAGATAAAGAAATGGAGTACTGAATAAACTCTCCTTCAGATACTCATAATATATATGGTTCTGATCAGTCCACAAGAATTCCTAATCCTTTTTGGTCAACACTAAAAGAGGTGTAACAACCAAAGAGTAATTGTCTATAAACCTCCTATAATATCTTGAAAGACCGAGGAAACTTCACACCAGTGCCACCGTCTTGGGGGTTTTCCAAGACATAACTACTTATATCTTTGATGGATCAATAACTAATCTTAGTTGGGATACAAAATTACCCACAAAATAGACATCTCATGCCCAAAACTCACATTTTGACAACTTCCCAAATGACTTCTCATGATGAAGTCCCAAAATAACATGTAGATGCTATACAAGATCCTCCACATACGTGGAGTACACAAGGATTTTGTTGATGAAAAACACTATAAAATTATCCAAGAAAACAAAGAACACATAGTTCATTAATACCATGAACTTAGTTGGATCATTCTTCACACCAAATGACATCCCAACAAACTCGTAATTCCCATGACGACAACAGAAATTAGTCTTCAGGATATCCTCATCATTTACACTCATCTGATGGTATCCTGACCATAATTTTATCTTCAATAACCAAATTTTACCCTTAAATTTTTCAAATAAATCATCAATCCATGGAAGAGGATAACAGTTCTTCACTATCACTTGGTTCAAGAGAAGATAATCGATACACAACCATAAAATGCTGTCAGACTTCTTTACAAAAAAATTTGTGCACCCCATAGCGACACACTTGGAAAAAAACCACACTACAATAGACCAATAAGATTTATACACTACTCTCAAAACTTATAAAGATCCATCCTATATGGAGACATTGATATAAGAGACATTCCTGGAAGTAGGTCGATCCCGAACTCAATTTCTCATCGAAGGGGTAATTCTACCACCTCCTCAGAAAAAACATCAGGGTAATCTTATATGAATTTGAGAAAAATCGAATAATGAACTTATGATGAAATAAAAATCATCTTGACAATAAAGGATGGCAAGGACAAAACACGCCTCTAACCCATATGAGGGTCTTTCTCGCTAACAACCATAGCTAGCACTCAATTATCATTGAAGAACACAACCTGCCTCCTGAAGCAATCGGTGGTACCCTACACTGAATACAACAAATTCATTCCAAGGATGATTTTATATGGTTGTGTCCATAAGCATAGTAAGTATCCCCCAGAGTTGTGTTTCCCCAACACTAGATCACAATCTATACAAAATTTAAACTATTCAGCTCGGCCTCTAACTAGCATAGTGAACGCCAAGGGCATTGGAAGTGTCTCTACCTAAAGACTCAAATCATGGAAAAGGGAAAGTGATATGAAGAATCCTGTCACTCCTAGATCAAACAAGGCATTCACCCAAGTAAACAAATAAGCAAAGGGTGCCTCAAATGATATATGTATCACATGGTAATGATAACGCTAAAGCATGGAGCTGACCACGACCTACTCTACTGCCTCTCAGACTATTCGAATAACCACCTCCATAGCCCCACTCAACTCTCGGAGTATAGAGAGTATCCCATGGATATCCTATGATTTCCTCATATACTCTCTACTGATCCAAAACTAGAGAAACATACTACTGTGGCCTCAGCTAGAACTTCCTTAATGGAGGAACCCGAAGCGGAAAAACTGGCACATGATGACTTCTTAGAATGGAAAAGCACTCTCATCACTGATAACCTTGGTATCCTCAACAAAAACATGTGCCTGGTCCCTTGGAATAGGTATGATAGTCATTCCCCCTATAGAAAAAAGACACTAAGGGCTAGGAAATACCCATGAATGATTGGAAGCTCTTCTTTCCTAACATTTGGGAACCGCAGACCACAACTCTACTTCATGAGGAATCTTATCAATGAACTCTACTCTCACCAACACCTCAAGATATGTATTCAGTATAAACGAGGTGACCTTACGCTAGATCTATGGATACAAAGACTCCTTTAAATTCCACTCCCAATCCTCTTCATCTAAAAATAGGTCTGAAGAATATTGCAAAAGGTTCCTAAAATGGATCTCAAAATCTCACACAATGAAGATCCCCTACCAAATGGAAACTAGATCCTAGTGACTAGCTAACTTCATGGTCTAAGAAAGAAACTCGGCTCTAAACTAGTCTCAAAGATATTCCCACAAGACTGCTAACTTCTCACAATCCTCAAAGAACAAGAACCACCACTACCTTTCTACTCCACACAACATCATCAAATTTAACAATAACCAATGATCTTTCTGAGCATGAATAGAATTGAAGGATATATCAACCTTATCTAGCCAGTATTTTGTAACTGTGTCTAAAATAGAGCTCTCATACCTCTACAGAATATAGGGATGAAACTCTTGGAGTGTACTTTTCCAAGTTTCATCATCATCAACCTCTACCCTATAGAGATCTACTAGTGAAAAATACTGAACATTTTATAAGCGATCCTGAAGAGAAATTCAACCAGGGGCCATTGCTAAAAAATAACAAACAATTAGATATCCATACCTAATATATAGAAGAATTTAACACTAATTAATTGTTTTCTTTTATTCATTTTTGATTAACCTATCCCAAGGTCTACCCATTCAAACACAAATGAAAAGAAGAATGATGCATTATCCCTTCTTAGGTTTTTACCATGCAAATTTTATCACCTCATTTAGTATCCATGGTAAGATAAAAGGTCCATACATCGAATCAAAAGGGACCCTAGATACCAATGTCTCAACCAGTATCCTGTGTTTATAGTGCCTTCTAAACTTAGCAGACATTGTTTCCCTACCAACCCCTGCATCCTCACCTTTTACTAACTCAAAACTCCATCCAATCCTTCAACCTTCTCTGATACCACTCTATCATGACCCCCTCCCCATAATGTGTACCCCCTGGGCTATAAATGGGATAAGAGAGATATTGACCCCCTGAGTCCTGCCTCCAATAGGCCATGGGTTGGAGACTGGCATCGAGGGTATAATAATCATGAATATGGGAGGAATTACCCTCTAAGAGAAACATATGCATAAGATAGATATAATATAGACACCAACCAAATCATTATCATACTACAATATAAAAGAAAATGAAAGTATACAAATGTAATTTCATGCAAGAAATAATACAACTAGAAGAGAAAACTGAGAGTACCAAAAGAATGTAATGATGAAATAAACCGCGTAGAGCAAACAACTCCTACAAAACCCCAAGCTAGTAGTAACAAACCTGATCTCCAACCTACTCTAACTGACTTGGAAAAAGTTTATATATATGTATGGTGAGTATAGTAGTATACCCAGTATGATCCTCCATAGAGCCTCTCAGTAAAAAGGTAAAGAAATCATTATAAAGCACAATGAACAACATGTGAAACTAACCCATCACCTAAATAAGTATACTATGTTCACAGCCTCACCATGGCTACACACACCAAGTATCACATACAAGAGAATATACTATAGTAAATAATATAAAGGGTACCCCGTTACCACTTCTCCACTGTTTTTCCGCTATGCCCCAACATCGCACGTCTTGAGCATCTCTCTCAAAAAAGGATGGCCCACAGACACTTGGGAGAAGCACCACAACATTCACCTCATACAATATACCACTATGTACATGTAACAAAAATTAACCAGGTAGTTTATGGGAGCCACCATATCTTATAAACTATGAATCATACATCAGTTATTATACCTCAAGTCGTCACTACCCATACACCGAGTAAGGATCCTCAAGCCATCAAAACCTATACACATTATACATATTGTAGTACATGGGAAACTATATTCATAATATATGTGTGTGAAATAACCACAAACTGTTACATCCCTCCACACCCATATGCGGGAAAAAATAACCATCGTGTATAATATCTCAAGTAAATAACAGGAGAATAGAGCAGGTCCAAAGGGGGTAGTCGACCATCCATCCTCCCATTAAGATGTTGGGGAAAACGCCCACATGGCTTAGAATCCCTAGGGTAATAGTTTCCCTAAATGAAATGGTGGAGTAGCATATATAAATACAAAAATTATTTAACCAAACTATGAGAATATCCCAGTATTAGACTCAACTACATCTAATGTCTCTCAGACTTCTGGATTCCACTACTATGACTATATATTCTATAAGAACACAACCATTTAAAGAGCTTCATTAAATTGATTTATCCATTTTTATCAGTTTCAATTTACATTAATTAATTATTAATCATTAATTAAACATTAATTATTCTACATTACATTTCACTTCCATTTAAACAAATATCCATTCCCTCTAGGAATAAGAAAACCGAGTCTACGACTTCTCAAAATTTCATCCTAGCAAGATCCAACCCCATGGGTTAAACATTAATTCATTTATTAACATTTTTACTTTCCAAATTACCAGTTATTCTAGGAAAACATCATTAGATATGAAACACATGGGGATAAACATGGTGAGTATATGAACTACCAGTCGAGTCTTTTCCGCCTATATCTGGAGAGTAGACTCATCCAACCATGAGAAGTTAAACACAAAAAAAATGTGGCATACCACATACGTCTTTGACTATATTGTAAGGAGAGTATCCAAAACCATCTGCCTCAAGCAGTGGGGAAAGGAAAGAAGATAAAAAACAACAAGGTCATCATCCAATCAACTAATTCAAACAAGAATCCAGCATTCAATTCAACAAGTAATCCCAACTTTAATGCATCATATCATATCCAGTTTCCTCTCAGACACCCATATGCATATAATGTTGCATCTCACCACTCAAAGCATCAAATTCAACCTAAAAACAGAGCCTTCCCACCCCTCATACCACAACAAACCTCCAGGAACATCCATCCTAGGCTCACAACACATCTGGGCCTACTCAACCCATATACTGCAACAACCCTCTAGGCTCCACCATCCGAGGCTCACATCACATCAAAACCATAAGAAAAAAACATATAAATGGTCTCTCTACCCCAAAGAAATGAATTCAACCTTTACACACTGTGAGATCTCATGGATATAAAATATAGGACACATTTCCTTTATAAGAAAACATGAAACTCAAGCCCTAAAAAGGCATTATATTTTATCATGCAACAGGTTCTTATTCTATCTTGAATTAACTAATTCAATATCATAGGTTCCAAGTATGAGAAACCTAAGCAGAAATATATCTCAAGAAATAAAAAATTTATTAAAAAATTTATTTAACATGCCTTTAATTATTTTATCAACAATCATAAACATGCTTCAGGTTCATTAAGCAATTCAATTAAACATGCATACTTACATTAATTGATTATCATCAAATTACAACAACAGACAGATTCATTAAACATGCCTCTTTAATATTTTTTACAATTAATTATCAATTAATTCCATCTTTACATTCTTTAGAAATTTCCATAGAAATCATCATGATAAACAAAGAAAAGAATCTCTACAACACTATCTAGAAAATCAAGAGAAAACTCTTATCATGGTACAAAGAATCAATATCATTATGTGATAAATACCAATTATTCAATATGGTTTAAATATTTACTTAGGTAAATTTAATTGTGATCCAAGGGGAAAAATCATGATAAATATATGATGTCACATATATAAATAGAGAAGAAATGAATCCCCTGCTCAAAAGGTTGTCGATGTTCTTCACACGAGAACAAACCAGGAAACAGATCTCCGATCACCCCTCCCACAATAATTGTATCCACCTAAGGAAACCACAACACCACCACATCAACAGAAACTAATAGAAACCCCATTAGAAACATGGGTAATAAACCTCTATATCATGAAGAAAAGATATGATAGGAAATAAGATGAAACCAGAAGAAATTGCTAGAAAATGATGGAAAAAAACACACTTTGAATCATTCCAAGTTACCACAAATCAAATATTGATGTCCGAGATCAATTCCCATTGAAGGGATATTCAAAATGCTGAAGACGGTACTTTCAGGTCACCTAGGATAAGAGAGAGGGAGGCTACATCTATAGGGTTTGACAACCAGAGAAACTAAAATGGTTGAAAACATTACTACATCAGGGGATTACACGATGTGTAATCCCCTCTCACATCATGTAATGACTCGAGGTCAGTTTCCACTGAAAAAAATTCACATTTTAATTTTATTTAATTTTTCAGACCCCTAAATATTAAATGACATGAATCCATCATTAACGTCATGAAATTATTCTACATGGTATAAAACCCACTTTTACATTGTGAAATCTCCTTTCTCCCAATTCTTAGCACCCTAACTCCTATAAACTTCCTCTGATCCTCCTTTGAGCTCTGTGAGCCTTAAAAGCACACAAAGGGTCGATCCATGTGGATCCAGGCCCTTAAAAATAGTTCTAAAAAAGCACTTTTAAAAAATCCATTTAAAAAAACTTTTTTATCATTGAAAAATAGGGACATCAATAGTGGTTTTAGCTAACGTCGTTAAATACTTAGCACTGGATAAACCCAATTTTTTAGTAGTGTTAATTAAAAAATTACTACATCATTATTATGAAATCCTTTAATTAGATTATTTATTCTCTAAAAATAAAAAAAAATTATCATGATGAGGAAAAATTTATTAGATTTAAAATGACTATTTATATTTGAATTTATCTTATATATAACCATGTAATAAAAATGTAATGCTTATTAAAAAAATGAGTATGGTATTTTTACCTAATCTTTAAATAAAATATTATAAATGTCATATTCATACCCAAGTGGCTTAAAAAGAATATAATTTTGAAATAAGGTTTATTTTGGTTGAAACCCACTTATCCAATTAAATTAGGACAAGTGTTAGGGTAATATTATAACATTGTAATATTATTTTTATATTTAATTACTTGATTTACCCTTAATCGCGAGAAATAAAAATTTAATAAAGTTACTATTCATAACATCCAAAAAAACTAATTTGTTGCTATTAGAATCTAAATATCACACTGATTAGAACTATGTGTGTCTGTTTTTATAAATTTAATTCACAAAAGTGGCTAAATTAAGTTTAACGCTAATCCCACAGACGTGGTGAGAAAGTGGGTTTTAAAGAAATGTTCAAATGTTCAATAAGTTTTTATATCCAATTTTAATGTGAAATTGATTTAAATGACCTAATATAAATTAAATATTAACAAAATAATCTAATTATATGTTATAACCAGTCAAAAATATAATTTTACACTATAAATTATTTCAATGAAAAAAGTTTTTTCAATTAAAATGTAGTATTTTTCACTATTTATCAAAACATGAAACTTATTAGAAAAATATAAAAAATTAAATCAAAGAAATTTTTTATATTTTTATTTAAAATAAGAAGATTATTTTGTCAAATAAAATATATTAAAGTGTCAAAAATTTTATTTAAAATAGTTTCTCCATTAAAATATGGTAAAAATGCCTTTAGAAAAATAGTATTTAAGGCATAAAATTGGATTAATTCTTATCTTATTCTTATAGAATCATTTGGATGAATGTGAAAATATTTGATCAAATATAAAATATATAAATTTTATAATTTGGTTAATACTATTCATTCTCGCTGATGAAATGGATAGGTTATAACAGTTGAGTTAAAATAATGACATTTAATTTTATATTGTTGTTCAATTAAACTTGGTGTTGTGTGAAATGTTAGATATTGAATAGAATAAATTGAAAAGAGACATAACATAAAATCTTGGGGTGTTACAAAAAATTTTAGACATAGTTACTCTATGTTAGGAACATTTCCTTTACAAGATTTTAGGGATATCACACAGCCTCCCTTAGAACACTTCCATCAACTCCCCTAACTCACTGCTTTGAGTGAAGTCTTACTCAGTTTAATAATGTGAATGTAAATTTAGTAGATTGGAATTTAAGTCTTAATCCCTGACTAGAATGAGACTCAGATTGCACTGTATTCTTGAGTTTATAAACTTGACAACACTGTTCACTTAAACCATATGTTCAACACTACTGTTCATGAAGCTCACTGCCTTCATGAAGGAATGTGCCTTCATGGAACACTACATCGTCATGAAATAACTAGTCATCACAAAACTCATTTTTCTGAGAAAAAAAAGAATTGGTGAAGACTAATACAATCTTTTCATGTATCTCAAGATCATAATGAATACTTTATTCAGTAAGCTTTAAACCTTCAGGAATTTAGACCAATTCGACCTTTTCTACAAAATTTATCATTTCAAATGAAGTGGGGGTAGCCACTTATTTATATTCCCAACCCTTCATGAAGATCCTAGGCCTCCAACAGATTATTCGTGAACCTCCAAAATCATGTTCACGAAGATCCTTTATTTGCGAAGATCTAGTGAAATTTCACTCAGTTGTGAACATGATCGTAGTTTTAGAGAATAACCATCAACTCATTACACAATCATGATGCTTGTCATAGTCATGAAGAACACCTTTAACTCACCGTGCACTCATGATGCTCATTGTAGTCATCAAGAAAACCATCTTTCAATCATTAATTTTAGAATCTCCATACCTTCGTAAAGCTCCACCTTTTACAAAACCCAGTCTTCATAAAACCTAGTCATTGTGAAACTTATTCCTTTACCATATTTGAGAAATGTCAATTATAGAAAACTATTTGTAACATACAGGTTCCAGAAACCACCCAGAGACACCCTGTACCCGGTTGGTCACATGGCCTCAAGCACATTTCCCTGAATGCCAAAGGCTGCTGACTATTAGTGAGGGCCTTGGGTGTGATAGTGGAGAAACTATGCCCTCATTGGAAGAGTAACACAGCAGAAGTAAAACAAATATACAATGGCAGAAGTAGTAAACATACTAAACAATAGTAAACAGCGAAAGACTGATGAAAGAAACAATTTGAGAACATATATATCAATACATGATACATATGTCTAGTAAAACAACCAAACATGCCACAATGCTGAAATACAGTACTAAACCAAAGTATAAAGAAAGTATAAAACAACTCCTCAACATCACAAGCCTCAGCTTGGTCCCATGCTCTCTAGCTCCAAAGCAATCATGTACCTAAAGTAGAAGGGCGCTTTCCCTTGTCTATACCTGAAACAATATAATCTATTTGAGCCCAAAAGCATGACCCAAACATCGTGTGAGACTAAATCCTAGTAGGTAAACACCATGAGATCTATGCCTAACAGTCGGTGAATATATATGGTAGGTAATATGCAAAAGCAACAGTAAATAAAGAATTACTCAATAGTATACATTCCTAAAGTTTCAAAGCATTCAAACACCACATATCAAGAAAGTAGATAATCACAATAGGCAACCCTCTAGGATGTACTCACAGCCTATCCCCTATTGTCCTACCTAGAAAACATAAGAAACCCTCTGTGAAGTACACACAGTCTAACCCCTCTGGTTCAGCTTTTGTAAAGGCTCTTTGAGGAAGCACTAAACATCAATTCCACTTATAGCCAAGTATGAAATTAAGACTCTCTAAGGAATAAATCACCATCAATTACCCCTATAGTATTTTAACAGACACTATTGGAACTCTGAGAAATCACTCAACATCAATTCCCTCTGTGGCCTTGTAACGTAACTATAGACTCTATGAGGGAGCACTCAACACCAATCCCCCCTATGGTCTTGAAGAGTGATTAAAATAACGAACACTCTGGGGAATCCTTTACATCTATTCTCCCTATGATCCACTACACCAGGTTCTCACGGTTATATTTAAGTAAAAAAGAATGGAAAAGAGTATCATCCATAGTAAACCTCAAGAACTACTTGGCTAACAGTCTACAACATAATAGCATGGTAGATAAACAAAATCAATCCATCCTATGATACTAGGAATGGAAAGCAAACAGTAGCCTAACATGAAATCTATACCAAATAGTCATAAACAAAACATTCATGGGTAAACACTTCCAAAGCATAGAAATTAACCCTATTCTCATTCAATTAACCTCTATTCAAGCATACAAGCATAGTAGGCAATCAACATGGATAAAACAGTAAACACGCAATACCCCATTCAAGGTTTGGGAAATTTTGCACATATAACTAAAAGAATTTCAATAGAAAGGCACAAAACACCTACCTCAGTGTTGTAGGATCATTATAAATGAACCTCAAGCCTTGAATTTCCCACGAACACTGTATATCTATAAAGATGCTAGAAAATCTCAACCGAGAATAACTTGAAAAAGAGGAGTAATTAGGAAATAATGATCTAGTATAATGAAGAGATTACTACGGTGATAAAAATGAAATTGACGGCGGTCGATTCGGAGAATGGATGCTCAATTAGGGGCTTGGAAGAAGATTTCGGTCGTACGAGTTCTCTCAGATGAACTAGGTCAAAACGTAGACGGTTTTTTCTATCAGACACAACCCCGAAACATTTAATGAAAAAAAAGAAAATACACGACATGTAATCTAGATGTATATGGAGTGTACTTTCCTTTTACGTACTCTGCTTTAGATGGTCTCCATGTCACCACATGGTCATGTGCACAACTGCTACATGGCTAGCACACAGCTACCTATGGTAATCGAGTACATGACATGTACTTCAAAAATTTTAAGAATCTATTCTTTTATTAAATACAATCAGAAAAGGAAAACATACCTGAAAAAAAGACCCTGGTTCTTAAAAACTTCCCCCTTAAATAAATTGTCCCTAAATTTCCCTAGAAAGACTGCTTAGAAGAAGAAAACTCAAACAGATCTGGCCACTATGATCGTACATCAACCTCCCTCTCCTAGGTTTCATCCTGTACTCACTTGTGATGCCATAACACTCATACCAGAAGAACTTACCTTCTATGGAGAACCTTTGTATTGTGATCAACAATCCTAATAAGATGATCCTTAAATGAGGAATCCACCTCAAACTCAACCTGCTCAGGTTGAAAAGCATGAAACAGGTCTGAAAGTAACATCGAAAATGAGAAACATGGAAAACATTGTGCATATCCCGGTACCTCTGAGGTAACTGCAACCGATAGCCAACCAGACCAACTCTTTCCAAAACCTCAAACGGCCTGACGTACCTCGATGAAAGCTTACTTTATCTCCTAATTATCTTGTTCCCCAACCTCGGTGTGACATTCAAGAAAACCTGATCTCTGACCTTGAACTCCAGAGGTCATCTCTGCTGATCAGCATAAGACTTCCGTCAAGACTGTGCAGTAGACATCCTCTTTTGAATCAAATCTATCTTCTATGTGGTCTCCTGGACAAGATGAGGTCCCAACATAGTTGCCTCCCCTACCTCCAGCCAACATAAGGGTGATCAGTATGGCCTACCATAAAAAGCCTCATAAGGATCCATCTGAATAGTTTATTGAAAACTATTATTGTAGGAAAACTGCACAAGAATTATGTGCTTCTCCCAAGAACCTCCAAAATCCAGGATGTATGCACGAAGAATGTCCTCAAGCACCTAAATAATATGCTCAGACATTCCATCTATCTAGGGGTGGTAAGATATACTTAGAATCCCCTATGTAACCAAGGCCTTCTACAATCCATGCCAGACCCAGAAGTAAAACGGGCATCTCTGTCTGAAACAATGGAGTGTGGAAATCCATGTAGATATACTATCTCGCAGATTTAAAACTATCCCAGCTCATCAACACTGAAAGTATCCTTGATCGGAAATAAGTGAGCAAACTTCATGAGTTTATCAATGAAAACCCAAACAACATCATTCCCTAGAGGCGACCTTGGTAAACCCATCACTAAGTCCATCACGAAATCATTCCATTTCCACTCGAAAATGGGTAACTGATGCAAAAGCCCAGCTGGTCACTAATGCTCCGCCTTCACCTGATGACACGTGGAACACCTCATAATGAAACCAACAACATTTCTATTCATACCTAGCCACCAATACTGACAGTGTATATCATGATACATCTTGGTGACTCCATGATGAACTTCCCAAACTGAGGAATGAAAGTCCCTCATAAGCTCCTCGTGTATGACTACTAGCACCCATACGCGCCCTGGAAACGCAAGATCTAATCCTCACCTATGGTCCATCCAGAAATAGGGTCCCCTCCTGACACACTCTCTTATAAAACTAGGAATTTAGAATCTGATAGTTCCCTTGTTCGCACTTGATCAGGTAGAGTGAAGGTAACAGCCTCGGAAGAAAAAAACATCTACCCGTAACTGTCATGCACCTCCAAATGAATCTCAGAGAACAGATCCATAAGTTTCCACTCACTACTGGACTCCTAAAGAGACTGTATTTGAGTCCTCTTACTCAACACATCAGCCACAACGTTTCCTTTATCAGGCATGTAGGCAAGCTCAAAGTCAAAGGACTTAAGGTACTCAACCCACCTTCACTTTCTCAAATTCAGATCACACTGAGTAAATATATACTTGAGACTCTTGTGGTCGGTGAAAACCTCAAAATTATCTCCTAGAAGATAATGTCTCTAAGAACATAAAGCATGAACAACTGCAGCCATCTTGAGATTGTGCGTCGGTTAGTTCCTCTCATTTGGCCTCAATTGCCGAGACTCGTATGCAACAAATCCTTCCCCCTGTATAAGCAATGCTCCTAGACCGATACCTGAAGCATCACAGTAAACAGTATATCTCTTTCTAGGATCTAGAAAAACTAGTATCGGTGCTGAATTCAACCTCAATTTCAGCTCCTGAAAGGCTGAATCACAATAATATGTCCACAAGTACTTCACACCTTTCTTAGTTAGGCCCATCAGTGGTGCTTCTAGGTGTGAAAAGTCTTGTATGAAACTCCTGTAGTATCCAGCCAGCCCTAGAAAACTTTTTACCTCAAAGACGTTCTTTGGATGATCCCAGGAAACTACTACTCTCACTTTCTCTAGGTTTATTGATACTTCTATCTTCGAGAGAACATGACCCTAGAAGTGAATCTTGTCCATCCAAAAGTGGCATTATGAGAGATTAGCATATAATTGATGATTTATCAGTGTACTACAAATTATCTCAATATGGGTAGCATGGTCGTGGAAAGTGTGAGAGTACACCAATATATCGTCCATAAAGACTACCATAAAAGAATCCATGTATGAATGGAACACTCAGTTCATTAGTGCCATTAAAATTACAGGCGCGTTCGTGAGACTGAACGGCATGACCAAATACTCATATAGACCATACCAACTCTGGAAGGCTATTAGAGGTATATCATATGGTCTAATGTGCAACTGATGGTAACTGGACCTCAAGTCAATCTTCAAGAACACTCAGGATCCTCATATCTAATCAAATAAATCATCAATCCTTGGAAAGGGATATCAGTTCTTGACCATAAACTAATTCAACTTCTGATAATCCACAAAAACCCAGAGGGTACCATCTAACTTCTACGCAAACAGGACATACGAACACCAAGGGGAAGTACCGGGTTTGATGAAACCCTTTTCCTACAACTCCTCCAACTTCTTCTTGAGCTCTTGCAACTATGTTGTAGTCATCCTATAAGGAGGAATGGGCACCAGTGCCGCTCCTAGTACAAGATCAATAGAAAAGTATACCTCTTACTCTAGAGGAAAACCTAAAATGTCCCCTGGAAATACATACCTGAAATGATCCACCACTAGAGGAAATTCCATCTGTGAAGTCCCCTAATCATACATATATAGACTAGAAATCTGGGATGTAACTCCTCCCAACCCATGATGCTCGGGTCTAGCTCTTCTCGCTTGGGCATCCCATTCTCCCTTATGATGAAACGATCTACCTTCTGGTGATGTGAAACTCACCCTATGACGATAACAGTCAAAAACTTCTTAGAAGGGAACTAACAAGTCCATTCACAGAATAACATCATAGATCATTATCTCTAGGACATAAAGGTCCCATAAGAAGTCTCACCCACCAACCTCAAGAGGGAACTCCTTTCACTAACGTACACTAGTCGTTCTTGTCCCCAATGGTGTGTCCAACATCAAGACATCAACAGGAGTAAAGATATAGAGCCTCAGGCTCTCCACAACAACAAAAAATATAAATCTATTGGAATCCCCTATATCAAAAAGGGAAGAAGCTAAAACTGAGGCAACTAAGATCGTACCTCGAACGGTAGAGGGTCTGTGATCTTTCTCCTGCTCTTTGTACTCGACTGCAAAAGTCTGGCATGTACCGTGACCTTACAACCCTTCCTAACCACTTTGACCTGATCCAACCTATTGTCGCTGAAAGCCTGGTGACTGACTACCATGTCTTTGACCTCCACCTCATCCTGAACGGCTAGAAGAACTCCAGTTCCTAGACTTATGAGAAACTGGTGGTGCTGCTTCTGAATGCAAAGTCATAGAAGAACCCCTATCACCAGCTGCTGGTGAGAAGATCTGATAGAAGCGCTGAAGATAAACCATCTTTCCAAAAGTTCAGCACTCCACTGGGTATCTCGAGCAATGTGGCCTTGTATACCCGACCTTCCCACACCAGTAGCATACCACCTGACTACCTTGAAGGTGCATCCCTTCTACTTGGATCTCCATGATTAGTCTCCCCGTGGCACTTCTTGCTATCAAACAGTGAAGCAATAACATTGGATACTAAACTGCCCTGGCATATAGCTCCAAAATACCTCAGATTATACTCGGTGATCTATTCTTGGTTGATGATAAAAGATATCGAGGTCAACCTGAAGATGTTCACCTGATCCCAAATATCCTGCCTAAGACCATCCTCAAACTTTCATGCCAGGAACAACCCATCAACCCCTAGAAAGGGTGAAAAGTGTTGTAGTTAGGTGAAGTGAGAAGATTACTCCATAATAGAAAGAGTACCCTTCTCCAAACTCATGAACTATTGGGATCGATTGGCCCTCAAAGAGTCTAGATCAAAGTAATCATAGAAGGTGCATTGAAACTACTCAAAAGTCATATCCTTCTAGTGTCCCACCTATGAGACCCCATCCCACCATCTCTTGGTGGAATCCCGAAGCATATACGTAGTGAGCTTAACCATTGTCTCCGGAGGAGTCTCTAGATGCTCTAAAATCGTCAGTATGGCTTCTATCCATGACTCTATAGCCTGGCATCCTCCATCCCCTAAGAAAGAGGGAGGATTCTTCTACTGAAAGACCCATGTCAATTCTTCCATCGATTGGGCAGGAGGCGGTACTCCCTGGAAGGTCTGCATAAACCTCATAAACCAATCTCAGAACTGTGCATCATCACCTGTGTCCAAAATGACGGTCAGTGCCATGAATGACACAACTGGATGATCTACTGGTTGGCCTTGATCATCCATATTCAGTGTTTGATCATTTCCCTATACCTGGCGTACAATTGGAGGACGTCTTGGTGGCATGAATCTTCAAATTCAAGCGCACACCTTAGATCAAGATTAACAGAGACTGAAACTTAGGAGTGTAAGAGGGGAACATGAGAAATAAATCATTCAATTCTTTCAAAACATTGATACACGACATTTATAATGCCTACACAATGTGTTCTCTTAAGCCTTTCACATGGGTGTGTACTTCTGCCAGAATTGGTTGTGTGACACCCCATACACGACATGTTTTCCTTATACATGATGTGTAATTGAATTCTCTTCCCCTTCCCGAGTTCCCTTACATGGCTAGGCCACACGGTTCTCATAGTACAAGACTACACGACGTGTTAGTGCCAGACACGATGTGTACTAGATAAGCTTCACTGACCCGTGTTGTTAGTGACACAACCAGATACACGACTCACACTACACGGCATGTTCCAGATGGACACGGTGTGTACTAGGAAGACTCAACCGACCCATGTTGTTAGTGGCATGTTCGGATACATGGTTCTACAACACGGTGTGTACATCTGGTACATGGTGTGTCTTACCAAAGACTTCCAAACCCCGTGTCTCTGCCCACACAGTCTGTGACACGGTTAGCGACTACATGGCGTGTACATACAGTACATGATGTGTACTTAAAAAAATAGTTTCTTCCCTAAAAGAATAACACATTTCATGTATTCATCATTACACGGTGTGTATTCTGTGTTTTTGCAGACAATAAGCCTCAAAAACTACTTCGGAGCCTAGAAAATCCCAGAAATGAACATCAAGTTCCGAATTCCGATCTGTGAGGGCCCATACTCCTTGCGAATCAAAGATTGGCATCTTACACATGTCATATACAAGGAAAACAAGGAGATGATCCAACAAATCCCGGTCCATGAGGGCCCATAATACCTCAAGAAACAATGTTTGGAGTTCATTCAAACAAAACCTTACACAAAAAATACCCTATAAAAACATGTATTTTTATCAAGGCATCTATCACAACAACATGCATATCGAGGACAACATCTATCACAACAACATGCAATCGCTAATGCAACCTAAATGGCATGGAAAGAATGCATGACATGTGATTTCTAGCAAGTTCCTATATGATGAATGAGATGACATACCCTCATCTCATCGGGTTTCAATATAAATAGAACCTCAATAACACCAACAATACTAGCAGAAAACATGTGAATCACTCAAGGTGAAATCAAATCAACTGTAATAATTAAAAAACTAGAAATCTTTCAATAATGAGGTAGATTGGATTTTCCCTGTACACAGTTTAGCTACTCCAAGGCACAACTTATTACCAAGTACCAATTCCACCCTATCCTTGTCTATAGGCCCAAAATAGTAAGTCAAGAGAAAATAATTCCTTTGATATCACCTTATAACGTCCTGGTTCTGGAAGCCACCCAGAGATGCCTCGTACACAGTTAGTCACATGGCCTCAAGAGCATTTCCCCGAATGCCAGAGGCTGCCGACTAGTAGCGAGGACCTTAGGTGTGATTTTGGGGAAACTATGCCCTCATTGATAGAGTAACACAGTGGACGTAAAACAATTATACAATGGAAAAATAAGTAAATATACTAAACAACATTAAACAGTGGAAGACTGATGAAAGAAACAACTGGAGTATATATATATAAATGCATGATACATATGTCTAGGAAAACAACCAAACACATAACAATGCTGAAATACATAACTAAACCAAAGTAAAAAAAATAGTAAAAAACTTCTCAACATCACAAGACTTAGCTTGGTCCCATGCTCTCCAACTTCAAAGCAGTCAAGTACCTGAAGTAGAAGGGCCCTTTCCCTTATCTATACCTTTAACAATATAATCTATTTGGGCCCAAAATCTTGACACAAACAGGGTGTGAGACTAAATCCCAGTAGGAAACCACCATGAGATCTGTTCCTAACAGTCAGTAATATATATGGAAGGTAATAAGAAAAAGCCACAGTAAACAAGTAAGTACTCAACAATAAATATTTCTATAGTTTCAAATCATTCAAACACCACATATCAAGAAAGCAGATAATCACAATAGGTAACCATCTGGGATGTACTCACAGCCTATACCCTCTAGTCCTACCAAGAAAACACAAGCAGCCCTCTGGGAAGTACACATAGTCTAACCCCTCTGGTTCAGATTTTGTAAAGGCTCTCTTATGAAGCACTACACGTCAATTCCCCTTATAGCCAAGTATGAAATAAATACTCCCTAAGAAACCACTCACTGTCAATTACCCCTATAGTCTTTTAATGGACACTACAGGAACTCTGAGGAAGAACTCAAAATCAATTCCCCTTGTGGCCTCGTAACGTAACTATAGACCCTCTGAGGGGGCACTCAACGTCAATACCCCCTTTGGTCTCACAATGTCATTAAAGTAATGGACACTCTGGAGAAGCCCTTTAGCCTATTATCCGTATGGTCCACTACACCAGGTTCTCATGGCCCTGTGTAAGGCAACAAGAATGGAAAGGAATATCTTCCAAAGTAAACTTCAAGAACTACTTGGATAATAGTCTACAGTATAATAGCATGGCATATAAACAAAATAACTCCATCCCATGATACTAGTCATGGAAATCAAATAGCATCCTAACAAGAAATTTATACTAAATAGTCATAAACAAAACATGCATGGGTAAACACATTCAAATCATATCAATTAACCCTATTCTCATTCAATTAACCTCTATTCAAGCATACACACATAGTAGGAAATCAACAGGGCTAAAGCAGTAAACCCACAATACCCCGTTCAAGGGTATTGGGAACTTTTGGTCATATAACTCAAAGACATTCAACAAAAAGAAACAAAACACCTACCTCCGTGTTTTAGGATCATTATACGTGAACCTCAAGCCTTGAATCTCCCAAGAATAACATATATCTACAAAAAGGCTAAAAACTCTCAACTGATGATAACTTGGAAAAGAGGATGAATTAGGAAACAAATTTATAGAAGAAAGAAGAGCTTACCAAGGCGATCCCAACGGAACTGACGGTGGTTGATTCGGAGAATGGATGCTTGATCAGGGGATCAGAGGAATATCATTGTCATACAGATCCTCTTAGATGAAATAGGTCAAGAAGTATATGGTCTGTCTGTCAAACGCAACCCCAGTACGTTTAATGAAAAAAATGAAAATACACAGTGTGTACTTTAGAAGTACACAATGTGTACTTACCTTTTCCATACTCTACTTTATGTGGTCTCCAGGTTACCACATGGCCGTGTGCATGACCACTACACGGCCAACACATGGCTACCCACGGTAACCGATAACACGACGTGTACTCATAAAGTACATGGCGTGTACATCTGAAATTTTTAGAAACTCCTCGTTTTCTCAAAAATGACCAGAAAAGGAAAACATACCTAAAAAGAATTCCTGGGTTCTTACAATATATTTCGTAAATATTTCTCTTTCCTCCTAATTTTGAACCCAAAAATTTAGAAAACATTGGGAAATGACATCACCTTCAACATTGCATCCATATTTTAATGTAAGATTACTTTCCTTATAAACTCCCTCATCAACCCAGTTTGGGTCGACAATAACAAAAATGGACTCCTCTTATTATAATGAAAATCCTTGGTTCAAAAAAACTCCCCCTTTGGGTTTGTTGGAAATATATAGATAAATTCAATAAATCACCAACCGCTATGAAAACATAAAAGGCAAGAAACAAGTCATCCAACACACTAAGTCAATGTGAGAAAATCTAGGTGTATAAAATAAGAGGGAAAGAATAAATTGGGTTCTCAATATTTGAATGATTAAATATTTACAATATAATCTATGAGAAATATGAATTATTTCCCAAACACTATAATCTCATTATGTCACAGAAGTATTGCATGGTTTGCCAAAATTTTATTTCCAAGAAAATTCTCATTCTTTGGAATGATTAATGATGTACAAGAAAAGATCTGAGAAATATGAGTTGGTTCCTCAATGTTGTAATTCTCATCATGTCACAGAATAATTGCACGGTTTGAGAAAATAATGTTTCTATCACACCTTATAAACATTTAATTTCTTCATTCTCCCCATTTTTAATTAATCCCAAAGAACCTATAGTTGTACCAATATAACTCAAAAAATACCCCTAGATTGTATCTCTCCCATAGAACTGCATTACTTCCATAGATAGATTAAAATGGAAAACAAAAATGGGGAGAGTGGATCAACCATAACCTTCTCATGCATTGAGAGGTTTTTGAACACCAAGGTTCAACCAATGTTTCTCGAACACATGTGCAACCAATGGATTAGTCAGAATTTCATCCACTTGGTCATCAGTACCAACATGATCCATTTTAATCACACATTGTTAAAATTTTTCCGTGATGAAGTTATATAAGATTTCAATATGTTTTTTATGGGAGTGATGAATTGGATTCTTCATAATATTGATTGTGCTCTGGTTTTCATAGTGAATCAGCATCGGTGGTTTCACCTCATAACCAATATCAGCCCATTATTTCTTTATCCAAAATAGATGAGTTCAATACTTTTTATCATAGATATACTCAGATTTATCCATACTAAGAGAATTAATTTCTTGTTTCTTTATCAATCATCCCACACATTTATTTCCAATAAATACTGAACCACCAATTTTGGAATCTCTATCCACCACATCTCTATCCCATTCATCATAAACAATGATGATAATTCATTATCTATTCCTGTAGAAAAGTGTAAACTAAAATTTAGAGTTCCTTGAATATATCTCATGATTATTTCAACTGTTTCTAAATACCCTTCCTTCAGATTACTTTGATTGTTGTTTACTAAGCGTGTTACACAGACAATATCTTACCATTTTTCAGACAAGTATAATAAGATTAAAATGATTCTCCTATACTAGGTGGGATCCATAGAATCTGCATCCTCATTCTTTCCATGTTTTTTCCCAATCATAATCATTGTCAACATTGGTTTGGATTCATTCATATTGAATTTATTCAAAATATCTCCTGTATATTTTCCTAATAAATGAAGGTGAACTCATTATTTTGAATCAATTGGATCCCCAAGAATTATGTGAGTTCACTAATAATAAAAAATTAAAATTTTGATTTTATGTTATTAGAAAATTCTTCCACTAATCTATGTATTCTTCCTCCAAAAATAATATCATCCACATAAACAAGAACCATAAATTTATCATTATGAGAATTATTCACATAAATAATATGTCCAACAACTCCTATTTTAAATTTGAGCATCTTCAGATAATAATCCATTCAATAGTACCATGTCTGGTTCCTGATTCAAACTATAGAGTTCCTTATTTAATCTAAAAACCTTCATTTCATTGTTACCAATCAGAAAACCCACTGGTTGTTCAATGTGGTATTCTTATTCAACAACACCATTTAGTAATTCCATTTTGACATACATATGATAAAAATTATACCTTATTTGAATTACCATGGAAAGAAAGAGTTTGGTCGACTCCAGTATAGCCACAAGAGAAAATGATTCTTCAACATTAATGAATTAAATATGTGCATAGCCTTTACATGCCAGACGCACCTTATTTTTGATAACATTTAGATGCTCGTCAATTTTTTTAAAGATCCACTTTATTCTATTAAAATCGTGATTTTCAAGTCTCTTAACAAGATCCCATGTCTGGTTCCTGTCGATCTGATCCTATTCATCATTCATGGCCTTATTCCATGATTCATCCTTTGTTGATTCTTTAAATGAAGTTGGTTCCACACTTGATAAGACGGAATAATATGATTAATTCTTCATTCTCATTCTCTGTGTGGGTGTGGGTGTGGTAGAATCCCCAATGATGTTAGATTGATCAATCTACGCTCTTCTATTTCTCCTATGAGATTATGATGATGTTTCTTCTTCCATGGATTCCTCTTATGATTATTCTTCTGAATCATCATCATTTTTGGAGCCCTGGTTATTCTACAAGACTTCTTATTTTTATGTATTTGAATCTTTCATTTGACTGCTTTATTCGTCATCTTATATCATACCAGAATATGAAATATTCAATGTATTTATGGGTTTATCTTCATTGATCTTGACATCATTTATTTCCAAAATTCTTATAAGATGATTATTGTAACATTTATGGGATTTAAACTTCATTTAATACCCAATGAATATTCCATCATATGCAGCATCAACATACATTCCTTGATTGACTTATTTGTTTCAGATGAAACATTTATTTCAAAAACATGAAAAAACTTTAGAGAGGGCATCCTTCCATTCCATAACTCATATGGTGTATTGGTTTCTCCCATAAAAATACTTGTTCGATTTTGAGTGTACAATGATACTTAAAAAAACTATTTCTTATAATGATGAGAAATATGTCTCTCTATCAACGTAGTTCTATCCATATTGTTCATCTGTCAATTTATGTGTTTAACAACTCCATTTTTCTGTTGGGTTCTCACTACATCCACCTCTTACTTTATTAAATATTTTTTCAGGTAATTTTCAAATTTAATGGATGTGTATTCTCCTTCACCGTCAGATCATAAAATCTTGATTATGTGGCCATTTTTATTCTCAGTAGTTTGATGATAACTCTTCAAGAAATCAAGCACTTATAGTTTCCTCTGCATAATCATTATACATTCCATTTTACTATAATCATAAGTATAAATAATTAAGTACCTCTCTTCATATGTCCCAAACACATTTATTGGACCACATATGTCTGTGTAGATGAGATCAAGAATATTTGATGCAATTTTGTTATTCGACTGATATGAACTCCTGACCATATTTCTACGCATTCATGAATTACATGTCTTTTCTCATTCACACTTTAGATTGGGAATATCGAAGAATATCATAATCTTATATATCTTTTCCATGCTCTGTTGATTAATGTGATCCAACCTTCAGTGCCACAAGTTTTTTATTCTTCAATTTTTAAGTATAAAATGTTCTCTTTACTATCAACTTGGTTTAAATTTTCATGTGTTCTGCATCCTTTAATGAGATAATTCATTATCTTTCCTTTGATAGTGAACCCATTTTAATTAAATTTCACTATCAGTCTCGAGTCATAGATTTGACTCACACTCATGAGATTGTGATCCAAATCATCCATATAGAGAACTTCAGTTTTCTTATGTTTTTCATTTTCCAGTTTTGTACTCCCACTGCTTTTAATCTTTAAAGCACCATCGTTGTTGAAACTGACTATTCCATCAACACTTTTCTTAACTTTATTCAAAAAATCTACATTTCTCATTATATGATATGAGCACCCACTATCAATAATCTATGTGATACTATTCTTTGTAGATTTGAGATCTATTCCTATAAGGTTGTATTTCTTGAATTTCTTATTTTCCTTCCATGAGATACTTGATTGAGTGGAGGCTAAAGACGAACTTTCGAATCCCTTTTCAATATACATGGGTTCATTATACTCAAATTCTCTTTCTAGAAAAGAATACATATTTTCAAGAGTGACCTGGCCTGGTTGGAAAGTATTGACTTATTTTTGAGTTCTGTAGGTAATGTTCCCACCTTTCCTCTACCTATAATGAATAGCTTTATATTCATAGTTAGAATAGTGAAAACAATATCCATAGAAACCATTCCTTATATATAATGAAGGATGTGGTTTCATTCTCCTTTTTTAAATTTCTGGATTTTCCCCATTTAGATAGCTCCTTGCTTCTTCACAGTATGAAATGGTATAACCTAAAAATTCACAAAATTGACATTTTATAAGATGAAATGTCTCCTTACTTCTATTCCTCCTCGTGCCCCCTTCTCTTCTAATGATTTTTACTATAGATACTTCTCGTTACTTGAGGACTATATTCATCTCTCTTTTCTATTTGTTTGGAAGTTTTCTTTTTTGGGACATCATGCACCTTTGTGATATGTTCAACATTGTTCTTCCCTTTATTTTGGATCATTAGGTTTATGGACTCTGATGTTTCGGATTTATAGCCAATTCCACCTTTTCCCGAATCTATGATCATTCAAGGCCTTCTCCATTCATTCAGAACCACATTTAGCTCTTTCAAATAGCATTGCATATGCGAATCTTCCAAACAATAATTTCTTCTTTGTTTCCCTTGATTTTGATTCAGTTTAGAGTATACTCTTTGTGTTAAAAACTTCTTATTGATGTCCCTTAACCATCTTACTCTTCTCCTCCAATCTAGATGTAAGGCCATTAATGGATTTTTCCTTCTCTTAAATCCTAAGCTTAAATTCCACAACTGTTTCTAAGCTCTCATGAGTTGGTAATCATTATTCTTCCCTTACTTCCAATCGATCAATTGCGGCTTCAATTCAATCAACACACTCTAATAAATCCTCCAAAATGGCACTCATCTTTCTATTTTTCTTTCTTTGAATGTAAAACTTATCAAGAGTATCCTCAAGTTCCACCTTGAGATCAAAAACACCAATCAATTGATTACCATTATCTTTTGAAGGTTCTTCCTTTTCCACAGTAGCCATCATGGATCACTACGGGAAAAGTGCGCTTTTGTGATGGGGCATTCATGACGGGTCAGTGTCCTTTCACAAATATTACGTCAGAATGGATTTTTGGTGATGGTAGCACCAGTTCGTCGGAAATAAAAAGGTTTTTGCGACGGGGCGATGATTCCCGTCGCAAAAGGTTTGGCGCACCCTGCTTGTCAACCTGCGGGAAAAGATATTTGCGACATACTATAATATCCCATTGCAAATAACCGGTAGCGTTTGTAGTATTTGTGACGACATATAAATCCCTTCCCAAATATTATGTCGGCAGATTGTCTTTTGTGACAGGGCCCATCACAAAAGAATTTTTAACCACCACCCCTAATTAATAGGGGTGGTGGACATTTGCGACGAGTCCCGTCACAAATGGCACTATTTACGATGTGAGTCCCGTCGCAAATGGTACTATTTGCGACGTGAGCCCCATCACAAAAAATCATGTCATAAGTAATCTAACCTATATATACCCCCACTCGTTTTTCCCTCATTTCACTCAATTATCTACTCCTCTCTCTCTATCTCTCTTGTGGAAATTTTCTCTCAATTTTTTTTCATAGTTTAAATTTTAATTCGGGGCATTATTCGTAGCTTATATCCTTCGAAAGTTTCAGTTTTAAGGAATTTATCTTTATCTTTTATTTTTTACTTAATTCATTTTATTTTATTTTAGTTATAATTATTGTAAATGAGTTGCGGTTAAATTAAATTAAATTAGATAGTTTTATTTATTATTTTTTATGTTTATTTTTACAAATAATTACATGTGATTAGTATGAATTGGTATTAATTAATAGTTATTATATTAATTATTATTAAATAGTAATAATTAGAACTAAATAATAATAATTAGCAACAAATTAAAATAATTAGTATTAAATTATAATAATTAGCACTAAATTGTAATAATTTGTAATAATTTGTAATAAATTGTAATAATTAGTAATAAATTGTAATAATTAATAATAAATTGTAATAATTAGTAATAAATTGTTGTAATTAGTAATAAATAGAAACAATTAGTAAAAATTGTAACAATTAGTAATAAATTGTAACAATTAGTAATAATTTGTAATAATTAGTAATAAATTGTAACAATTAGTAATAAATTGAAACAAGTAGTAATAAATAGTAATAATTAGTAATAATTAGTAATAAATTGTAATAAATTTTAATAATTGGAAATAAATTGAAATAATTGGTAATAAATTTTAATAATTGGTGACAAATTGTAATAATTGGGGATAAATTGAAATAATTAAAAATAAATTGTAATAATTAGTAATAAATTGTGGTAAATTGCAACAATTAGTAATAAATTGTAACAATTAGTAATAAATTGTAATAACTAGTAATAAAATTGTCATAATTAGAAATAAATTCTAATAATTAGTAATAAATTGTAATAAATTGTAATAATTTGTAACAATTAGCAATAAATTGCAACAATTGGTAATAAATTGTAATAATTAGTAATAATTATTAATAAATTCTAATAATTACTAACAAATTGTAATAATTACTAATAAATTGCAATAATTAGTAGTAACTAGTAATAAATTTTAATAATTACTAATAAATAAATAAATTAGTAATAAATTGTAATAATTAGAAATAAATTGTAATAATTAGTAATAAATTGTAATAATTAGTAATAAATTGTAATAATTAGTAATAAATTGTAATAATTAGCAATAAATTGTAATAATTGATATTAAATTACAATAATTAGTCATAAATTATAATAATTAGTGATAAATTATAATAATTAGTACTAAATTATAATAATTAGTAATAAATTATAATAAATTGAAATAAATTATTACAATTACTAATAAATTATAATAATTAGTAATAAATTCTAATAATTAGTAACAAACTCCAATAATTAGTAATAAATTCAAATAATTAGTAATAAATTATAATAATTAGAAATAAATTCTAATAATTAGTAATAAATTATAATAATTAGTAATAAATTCTAATAATTCGTAATTAATTTTAATAATTACTAATAAATTGCGATAATTAGTTATAAATTTTAATAATTAGTAATAAATTGTAATAATTACTAATAAATTCTAATAATTAGTAATAAATTCTAATAATTAGTAATAAATTATAATAATTAGTAATAAATTGGAATAATTAGTAATAAATTTCAACAATTAGTAATAATTAGAAATAAATTCTAATAATTACAATTAATTTGGAATAATTTCTAATAAATAATAATAAATCCTAATAATTAGTAATAAATTGTTATAATTAGTTATAATTAGAAATTAATTCAAATAATTAGTTATAATTAGTAATAAATTCAAATAATTATTAATAAATTCTAATAATTAATAATAAATTCTAATAATTAGTAATAAATTCTAATAATTAGTAATAAATTATAATACGTAGTAATAAATTATAATAATTAGTAAAAAATTGAAAACATTAGTAATAAATTGTAACAATTATTAATTAAAAGAATTAATAATTGAAACAATTAGTAATAAATGTAAACAATTAGTAATAATTAGCAATAAATTGCAGCAATTAGCAGCAATTACTAATAAAATAAAAAAATTAGTAATAAATTGTAATAATTAGTAATAAATTGTAATAATTAGTAATAAATTGTAATAATTAGTAACAAATTATAATAATTAGTAATAAATTAAAACAATTAGTAGTAAATTCTAATAACTAGTAATAAATTATAATAATTTGTAATAAATTATAATAATTAGCAATAAAATATAATAATTAATAAAAAATTATAATAATTTGTAATAAATTAAAAGAATTAGTAATAATTAATAAGAATTAGTAATAAATTCTAATAATTGGTTATAAATTCTAATAATTTGTAATAAATTGCAATAATTAGTAATAAATTCTAATAATTTATAATAAATTATAATAATTCATAATAAATTATAATAATTAATAATAATTAGTAGGAAATTTTAACAATTAGTAATAAATTGTAATAATTAGTGATAAATTGTAATAATTAATAATAAATTGTAATAATGAGTAATAAATTGTAATAATAAGTAATAAATTCTAATAATTAGTAATAAATTTTAATATTTAGTAATAAATTCCAATAATTAGTAATAAATTGGAATAATTAGTAATAAATTGCAACAATTAGTAATAATTAGTAATAATTATTAATAAATTCAAATAATTAATAATAAATTCATATAATTTGTAATAGATTCTAATAATTAGTTATAATTAGTAATAATTTCCAATAATTAGTGATAAATTCTAATAATTTTTTATAATTAATAATATATTATAATAATTAGTAACACGTTCTAATAATTAGTAATAAATGATAATAGTTTGTAATAAATTATAATTGTAATAATTAGTAAAAAATTGTAATAATTAGTAATAAATTGTAATAATTAGTAATAAATTGTAATAATTAGTAATTGTAATAATTAGTAATAATTGGTAATAAATTCTAATAATTAGTAACAAATTGTTATAATTAGAAATAAATTGTAATAATTAGTACTAAATTATAATAATTAGTAATAAATTGTAAGAATTATTAATAGATTATAATAATTAGTAATTTTTTTTAATAATTAGTAAGAAATTCTAATAATTAGAAATACATTCAAATAATTAATAATAAATTGTAATAATTAATAAAAAATTCTAATAATTTGTAATAAATTACTACAATTAGTAAGAACTAGTAATAAATTCTAACAATTAGTAATAATTTGTAATAAATTTTAATAAATTATAATAATTAGTAATAAATTCTAATAATTAGTTATAATTAGTATTAAATTCCATTAATTATTAATAAATTCTAATAATTAGTAATAAATTCTAATTATTGGAAATAAATTCTAATGATTAGTTATAATTAATAATAAATTATAATAATTCATCATAAATTTTAATAATTAGTTATAATTAGTTACAAATTCTAATAATTAGTAATAAATTCTAATAATTAGTAATAAATTCTAATAATTAGTAATAAATTCTATTAATTAGTAATAAATTCAAATAATTTGTTATAATTAGGAATAAAATCTAACTATTAGTAATCAATTCTATTAATTAGTTATAATTAGTAAAAAATTCTACTAATTAGTAATAAATTGTAGTAATTAGTAATAAATTTTAACAGTTAGTAATAATTTGTAAAAATTATTATAATTCTAACAATTAGTAAAAAAATTAATAATTAGAAAAAAATTATAATAATTATTAATAAATTGAAATAAATTATAAAAATTATTAATAAATTCTAATAATTAGTAATAAATTGTAAAAATTAGTAATAAATTACAACAATTAGTAATAAATTCTAAGAATTAGAAATAAATACCTATCACGACACACCTTCTTCAAGATGAGGGAAGGGAAAACAAAGTGCGATGCCCTTCCTTCCTCAAGACGAAAGAGAGACAATGACCCCCCGAGACCCCCCTTTAATAGGCCCGAGAGCAATGACTAGCACCAAGGGTATAAAATCGTACATAATAAGGAAATTATTACCCTTTTTATAGAACAAGATCAAGAGATAAGATGGTAAATCCCAAGAAACTCCAAAAGATACCAATTGTAAAAGTTAAACAAAATTCCATTCCCACATGCATGTTGAAAAGTAAAGCTAACACATGAAACAAAAAAGTCTAAAGTAAAGTAGAAAAAGAAAAGAGACTAAGAAAAAAAATAACTAATCCTGATGCCTGAGCTTGTAAATTCCATCACGGTCCTCAAAGTCTTCTTAGAAACCTGAAAATAATTTTATATATGTTGGGTGAGTATACAAGTCTACCCAGTAAAAAAACTAAATCTACACATAAAAAAGTGAGGGAACATGGTAATTTCCTTATGAGAAAATAGTAAAAGTTAAAAGAAATTACTAAGGAATACTAACTAGCCTATCCTCATCAAGGCACACTCACCAAATAACAAAAGTAAAGTAAATTAGTAGTATAAGTACATTGATATTTGGGTACCCCGCATCACATTCCCACTAGTTAACTTCTCATCCATAATGGCTAACATCTTGATGCTACCACTCTTCCCATACGAAGTCCCATGACCACAACCTACCCGCACACACCTAGGACTAAAACCACAAAAAACCCCACCCTTAGACACTTGGGCTACAACAACCACTCCTCTCACCCGAAGACACATGGGTCTCATCCTGAAGACACTTGGGAATACAATCCTTACACAAAAACACCTAGGCATCTCATCTACAAAAATTCATTTCTCGAAGGATCTTGTACTATGGTAAGCCTCAAGACATTATAGCCTGTCCAGATATACTTGAGTGGTAAGAACCCAAAAGAGGGTGCAGGGATGAATGTTAGTAACCAGCCATCCATCCACCCACTAGGATGTTGGGAAAGACACCCTCCCCCATGAGATAGTGGTGTTAGGAACATAGTGATCAAAAAGGGTGTGGTGCATATAGAAAGTACAAGAACTAAAATTTATATATGTATAAGTAATAAAACACTCAACACAAACTACGAGTTTCAAACAACTAAGCAAAAAAGCCAATCTGCACAATTTTTGCTGCTACCCCTATAACCACATAACAACCATTACCAAAGAATAACCCAAACCATTTTTCATTTAACAACTTTCCATTTATTAATTAATTGATTCAATTAAATTTATTTCCAAAACTACTAGGAAACTACCAACCACAACCATATCAAAACAACAACAAGGATATATTTATAGTCCCAAAGCATGCACCCATTCAACCACTTCCAACTATTATTCTTCAAAGTCATGACACACAATTCTTCTTTCACAAACCATCTCAGTATCCCCACTGCTCAACACTTCCCAGATGCAGTCCCACTGCATACGGGTTCTTAACCACATCACAGTTCCACTTCCCAACACCGTTCGACGGTCACGAGAGAAATAAATGTAGTTCAACTACCTACAAGTCAATCCATTATATAATCAACCAGTATCTCAAAATGGGATACCAAAACACCCCCTACACTTTCCCACACAAGCCCACATCAACTACCAATTACCCACAACCCCGATGTACACTCACACCACACCTTTCTCCCAAGACCAACTCCTCTTTCCAACCTTGTATCCACAATCGTGCTCTAAACAGCAGCACCACACAACTCATAGAAAGTTAAAAAACTCAATAGAACACAACACTCAACCACGCCTATCAACATGATGATTATATATTCATATTTAACCATTAGAGGTTCTTTAATTCTACTTAATTATAACCGCTGTGATCACAAAAGGGTTTTCACCCTGGGTCATCCATTTCAATTAATGAAGTGTACATGTTTAAGCAATTTTCATGTTATGGCTGATTATCAAACATCATAACAAAACATATAGAACACTAAAAGTTCACAAGAAAAGACCACCTAAACCCATGATTTTGAGAAGGAATACCACCACAACTACCATAAAGGAATCAAAGATAACAAATAAAACATGCGATCAACATCAAACCACTCCCACCCCGCTATTTTATTTACCCCTATTATCTTTTGATCATATTTAATTCTTGTTTATTTATCATTTTAAGAAACATATTCATATATTACTCATAATAAATCATTATTACTCCCACCCCGAATGATGAAAAATTAAAGAGAGTTATAAGGAATCTCGATAGGATGATCTAAGGATCAAAGTTCCTTGTTTCCCTAAGAACAGGGGATCACACGAGCAGTAGGAAAGAACTCCAAGAAAGATGAGCCAAAGAGATCTAGCATAGGGGCATGACTCATCTAGGGAGGAAGTCTCTAGGTGTTCCAAGGGGAAATAAAAAACACACAAGGAAGGTTAGATACCATCCTTGAAGAGCCAGATCCTTTTTTAAACAAGAACAGTTTCCAAAAAGTCATTAATCGTGGGATCGTGATCAAGATCATCAGGTTTGAGTATCTCAAAGTACCAAAAACATTAGGAAATTAATTGTATACATAATGTCCTTCAAATATATATTAAAAATTCCCAAAAAATACTTTAAACTTAGTTTACATCAAATAAGATGTAAGAGGGGTGAAATTAGAAAACTGGGAAAAACTGCAAATGAGTCACCGATGGGTGATTCACCGATGTGGATCCACTGATGGGTGAGATAACAACATGACCTATTGACACTGAGACACTGATGTCGACCCACTGATGCAATTACCTAATGATGTAATGACCTACCAATTCCCTGACCTGCCGACACCCTGAACTACCGACGCTTGGACTTACCGACACCACGACCTATAGATTCCCTGGCACACCAATGCCGACTCCCCAGACTCAAGGATGCTGATGCCCCTGACTCACCGATGCCAAAACCCCTAACTCAACGATGCAATGACATACTGAAACACATTCATGATGATGCATTGACACACTGACACACTGACATGCCAATGCACTAACATGCTAGCGAAAAACTGGAAAATTGGAAAACTCTTGAAATAAGCCAACGTTGCCTCCTAAAACACCCTAAACATTGAATTTTCACAAAGGACATGGAAAAATCAGGTTTATTACATCATATAACTCTTAAACTATTCTCACCCTTGAAAATTTCAAAACTAACCTAGAAGAAAAGGGGGTCCAAACAACCACCCCTTAAGATACCTCTCAGGAGAAAACCACGTTGTCTTATTTTTAATGCTATAATGAAAACCTCAACATCCAAGAACACATGCATGTCATATATCTTCTGAAAAACTGTGCAAGAACTAGGGACCCACATTTCCCCAAACAACCATGAAAACACTAAAGGTCCCATCATCCTAACACATGGATTAGGGGGCTCCTTTATCCATGTCAAGATACTATCTACTTTGGGCGGCACTGTATCACCTGCTTGGGTTTAATCGAATATACATTAATGTATCTTGATTAGGGATTATGTCCTACCCTCACCATAATCATGAATCTTCACAAAAAATTAGAGAACATGGAAACAACTTATCATACAACAATCAAGGTCAAACATTACATCATACGCAAGGTACAAAGAAAAACACAAGAGAAACTCAGAACAGATCTAGGTACTGGGCACACATCTATGCTTCTCGCTCCCAAGTACTCTCCTCGAGGCCAACATGCCTCCATAACACACAAAACAAAGGAATGTTCTTCCCATTAAGAACCTTCTCCTTATGATCTTTGATCCTTACTGGTCACTCCACGAACATCTCATCCTCATCAACATCCAACTCTCCATAGTCTAGGACATGGGAGTCATCATGTAGATAATGACACAGCTGAGAGAAATAGATAACATTGTGAATTATTTCTAACTATGGTGGAAATGAAAACTGATATGCCACCTCACCAACTTGTCCCAACACCTCAAAAGGTCTGATGAACCTGGGGGAAACTTGATTCCTCTGCTAAACCTCTGTTGTCCATTCTGAGGGGATACCTTTATGAACACGTGGTCCTAAACCTGAAACTCCAAGGGCCTCATATTGTGATCATAATACAACTTATAATGTTCCTGAGCCACCTTCATACTCTCATTCACAAGATGAACCTTCTCTGTTGTTCTCTACACTGCCTGTGGTCCAAGTAGGGATGCTTCTCCTACCTCTGTCCAGCAAATGGGTGAGCGACATAGACTTCCATACAAGGATTCTAATGGTGCCATGCCAATAGAAGAGTGATAACTATTATTTTAGGCAAAATCTACCAGGGAAAAGTGTTTTAAACATGATCCTAGAAAGTCGAAAACACACACTCATAGCATATCCTTCAATGTTTGTATGGTCCTCTCTATTTTCCGATCCTTCTGAGGGTGGATAACAGTTCTAAGGCATAAATAGGTGCGAAAAGCATGCTTTAATCCCCTCCAAACTCATGACATACATCATGTATCCTGATATGATACAATGGATATCATAACTCCATGCATATACACCACTTCACCTACGTACCTCTGTGTTAAGGCATCCACTACGCTCAACTCCATGATTTTTAGGAAGTGAGATGATTTCATCAATCGATCCCCTACTACCCAAATATCATCACATCATCCCTATTCTAGAGGTAATCCAATGATAAAATCCATCAAGATGTCATCCCACTTCCAATTGGGAATGTATAAGGGCTACCACAGACCACCGGTAACACGAAGCTCGGCCTTCACCTGCTGACATGCTATGAATCTTGCCAAAAACTACGCCACTTCCCACTTCACCCCAGGCCACCAAAACTATTCCCTCAGGCCTCGATACATCTTAGAGACTCCTGTATGGACCTCTAGGGGTGATTCATGGAACTCATGGAGAACTCCATCATGCATTTCAACTCGGACAAATAGCTTCCCACAGAACATCATTCGATTCTAGATATCCTCTGATCATTCTTCAGGGGAATCACCTTGGATAATGTGATCATTCATCACTTTAGCCTTTGAGTCTCCCCATTGAGAATCCTCCACTTGTCACACAAAGAAAGACTGCACTGTCATCTGAAATAAATATCCTCTGCCACTGTCCTCCCCATCATCCAGGCACAAAGCGACCAACTTCTCTATTGCCTTCCAAGCATTCATGGATTCCCGAACATCCTCCTTCTGCAACATCATACTCAAGGCATCAGCCACTAAGTTCACCTTCCATAGGGTGTAAGAGATTTTAAAGTTGTAATCCTGGAAGAAATCCATCCACCTTTCCTGCTACATGTTCATGTATCATTGGAAAAGGATATACCTCAAGATATTTTGATCCACGAAGACCACAAAGCACTCCCCTATGAGGTAATGCCGCCAAAACTTCAGTGCAAACATTACTGATACAAGATTTAGATCATGGGTGGCAGAGTTAAATTTGTGAGGACATAAATACCTAGAACCATAAGGGATTACACCTCACTGCAACATTAGCACATATCCCAATACTAGGCTAAAAGTGTCATATAAAACTTGAACGTCACCCCTTCGTCTGGTAACCTAAGCACTAGGGAACTAACCAAATTTCCCTTTAGATAGATGAAATATTCCTGGAACTTCTCACTCTATAGAAAGGCCTAGTATTTTCTTGTAAAATCTATCAATGGTGATGCAACTCAAGAGAAGTTGGGTATGAACCTCTCATAATAGCCCACAATACCCAGGAAGCTTTGAACCACCACCACATTCTTGGGTTCTTCCCAAGAAACAATTGATTTCAGCCTTTTAAGGGTCCACCAATATCCCTTACTGAGACTCCATGTGTCCAAGGAAGTGAACTTCTCGTGTCCATAAGTTTCACTTGGACAAATTTCCGTAGAGCTGGTGGTGTCAGAGGACCTATAAGAAATTCCTAAGATGCCCGGAATGCTCCTCATCTGACCTTGAGTAGACCAATATGTCATCAATGAACACAATGGAAAACTGGTCTAGTTACTCAAGGAAAACAGTTTTCATGAACCTCATGAACATAACTGGTGCATTCATAATTCCGAACAACATGACCAAAAACTGAAAGTGCCCATATCTTCACTTGAAAGTAGTCTTCAGGATGTCACCCTCATTCAACCTCAACTGGTGATATCAAGACGATATATCAATCTTATAGAACCAACATTTTCCCTTAAATTATTCAAAAGGTCGCCGATCCATGGAAGGGGGTAACAGTTCTTAACCGTCACCTAATTCTGTCTTCGGTAGTCTATGCACAATCTTAGACCACCGCCCTCATTATTCACGAACAAGACTGAAGAACCCCATGATGACATAATTGAATTGATAAAACCCTTCTTCATCAGGTCGTCAACCTGAATCTGCAACTCCCACAACTTAGAAGGCGCCATCCAATAAGGATCCATTAAAAGCGGGTGGACACAGATTTGTAAGTTTATCCCAAAGTCAACATCATGTCGAGGGGGTAGAGTCATAAACTCTTCAAGGAAGACATCCAGGAACCCACTGAAAACCCATGGAACTTCCACCATCTATCAATCTACTGATTACACTGACATATCAGCTAATAAAGAAAGAATAGGCTACACATGCCGACTACCCTCCTAAACACTCTTCTTGCCAACAAATGCTATACATTGGCTGCCCATATATGAGAACAACAACCTTATATGAAAGTATTTTATAACAAAATGCACAGAAAAAAACTAGTCGATGCCTAGGATGACATAGTATGGCTATATCTATTGAAGAAGAAGACCCCCACTGGACTGATGTTTCCCCAACACCAGTCTACATCCTTGAAAAACATCAAACAGACTCGTCTGTCCTCCAACTAGTGTACTAAACACTAGGGGCATGGGAAGTCTCTCTACGTCTAGTCCTCAAGTATGGGATATACCAAGTGTAACAAAGGAGTGAGAAGTTATTGAATTGAACAAATCACACACAAGAGTACTAAACAGACTAATCATTCCTTGAACAACCTCTGGCCCTGCTAGAACTGCTACCTTTGTGGTGTGCAACTACCCACGCCCAGCTCTTCTACCTCTCTACTATCAAATTCCTCCGTAACAAAATCCTAGTCGTTGTCCCTGATGATCACCTTGAGGTCAGCCTCCCCCCCAGTAATGTCTACCCTCGGTGGAGCAGGATCTCACTTCCCTTCCTACTAGAAGGGCGTGACCAGCAATTAGTGCTGCTGAGGTAGGTGTTGAACCTAGCCACCCCCACTGTATAGAGATCAAGAATGGGAACTTGTTATGAATATTTTCATGACCTCCATAGAAAAATCACCTCAGTCCTGAGACATTGGGGAAAGGATGAGGACCAAGTGATTGAAACTCGAACTGATGGGTCCTACATTCTACTAGCTGAAACCAGGAATGCCCAGACGTTAGAGACCTACTACTGACATATTTACCTTTTGATAAACTCTGTTGGATCACCTTTGAGGGAACACGTCCCGGTTAGTTCATCCTTTACACTAACTCAACCTTATTTTGAACCTCTAAGTTTGTGAGTAGAGTGAAAGGAGTAACAACATACTGAAGAGATGGTCGGAGTGCCTCCTGTAAGCACCTCGCTCGGGACTCCTCATCCGGAAAGAGATCTGGTGTGACGCATATGGGATCATTAAAACATGATACCTTGTTACCTTATTTAAATAATCTCATACTAGAGGGAGAGTATCTCCTAACTCTTATAATAATTCATCATGGAAGAAAGGAATACCAGTCAGAACTTCTTCTCAAAGTCATCCCACAAAACATCAGTCTCCTTCCTCTTCCTGAGGTAAAGCGTCCACCACTGATGCGTTGATCCTCGTATCTATCTCACTACTAGAGGAACCTATTAATCTATCAGAGCCTAGATCAATTTGAATGTGATCACTAGCTCCTCGATCCAACTCTACATCTCTATTTTCGAGATGTTTCCATCGTACTTTCCTAGAGTCTGCCGCTAGAAGGAATAAAGTGACTTCTACCACTAGTCATCCTCCTCCTCTCGATCAACCCTCTGAGGATCAATCAGGTAAACTTGATAGGACTCAAATTCTTATACCACATGTGGGTGACGTCTAGGTGCCATAGTTGAAAATGTAAACAAGGAGATCCTAATAACCAGTATTATAGAAATTTACTTTTAATTTTTTTAACTCTTAATTTATATTAAAATTCCAAAGATGCCCAAGAAACACAAGAACAAAAGTAATTATTATTCATGTAACATTCGTAGGGACTCTAATATGCAATTAGTGTAGCCTCACTTGGTCATTTATTAGGTCCAGAGTCCTTGCATTGGTTCACGGGGGGGGGGGGGGTATAAATTTCATGTCCTAGTTAGTCTTCCCTATCCTATCTCACACACCAAGATTTCCTAACACTGTTTCCCTACCATCCCATGAAATCATCATTGTTCCTAACTCCAACTCCATCCTACCTATCATACTCCCAAAACTTGCCTCTGATACAATTTTGTCATAACCTGCCTTCTTCAAGATGAGGGAAGGGACAACAAAGTGCCACATTCTTCTTTCCTCAAGATGAAGGAGAGATAATAACCCCCTGAGTCCCGCCTTTAATAGGCCTTGCTGCGGTAGATTTCACCAAGGGTATGAATCTCATATAATATGGAAGGCATTACCCATTTTATAGATCAATTTTGGGAGATAAGATGGTAAATACCAAGAAACTTCAAAAGAAACCAAAGGTAAATGGAAAACCAAAACCCATTCCCACATACATGTTCAATAGTAAAGTTGATAAAAGGTGCAAAAAAACTCCAAAGTAAAGTACAAAAATAAAAGAGACTTAGTAGAAACAACAAAAATCCTAATGCCTGAGCTAATAAGGTCTAGAACAGTCCTCAAATTATTCCCAAAAACTTGAAAATAGTTTTATATACATTGGGTGAGTATACAAGTATACCCAGTAGGAAAACTAAATACACACTTGAGAAAAGTGAGGAACATACTAATTCCCCTGTGAGAAAACAATAGAACCTCAAATAACCTACCAAGGAATACTAACCAGCCCAACCTCACAAAGGTACACTCACCAAATAATGCATGTAAAGTAAAGTATTAGTATAAGCACATTCATATTTGGGTACCCTGCACCACTTCCCACTGGTTAACTGCTCATCCCTAATGGAAAACATATTGACTCTACCAATTTTCCCATACATAATACCACTGCCACAACCCACCTGAACACACCTGGGCCTCAAACCACACACAATCCCACCCATACACACATGGGCCAGAACAACCACACCTCTCACCAAAAGACACTTGAGCCTCATCCCGATGACACTTGGGAAAAAATCATGGGCCTCAAACACCTAGGACTCTCAACTACAACAATCCCTTTTTAAAGGATCTTGGACTATGGTAATCCTCAATCCATTTCTTCCAACCCAAATATGCTCGAGTGATAAGAACTTGGAAGAGGGTGTGAGGAAGAAAGTCAATAACCAGTAATCCATCCTCCAATAAGGATGTTTGGAAAGACACCCTCCCCATGATGTGGAGGATTTTAGAACATAGTGATCAAAAATGGTGGAGTGCATATCGAAATAAAAAGAAGTACCATTTATATATGCATATGTAAGAAAACACTTATCCTAACCTATGGGTTTCAAACAACCAAACAAATGAGCCCATCAGAACCACTTTTGTTGCTACCCCTATAACCACAAAACAACCACAACCAAAGCATAACCCAACCCCATTTTTATTTAACCACTTTCAATTTATTGATTAAGGGATTCAGTTAAATTTATTTCTAGTACTACAGGGAAACTACCAACCACAACCATATCAAAACAACAATAAGGCTAGATTTTCAGTCCCACTGCACGTACCCGTTCAACCACTTCCAAGTATCATTCTTAAAAGTTATACCACACAATCCTTATTTCAAAACCCAGCTTCGCAACTCCACTACTCAACAATTCCAAGATATAGTCCCACTATATAAAAGTTCATAACCACACCACAGTCCCACTACCCAACACCATTCGACAACCACGACACAAAAAAGGTAGTTTTGCTACCTACAGGTCCATCCATTTTGAAATCAGTCAGTCTCTCAAACTGGGATACCAACACACCCCCTATAATTCCCCAAAAAATCCCACATCAACTGCCATTAACCTGTATCCCCATTGCACACACACACCAGACCCTTCTCCTGGGACCAACTCCCCTATCCAACCTTATACCCACAACCGTGCTCCCAATAGTAGAAGCACACAACTCCCACAAAGCTACAAAACTCAATAAAAAAACACTTATTCAAACCTATCAATAGGATGTGTATATATTTATATTTAACCTTTATAGGTTCTTTAATTCTACTTAATTATAACTGAGGTGATCACACAAGGGTTTTTATCATGGGGAATCCATTTCAATTAACCAAGTGTACATGTTTAATCAGTTTTAATGTTATGTAAGATTATCAAAAATCATAACAAAACAAATGGAACACTACAAGTGCACAAGAAAATACAACCAACAGACATGATTTTCATAAGTCATACCAACCCAACAACCATAAAGAAATCCAAGATAAAAAATAAAATAGGCGATCAACATCAAACCACTCCTAACCCGTTATTTTATTTACCCCTGTTATCTTTTGATCATATTTACATATTTTTTATTTATCATTTTAGGAAAATTATTTTTCCATTTATCATAAGAAATCATTAGTACACACACCCCGCATGATGAAAAATTAAAGAGAGACAAAAGGAATACCTACTGGATGATCAAAGAATCAATGTTCCTCCTTGTTCCAAGAATAGGGGATCACGCGAGCAGCAAGAAGGAATTCCAAGAAAGCTGATCCAGAGAGCTCTAGTATAGGAAAAAAATTCATCTAGGGAGGAAGGATCTATGTACACTATGGGGAAATAGAAAACACATAGGGGAGGATCCCAACCTTGAGGATCCAAATCCTATTTTAAAGGAAGAGAAGTTTCCAAAAAGTCATTAATTGTGGTATCGTGGTCAAGATCACATGGTTTGAGTCTCTATAAGTCCCCTGAAAGTTATTACATTAAGGGTATACATAATATCCTTCAAAAAATTCCTAAAAATTCCAGTAAAAATACTTTAGAATTGGTTTACATCATATAAGACGTAAGAGGGGTGAAAATGGAAAACAAGGAAAAACTGCAAATGAGTCACCGATGGGTGAGTCACTAATGCAGAGCCATCCACAGGTGAGCTACCGACACATCCTATCGATGAAACAACCTGCCGACACCCATATGTATCGATGCCTAGACATAATAACGCCCTGACCTACCAACACCATGACCTACCGAGGCCCCGACTCAGTGATGCCAAGGCCCCTGACTCACCAATGTCGACCCCCTAGACTCACTGATTCTAATGCCCCTAAATCACCGATGCACTGAAATTCCATGAAAATGTCTTGCCGATGCACTGACATGTCGATGCACTGACATACCGATGCACTGACATGCCAACAAAAAATTGGAAAATTGGAAAACTCTTGAAATGATCAACTGTTGCCTCCCAGAACTCTTTAAACAATAGATTTTCACAAAGGAAGGGCCTGAGGAAATCTAGGTTATTACAATATCAAAAATTAGTGATATTACTAATAAATTATACTAATTAGTAATTAATTTATAATAATTAGGAATTAATTTCCAATAGTTACCAATAACTACTAATAAATACCAGTAATTAGCAATAATTACTAATAATTAGAAATAATTACTAATAATTATCAATAATTATCAATAATTATAAATAATTAGAAATAAATTGTAATAAATTTTAATAAATTGTAATAAATTGGCATAATTTATAGAGGATTGGTGCCACTCTTTTTCCTGTCGCCTTATCATCTTAAAATTTTCTCCCGCTGAAATCACTACGAAAAATATGTTCTCTTATACGGATATCCATTTTTGTATGCATGATAATAGAGAGCAGCACAGTGAGGCCTTCTTACTCTCCATTCTCGTGCATAAAAAATTAGATTTATGTACATCAGAGAAGATTTTTTATACTGATTTCAATCGAATAAATTCAGAAGGAAATGATCCTTCGGGAAAAAGAGACTCTTTTTCCTGAAAAATCTTCTACTTTCAACTTTATTGTATTGAAATCACTATGAAAAATCTCTTAAAACGTAAAAATATCCATTTTTGTATACACATTAATGGAGAGAGGCATGAAAAAACCTCCTTGCTCTCTATACTCATGCATACATAAATGGATATCCATACGTTAGAGAAGTTTTTTCATAGTGATTTCAATTGGAGATAGTAGAGATGAGTCATCAAGAAAAAGAGTTACCTCCAATACACTGTAAATTATGTCCCCAATAATTAGAAATTATTTGTATAAATTAGATTTAATTAATAATAATTAGTGGTAATTAGTATAAATTATTTCAAGTTAGTGTATATTAGTATAAAAGATTAAAAAATACTATAAATAAGTCTGAAATAATAGAAATAATTATAATTTTATAGAAAAGGGAATTTAATTATGTTTTATTTTTTGGATAGTGTTTTTATTATATTAAATTATACAAAAAAACTAATTATTTTATATTTTTTTAAAGAAATTTGAAACCAAGAATTTAACAAAAATCATTATTGGATGATCACGCTTGGATAAATCAATACAAGAATATAAATGGTTTTGGTTTAAATCTTGTATATATTGAGGGTGTTGAATCTTTCTTGTTATTTACATCATCAAAACTAGCATTTGTTTTATAAGGTATAAATAAGTGTCTTTGTGAAAAATGTTCTCTGAGGATTTTTGACACATTTGACACTGTTGGGGGTCATTTATTGCGTTTTTATTTTCATCGAGATTACGTTTTTTGGTATAAAAATGTTGAATGAAGTTCTAGATAAGATACTAATAATTTGGTTTCATATCCATTATAGTTTCAAAATTTAGTACATGATGTGGTAGATCTGTCTTTTCAAAAAGTTGAAACTCAAGATGATATTAATGTAACTCTTGAGTTGGAACCATCTCATTTTTATGAGTTGTTGAGGTCCACTAAGGATGCTTTATATCCTTGTTTCAAGATAAGAAAATTTGAAGTAGTTTCTAAATTTATTCATACTAAATCAGATAATGGAATTTCAAATAGCTGTTTTGAACTAATATTATCATTGGTAAAAAAATTGCTACCTAAAGGAAATGTGTTGCCTATAAATTTATATGATAGAAAGTGGCTGGTTCGTAATTTGGGTCTTGGTTAGTAGAAGATTCATGCATGTTAAAATGATTGAAACTTTTATTATGGTGGAAATGAGTCATTGTATAGTTTTCCCACATGTGGAGAATCAAAGTATAAAGAGGCTCAAAAAGAGAAGTCTATATTGATTCCTATAAAACAATTGAGATATTTCCCACTTACACCCATATTGGAGTGTTTATTTATGTCTCAGTACACATTAACATTAATGTAATGTCACAAAACCAATATTCCAACTGGTGAAACCTTAAATCATATCTTTAATGGTGATTCATTGAAAAAGTTTGACCAAGTGAATTTGTATTTTTTTTAGAAGACTGAAAAGTTTGATTTGGTCTTTCTACTAACAGTTTCTATCCATTTGGTTCTTACGGTAGTTAGTATTCATGTTGGACAGTCTTTATAACTCCATACAATTTACCTCCTTGGATGTTGATGAAGGAACCATATATATTTTCGACCTTATTAATTCTAGGACATCCAAAAACTAATATTGATGTTTATTTAAACCATTTATTAATGAGTTAAATTCATTGTGGAGTAATGGTGTCAGAACATTTGATGTTGCTGTGTAACAACATTTCTTGCTGAAAACTGCATTGATGTACACAATTAGTTACTTCATAGCATATGGCATGTTATCTAGCTAGATTACACATGGTCCAAAATCATGTCCTCACTATATGAGATACATCAATGAATTTATGCTAGTCAATGGAAAAGACCCTTTTTATCTATTGTCATCAAAGATCCCTTCCAACTAATTATCCTTTTAGCACTACTAGAATTCTTGGTATTTGCGATGACTTATTTCTGATGGGATCCCGTTGCAAATAAGCTTTAGCAATAGGGCCCCATAACAAATAGCCCGTTGCTGAAAACATCATCGCAAATACCATTATTTGCGATGGAAAATATCACCATCGCAAATAAGTCTCCGATTATATGCATTACATTTACATAAACTTTTTCGTGACGGGCCCATCGCAAATAGTTTTTGCAATAGGCCGATTGTGCCATCGTAATATATATATGTATATATATATATATATATAACGTTCTACGAAGGGCCTGTCGCAACAAATTATTTGCAACGGGTAAGTAGTCCCGTTGAAAATATATTTTTTAAAATATTTATTTAGACTATTTGCGATGGGTTCCCATCACAAAAGATCTCGTCGCAAATAATAAATTAATTTTTTAAAAATAAATTTAATAAAATTACGATTAATGAAAAAATAATATTACTATTATTAAAAAAATAAAAAATATTAAAATTCTCAATATTTACAAAAAAATCAGAAATATTATTATTATTATTAGTAAATAAACAAACAAAAAAATATATTACTAAAAAAATATTTAATAAAATAATATTAATATTATTAAAATAACAATAAAATAAAAAATATTAAAATTCTCAATATTCACAAAAAATATAAAAAAATAAAAAAATATTAAAAATTAAATTATGTAATATTTGCACTAATATAAAAGACTGAAAATGTAAATAATTCATATTAAAATGTTAAATTTAAATGTTTTTAACATAAAAAAATCATGGGGGGGGTCTTCTAGAGGAGGTGGAGGAGCTGAAAGAGATGGTGGAGTAAACTCCATCCCTAAACTTCGAGTCAGATGGTGCATATACTCCATCTGCTCATGATGTTGCTGCTGCCGTCGATGCATCTCCTCCTCATACTACTGCTACTGCTACTGCTGCCATCGACGAATCTGCTCCTCGTGATGCTGCTCCTACTGCTGCTACCGCCGACTCATCTCTTCATGTTGCTTCTGCAATGTCTCTATAAGCTCAGCCTCAGTTCGCAACTGCTCCGGATACTGTGATCCAGAAGATGATGTCTCTCCATGAGCTCCTCTCGAGCTAGACGATGACATTGTAGAAGTACCATAATAAGTGCCGACAGTCAAATGAGAGCCTATACCAACTATTTGGCCCTTCTCAAAGCCACACTGAGTCGCCTGCATCTATGCCGCCTCATCGAAATGGTGAGCACCGGTCTGCTCTATCGTCTCGTCCTGACCCCCAGCCTGTGTCTGAGAAGTCGCAGCCTCATATGACTCCTTCTATTCCAATTTAAAATTAAAATTGTGAAAATATTATATGTAGTTAATTTTCAAACTGAAAAAATAATACTAACGTCAATCTAACTCTGGCGATCACCCCTAATCTCTCCTGTGGCTAGATCACTGTACATCCTCTGATAAATGTCAAACTCTGTAATATCAGGATGCTCGAATGCTTATAGAAATATAAAATAAACTGTTTATATTTAAAGTTATTTAAAATATTTAAAAAATATACTTACCAGATGCTCTCTATGAAAACTGAATGTATGGATACCAGCTCGATGCGTCACCCCCTGTTCCCCCGGTTCTACCATCCCACTAAAGATCTCCTCTGAAATCCACCACCCAAACTATGTAAACATAATCCATCCCAAACGTGAGATGAAATGTACTCTGGTCGGTGATCTCTACACAAATCATCAAATTCTATCACTCCTGCTTTCTTAATGGCTGCCCTTCTCAAATTGTGAAAAAAATGACGGAAACAGTCACACATAGAAACCTGCCATGCCCCATGGATAGCATCGTGCATGCTATAATCGATAGGACACCATAAACCCTACAAATAATTTATAATATCAAGTTATTAATAAAATAAATTTCAAAATAAATATTATTTATATACATACTATCCAATGATGGAACATGTCACATCGCACATCAATGGGAATTTTTTCCCATGTGATCCATGGCTGAGAAAAATAATTGCGCAAGATGGCGCTCCCCTGTCCAATAGCTACATGCACAAAACTATGAAAAATGAATAAATAATCAAACAATTAGTATATATATAAATAAATTAATGAAAGCTAACTAAAATATACATGTCACTATACCTCCGTGTGTGTGCATCAAAACCAAGATGTGGACGTCTCTTAGGGATAGGTTTAGGAATCCTCAGTTGTGCAAGATTGAACCCACTCCGCGTACCCCCTGAACCACCAGTAGGCTAAGAGTCAGATGATCCAAAATCTCCCCCATCCAATGGTAGGTCAGCCTCCTGCAACTCACAGAATATATCAAATTCCATCTAAAACACAAAATGATTGTTGTTAGCAGATAGTTGAAAATAACTATTTAATATATGTATATATTAGTTATGATTATAACCATCATTTAACTGTGTCAATGTTCATCTTCATCCTCTTATCCATAGCTGCCAATGTCAATGTCTTCATCTTCCTCCTCATCAACATCAATATCTATATGATTTTCAGTTTTAGCATCTCTTGTCATTTCAAATTCATTTTTAACATCATTAACATATTCATCACCATCGATCCTTAATTTTGGGGTGTCATCATCGATATCCACGTCTCTTTGTGAATTAGATGTATTTTGAGCAATCTATTGAAAAATTTCAATTCCTTCCACTTCAACGGAACCAAATTTAGTTTGAGTAAACTGATTTTCCCAAGATTTCATTTTTATTATGCTCCACCAGTCGCTCAAGTCTCTTGAAGTAGCACAATACTTTTCATAATAAATTTTATGTTCTTGTTGAGCTAGTAAAAATGGTTCATTTACTACAAGAAGACTTTTATATTTAATATCAACGATTCCATGAGTCAGATGAACACACAAGACTCTCTCAGTATCTAACCACCGACATTTACGCATTATGATGTAATTCTGTCCTAGATAACACAGCTCAATAATTTCATCCAAAATTCCATAAAAGTCAACTTCAGTTTTTCTATGATGTGATCCTCTCAATAAAACTCCATTGTAGATTGTTTTTTATTGATTCCCTGTATGTATTTGTATGAAATGTAAAACCATTCATCAAATATGCATTATAATATTTAAACATTTTGGATGGTTGGTTACTCAATATACACAGTCACTTATCAATTTAACCAGCATATTGAGAAACCTAAAAATTTGAAAAATAATTATCAATATAATAAATAATAAACAGAATTAATATTAAACCATCAATAATTTATGTTACCGGTATTTGAAACCATTGAGAAATATTTTGTGTCTGTGTTCTTCAATAGAAACTACTTTAATTTGTGGAAGTTATTTCCTAATATGATTATCATATAACCTATAAATAAAATAACTTAAAATATTGTAACATAAATTATATAATAAGTGATAGAAGCACTCACATGACAAATGATGTCATTTCTTTACAGTTGATCAGAACATATGTATGAGCTCTATGATGTTCATCATCTGAAAGACATCATTCATGAACTCCATCGAAACCAAGATTTGGATGATTAAAAACTGTTAATTGATTTTCCATTTTTTCATTAACATTCCCCTCGTTTCATCCCATGCGATTATGTTTTGAGGGATATCGAGATTAAAAATAATGAGAGTAGAAAAAAGCAATTTCCTCTTGCAAATACGCTTCAGCAATTGAGCCTTCAACTAATGCTTTGTTACGTACTTTTTTCTTCAATTTCTGCATGCATCTCTCGAATGGATACATCCATCGAAACTGTACTGGACCTCCACATTTAGATTCTTGTGGAAAATGTTATATCAGATGTTCCATTGAGTCAAAGAATGCCGGTGGAGAGATTTTTTCCAGTTTACATATAACTACACCAACAACTTCTTCTAGTTTTATTAGCGTATCGTAGTCTGTTGTCGCTGCACAAATGTATTGAAAAAAAATATGATATGTCTCTAATAGAATCCCAAATCATAGAATTAAACAAACCTATGAATCCAATTAGCATTAGTCTTTCCATTATAACGTGACAATCATGACATTTTAATCCAGTAATATAACCATTCTTAACACATCTTCCCAAATTGGAAGCATAGCCATATGGAAGTCTCAAATCTATAATCCACTGCCAAAATAATAAGTGACTCTCTTTGGACTCTGTATAAGCTGCTTTTGGCTTCATTAAGCTCTGTGATCTGACATTTTCAAATAGATCTAGTTCTGGCCGCCTGCAAATTTGGGCAAGATCTAATCGTGCCATTACAGTATCTTTGGTCTTACCTGGTGTATTAAAAACTATATGAAATAAATTATCAAAGCAGTTCTTCTCAATATGCATAACATCCAACATGTGGTGGACCATCAAATCAGACCAATACAAAAGATCCAAAAAATGCTCTGTTTAGTCCAATTATGTTCTTTCCCAAAGCCATGATTTTCCAATTGGTTTACTATTAGTCCAAATGTGATGGGAGGTAATGAAAATACAACTAATTTTATCCCTTTACCTGAGATCATCTTTGGAGGTTCATCCCTTTCAATTGATAATTATTGGTAATTATTGGTAATTGTTGATAAATATTGGTAATTATTGGTAATTATTGGCACTTATTAGTATTTGTTGGGTGTTATTGGTAGTTATTGGAAGTTTTTGGTAGTTATTGGTACTTATTGGAAATTATTGGTAATTATTGGTAATTATTGGTAATTATTGGTAATTATTGGTAATTATTGGTAATTATATCTAATTATTGGTAATTATATCTAATTATTGGTAATTATATCTAATTATTAGTAATTATATCAAATTATTACTAATTATATCTAATTATTACTAATTATATCTTATTATTACTAATTATATCTAATTATTACTAATTATATCTAATTATTACTAATTATATCTAATTATTACTAATTATATCTAATTATTACTAATTATATCTAATTATTACTAATTATATTTAATTGTTAGTAATTATATCTAATTATTACTAATTATATCTAATTATTACTAATTATATCTAATTATAACTAATTATTACTTGTTATTACTAATTATTACAAATTATTACTAATTATTACTAATTATTACTAATTATTACTAATTATTACTAATTATTACTAATTATTACTAATTATTACTAATTATATCTAATTATTACTAATTATATATAATTATTACTAATTATATCTAATTATTTCTAATTATATCTAATTATATCTAATTATTACTAATTATATCTAATTATTGCTAATTATATCTAATTATTACTAAATATATCTAATTATTACTAATTATATCTAATTATTACTAATTATATCTAATTATTACTAATTATTACTAATTATATCTAATTATTACTAATTATATCTAGTCATTACTAATTATATCTAATTATTACTAATTATATCTAATTATATCTAATTATATCTAATTATTACTAATTATATATAATTAATACTAATTATATATAATTATCTCTAATTATATCTAATTAATACTAATTATTACTAATTATCCCTAATTATAACTAAATTCCTCTAATTATCTATAATAATCTCTAATTATTGCAAATTAACAATAATTATTTATAATTATCACAAATAATATCAATTTTTTACTACAAAAATATAAATAAATATCAACTTAAATCTAATTTAATTAGAACTAATAAACAACAGTTAAAATTAATATAAAAAAAATAAAATAAAATATAAATACCTTAAACTTTGATATTCTGAAGGTATTGACGCCTTCCAATTGCTCTCGTATAAAAAACATCAACTAAAAGAAATGTTTCCCTTAAGACTAGAGAATGAAGAGAGAAAGAGAGGAAGATCTGATTGATTTGAAAAAAATGGGTGGGGGTATATATAGGTTAGATTAGTTGCGACGGGGTTATTTGCAACGGGTTTCATGTCGCTAATACTGATATTTGTGACGGGGCCCGTCGCATATACCCTTGCATGCATTAATTACGGTCCGCGGTTAAAAGGGTATTTGCGACGAGACCCGTCGCAAATACCACCTGCCGACATACGATTTGCGACGGACAGCTTTTCCAGTCGCCAAAGGTATTTACGGCTGCCGGGCTTTTGCGACGGGTCCCGTCCCAAATAGTTCCTTCCAAAACTCTTTTTGCGACGGGACCCCCGTTGCAAAAATCTATTAACTGCCGTCGGTTATTTGCGATGGGTACGGTCGCAAATACTCTTGCGTGGTTTGGCGCGCAAGCCGCGCGGTTTGACGCGCAAGTGGCACCAAACTATTTACGAGGGGATACATCTCCCCGTCGCAAATACTATTCGCACGGTTTGGCATGCAAGTCGCACCAAACTATTTGCGACGGGAGACGAAATCCCATCGCAAATAACCAATTATTTTCGACGGGAAAATTTCCCCGTCGTAAATAACTTCCTGGACGGGTTATTTGCGACGAGAATAAATCCAGTCGCAAATAACCCGTAGCAAATATTGATTTTTACCATAGTATAGGAGGAACAAATATCATTTCAGAAAAGGAACAATTGAAATAGATGAACCTCATAAAATTATTTTAGATACAAAGTTAAAATAAATTGTCTCTTCATTACCACACATCACATTTGGACCAACAATAAAACAATAGAAAATTGATGTCTTTGGGAAATAACACAATTGGATAAAACAGATCATTTTATGTGATATTTCATATTGGTCTGATTTTTTGGTGTCTCACATGTTGGATGTCATGCATATTGAGAATAACTATTTTCATAATTTATTTCATATAGTTTTAGATATACTAGGTAAGACTAATGATAATGTAAAGGCACAATTAGATCTTTCCCAAATTTACAGGCGACCAAAATTTGAACTATTTGAAAAAGTAAGATCACAGAAGTTAATGAAGCCAAAAGAATTTTATACAATCTCTAAAGAGAATCAATTATTTTTTTGTTCGTGGATTACATATTTGAGACTTGCATATGGTTATGCATCCAATTTGGGAAGATGTGTTTGAAATGGTCATATTAATGGATTGAAAAGTCATGACTGTCATGTTATAATGGAAAGAATTCTATCTATTGGATTAAGATTCTTATGAATTCTATGATTTAGGATAGAAAATAGAAATATCATATCTCTTATGTGACATTTGTGCGACGAAAATTGAATATGTTGCGTTAAGAAGACTATAAGAAGATGTTGTTTTAATTTTATTTAAACTGGAAAAAATATTCTTGTCTGCGTTATTTGACTCAATGGAATAATTAATATTACATATTACACATGAAACAAAATGTGGAGGTCCGATATAGTCCCGATGGATGTTCCCATTTGAGAGATGCATGCAGAAATTGAAAAAAAAAGTACGTAATAAAGCATCGGTTGAAGGTTCAATTTCAGATGCTTATATTTAAGAGGAAATTTATTTTTTCTACTCTCATTACATTTAATCTAAATATTACTAAAAACACAACCATATGGTCTGTAACAAGAGAAATGTTGATGATGAAATGGAAAATCAATTATCAATTTTCAATCAGCCCAAACATCGCTTCAGTGAAGTTCATGAATGATGGATTTCAGATGATGATCATCAAAGAGCTCATACATATGTTCTTCTCAACTATAAAGAAATGAAACCATTTTTATATTGAGTGATCCTATCAATTATTCTATAATTTTTGTTATATTAAATTAATATTATTTTATTTTTAGGTTATATGGCAATCATATCAAGAAAAAACATCCACAAATTACAACAGTTTCTCTTGAACAACGTCAGAAAAAAAAGTTCTCCACCAGTTTCAAAAAATAGTAATAGAAATTATTTTTGTTTAAAATATAAATTCAATTTATTATCTGTTATATTGATAATTTTTTCAAAAAATTTTAGGCATATCAACATACTGATAAAATTGATAATCAATTGCGTGTATTAATTGGCGCACCATAAAAAATGGTCAAATATTATAATGCATATGTGGTGAATGGTTTTCAATTTCATACACGTGTATATGGGGAATAAAAAAAATTAATTTTTATTTTTTCTTTAGAGGATATCATCATAGAAAAACTGAAGTTGAATTTTATGACATGCTGGAAGAAATTTTTGAATAGTGTTTTCTAGGACATCATTACATAATGATGTTTAAATGTCACTGGTTGGATACTGAGAGAGGCTTGCGTGTTCATAAGACTCATGGAATCATTGATATTAAATATAAAATTCTTATTGTAGTTAATGAACCATTTTTATTAGATCATCAGGTATACCAAATTTATTATGAAAAATACTGTGCTACTTTGAGAGAGTTGAGTGATTTGTGGAGCATAACAAAAATAAAATATCAGGAAAATCAGTTTAATCAAAGTGAATGTGGTTCCACTGAAGTTTAAGTAATTGAAAATTTTTAAGGAGACTACTTCAAATACATATTTTTCATGAAAGGACAGAAATATTGATGATGTCACCCCCCAGTTAAGGGTCGATGGTTATGATTATGTTAATGATGTTACAAATGAACATGAAATAAAAATAGATGGTGAAACTAAAACTCATATGGAAATTGATGATGCTAATGAGAAATATTAAGACATTAACATCATCAGATACTAATATGATGATGAATATGAACATTTACACAGTTAAATACTAGTAATAATCATATATAATATATAGCTATATATAATTGTTGTTTTCAACTATTTTCTAACAACAATCATTTCGTTTTTCAGATGAACGCGGATCTGTATCGTCTGTTGCAAATAGTTGATCTACCTTTGGACGAGCATGATGTTGTGTCATCTGACCCTCTGAATACTGGTAGTTCAGGAGGGACTTACATTAGGCATGGTCTTACGCGATTGATGATTCCTGACCCTATCCCTAACTGACGTCCATGTCTTGGATTCAATCAACATGTGCAGAGGTATGTTTACCAATGTATTTTAGTTAGTTCTCAATAATTTATTTATATACTAATTTTTTGATTATTAGTTCTTTTTTCCCACTTATTTACACATATAAATAATGAACAGGGGAGTGTTATATTGCCCAAATGTTTTTCTGAAGCATGGGTCTCATGGGATCATATTCCTATTGATGTGAAACACCACATGTTCGATCATTGGATGTTATATAAATAAATAATATTTATTATTGAAATTAATTTAATTAATAACTTGATATTATATATTATTTTTAGGTTTTATAGTATTCCATCAATGAGAGCATGTGTGTCGCTATCTGGAAGGAATGGAATTGGATCATGCATCAGTATTGTAATCAGTTTTTGCACAATTTGATAAGGAAAGAAATAGAGAAAGCAGGAGTGACAGAGTTTGATAAGTCTTGTCATTCCCAAAAACCTAATTAAATTTCATCTCATTTTTGGGAGGGATTTTGTTCACACTGGTTGGGTGGTCATTTTCAAAGGATATAATCGATGGGTTGACAAAATCGGGGGAGACATGAGGTGACACATTAACCCTGTAGTCATAGATTCAGTACACATAGGGAGCATATGTTCAGTATTTTCTTAAATATTTTATATAACTTTAAATTTAAATAGTTTATTTTATATTCATTTAGGCATTCAAAAAACCCGATGTTATAGAGTTTGATGTTTATTGGAGTATGTACAATGATCTGACCACTAGAGAGATTAGAGGTCCTCGCCAATGTAAGATTGTGGTCATTATATTTTTTTCACTTTAAAATTTAACTGCACATAATATTTAAACTATTTTAATTTTAAATTTTAATTGAAGGAGTCATATGAGACCGTGACATCTCAAACAAATACTAAGATTCATACCGAGACTGATACTCAAACCAGTACCCACTGATTTTATGAGACAACATGGATTCAAGTGACCCAGTATGAATTTGAGAAAGCCAGAGTTGTTGGTATCATCTATTGATTGACGCCTATGAACTATAATAGCACCATTGTGATGTCAGTATCCAGCTCAAGAGAAGATCGTAGATAGTTATCATCATATGATGCATAGAATCAGGAGCACCTGTGAGATTAGAGTGATATTATAAAGAGTATGAGTAAGGAGTAGGAGTAGATGCATCAATGGTAGTAACAGTAGTAGGAAGAGATCCTGTGATGAAAGCAGTAACAACATCATAAGATGTAAGAGGAGAAGCGTCGATGATGGCAAGAGCTGGAGCATGAGTAGTTGGAGTACATGCGACATCTGACTCGTGGTTTAGAGATGAAGTTTCCTCCACCAGCTCCTCCAGCTCCTCCAGCTCCTCCAGCTCCTCCAGACGACCCCCCTCAGTGATCTATTTATTTATTTTGATAAAAAAATTATATATAATTTTTTTGGTAGTATTAACTATCTACATTTCTATATAGTGCATTTTTATATTTTTTAGAATATTACATTTTTTATTATTTTTTTAATTTTTTTATTATATTACTTTCTTTTATTTTATTAATTATTATTTTTTATTATTTAGTTTTTATTACTTATTTATATATTTTTTCCAATATTGCGGTTTTTATTATTTAGAATTTTTTATTATATTAGTAATATTAATAATAATATTATTATTTCAGTAATATTTTTTAAAATAATATTATTATATTATCAATATTATTTTTATTATCATTATATGAATATTATTTTATAATTTTATAATTTATTTTTTTACTAATATTAATATTATTATATCATTATTTATAATAATAATTATTATTATTTTATTATTTTTTTATTATATTTTTTAATACTATTTACGAAGGGTCCCGTCGCAAAATATTATTTCAAAAACACCATAAGACTTTTGGAGATGAGTCCCATCATAAATAATATTTTATACAACCCGTCATAAAAAGTGGCTTAAAAAACTTAGCAAATCTTTTTGCGATGGGCCATTGCAATAGGGTATTTAAAAAACCACAAGAAATCTATTTGGGATGGTTCCACATCCCATAGAAAATAGTTTCTTTTTGTGACGCCCATTTTGGTAATAGGGCATTTATGACAGGGCTCCTTCGCAAATGGGTATTTGCGATGAGATCCCATTGCAAATTACCCTTTTCCAATTTACCAGTTACCAGTAGTGGATGCTTTGGTTTAATATTTAACCTCGTGTTCTTCATCCTCTAAAATTAATTATCATCTTTTTCTTCTTTAAATAAGAAAATATTTCTTTATAATTTATTAACTTATTTGAGCTCTACATTTTTGGGAAACCTTTTTGAAGGCTTATTCATGATTTTTTATTCACTTTCTTCATTATCAAAATTCCTTGAGCACTGAGAGGAAAGGTGACCAACTCTACCACATTGGAAACATGCCAGAGGAATATTTCCTTCAAATCTAATTTTACCTCACTTGAAATTCTTGGAAAAAAGATAAATGATTCCATATTCCTAAGTATCTTCTTCAACACTTTATCTAGAAACCTCATGTTTTTCCATGGCTTTGAATTCCATTTCCCTTCTTACATGAGTTATTTCATATTCTGGTTTGATTATCATTTCATTATCCACTAGTCTATTTAATAGATCATCCAGAGAAGGTTTAGACTGATCCATTTCTTCAAGGGCTAACATTATTGGATTATAGAGATGTGAAATACTTCTAAATATTTTCTTCACAATGTCAATATCTTTAATTTCTTCACCAAATACTAGAATTTATCAAATAAGTTCAGTAATTTGAGTAAAAAAGTTATCTACATTTTCATCAAGATTCATTTTCAGATCCTCAAACATATTATGAAAAGCTTATAGATTGGCCGCATTCACTTTGTTATCACCTTAATAAATATTTTCTTATTTTCCCATATAGTATTATCTGAAGTTAAACTCATCCTATTCAAATAAATTTTATTGGATAGGGATGAAGTAAGAGCATTTTGTGCTTTTTCATTTTAGCAATCATTTTACTATCTATTTCTATCATAGAAAAACCTATCAAATTAGTGACCTGAATCCCCTGATCACTGAAAAAAACTTCCATTCCAAGGGATATTAGATGAGATCTTATCGTGTTCTTATAAATCTGGATGTTTCTTCTCTAAAATATGGGGAATACCATGACATTCACTGAATTTTCCATGTAAACAATAGAGGAAATATTTTACTCCAAAAACATGTACCCTATGATACCACTTATAGGACTCTGGAACACTATGAGAGGGGAGGGGTGAATAATGGTTTCAACCATTTTCTTTTAATTTACATATCTTGTTCTTATAATGGTACAAAATTGTTAAACTTATCTAATGGAATCATGTAGTAATCAAACATTCACATGCACGGTTACACCATTGCAGCTCTACTTGGTTCACTACTAAGGGTTAGTCTAAAGAGCATATTCCAAAAGTGTGTGAGATATTCCTAAATCCACTAATTTTCACTAGTAATGGAATACATATGTTCAGACATACTCACTATGTGTTAAAAATACTACCTTTACACGATTTATGGATAACGCACTCCCACCCTTAGAACACTTCCATCAACCCCTAGCTTACAGCTTTGGGTGAAGTCTTACTTACTTTAATGGATTTAAGGTCACTTCAGTAGATTGAAATTTAATTCTATTTATCGGAATAACATGAGACTCTTCTTACACCGTAGTTATACATTGATTAACTTAAAATCACTTTTCACTTAAACTAGATGTTTAACACATATCTTCACAAAGCTCACAACATTCACATTGAAAACTATATTTGCAGAACACTAAGTCATCAAAAAATATTCAGTCATCACCAAACTCACTATTCTATGATACCAATTCATTGTTCAATATGAATAAAATCTTTTCATGATATTTTGGATCACAATGAATACCTAATTCATAAACCTTTCAGTATTTGTGAATTAAGACTGATTCAACATTTTCTCCAAAACCTTTTGTTTCAAATGAAGTGGGGGTAGCCGCCTATTTATAGGCACAACCTTTCATGAAGCATCCATGCCTCCATAAGGTTCTTCATGAACCCCCAAATTCATGTTTTCAAAGCTCCTTCATTCATGAATATCTAGTGAAATTTCACCCCTTCTCAAAAACTATCATATTTGAGAAGAATCACCATTAAATCATTGTGCAATCGTGATGCTTTTCGTAGTCACAAAGAACGCCATCAATTCATCACACACTTTCGATGCTTTTCGTAGTTGCTAAGAACAACATTTTCCATCATGTTTTCATGAAGATACGTACCTTTAGGAATCTACACATTTTGAAAAACCCAGTCTTGTAGAAACAAAGTCATTATGAAACTTATGCCTTTACTATATTTGAGAAGAGTGAATTCCATAAAATTACCTTTAATGAAGCTTTCTCGTTATTATTTATTTTGAGCCCAAAAAATTGGAATACAATAGGGAATGATGCCACCTTAAACACTATAGTCATCTTGTATTGTAAGATAAATTTCCTTGTAAACTCCCAGATCAACCCCATGTGGATTGACAAAAAAACTAAACTCTATTTCTAGCAATAAAAGGCCTTGGTTCAAACAATTTCTTCAAGGGGAGATAAATGATAAAATATACCTAGATAATCTTGAAGGTTTATTTGATAAATTAATCATAAATCTTGTAATCAATATGAAGTGAATTCATTATAGATCAAATAAGTCACCAAGTAAATGGAACCCAAAAAACGATTCTTTTATGGTGGAGTGGAATTTCATCAATAATAATATATATCATTGTTAATATTGGATGATTTTTGAGGATGAAAGTTTCATCATCCTACTTCTCCATGTTAATGACATGGTTATTACTGGTCTGATATAGTGAATAATCAATTACATTAATTATTAACTATATATAAATTTCAAAATGAATGATCTCAATCTAGAGAAATAGATCTTAAGGATACTGATTTTAGGGGACTTAACATCTAAAAAACGGTGCTTAATTTAGTTTAAATTCATATATATGGTGGTGGAACACTTTGAAATGAGTTATTAAATTCCAATTTCAACACCCATGGAGGGAAATTTCATGTTGATTATGCATAAAGAACCATAAATGGAAGATGAGGTAGAGTACATATAAAATAATCCCTATAAATTATTAGTCAAAATCTTTATGTATTACATTTTTTGTGTCCACCTAACATTGTACAAGTTGTGAGAGTTTTTAGAATAATCATTGAAAATATAGCAATAAAAAATTGGGTGTCATTGATATGGATCCACTATCATTTAAAGGATTATTAATATATTTCTCTATGAATTAAAACTAAATAACTATTTCAAGGGTTTTATGACTCAGAATTTAGAGGATATAGAGATATATGGAAGAGAACTAGAGTTTATGTGTTCACTTTAGAAGTCATGATTGTGAGTTGGATTTCAAAGATTCAACTGGTAGTTCAACTATCTATAGTGTTAGTCGAGTAAATTTTATTAATTAAATACTGAATGGAGTTGATTTGGATAAAGGGGTTGTTGGAAGATCATTGATGAATTATATATGTTCTAACACTTTTCTAGATCTCCCAATGTGAAATGAACATGGACTACAATATAATGTGTCATTATAGGATGAAACATATTTAGTTTAAGTATCAAATCATCTATAACTTATTGGTGAAAAAATTAATTGATCTATAGAAGTTAAATGTGGTTCAAAACCTAGAATATATTCTAAGATAGATTGAATTCTATGATGTACTGAGGTAGTGTTCTACCTCAATCATGTTCATTTGACCAGAATCATAGTGGGGTAAACATTCATTAGTAATTAATGTTTGAGCAAGAAAACATTTTTTTTAGATATGGATGAAGGACATAGGAGTGGATCTTGGAAAAAATTTCTCTTGTGGGAGATTTTTGTAGTCCATGCCAACAAACATTTCCACTATTTTTTAGAACTAAAAGAATGTTTGAATATTTTAATATAGTATTTGATGTTAGTATTATATGGTTAAGTAAGAGTGGAAAAGTACAGATTTATGGAAATAAACTAGTCAAACAATATCAGCCAGAAGGTGTAAAGATAAATATTACCCTTAAATAAAACTTAAGGTGAAGTTTGGAATGAATGTTTTTTGCACAAATGTAATTTTGGGAATATATAAGAGTCACTTTTACAAACATAAGGCTAAAATCACAACCTTTTTAAAGAAAGAATTATTTACTATAGTTTATAGATAAGGTAATGGTTCCCTTTAACTAACTAAAGAGATTCCCACATGGATTGGAGTATTGTGGACATGATCACCCCAAGATCAGAGGGAAGTTATATTAGCTGCACCAAATAGAAACTATAATAAATATCAGCATTAAATCATTTCTTGGGGGTACTATAATATATTATATTATAATAATCTTGTTATTACTTGAATAAAAGTTAATCAATGATCCCATCATGGAGTAGGACAAAGTCCATAATATATAAAATTTGGTTTCATACTTATCCATTCAACACCAAATTTATATATGTTGAATAATTTATATAAAAATCACATAAAATTTTTAATTAGTGTAAATCTCACCATGTGGCCCTTTTTTTTTGAATCTACAAGAAATGTTGTGTAGTCCACTATTTCCTTGCACTTAAACCTATTATAGATAAAATCTAAAATTTATAATAACCAATATATTACAAATTTATTTTTTTATTTGATGAAAATACATCAGTATCTCACCATATGAAATATCGAAAATTAAATAATGTAAAAAATTGATCTATCATCCCATATAAACCTCATATTGTGACTTTAAATGGATGTCCTATTATTTTGATATAATTTTACCTTGTTATAAGTGAAACTCAAATTAAAATCCCAAACCAATCATATAAAAATATGATTAAATGAGGGAATGATAAAGGGATGTAAAGAAGATTAAGGTTAAGAATGGGATAGGTGATAACATCTCATTGTCACATGTATGCACAATGTGAATCCTTGAATGCGGTTCTTATAAATAAAATAAAAAATTTACCTTTTTAAGAATGTTAAATACTGGGGTATGGGGGCCACTGGGTGCTGAATGGCCATTATTTTCAACAATATGGTGAACCAAACCCCCGGTGGTAAGAAACTGGATATCTAAAGGTATTACCTATTTTCTAGCCTCATATTTTTTAAATGTGCACTCGATGGCATATCAATTGATACCATGTGGCTTCTACAATAAACAACAAAAGACTATTTAGTAACCCATCTCAAAAAAATAAATATACAACTTTTATAACTGTCATTACTCATATGAAACATGAATTTTAACATTTCACATTCATCTTTCACACCACCTTTTCATTAACATAATTAAATATATTCTAGGAAACGACTGATGCCTAATAATATTGGTTTTTATGAATTTACACCCTAATGATTTTTTTAATTAAAATAACAAATTTTTTCCCAATAAATCTTAAACTATGAATGTTTTAAATTTATAGATTACTACACATGTTCTCTCATGGAACACTTATTTAACACAAATGACATTACTTCAAACAATTTATTGAACAATTAATATAATTCTAAATTTTCACATAGTATTATTCCCTCAAACTCCCTAATAACTGTAATCTCATCATGGGTACTATTTTAAAGATCATATTAGTACCCTCTCAAAATTATTATACTATTTACTAATTAACCATTATTTTTCTAATATCTTAACACTAAGATAGTGCATGAATGCACTCACCAACCTAAAAAAACCAAAAAAAAACCTTGAATTACAGTGTACCCCACCAAAATGAATATTTACTAAAGAACAATTTTTTTTACAATGATCATCACCATATGAATTTTCTATGGAAAACACAACCAATGAAATATAATCCATGGAATCATTGAATGTATAAATAGTGCATCAAGAACCACACAAAAAACCAATACCTAAAACTTAAACCAAATGTTCCCTAAAAGAAATATCAAAAACCATTGTTGAACACATAATATAAAATACATTATATCACAATTTTTAATTTAATGAAAAACATGGTTATATACCACTAGTTTTCATTTTATAACCATTCCAAATAATTATATATATATATATATATATCATAACACGAGTTCAAAATTAATTTTTTTAAAATTTATGGAATCTCTAATCTTTTCCTTGAAATTGACGGCCTCTATAATATTTTACCTACAATTTATGACCTCTCTAATCTTTTCCCAGAAACTAACCCATTTTAAACTTATTTTAAAATAAAAATTAATGTTTTTCCACATTTTAATTAAAAATGAAAAAAATATCAAAATCACTTTTTTATCCTTGTCAATAAATGAAAAATAAATTTTATATATTCATATTTCCACCTCATGAATTTATATTACTCAAAAATGCGTTTTCATAAAATAAAAAACATTAGAAAACCATTCCCTTTAGTTTCCAATTAAAAAGGATTTTAAATTAATTAAATAAAACATAATATATATATAATTAAAAAAAAATTCCATTAAAAATGTATTTTAGAAAACAAAAAATAATTTTCTTTGTATTAAATAAATAATTAACCGTGTGTGGGAAATATATTAAAAAACACCACACCTAGGCCCCTATATCCTGATCTTAGAATTCCATTATCATAATGAATGAATTGATAAATTATCTCCTTGATAATCTCTATGACACACATCGAATCTATACATCCTTTGATTATATTATTAATACATGTCCTCAGATATACCTCAAGTTTTTTCTCTTGACACTAAATAACCCCTCAAAACATAGGTTCCAACCAGATTAATGTTTTCCAGAACTTCTGTGGTTAATCTCTCCTGTTTTAAAAAACTATTTCTACCTCTAAATGAAATTTACTCCACCAAAACAACACTATGAAACCATCATGAAATTTAATGTCACAATTTACTAGAATAATGGATAAATTTTAGTGCCATGTGAACTTTGATGTGCACCCCTATACACAAGAGAAAACATACATGTTGAATGGGAAAAAATAATAGATATATTATGCCTTTTATATAAAGAATAATAGTTAATTTTTGGATATACAAAACACTTCAAAATGACCCCCATACATTAGATATAAAAAACCATATAAATAAAACAATCCTCCGAAATGGTGTCTCATTATACCGTATATAAAACATAATAGAATATGTGATATCCACCGACATTCAATAACTATAGTCTGTAAATAAATATTATGGAATGTATCATGGAATAAATATATTGGATTCCCATCCAATAAATATATATTAATTGTAATAAATAAAAAATGATCCACTAACTAGTTCAAAAAATTCTTGGTCTGAATCATTGACCTCTAGAACTCTGATAATCTAGAATTATATATCTTTATTTAATAATATTAATATAACTATAATGAAAAAATATCATATTCTCCTATACATAGAATACCATTCCTTGTATACATATAGTGGGTGAGTCTAATGTCCACATATTATTCCACAATTCCTCATGAATCATTGGGTAAAAGTGATTATATGGTTGCATGAACAAGTTAGTGGTGAGAGTCATCCAAAAAACTATTAAACCATACCCATGCATACTTATAAAGTTCCATAACTATGTTTTCATCATTGAAACAGAAACACACACACAATACACGTAATGAAGATACCCAAACCAAAATAGGCCCCGCGTTACCATAAATAAAGACTCATATACCCTCGTATCTCTATCAGGTATACCACACCATGCCTTTCATGTAACACCCCATGTTTTTAAAATATTATTACCTTTAAATAAGTTAATGAGTTTTATAGACTTCTCAACTCATGATGGCAAACTAAATTGAAACCATGACACATTTAGATAAAATATAAATATTTAAGTATGATCGTTAAAACCTAGCCATTGAATTAACAAGAATAAATAGGAGGTACTAATTTATAAAATATATGTACAATTAAAATAAATAATACTTTTAATCAAAATTAAATTCAATTAGTTTACCTAAAATAACTAATAAGACCATTTATTTTTAAGAAAATTATTTTTCTAAAAAATTTACCTTTTATACTCTATGCATTTTTATTTCAATAATAATATGATTAATAATGGTAAATTATGTTTGATATTAATAAATTTTTTTTAAAAAAATTAGTTGGTAAATGATATGAAATAAGAATAAAAATAATTAATATTTGATAATGGAATTTTTCAATAACAATGAATTTTCATTATATTTTATGATTTTACTCAAAAGGATTATTTAAAAAATTATAATTTTAATTTAATAATATTAAAATAATTTTTGGATATATAATAAAAATATTACCTTAATATGAAAATTTATTGTTTTCCAAAAAGATTGTTTTAATTAAAAAAATGATGTTTTTCAGAGAACTCTATTTTTTTAAAGATTTTATCACTATGTAATCATATCCTAAGAAGTTTAAAAACCATTTTAGTAATTAAATATATATTTAAGAAATAGTGTTTTTAATTTTAATATATTCATAAATCTTATAAATCCCATGTCCAAAATTTGTAAAACTAAATTAAAATGTTATTTTAATAATTTGTTTTTGTCAATTATTTAAATCAAGTATTTTCAAGGTGATACTTATTTTTAGATTTCTTTGAAAGCCTCATATATTTTTTTTTAAAATAAACCAAATATATCATGAGAATTTATAATTTTAATTACTATGACTTATAAATGAATTTTATTTAAAAAAACACATTTTTCTAAAAATTATTTGTTCCCATTATGTGAGAAAATTTTAAAACTAACATTTTAAAAAGCTTGAAATTTTATTTGATAAAATGATTTATAAATTTTAAAATCGCAAGGTTATAATTATTTTAAGGTCACAATGTTAATTTTTCATTAATATTAACTACTAAGGTTAAAAATGAATTTTTAAGTTAAAAGTAATTCGGGGTAAATATTGAAAAATTTAAAAATAAAATCCTTAACATAATCATGAAACTAATTTGAAACATCAAAAATCATTATAAATAATACCTAAAAATAAATTTTATGATCTAGTAATGATGATATTTGGAAGAAGAATTAATATGTACATCGAATCTATGAAACTATTACAAATGATCAAAACAATGATCACTCGACATTAAAAATATTTTATAAAATATTTTTTAAGTTTTCATATCTAGTTACCTTACAATTTTTAAAAATATTTACCCTAATGAGATCTATGTTTCATGATTTACCCTATAATATACATATATTATCATTTGGTGGATTAAACTCATGGTGCCAAACAATCAGATTCTTGATCCCTTGTTTTTATGATACTGATCAAATCATTATTTTTTTGAAGGTTCTTTTCATTTATTTTATCACACACATATGTTTCATTAATTATAATAGGGCTATTTTCTAGAAACTATCCACTTTATTTATCATAACGGACTATGATTATGTTATTTTAGATTTGACTTAACCATTTACTCATTACCCTATATGGTGTGAACATATAATTTTAAAAATTCAGATTATAGGATTCTCACCTAAAAAGAATGTTTATTTATTAACATGGGGAAAAGTAGTAGCATTCAATATATTTTTATTCCAATATGGACGATTGTTGTAAATTTCACTATTTATTGTTTAACCATCCACCTTATTTCTATGGATGAGTTTTATCATGTCATCCCTTTTATTAACAAGGGGAAAAGTGTGGATATTATTGATGATTATTGATTGATAATTACAATTGATTATGTATTTACATTCAATATATTTCATTATATGGAAAATAATGTTTTTATTTAGTAAGAGGTTAATTAGGGAAAGATATGAAAAGTATTATTGAATCTTATGGTGAATTCATTGGACTTAATCAAGTGGTAGGTGGGGCCCAGGATTATATATCCCCTGGAAGCGTCAACAAGTATCTTGAGAGAAAAAGTTAGGTTTTGATGTATACCTTTTCCCATAATAGGATATTTTCTTGGAACAAGGCCTTAAAAACATGTTTTAAAAAACCAGAATTATGAATTCCGTCAATATGAGATTAGTATTATTGATATTAATTTTTTTAATGCTCTTAGTTTTGGTTTAATATATAATTATTCAGATTATTTATTCCTACCATATTATGTGTTCCAGGCTTATGTTTTGGATAACTTCAGTTATATATTTCCCTTATTGAGAATTTGATCTCATGTCTTTATTATATTTCTAATACTTAGGTAATTAATTAAAGTAGAACATGTGACATTTTTAGAGGGATATCATGTGTGGAAGAATTTATAAGAGATGTTAAAGACTAATCATGGATTAATTAATTTCATATATAATGAAAAAATATGTCTTTGATACAAAGAACATGGGCCTTGTTAGTTATTATTTTTCCCCAAATTCTCTAAATATCTAAATGTAAAAAGATATTTGGGATATGATATATGTAATAATAATTATTGATTTTTTTAAATAAAGATAGTTATATCTAGGATTATATAATTTGGTATCGAAGACATTATGTAAAGTATGTGATTATGGCACCAAATCTAGGAGCACAAGTCTAAGGCCTCAAATTTGGTATCAAAAGAATGATTTAGATAAATTTGGATATTATTATGGATTATGATGATAATTTATAGTCGATAAGAAAAGGTTGATCATAATAGAAAACCCTTTTTAATAGTATATGCTTTAAATCTAATGTAACAATGCATTTTTTTAGGAATAAGATGAGATAAATTTTGTGAAAACCCAAGATATGAGTCAAAATGTAGGATAATAGCCAAAAAATATTAGTAAAGTCTTCAGTTGGTGGTTTTACTAGAAATACATCACTGTGTAGATACTGAAAAGTGGATACAACTATGCAATAGATTCACATATGGGTAATCCCCTCAAAAAGGGTTGTTTGAGCATTGAATCAATCATCACTTTTATTCACAATGGGTTGGCCTATGATTGCAAACCTAGCTAGATAATCCTACGAGATATTATTTGGGTAATCACATTCTCCTTATGAAACATTATGAAGGATTTTATAATGATGTTGACAAATTAGGCTATAAAAACTAATATAAAAATGACCATGGATAACCAAGGATTGACCAATGAGATTTATAGGTTGATCCAAAAGCATCATATGTAAAAAAAAGTGTTATAATGGAAGAAATATTTATATTTATGTTTTCATATTCATATTTTGGATATTATCACAAAACGTTTTGAATTAGTATTTGGTTAAAATAGGATCACAAATTTGGATATGTTAAAGGTATGTATCTAGAAACTACTATGAATTATAACCAAATAAGGGGTCATATATAAATGGTTATGACTTTTAGTATATTCATATTATGATGGAAAAAGAGGGTTTGATTATCTCACCTAAGGTACTGAGGTTGATATAAAAGTAGAAATTAAATATGGATACTGTTAGCTATTTTCCTTATCAATTGATATTTATAAATTATATTCTCGTATATTCTAAAAGTTATGAGGATTATATGAAAAATCTAATGATTGTTCTTTAGTAGTTCTTTCTTAATGGTTTAAAAACATATATCAATTGGTATCAATAAATTCCAAAAGTTATTTTATGATATGGTTATATATATTTTTTAGATTATTATTTAAGAAAACTTGATTGAGGCATGTATAAATATTAGGTTTAATATATGATTAATGTGGTAATAAATGGTTGATTGATTTTGATAAATGTGAGTTAGATAGTGTTAATAACCTATTAATTAATTATTTATCTAAAAAAATTAAATCCTTGATATTTTTTGTGTTTTTTAACTAATTTTTGGGATTATGATATAAATTGATTAGTGTGTGACCTTATGAACTAGTGTTCAGTACCATTTATGGGTTAATATGAAGATTTTTTTGGGAGGAATATATAACTTTGTAGTGGATTATTGACTTACATATTCAAATGGTATTAGGAATGGTATGTTATTGAGAATATATAATTAGGTTATTTACATACTTGGGTATATGATTGTAGGAATGATTAATTTTGTTTGGGGAATGATAAGTAACTTAGTATAGCTTAATAGAGTTTGATATACATCACCTTAGAAGTTATACCCTAGATAATGAATATGTTAAGAATACCCTTATTGGACTCACCTATTTTGATAATCTCAATTATGATTAATAATGTTTTTATAATCCCACATGATGTTTATTGATTAAACTTTTCACTAATATAGTTACTTTTTAAGTGGTTAATTTCAAAATATAAATACTGTTTAATATGATCAAATGATATATCTTTCATTCCAAAACATTCGGTTAATCAAATGTTTATTTACTTTGTAATGTTTTATCCTAACCTAATCTGTGGATAGTTTGTATAAACAGACAAATAGCTACCGATAGAATAATTACACCGTTATGTAGATGAGGTGATGATACAGGAAGATCACCAGTATGCAGATGAGCTACCGATACCGAAAGGTCACTGGTATGAAGAAGAGCTATCGATACAGAAAGGTCACCGATATACAGATGAGATACCGATACAGAAAGGTCACTGGTATGCAGATGAGCTACCGATACAGAAAGGTCACCGGTATGGAGACATTTACCATTACACCTGAGCTACCCATAGAGTAAGTCTACTGGTATGCACAAGTCGGCTGATACAGAGTAAAAAATACTATTATGAAGTCTATAGTTACAAGCTCACCGGTATGGGTCACTTATACATAAGTCTACTGCTACCAAGAGCTACCGCTATAAGTAGATACCTCTATATACAGCTACCATTACAGAGACCACCAGACACCCGACAATGTGCCGTTTATTTAACTTTTTTTATTATAAGAAACAGTCATATTTGGATAATTTAATGCATCTGCTATTAATTGATTATTAATTAATGATAGTTGTTGGAATGTCAGGAACCGTACCTCATACAAATCATTCCTATTTTAGAAGCTCAAGGAATATAAAAGGGAACCTCAAGCTAATGGAGAACTAGTCTTTAACGCACATATGAAACAAGTTTTTGGATATACACAAGGACATACATACATAGAAGAAGAAGGAAGAACACATGCTAAACCTGTAGAACCTGAACACTCAAGGAGTGAAGAGCTTCAATGACTACACCCATACTCATGATGATCAAGCTGATCAAGCTAGACCTGGAAGTCAAAAACTAGAAAAGTACTCAAAGAAAATTCTGATCAATCTAAGGAGTCCAGAGTTTCACTCAAAACACATAGAGCATTCTAAAATCATCTCTATTTGTTTAGCTCTATTGTGTTTCATTTATTTACATTTTGAGCAGTGTGTGTACTCTGTATTTTAAGAACACACTATATCCTAGGCTGAACTAGAGGATTTATAAATCCTCACTCAATATTTTCCTTACACACTTGTATCCCACTATGGATAGTGGTAGAGGTCAAGTGTGACCTGGACAAACTGTGTGATGTTGTTTTGTTTTCCCACGTAGAACTATGGTAGAGGTATGAGGACCTGGACAGTCTATGTACTGTTGTAAAACCCCAATCCAGGGTGTGGATAATAGTTTATATAAAACTGTTTGAGAGGACTATGTCTCTAATTGAGACTAAACCACTTGTTTAAAACTGATGTGCATTTTTATTTTAGTTAAATCTGTTTTGAATATTCCACTGCTATGTACTTTAAATATAAATCCATCTTAATGTTACTCTGATAGTTAAACTAGAATGTTTTTTTATTTACTATAAACCATTAGTTTAGTACCAATAGATAATTTAATCATTATATTAGATTAACTGAGAAATAATCAATCTCTGGAGAACCTAACTGAACCTTTAATTTATTACAAATTCACTACAGTTTAGATTTTTATTTAAAATGGGGGATTTTATTAGAAATATTTTAAATCATAAATTTTAATAGGTACTCAATTCGCCCCCCCTCTTGAGTATTCCTATCCAACTGACACTTCGTATCAGAGGGTTGGATAAAAGTTCTTCAAAACACTCTGTTTTTTAACTGTGATTTTCGATGTATCTTAAAGATCTCAAAATTTATGTTAATTCAAAAAATTTATATTTTTATATATCCTTTTAAAACATAGTTATTATGGATAATATATTATAAGGTGTAGCTACCAATATTCCACATTTCTTTAATGGTGTTAATTATGCCCAATGGAAAATAAAAATGAAAATTCATTTAGAAAGTATGGGATTTGACATCTAGAATGCTATAGAGACTCAGTATAAGATTCTAAAAACTGTTAGAAATACTTGGGATGAACCTATGAAATCTGCTTACAATAATAATTGTAAAGAAATTAATGCCCTATATTTTTCTTTAGGAGATGAATAATTTAATCGAATATCTTTTTGTAAGACTGCTTATGAAATATGGGATACTTTGGCTATTTCCCATGGGGGAACAACCAATGTTAAGATAATGAGACTAAATACATACAATATTATGTATGATAATTTTAAAATAAAATCCGATGAATCTATTTCTAATATGTATCTCAAGTTTAATAAGATAGTCAATACAATGAGATTACTGGTAAAAGATGTTCTAGTAAAAGAGAAAATCATGAGAATACATAGACGTCTTCCAGAAAGATAGAGATGAAGATCAGTTTCAATAAGAGAATTGTGTGACATAAGTTCACTAATTATCAAGGAGCTGTTTGGAAAATTGATGATGTTTGAAGAAGAACTTAAGGTAAATAAAGAGGAAGATAATTATCCAAGAAAGAAATCAATAGCTTTCAAGACCTCTGATTCAAAAATCAAGGACAGAGAGAAAATTCAAGCTGTAAGTGATAGTTCAAGTAGTGAAGAGAATGCATCTGACAGTGATGTTGAAATGAATCAGATAGCCAGACGATTTAAGAAGTTTTATAGGAAAAAGAAGATTTTCATAAAATACAATTAAAAGGGAAAATATGACCATAATGGTCATTGGAAGAAGGATTGGAAAAGTACTGATAAAAGTGATGACATATTCTGCTACGAATGCAAGAGGAAAGGACATGTGAAAGTTGACTATCTGAAGTTAAAGTACAAGAATAAATATAAGTACAAGGACAGAAAATATTAGAATGATATGAATGCAACCTGGAGTGCTTCAGAAGATAGTTCAAGTGATTATAATTCCACTCAGGTTGAAAAATATCAAAAAGCTAATATGTGTTTCATGACAAACACATCCAAGGTAACATTGGATACTCCTGCTTTAAACTCTTATTATTCTAGAGATGATTCTGATTCTAATTCTAAAAACATGTCTAGTGAATAATTAGTTGAATACTATGACATGCTAGAGGATACCTGCAATGATCTGAAAGACAAGTATAAAACCTTAATGAAATAGCATGCTTTAACTAGCATTATCAAATCATCACTAGAAGTGGAAAAGGAAAAGAATTCTCCACTACTCAAAGAGAATACTGAACTGAAATTGTCTAATGAGAAACTGAAGAAAGATTTAGAAAAAATTACTAATGGAAAGGAAAATCTTACACCAATGCTAGGAAAACAAGTAGCTCCAAAATATACTACTGGTTTAGTTTATCATCTTGGACAGATATAGATTAAAATGAATAGATTCATTCCTAAATCTGGACAGTATGCTGCTAGTTCTAGTTCATGAAATTCTTATGTCTCAACTAGATACTCACATAGTTATAGATCAAACAAAGTTTATCTTTCAAAATATTTTAAATCTATTGACTATATGAAACCCATTAGACAAATCTGGGTACCAAAAGTTCTGCTTTCTAACCTTTCTAGACCCAAGAAAATATGGGTACCCAAATCATTTTCTATATAAATTTGTATTGTAGGAAAGTAGCTTAAAAAGTTCCCATAGGAATACATGGTACTTGGACAGTGGATATTCAATACATTTGACAGGAGAATTTTCATGTTTTAAAAGATTAGTCAAAGTTGATGGAGGATATGTCACCTTTGGGGATAACTCAAAAGGAAAGATCATCAACTTAGGCCAGATTGGTAACACTGATTCAATTTTAATTTCTAAAGTTTCGTTTTTTATGGACTAAAGTATAATCTGTTAAGAATTTCTCAGTTGTGTGTGGATGGATTTAATGTTAAGTTTTCAAATGACTCCTGTAATGTTTTTTATTCTAAAAATGTTTTGGTATTTACTGCATTAAGAAATGAAAATGTTTATGCTATAGATTTAAATTCTTTATCTAAGAAAAATATTACCTGTTTAAATGCTTTTCATAAAGAATCTTGGCTTTGGCAAAAAAGATTAGGACACTACAATATATAATCACTTATAAAACTTACTAGAAATAATTTATTTAGAGACCTACCTAAACTTGAATTCCCAGTTGACAAAGATTATAATCCCTATCAAAAGAGAAAGCAACATAAAGTTTCTTTTAAATCAAAGAAATAAGTTTCAACTTCTCAACCTCTTGAGTTGGTTCACATGGATTTATTTCGACCATCCAGAGTTTCTAGTTTAAATGGTAAGCACTATGTCTATGTCCTTGTAGATGACTTGTCTAGATCTACTTGGGTATATTTTCTAGCTCACAAAAGTGAAGCTTGATCTTAATTTATTAAATACTCCAAGTCTGTATAAAACCTTAGTGGATTTAAGATTAAAACCTTGAGAAGTGATCATGGTCTTGAGTTTGAAAATCATGAATTTGAATCATACTACTCCCACAATGGCTACAATCACAACTTCTCTTCCCCTAGGACACCTCATCATAATGGTGTAGTAGAAATAAGAAATATAAATCTTCAGGAAATTGCATGAAATATGCTTAATGAATATGATTTACCTATTTATTTTTGGGCTAAAGCTATAAATACATCTTGTTACATTATAAATAGAGTTTTGATTAGACCAATACTTATGAAGACCCCATATGAATTATGGAATAATAGAAAACCTAAAGTTAGTTATTTTAATTATTTTTTTTATAAAGTTTTTATTCTAAATACTAAAGATAATATGGATAAATTTTCATCTAAAAGTGATGAAAGAATTTTTCTTGGTTGTTCTTTAACTAGTAAAAACTATAGAGTTTTTAATAAAAGAACCAAATGTGTGTAAGAATCTATTCACATAAAATTTGATGAAACTGATCCACATGAACCGAAAACTTCTCTTGAAAATCTTGAAGAAGATTTGTATGTTCTAAACCTTAATGATAAAATTAGTGAACCTGTTGTAAAGACAACCAGTTCTGGAAATATTTCAGAATCTTCTGCTGGTGAACCCGAACCTAGAGAAGAACCTGAAATTTCTAGTCCTACATTTACTAGATCACCTGTGATTATAAAAAATCATCCTTTAGATGCTGTTGTAGGTAATCTTGATAGAGGCACACAGACTAGATCTTCTCTAAGAAACCAGGTTGAACATCAAGATTTTCTTTCATAGTCAAAACCTAAAAATATCAATGATTCTATCAATGATGAATTTTTGGTAATGGATATGCATGAAGAGTTAAATAAATTTGAAAGAAACAAAGTCTGGGAATTAGTAGAAAGACCTAAGGACACTTTAACCAAAGGCACGAAATGGGTGTTTAGAAATAAGGTTGATGAATCTGGAAACATCATTAGAAATAAATCTAGGTTATTTTAACAAGGTTACATTCAAGAAGAAGGAATTGATTATGAAGAAACCTTTGCACCCATAGCTAGATTAGAATCCATTAGGATCTTACTTGCTTATGCATCTCATCTGAATTTCAAGTTATATCAAATGGATGTTAAAAGTTCTTTTCTAAATGTTTATATAATTGAAGATGTTTTTGTTGAACAACCACCTATATTTAAAAATTCCCATTTTCAAAATCATGTTTTTAAACTTTCTAAAGCTTTATATTGTTTAAAACAAGCTCCAAGAGCTTGGTATGATAGACTTACTAATTTTCTTATTTCAAATGGTTTTTATAAAGGAATTGTTGATCCCACTCTTTTTATCAGAAATATTTCCAAAGATGTTTTGATAGTAAAAATATATGTTGATGATATTTTTTTTGGATCTTTTAAAAATTATTTATGTACTAATTTTTCAAATATTATGAAAAATGAATTTGAAATGAGCTTAATGGGAGAACACAAATATTTTACTGGATTTCAATTTTTTAAAAATAGGGATGGTATTATTCTAAATCAATGTAAATACATAAATGATTTATTAAAATGTTTTGGGTTGGATAGTAATAAGAGAAGTGATAAACCTATGAGTACCACTTATAAGTTGGATAATGATGAATCTGGGAAACCAGTAGATCAAAACAATTACAGAGGTATGAATGGAAGCTTAATTTACCTTACTGCTAGTCAACCTGATATTATGTTTAGTGTATGTACATGCACACAATTTCAAGATAATCCAAAAGAATCACAATTACTTGCTGTAAAAATGATTTTCAAATATCTTAAACATACTACTAATTTAGGTTTTTTACCCAAAAGGTCAATATTTTGATTTAATAAGTTATTCAGATGCTGACTTTGCTGGTTGCAAGTTAGATAGAAAAAGAACATCTGGAGCATGTCATTTATTGATAAAATCCTTAGTATCTTGGTGTATTAATAAACAGAATTTAGTTGCATTGTCTACTGCTAAAGCAGAATATATAACTACTGGTAGTTGTTGTGCATAGATCCTGTAGATCAAACACTCTTTTTTGGACTGTGGATATGATTTTAGACATGTTTAAATTAATTTTGATAACACTAGTGAAATAAATATCTCTAAGAACCTTGTATCTCACACTAGAACTAAGCACATTGATGTAAGACACCAGTTTCTAAGAGATTACTATCAAAAGGATGATATCAATATTGAATTTATAGGCACTGAAAGTCAACTAGCTGATATATTTACAATGACTTTAAGTTAAGAGAGATTAATTTACATTAGACATGAATTAGGAATGATCTACTACCCACACACCTCACTGGTAGATAAACCTCACCGTTAGATAAACATCAACATTAGACAAACCTCACCATTAGATAAACCTCACCGTTAGACAAACCTCACTGTTAGAGAAAACTCACTGTTAGATAAACCTCACCATTAGAAAAATATCACTGTTAGACAAACCTCACCGTTAAAAAAACCTCACCGTTAGACAAACCTCACCATTAGAAAAACCTCACCATTAGACAAACCTCACCATTAGACAAACCTCACCGTTAGACAAACCTAACTGTTAGACAAACATCACCATTAGATAAACCTCACCATTAGATAAAACTCACTGTTATAGAAACCTCACTGTTAGGATACCTCACTGGTAGTTCCTACTGTTATAATCCTCACCGGTAGAATGGTTACCGATATATCGTGCTGTTTTAAGTTTTTGCGTTTTAAGCTGAGACACTTCATCATTTTAATGTATATATTTTTTTATTATTATGTTTCGATTCCTAAATGATTTAAGTTGAGTCTAAATCACATTCAATCCACCACGAAGTCTACCCTTCCAAGTCCTCACCTACTCAAGACTCTGAAATCTTGCGAGACCTAAGTTTCTCGATTTGTAAAGGGCCCGAGTTATGCAACTGATAATTGATGAAGGTAATGAGCCGAGTGTGAAGTGAAAAAAAAGATGTTTCTAGAGCCACTATATGTATTAGTGGTACTACTAAAGAGAATACAGAGTCTGAGAATCCACATTAATCGAAGAGGGAAATAGTGATTGAGAAGCAGCTTTGTGCTGAGTGGTTGATGTCAAGAAAGTCTCTGATTTTGAGGATTTTAGAAGAGGAAAAAAGGCTAGATTGTTTTGAAAACAACAATGGGCCTTATTACCTGAAACTGGTTAAGGAATTTTATGAGTTTGTTAGATTTGAAATGAATAAAGATGAGAACATGATTATTTATGTGGTAAATGATAAGAAGATATATTTTTCACTTTCTGAATGGGATGAAAGTATAAAAGTACCTCATGAAGAAGAGTATGGTTCTTCATCTAACTCAGTACCTGCAGATAGTGACAATTTTGAGTATGAGGCTACTTTTCTTGAGTTAACTGGGAATGGATCACCTAGAAAAGTGATTTCTGCTGAAATGGAAGGAGAAAAATATTGTTGTTTAAGTTCATTCAACATGTGATTAGTCCCAGGATAGGAGATTTTGCAACCCTGAAGTTTGAGGATATATATTTGATGTACTTGGTTAGGCATGGAGTGAAGGTCAATCTATGCATATTTTTGATGATTCAGATAAAAGATATGACCAAACCTAAATCAAAGAAAAATACTTTGTTCTTTTCTAAGATGATTTCTATTATGTTAAACGTCAAAGGTATTTCTGAATCTAGGGATGAAACTATTGTTGTTAACGACAATTTCTACATTACTAAAACTATCTGCAAGTATATGAAAGTAAGCTAGAACCCTTGGAAGAAACAATGGGTGAATGATGTTGGTAAATTTTATGATAACTTTGATCATGTGGACCATCATTCTAGGCCTAAGGATGAGAGGGATCTAGGTCTAGTACCTGATGAAGATGAACCTTCTTATAGTAGTGTTGAGGATTCTGTTGATGATGAGGATGAAGAGACTTCAGTGAAAGAAGGAGGAGACCCTGACCTGCCTCCTAGTCCTGCACCTCAGAGTATTTCTTATGAAGTGTCTAGTCCTCATGCTAATTTACCCAGAAGAGAATCTGATTCTAATATCTTAGATGAGAGTAATTTAAGTTTGAGTCTAGTAAATGGGAGTTCCGATATGCCTGTAGAGGCTGTTTTGGTTGAGATGACATAATCGGCACGTATCCCTGATGAGCCTCCTATTATTGAAATAGATATGGTTGTGGATGATTATTCTAAGGAAGACCTGCCTGCTGAGCCTATTATTGATGTACATGTACAGGAGAATGTAAAAATTGAGGGGAGCATCCCACCAGACATGGTACTGTATCAGTAGATCATGATATTGAAGACTGGGTAGAAGACCCAGTTTTTGTAGTTTTTGGGTTGTAGTATCCTGATTTTGAAGATAAGACACCCATTAGAAGACCACATGTCATTTATAATATCATTTCTGAGACTTTACCTGAGGATTTAGTAAGAAAATCTAACCTAGACTAGTTGAATTCTGATCTCAAGACCTATTTTGTGGAATAAATGAGAAGAATGGAAACCTCTTTAATATCATCCATTCAATCTGTTATGTCTAAATTTGTATCTAGTATTTTTGTTGAAGTCAAGACCTACCAGAGTCAAGTTTCAAGATTGGAAAATAATGTTGAACCTCTAAAGAAACAATTTGTCTCTATGGAGTCTTATATGAGTTCTAACTCTCAAGAAGACAAGGATTTGACATTTGTGAAAGGTATAGTTGGCTAGATGGTATCTGTTTTTTAGGAATTTAAGAATTCCATGAAGTTGCATGTCAACACCCAGGACCTTGTTGTGAAAAATATCATTAGTGGGGAGAATAAATCTTTTAAAGAAACGGTATATTTTACTATTTCACCTATGAGTGTACCTAGGCCTTCTTTAGTTGTTGATCATATTAGAGCTATGATGAGAGAAGAGCTTGGACAGTCTTCCACCAGTGGATCTGTAGACTCTGCTTCCATTACCCAAGTGCTGACTACCACTAGGGATATAAGGAAAATTGTTCAGGATTTTATGAGAGAGGCCACAACTTCTTAGAAATAAGTAAAGGAAAATTTGGATTCCTATTTCCAAAGGGTCTACTCTAAACATCATTTGAAAAATCCCATCAATGTTTTGTTAGAAAATTTGAAATTACATCCTATGAATCTAGCCTTCAGAGAGTAAGTGATTAATCTCAGGGAGCTGACTCCAGATTTAAAAAAAATTCCTGGAAAACAAGGATGACTTAATTTATGATATGGATAGAGGAGGAGGGATTATCATGGATTTCAGAAATCTCTTTCTGTCCTTTTTTCATGTCGATGCTCAGCCAGTGATTGTACCTCCATCTTTACTTGTATCTGGCTCTACCGATTCTACATTTCAAAATGACCCCATCTCAAGCTATTAGAAGCTTGACCCCAATGATTACACAGAGGAGTACCCACTACAGGCTAGGAACAATTTCAGTTTCACAACCTCCAGTGGTAATTTATGGAGTTCCCAAGCCTTCAACCGAAGCTACCTAGCATGAGTCTACCACAGATCCAAAAGGAAAATCCAAAGTGGACATTCAGGAAGTGAATTGAGTGGGTCTAGATGAATTTGATAGGGCTAATTTATACCTTGTATACGATTTTTGTAATCCTTATGTACTTTTGAATCCTTAATATATACCTCTTTTGCAATATATTTGTCTCAGTTTTTACCTAAGCTTCCTACTTAATTTATTTCTCCATTACTTTTAAACTCTAGTTTTTACCTCTAGTCTAAAATTGTATTGCCTAATCTCCCTTTGATAAACGACATTATCTCCTATATTTTAACTCTGATTCCCCATCTTTTCTATTCTCTGACACATTCCTTACATCCTTATCTTATACCTCCCTTATTTTTTCTAATACCAAAGGGGGAGAAATATTTCTCAAGTGGGATAAATGATAAAGGGGGAGGATTATTTATTAAAAGGGGAAATATGTCAGACATGGATATTAATATTTTATTTCGGTTTCTAAATCAATTTTCTCTGATACATTTGAACTTGAGAGTTTCTATTTATCTCTAAAACATATTTTACCTATGTTGGAACACACTGAGAAATAAGAACAGTTGTATTTTAGTCTGATACATTTGGATTACCTACCATAATAAGTGATTATCAAAAAGGGGGAGATTGTTGGACTCACCTGTTTTAATAATCTCAATTATGATTAATTATGTTTTAATAATCCCACATGATGTTTATTAATTAAACTTTTCATTACTATAGTTACTCTTAAAGTACTTAATTTAAAAATATAAATATTGTTGAATATGTTCAAATGATATATATTTCATTCAAGAACATTCAGTTAATCAAATGTTCATTTACTTTGTAATGTTTTATCCAAACTTAATCTGTGGATAGTTTTCATAAATAGACAAATAACTACCGATAGAATAAGTCCACTGGTATACAGATGAGATACTGATACAGAAAGGTCACCGGTATGCAGATGAGCTACTGATACAGAAAGGTCACTGGTATGCAGATGAGATACCGATAAAGAAAGGTCACCGGTATGTAGATAGTTACTGTTACACCTGAGCTACTGATAGAGTAAGTCTACCGGTATGCACAAGTCCACCGATACAGAGTGAAAACTACTATTATGAAGTCTACCATTACAAGATCACTAGTATGGGTCACTGATAGATAAGTCTACCACTACCAAGAGCTACCTCTAGAAGGAGCTACCGCTACATACAACTACCATTACATAGACCACCAGACACTGTATCATTTCTTTAACTTTTTTTATTATAAGCAACAGTCATATTTGGATAATTTAATTCATTTGATATTAATTAATTAATAATTAATGATAGTTTTGGCATGTCAGGAACCTTACTTTGTACAAATCATTCCAATTGTTGGAGCTCAATGAATATAAAAGGGAACCTCGAGCTACTGGAGAACTAGTCTTTAACGCACATACAAAACAAGTTTTTGGATATACATGAGGAAATACATACATAGAAGAAGAAGAAAGAACACATGCTAAACCTGTAGAACCCGAACACTCAAGGAGTGAAGAGATTCAACGACTACACCTACACTCCAGATGATTAAGCTGATCAAGCTAGAACTGTAAGTCAAAAACCAGAAAAGGACTCAGAGAATATTACGATCAATCCAAGGAGTCCAGAGTTTCACTCAAAACAAATAGAGCTTTGTAAACTCATATCTATTTGTTTAGCTCTATTATGTTTCATTTATTTACATTTTTAGAAGTGTGTGTGATCTTTATTTTAAACACACACTATCTCTTAGGATGAACTGGAGTATTTCAAAATACTCACTCAATCTTTTCCTTACACTCTTGTATCCCACTGTTGATAGTGGTAGAGGTCAAGTGTGACCTGGATAGCCTTTGTGGTATTGATTAGTTTTCCCATGTAGAACTGTGGTAGAGGTCTCAGGGCCTGGATTGTCTGTGCGTTATTGTAAAACCCTGATCCAAGGTGTGGATCATAGTATATATAAAACTGTTTGAGAGGACTAAGTCTCTTCTTGATACTGAACCTCTTGTTTAAAACTACTGTGCATTTTTATTTTAGTTAAAACTATTTTTAATATTCTGTTTCTAAGTACTTTAAATATAAATCCGTTTTAAAGTTACTCTGATAGTTAAACTAGAAAGTGTTTGTATTTACTGTAAACCAGTAGGTTAGTTTCAAAAGATAATCTAATCATCAGATTAGATTAACTGAGAACTAATCAATCTCTTGAGAACCTAACTGAGCCTTTAATAGATTATAAATTCACTAAAATTTATCTTGTTATTTAAATTGGGGGATTTTAATAGAAATATTTTAAATCAAAAATTTTAATAGGTACTCAATTCACCCCCCGTTTGAGTATTCCTCTCCGACCAACAACCCTCACCAATTTTCTTTAATGATTAATTATTAAAATTGTTAAGAAATAATTTATTAAGGGTGGAGAATGTAACACCCCAATATTTTAATAGATGATTACATTAAAATAAGTTATGAGTTTGATAATTTTCTTTACATGTAACACTTAACTTAAAAAAACTGAGATATATTAAGATAAAATATAAATATATATGTATGATCATTAAAACCTAGGTGTTGAATTAATAAAAATGAATAGTAATAACCACTTTATGAAATATATGTATAAAGAAAATAAATATTATATTTAATATGAATGAAATTCAATTAGTCTATCCAAACTAACTAATAAGATATTTTATTGTTTCAAAAAAATTAACCTTTTATACAATGCACATTTATGTTTCAAGAAAAATATGATTAATGATGACTAATTATGTTTTAAATTAATAATTAGTTAACACCAATTCACTTTATTAGTGATTTTAAATAATAATAATAACAGTTAATATATGAAAATGTCATTTTCCTGTAAAAAATATTTTCATCATATTTTTTGATTTTATTCAAAAATTAAATTATGAATATTATAATTTTAATTTTAAAATATAGAAATAATTTTTTATTTATAATAAAAATATTATATTATTATGAAAGTGTGATTTTTTTTCTGAATAACAATGATATTTAGTTGAAAAGTACGGTCTTAGTGAAAATTATGATTTCTATGATTTTATCATTCTGTAATTATATCTTAATATTTCTTGAAACACTTTATGTAATAAAATATGTATTTAAGAAATATTTTCTTTATTTTAATATATTCTTCGAGCTTATAAATCCTATGTCAACCATTTTTGAAACTAAATTAAAATTATAGTTTAATAAATAATTATTTTCAGTCTTTTCTTAAAATCAATAATTTTCAAGGTGAGAATCAGTTTTAGACTTCCATAAAAGCTTCATAAATTTTACATTATTTAAAATAAACGAAAATTATTATAGGAATTGACAATTTTAATTACCATTTCTTACACATATTTTTTTTCATAAAAAATAATCTTTTTTTTATAAACATTTTTTAGGTGTTATGTGCACTAATATTAAAATTAAATTTTTGAAACCATAAAAATTTATTTTATAAATTGGTTTTAAAATTTAAAAATCATAAGGTTCAAATTAGGTAAAGGGGTTATTTATAATTTTATCATTAATATTAATTACTTACGTTAAAGTAAATTGGGGTAAAAGTTTGAAATGCTAAAATTAAAAGTCGTAAAAAACACAATAATGTAATTCAAAAAATCATAAATAATTATAAGACATAACTAATAGTAAATTTAATTATCTGTTAATGATGAAATTTTAAAAAAATGAATAAAACACTTCCTTTATGAAACTAGTATAAATGATTAAAAATATAAATAACTCATGTGGGAAATCAATAGAATTAATATAAAGAATGACAATTATTATGAAATTTATAAATGAAAATTGATATGAGTAAGGTTCTGAATTAAGGGACTAATAAAGTTATTTTTTGATAGAGGAGGTTGAATTTTGTTAATAGAATTCAGGAAAAGAGGAAAGGTTTTTTTGTCACAAATTCTTCGATTTGAGAAATATTTATTGTTATGAACGTAATATCAATTTTTTGGTATTGGTACTTCATTTTTATCATGAATCATATTTTAATCATGGTATTTTATATTAAATTACAATATCTCTATTTCAAGGGGATTTTATTTTATTGTTTCAGAATACATAAGGCTTTTCTTATTCTATGATTATTTGAGAAATGTTACATATTATGCACCATGTTTCCTTTGTATGATAATCTATTGATTTACTATATCATGAATTTATGTAATTTATTTCCTTTTAATTAATGGGATATACTAATATAAATCAATTTCTTTTCGTTAAATTTATTTTTACTTAAGTGTTACCTCAATAGTAGGAGTTTTTATTAACATAATTTTTATTCATGGAGATAGGATTGTTCAATTGAAATTATTTCATATAAGTTGAGTAAATTATTCCAATTTATTTTAATACAGGGAATTATCTAATTTTTTACATTTTTATAGGACAAACCCCTTTTAAAATTTTTTATTATTTTTGGAGTATGTTTCTCATAAGGGATAACGATAACTCAAATATTCCTTCTTTGAGTTATAATGTTGTATCTTAAACATTAATCCTACATGATTGGGTTACCCCGCACCAATATTTTATTATATTTTATTATATTATCTCCTTTTGGAAGATTATTTTCCAATACAAATGATTTTTTTTCACTCTTCTTACAATGTGAGTTTAAAAAACATAGTTTGAAAATAATAAAAAGGGTTTTCCTTTCACTTTTGAATTTTTTGTCATCCTATTTTCATTTCTCTAAGATAAAATTTATATATTTTCAATCCTATATTATTGGAGATTTTTTTTAAAAGTAAATTTTTTCAATGGATTTAATTTAACCATTCCAAAATTTACCTTTTGAAATCAACATGTAAATTTTTATTTTCCATTATTGTTAAAAATATTTCAGAAAAGATCATCTAATATTTTTCTTATATTTCCCTAATAAATTTAAAACAGTATCTACTCTAATAAGGATAATTTTTTATGAATTTTCCTTTCCTCTAATATATATATATAATAATTTATGGTAATGAACTCACGATATCAAATAATTTGATTCTCGATCCCCTATTTTGTAACATAATTTGAACTATTCTTTTTATGAAGGTGTTTTTTATTTATGTAAACTACCTCATATGTTTATTTTGTTACAATGAGGATTTTAAGACCCTAATATTTCATAGTAAGTTATTTTCTTTGAAGTAATTCAATAGCTTGTGCTACACGCAAGACCAAGTTCGAGCGCATCACGACTTACCAAACTAGCCATTAAAAAGCAGTTATGGATATTATTAACTAAATTTTTAATTTTATATACTCCATATAATTTTAACATCCATATTATGTGTTTATTAGACAAAATATAATAAAAAATTCAATTTTTCAGATAAATGTAGTATTTTTAAAAAAATACAATTTTACCGTCTTTTAATGGAGAACCCCTTTTTAAATCCAATATTTGACATTTTTTGATATTTAATTTTACAAAATAAACTTCTTCTTTAGAATTTGTATATAAAAATTTCATTTAGATAACTTTTATGTGCTTTTCTGATAACTTTCATATTTTGATGAATAGTGAAAAATACTAAATTTTAATTGAAAACTACTTTTTTAATCAAAATAATTTATAGAGTTAAATTATAAATTTTAATGGTTTTTAAGTATAATTAGATTATTTTTTTATCATTTAATCCAATTTTTTTCATTGTAAGTAATTTTAAATTTAACTTGGAAATAAACACATATCAATCTTTTGATTGTTTTTACTTCTCAAAAACTCGTTTTCTTGTTTTGACGATGGGAATATTTTTTTTAATTAATTAATACAAATTCTATGTTTTTAAATTAGTAAAATATAAATAATTTTAGAATTTTTAATATCAAAATTATATTTGGGTGAAGTTTTGGTATTTTTCTAAAAACATTCAATTTTGATGAATAGTGAAAACACTACAATATTATTTAAAGGTAACTTTTTATTTAAATAATTATTTTTAAATTAAATTTATTTTAATGTAAAAATAAATAAATAATAACTATATTAGTCTAATATAATTCATTGGAGTCATTTTATAATAATATAAAATATATAAAATTTTATTGAACTTTTTACCATCTTTTACCCACATTCTAAGCACATTTGCAAATTTGCATAAAAAATAATTTTACCGCTTCTGTGAATTAAATATAAAAACTCCAAGAGTCGTGATTGACATAATTAAGTAATATGTGGTTCAATAGGATGGAAATATTATTTTGTGAATATTAACTTTTGAATTTTATTTATCACGGTTAAAAGTAAATAAGATAATTAATGGTAAAAATGATTTTATAATTACCCTAAATAATGTCTTAATTCTATTGAATAAGTGTATTTCAACAAAACTAAACCTTAGGAGAAAAATACAATCATTTTTTATCCACTTGGTTTAGACTAGGACATTTATTATTATTTATTTAAATCAGAGATAAAAGTGTTAAATTCTAAGTTTAATAACTAAAAAATATTAATATAGGGTTACACATAAGTTAAATTAGACTATAAATATTAATTATAAATATAAAAATATTTACTACATAATGTTATTTTAATTATAATTCTCATACCTTATATAACTAAATTCATTTATGACACAATAATGATGCAATAATTAACTTATTAATAAAAACTAAACTAAATAATGTTATAAATAAATGTAAATTTAATCTTTTGATGCATTAAACTAATTTTTTAGGTTACTATGACATGTTAGGGATGCTTTAATGTATTTATTTCTATGTAATCATGTTTTTTTTACTTTCAAAAAACCAAATACTAAATAGTGTCAAAAATTGACATAAATGAGTTTTTAAAAGAAATACTATATTATAAAATGGTATAATATTCCTAAAAATATAAGGTTCGGAAAAAAGACTTATATAATGATAGATATATCATTAATGAACCACTTGAGGTTCTATTTTCATTTTATAGTCAGTTTGTTAACCATGTAATATAAAAATACAAGAATACATGGTAAAAGTTAAACTCTTTAACTAAGAATTAAATCTAAAATATATGGTTAATATGGAAACTTAACTTGTCTAAAACCTATTTTTTGAGAGGATTTAGACCCATAACCACCTTATCCTCTAAATAAATCCATTTGGAGCCATTATAAACTGAAATTGTTTTATAATAAATAATATTTCAAGCTTTTCCAAAAGTGACTATCACCTCTCTTATAAATGGGTACTTTCCCTTCTCTCAAAATAAAACCTACAAATCCATTTATCTCAGCCCAACCAAGCTCAAATATCCTCCCAACTATCCTCAATTTAACCTAGAGTACTTAATTTGATCAAAATTCCAACCTACGGATCTCGTATGATCAAATCAAAAGGAAGTACCCTAAGAAGAGGTAATAATTTCCTCACCTCTTTCAAAGTTCTTTTCTTCTTCCACTTCCTCTTTCATTGATGTTTCCATACAAAAATAATAACTCCAGTAACTTATACACACTGTAATGTTATTATGAATATGGTACAACCATATTCATTATTCTATCCATCCTATGAATTTCAAAGTCACCATACGTGTGTATGTACGACTTACCGACTCCACGTCGTGGTGTAGTTTGTTATTAAACACTTAATTATTTGGATTAGAATAATAATGAGTATAAATGATGTAAATAATAAATATAAAATTTTAATGATTATTTATATATAATATACCAAACAATTACATATGATTTCACCACTTATATAATGATATTGTCGCTCACACATAAGTACAGCTTACCATCTCCATAACGTGATGAGATTTCGTTTCCCATCATAACCTTTTAAGAATAATTTTCTTTTTATGATTAAAAATAATGTTTCATAACATAATATAATTATATATATGAATCAAATACATCATATCTATAACAAAATGACTTACATAACAAAACATATGAAGGAAAACGAATCACTTAACACCCAAAACAATGATATTATTGAAATATCATTAAAAAAGAAATATTATAAAATCATATATGATATCATATTTATGTATGTGGTTCTTGTATAATTAAATAAAAATTATTTCACCATTATAAAGGAGATTAACCTACCCCTACTAAGGAAAAGTACATGGTAAGGGGTTTTCATCTCACTTCTCATTCCCATGAGATTCATGCTATATTGCCACTATTTTATTTTGTATGGTGTATGTACTACCCATGATTATATTATTTGTGTAATATAATTTAATTTATGGGTATTTACATCTTCATTGTATGATCCTTCTTTCATGGGTTGTATGTATTGTAGGTCACCAAGTTAGTAAGGTAATTTCTAATTTCGATTTCCACTCATGGGGTTTTATGCAAACATCATTGATTATTTTAATCCAAGATTATGTGTGAAATCAAAATTTATTTATTTATACATTAATTTACACTCCCATTTATCTGGATATACTTTTGATACATATAATCACTCAATTAAAAAATTCTCAAGTCATCGATATGAACTTTATAAGATCAATATTAACTCACTTTCCATTCATTGAGTTAAACATCCAAGTCATTGGTGCTATTTTTATAAGAATATATGTGAATTTCCTCTGATTGATTTACACTAAATATCCAATCATATAGAGTGTATTTATATTTTTCACACATAATTATATTGTTGATTTATCCTTAACATAAGGATATGGTCTTTATAAGGGATTTCATCTCAATTTACATTTCATTAATACTTCTTTGTTTTTATGTGCCAATTCACTTTTATATGGTGTACATACTATACTTTGACATAGTATATCATGAATCTGTTTATTATCATGTTATTATAAAGTTTCTATTACCTCAATTATCTATATTGAAGCATCTCTCATTTGGTTAGAAACTCTAACTAGAATATTATTTTAAATATTTGAATGATTTATTCCTCTAAATATTTTTCATTAATGTCCATGTTTTAAAAAATGGTTTTAAAGATTTATTTATATTGACATGAATGTTTTAAAATTAAAATTACTTTTAGAAGTTTCAAAGTGGAATGATACACTTTGATTAAAAAATATCTTTTAAATGACTTCTTGATAAATATTTATACTTTTAAATGTTTTAAAAAAAAGAGATATTTCTCTCAAATAGTTTTAATGATTATTTTAATATATGTCAATATCCTTTATTATTCTTTATTGAGGTTGATATATTATAATAAAATCTTCCATATTGTATTTAATGTGTTTTTTTTGAATGTGGATGTGCTATTTTTATACCATTCATGGTTTATGGTTAAAATATTGACATTTCGTATACTTGTCTTAATACGAATGCTTAGATTATGTTTCAACCTATTCATATGAGGAATGAATTAGACATAGTAAGTGATGGGTGGAGCCTACTATAGATCCTTGATGCATCGGTAGGTCTCATGAGACAAACTAGTGTATTGGCAGAAGTCCTTGACAAAATCTTATTAGTAGTCTTGGAAAGAGGCCTTGACTATGTGGTTATTATGTCCGACATTATGCATTCCATCATTATGAAATTATCTATTGATACTACATGTGATTATTCGACTAGTAGAATATCCATGTGAATAAGTAAATGGCATTATTTAACTTATATTTTCTATATTATACTCAATTCTAAGTTTAAAAGTCTTGTGTTTTAGTCTTATACATTGCCTTAAATGTTTATGCTTATTTATGAACGTTTCCTCTATAATGTTATCCTTACTGAGCACCTGAGCTCACCCCTTTCTTATGTTTCCTTTTTCACGGGATTTGTAGAAGTATATTATGATTGACATGTAGGGATGGGCTAAGGGATATTAGTGTGCTCAAAGGGGTCAAAGTGTTATTTTTTCCTGATGAAATGTAAAACTTATGTATATATATAGTAATTCCAAGGCTACTAAACTAATCAGTATTTTGAGACTTGATCTCTTGTGATCCTGCTAATGTTATGTAATAATGCACTGAATTTGGGTAACTAGGGTCAGGGTATTATAATTGGTATCAGAGAGAGTTTAATATAAACCTTTGAAGCTAGATTTAGAAGAACTCTGATTAGAAAACACTACCCTAAGATAGACTTTGTGGATTTGTATATAAGAACATAAAAAAATATTGGTAATGTAAAAATTATATGGGTTTTACAAAAAATACATCCATGTCTGGATACGATCAGGTAGAGGTGTAACACCCCAGGCTTCCACGATACGCTTCTCTTTCAATAATGCAATAGCTTGCATTGTACGCAAGTTCGAGATTCTAACACACCACGACCAATCAAAATAGCCGTTATGAATAGTAATACACACTTTTCGAAATTATATAAATTTTATATTTCAAAATATACTTCATTTCTGGATTTGGAATATCGAAATTAGCCTATGTAGAATTTTTGGTATTTTTCTGAGAACATCCAATTTTCGATGAATAGTGAAAAATACTTAAAAACAAATTTTTTAATAAAAATAATTTATAGTGATAAATTATAATATTGAGTGGTTTTAAAGTATAGTTAGAATATATTTTAACCATTTTATCCAATGGTGGTCATTATAATTAATTTCACTTTGAAATTGGACATAAACTATTGCCAATCTTTTGATATATATTGTTTCTTAAAAACACGCCATTTGTTGTGACTACGGGAATTAATTATTAAATTAATTAATTCAACTTAAATGTTTTGAATTTTGTAAAATAGACATAATTTTTGAATTAGTAATATCAAATATATCTTAGGGTTAATTTTTGGTATTTTTCTGAAAAACATCAATTTTTTATGAATAGTGAAACCACTAAGTGGTAGTTAAAAAACTAATTTTGTGTTTAAATGAAACTTTAACACTTCTGTTAATTTAATATCAAAAATCTGACATACATAGTTGTCATTAGTAAGTAAAATGTGGTTCAATGGGATGAAAATAATTTTTGGTGAATAGTAACTTATAAGTTTTATTAATCGTGATTAAAGGTAATTACTGTAATTTAAAGTAAATATAATGTTATAATAATATGAAATTACTTTTACACATGTCCTAACCTTATTGGATGAGTCATGTCCGACCAAGAAAATCAATGGGTAAACTTGGGGACCCCATGGAGCCACTTGGGTAAGAAAATGACATTAATAACTTTTTATTTAAAGTAAAAATAAAATTGTCACAAACATGTGTTTTTTTACTAAAACAATTTTTATAATGGGTAATACAAGTCAATGTTTGGACTATAAATATTCATTGGAAATATAAAAATATTTCCTACATCATGGTAATTGTTTTCTAATTTTTATACATTAAATAAATAAATTTATTTATGACATCATGATGCTGCAGCGATTACCTCATTAATGAACGATTTAAATAAAATGAAAAGATAGGTAAAATATAAGACTTAAACTTGTCTAAAGCCTATTGTATTAGTGTATTTTGAACCCTTATCACCTTATCCTTTTAATATATCATTTTGGGACCTTTAAAATCAGAAAATAATTTCATAATAAAGTAACATTTCATGACTTTCCAAGAGTGTCCCTCCTCTCCACTTATAAAAGGCCCCCACCTCTACCACCGTATTCACACCATCAATTCCATTTGGCTTGGCAAAAATCTGCCCAAATACTCTCTAAAATTCCCTCTCTTACTTCTAGAAGCCTCTCTTTAGGCAGAAGTCCTCCCAGGTAAGCGTTTGGCTCAAATGAAAAAGAGTTACCCGATTTTAAGGTAATGTCTTCCCTTATGTTCTTTTGTTTTATTTTGATTCTCCAACCCCTTAAACTCTTTTTATTCCTTTATTTTGTAACAAAACCAGTATCTTAAATATAATAGGATTTTTTTTATAAGGATTTTATTTACACTTACACACACCTTCATCTAATGGTTAAGTAACATACTGTTTCTGTGGGTGGTGAATTATTGCCTCACGAAACGATGATTGTTCAATCTTCTTTTAACACATCTCATGGTGGACATTATGATGAAAATATTTCTATATATGATATATATGATATTTATGTTTTCCTTATGCTTCTGTATTTTTCATTTATGGCATACCTTTATGGTTTCCATTATGGGTAAACACGATAATTTCATTTTAGGAAGTGCGGACTACCACCCCCTCAATATAGCATCCCGTCTTTTTATAACATAACTTTTCATTCCATTACACGGAACTGAGGATCTTTAAGGTTTAGTGTCTTGGAAACAAGGAACATAAAACATGAAACAAAAAAAAAACATTCTTCTTAAACACTTGAAAGGCTTCTCCTCATGTTCACCCTAGGCTCATTACTACATCTCATAACCTGGGGACATACATCAAAAGGAAGGGTGAGCAGAAGGCCCAGCAAGGGAAACAAGTGAAACATTTTACATATGAACTTGAGATACATCAATAAAGTCATGAAATGAACTTTAATGCATGAAAATGAAATCATGAGACATATCATAATAAAAATAAAACTTTTTCATAACTTGAAGATGTGGCTGCAACATTTAATATTGACAATCGTTTCGTTTCACCAAGGTCCATCCCCAAGGTGTCGTTAAAAATTACCAAGGTTTTTCACCAAGGCATCGTTAAAATTGTAATCTCTAGTGGTTACATCATTACCCAATGCATTGGAGCGCTATCAGGGCGCACCCTTAAATTTGACTTTATTATCATGTGAGCCACATATATCATCATCAAACATTTCATAAATAACCCACATAGCATAAAATAAATGGGTTTCATTTCATAATCATAACGTTTTAAAAACTGCTTTAAAGACATGATCTTTACGTCACTTTAAAACCCACAGAAAAGGAAGGTGGGTCTCATGTATGTAAATCCCAGAATTTAAAATAGAACATTTTGGTATATATGTGAATACCCCTTTAGAAGAAAGAGCTTTGAGTATTCACTTAATAATATAAAAGAACTTTAGAAAAAGAGAGAGACATTTTGAGATGGAAATTCTGCAGCATAACGGCTATGTTATGAGGTTTTAGAAGACATTAAAAAGAGAGGGAAAATGAGTCAAACATTCATAAATGACCCATAAAACAATATATGGACAGAATAAGAAGGATACATGATCATGGTAATAAAAGTTCAATGACATACCATTTGAAATGAAAAACATGGAAGGAAGACAAAAATTAGATTTCTCTTATGAAAGTTCGACAGCCTAACGGCGTTACTTAAACATCAACAAAAACGATTTGAAAAGATCAAATAGGGTCTCTCATCATGTGAACATAAGAGTTCAGTATGATAGATATAGAGATAATTCCCCAACATAACAAAAATGAACTTGAAAGAATTGACATGAAAGTAGATCTTCAAAACGAGAAGGGTGAAGAACCACTTAAAAATTTGGCAGCCTAACAGCGCCACTTAAAACTTCAAAATGCTGAATTGAAGCGATCAAATGGGGTCTCTCATCATATGAAAATAAGAGTCCAGTATGATAGATATAGAGATCATACCCCAATATAACAAAAAGGAACTTGAAATAATTCACATGAAAGTAGAACTTCAAAACGAGAAGGGTGAAGAACCACTTAAAAATTCAGCAGCCTAACGGCGCCACCTAAAACATCAAAATACTGAATTGAAGAGATCAAATGGGGTCTCTCATCATATGAACATAAGAGTCCAGTATGATAGATATAGAGATAATACCCCAACATAATAGAAATTAACTTGAAAGACTTGACATGAAAGTAGAACTTTGAAAAAGAGAAGGGTGGGAGAATCCCTTAAAAAATTCGGCAGCCTAACGGCGCCACATAAAACTTCAAAAAAATTGAATTGAAGAGATAAAATGGGGTCTCTCATAATATGATCATAAAAGATCAGTATGATAAATTTAGATATCATGCCCCAACATAATACAAAGAAACATGAAAGACTTGAATGAAAATAGAACTTGAAAACGAGGAAGGTGAAAGAATCCCTTAAAAATTCGGCAGCCTAACGGCGCCACTTAAACCTTCTTAAAACGAATTGATGAGAGAAAGGGGGGGTCTCTCATCATATTAACATGAAATAGGAAGTAGGATGAATATAAAAGAACATCCTCCAACATAAGAACATGGAGTATACAAGAAAAGACATAAAAGAGATTACTTGAAAAGAAAGAGAGAGGTCGGATCCCTTACCTTAAAATGTAACTCTTAAACCTCAAAGGTTTGGACCATGAGGGCTTGGGGGTACCTTGGAAGGACTCCTTGGGAGGTAATGAGACCATAAATTCGTTGGGAATGAGTGGGGAGTCGAATGGATGAGAGGAGGGCTTGATATTTATAGGGAAAGTGAGGGGACAAGGCATTAATGGCCAAGGGACACCTCACATGGGCTTTTCTCAAACCCATGTGCTCTCCCTTGTCATTTATCATGGAGTTAGGCCACATGGGGCCCCCAAAACAATAATTCATCACCCTTGGCCGGCCAACCCTCAAAAGATCTCATGACATCATCATGACACCGTTATGATGTCATTAAACATACCGAAACCCTAAAACTGTATTTTTACTATTCACTGAAAATTCAACTTTCTCAGAAAAATCCCAAAATTTCACATTAACCAAATATCAATGCTCTGATTTAAAAAATGAAATCCATTTTATAAAAATAATTTTCTAAATAATTTTAATTTAATTTTTAAATAAAAACACTATTCATCAAAAATTCATTTTTTTCAGAAAAAACCCCAAAAATTACCATAACATAATATCGATGCTCTGAGTTCAAAAATAAAGTCATTTAAAAAAAAATAATTTTCTAATTATTTTTAATTAAATTTTTAATTAAAAAACACTATTCACCCGAAAAAACTAATACTTGAATAATAATTAATGAAACCGTTATTTAACTATTTTATTGAATCACATTACTTAATCAAGGTGCCTAGATTATTTTAAAACTTTCTTTAAGTGAGGTTACTAATTCATTTGGTCATATTACTAATCCTAATCATAAAATCACTATTCATAATTTACTATTCATCAAAAATCAAGTTGATCTTATTAGACTCTAAATTTAGTACTGAACATAATTGTAGAAGACCATTTTTTGAAAATCATTACACATTTTTAATTATTTAGGGTTTACATAAACATATTTAAAATATCCTTTTTCTAAAATTCATCAAAAATATGCATACTATATTTATCCGGTCATTTCAAAATTCATAATCTTCATTATAAGAAGAAATCCCAATTTTTATTTAAAACAAGGATTACACAAGGTAGTTACGATCTCGTTACATAACCCCTTATAATACCAGCATAGGACCTAAGAGTAAGGTGTGCTAGGGTGATAGAAGCTTGGGGCGGCTCAGTCAACATTGCCCGAGTAGTAATTTCTATCAGTTTGAACTTCTCATGAAGGCGATTTCGTTCCAGCTTCACATGATGAAGTTCAGCTTGGATTTGATCCAGAGCAAAGCCCAGTGGTGCTACCTCCTTTTCAAGCTCTGTTAGATGGGCTTCGATCGGTCCAAGACTACTAGGTGAGGCCATCAAATCTTCTTTCTATAATAATTAACCAAGATTACTTATATTTAGAGACAATAATCAAAACATTTTGTTCACATCGGTCATGTTGACCGATGGTTATATAATAGTCAAAACCCACTGATCTCATTTTAATTATAATCATGTTTATCAAATAAAACATTTTTGTTGAGTATAACAATAACACATAAAATTAGGGAACAAAATTTATTTAAAAATTTTCGGGTCGTTACACTCAAAGTGATTTGAATCATTAATGCCATATGTGGTACATATAAAGGATGGAGTTAATGATATTATATATAATATTAAACTGTAATTATAATATATCTTTATATCATTTTGATTTCATTTCTATAAATACGAAATAGAAATGAAAGTAGCCTTCATGCGTATGTATGACTTACCATCTCCATGAACGGTGCATTTAATTTCTTACCTCTAAATGTTATGTAATATTATAAATGAATTTATATACTGGATATATAGGATATATATGATATCTACATCATTAATATAATTCTGGATATAATGGATATTTTACCACATGAACAACTTGTAATTATAAGAAGTTTATTTTTGACTCAAGTACCGAAGATCGACAAAATGAATGTTATTAACTTAAATAATTACATAATGTTCATAACATGGTAATAAGTGATATAAAAGGAATAATGAACTTGAAAAATGGTCTTAAGAAAGTAGAAATTAACTCTATTTTATTATTCAGGAGATTAAAGAATGATCGAGTCAAGTCAGACACGAGGTAAGGGACTTCGTCTCAATCTCCTTTCATTAAGGCATATTTTGTTTTATACAAAACTTTCTTTTATATGGTGTATAAACCCATTTGAGTTTTAAATTTATTCAAAAGGAATCTTTTTTATATGAAGAATTTTAATAAATGACAAAAAGGAATGTTTTTTGTCATACGTATGCGACGACAACGACTTCTCCGCCGCCGTGACCATTATTTGAGTTTCGGCTTCCTCTACAAGCCATAACTTTTTTTAAATGAAAAATAAATACCAAGTTTCACTTTTATTTTATTTTGGTATTTAAAATGGTTTTGATAATGTTTTGATTATATTAATGTGTTGTATTGATATCTTTTGATTGAAATGTTGAAATATTATGTTTCCTTTATGCATGTTTTATGTGACACGATTATGTTATGGTTCTTGGGAATTGTTTATGATATGTTTAAACATTTTAATATAAGGAATGAATTGGACTTAATAAGTGATGGGTGGAGCCCACTATAGATCCTCAATGCATCGGTAGGTCTCATGAGACAAACTAGTGTCTTGGCACGAGGCCTTGACAAAATCTTATTTGTGGTCTTGGCATGAGGCCTTGGCTACGTGGTTATGATAATCTGGCATTATGAATTCCATCATTATGAAAGTGGTTATTGATATTGCATGTGATTATTCGACTAGTAGAATGTCCATGTGAATAAGTAAATGGAATTATTTCATTTTATTTTTTCCATATTATGATGAAGTTCAAGTTTAAAAGGCTTTTGTTTTAGTTATACATTACCTTAAATGTTTATGTTTATTTATGAATGTTTTCGCTGTATTGTTATCCTTACTGAGCATCTGAGCTCACCCCTTTCTATGTTTTATTTTCCCAGGATGTGAATAAATATTTTATGACTGACCTACAGGGATAGTCTGAAGGGGATAGGATTGTGGACTATGGAGACTATGTTATTGTGATTTTTCACTTTATTATGTAATGTAACATTTATGAATGTATCTAGTGTTTCTAAGGCTAATAAACTAATCGGTCTTTCGAGACGTGATCTTTTGTGATCATACCAATATTACATAATAATGCACTGACTCTGGGTAAATAGGGTCGGGGCATTACAGTTGGTATTAGAGGCAGTTTAGTATTAACCTTGGAAGCTATATTTAGATAAACTATGATTAGAGCACATAGGCCTAAGATAGACATTGAGGATTTGTATAGAATAACTTCCTAGAATTTTGGTAAAGTATAGATTTTGTGTATTTTCCGAGCAATACATCCTTTTCTGGATATGATCAGGTAGAGGCGGCTTTGGCACAAATGTACCTAGGGGTAATACCCAAAAACACCGCTTTGAGTTAGACTCGAATGGGAACTGGTGCACGACCACGGGCCTTGCTTCACTCTTGGTTATGAAACTCCCGGGGGATATACTTAAGATAATTCTCATTTTCTTTACAAACCATTGTGAAGGGTTTATGAGTATATACTTCCTCAAAGAAAACATTTTTATGATTATGGATTATATCCATAAACTGTTCAATTTTTTTTAACTTTTTTACAAGTATGAAATTATGTATTTTGATTCATAAACTGATCTAGTTTATGCCATTGTTTAGAAATAGAGCCTAGTGGAAGGAATTAAAACCGTATCAATGAATGCACTCTATGTAGGTATTTCCCTCCTCATCATGATAATTATAATGGAGATGGTTATACAAATGGTGCTGATCAACTTATCACCATACTGGGACAACTCACTCATGTTATGAATAATAACCTTACTCATATGGAGCACCCTGATCTGCAATGTGGAGGATCAATGTTAGACCGCTTCATGAGGAAACAACCACCAATATTCAATGGGAGTAAAAATCCCTTAGTAGCTGAGCAATGGATAAATTCCTTAGAGGAAATATTCCATGCCTTGGGGATTAGTGAAAGGTAAAAGGTTATCATGGAAGTTTACCTCCTCACTGGAGATGCTGATCAATGGTGGTCATTGATCCAAAACACAAAGGAAGATGATGCAGTATAAAATATGGAATGAAGGGAGTTCAATGAGATTTTCTTAGAAAAATACTTTCCTCGTGACCATCGAGCAGATATGGAAAGGCAATTTCCGAGTCTGAGACAAAAGGAGGATGAGAATGTCACAAAGTATGAGGCCAACTTTACAAGGTTAGTGAGGTATGCTGTAGATTATATACGTAACCCAAGAAGTAAGATTAATCATTTCTTTGATGGGTTAAAACTGTTTCTCCATCGAGCCTTATTCTCACAATCTTTCTCATCGTACGAAGATATTGTCTCGTGTGCTATCAAGACAGAAAAGGAATTCTCTAAGTCTTATAACTAAAAAGTAAAGAAATAGAGGAAGGGAACGGTGGAACAAGAGAAAGATAAAGGGAAAAACAGAAAGAAGGATTTTCCATTATGTGATAATTGTGGGAAGAATCACCCCGGTACTTGCCTAAAGAGAATGGGAGTTTTTTATATGTGTGGAGAAAAAGGAAACCAAGTGCATGACTGCAAGGGTAAGAAAAAGGTTTCAAATGTACAATGCATCATCTGAAAGGAGTACGGACACTATGAAAACCAATGTGCAAATCATCAGAGTATGCCCCAAATGATGTTATTGGATAATAATCAAGTTATTATACTACCACAGATGAGGAGGAATTATTAGAGGTCTTATGTTGTTATTAAATAATTTTTTCATTTGAGTGTTATATCAATGATGTACTGGTTATAATAATTATGGAGTATATAAGGATTGTACTGCAGTACTATTTCATCAAGGACTTGAGATTGTGTGGAACCAAGAAAAGTGACTCAATAGCAGGTTAAATTTTTGGAAAATATATGGTTGAGAGATAGGTAAACTATAATATGGTTCTGATACTGAGACAATGATTTTGGAATAATACATGATTGATTTGGATAATTTATATTAGATATTCTTGACTTCCTTGAAACTGATTAATGATTTGTATACATTTTTGGATAGAAGGAGTATATCTAGTATTCTATAAGGAATAAGGGATCATTAATGTAATCAATATGGATTTATGGTAATTCAGGATATTGCAGTGTTTTAAAAGAATACATGATGAAGGTGTTCACATGTTATTACGCGACAAAAAGGATCTTCATTGTGTTTACCTTCCATATAAAATTTGGACTGTGAGTTTGGATAGAAGTATTTTGGATAACTATAAACGATGGAATGGATTATGCTTAACTTTTTATAGTATTATTTATGTTTAAAACATCTTTGAAGATTATTTTTGGAATATTATAATACTATAGTTTTAGGAAAAGGTCAACCTGCATGTCGGGGGATAACCCGTCGCGTCAGACAAAGCTGTAGGAATCGAACCCACAACCATAGTGCGACATGCCTTTATTACCTACCACTAGCCTACAAGAAGTCACTGGTTATTACAAAATATTTTTCCTGATCTAAATGGTATGTGTTAATATTTGGAACCTTGTACGATTAGGATAAATATAATATTTTTTAGTTTTATTATCTTTTTGAGTGAAAGATGGGTTTGTGGTAAAAATTTATTAAAGAATGAAAAGTCTACATGACAATTATGTATATTTCCTTGAATTCTTAGTAAATCTCCTAAATAAATTCCTCAACTTTATGAAAGGTAACTTAAAATAAAATCGTTTTCGGTTATCTTTTCTTATTGGGGAATCGATGATCGTTTAACCAATCACAAGTTTGTGATTTTATTGTAGTTAACTTTCTCATAATCCTGTTTTATACAACTCTCCACCAGAAATTGATGGTTTTTCTCTCCTCTATATCCATGTTTTCATAGAATCATAGTATGGGCTATCTCGGGTGACCTTTGTACTTCTCTTTCTTTCTTTTAAAGTTATATTTTTATTAACCCTCTTTCCGATATGGGTTTTCCACAAAGGTATTTTCTACTTTGAACCTTTTATTTTAGAAGAACATTTTCAAATTGCGAGGATGCAATTTATTGAAGGAGGTGAGAATGTAACACCCCAAGCTTCCATGATACGCTTGTCTTTCAATAATGCAATAGCTTGCATTGTACGCTAGTTCGAGATTCTAACACACCGCGGCCAATCAAAATAGCCGTTATGAATAGTAATACCCACCTTTTGAAATTATATAAATTTTATATTTCAAAATGGACTTCATTTTTAGATTTGGAATATCAAAATGGGCCTATGTTGATTTTTTGGTATTTTTCTGAGAACTTCCAATTTTCGATGAATAGTGAAAAATACTTAAAAACAAATTTTTTAATAAAAATAATTTATAGTGATAAATTATACTATTGAGTTGTTTTAATGTATAATTAGAATATATTTTAACCTTTTTATCCAATGGTGGTCATTATAATTAATTTCACTTTGAAATTGAACATAAACAATTGTCGATCTTTTGATATATATTGTTTTTTAAAAACACGCCATTTGTTGTGACAACATGAATTAATTAATAAATTAATTAATTCAACTTATATGTTTTGAATTTTGTAAAATATACATAATTTTTTAATTAGGAATATCAAATATATCCTAGGGTTAATTTTTGGTATTTTTCTGAAAAACTTCAATTTCTGATGAATAGTGAAACCCCTAAGTGGTAGTTAAAAAACTAATTTTTCGTTTAAATGAAACTTTACCACTTCTGTGAATTGAATTTCAAAAATCCGACATACATGTTTGTCATTATTAAGTAAAATGTGGTTCAATGTGATGAAAATAATTATTGGTGAATGGTAACTTTTAAGTTTTATTAACCGCGATTAAAGGTAATTAGTGTAATTTAAGGTAAATATAATGTTATAATAATATGAAATTACCTTTAAACTTGTCCTAACCTCATTGGATGAGTCATGTCTGACCAGGAAAATCCATGTGTCAACTTGGGTACCCCATGGAGCCACTTGGGTAAGAAAATGACATTATTAACTTTTAATTTAAAGTAAAAATAAAATCGTCACAAATTTGTGTTGTTTTACGAAAACCATTTTTAGAAGAGGTTATACAAGTCAAATTTTCAAATATAAATATTCATTGGAAAGAAAAAAATATTTCATACATCATGGTAATTGTTTTATAATTTTTTGACATTAAATAAATAAATTTATTTATGACACCATGATGATGAAACGATTACCTCATTAATGAACGATTTAAATAAAATGAAACGATAAGGTAGAATATAAGACTTAAACTTGTCTAAAGCCTATTGGATAGGTTAATTTCGAAACATTATCACCTTATCCTCTAAATATATCATTGTGGGACCTTTAAAATCCGAAAATCATTTCATAATAAAGTAACATTTCATGACTTTCTAAGAGTGCCCCTCCTCCCCTCTTATAAAAGGCCCCCAACTCTACCACATTATTCACACCTTCAAAGCCATTTGGCTCAGCCAAAATCTGAAACAAATACTCTCTCAACTTCCCTATATTACTCCTAGAATCCTCAATTTGTCCAGAAGTCTTCCCAGGGAAGCCTTTGGCTCAAATCAAAAGGAGTTACTCAATTTTAAGGTAATGCCTTCTCTTATGTTATTTTGTTTTATTTTGCTTCTCCATCCCCTTAAACTCTTTTTATTCCTTTATTTTGTAACAACACAAGTATCTTAAATATACTAGGATGTTTTTATAAGAATTATTTGATTTACACTTACACACACCTTCGTCTAATGGTTAAAGAACATACTGTTTCTGTGGGTGGTGAATTACTGTCTCACGAAATGATGATTGTTAAATCTTCTTTTAACACCTCTCATGGTGGCCATTATGATGAAACTATTTCTATATATGATATATATTATATTTATGTTTTCCTTATGATTCTTTATTTTTCATTTATGGAATACCTTTATGGTTTCCATTACGGGTAAAAGCGATAATTTCATTTTAGGAAGTGCGGACTACCGCCCCCTGAAATTGATTTGAATCATTAATGCCATATGTGGGACTTATAAAGGATAGAGTTAATGATATTATATATGATATTATATTGGAATTATAATATTCCTTTATATCATTATGATTTTATTCCATTAAATACGATATAGAAATTAAAGTAGTGTTCATGTGTACGTACGACTTACCGTCTCCATGAACGGTGCATTTCATTTCTTACCTCTAAATGTTATGTAATATTATAAATAAATTTATATACTAGATATATAGGATATATATGATATCTACATCATGAATATAATTCTGGATATAATGAATATTTTACCTCATGAACAACTCGTAATTATAAAAAGTTTATTTTTGACTGAAGTACCGAAGATCGACAAAATGACCGTTATTAACTAAAATAATTACATAATCTTCATAACATGGTAATAAGTGATATAAAAGGAATAATGCACTTGAAAAAGTTTATTAAGAAATTAGAAATTAACTCTATTTTATTATTCAGGAGATTAAAGAATAATCGTGTCAAGTCAGACACGAGGTAAGGGACTTCGTCTCAATCTCTTTTCATTGAGGAATATTTTGTTTTATACACAACATTATTTTATACGGTGTATAAAAACCTTTTACTTTTACGTTTATTCAAAAGGAATATTTTTTATATGAAGCGTTTTACTAAATGACAAAAAGGAATGTTTTTTTGTCGTACGTATGTGGTGACAATGACTTCTCCACCGCTGTGACCATTATTTGAGTTTCGGCCTCCTCTACAAGCCATAATTTTTTTTAAATGAAAAATTAATACCAAGTTTTAATTTTATTTTACTTTGGTATTTAAAATTTTTTTGATAATGTTTTTATTATATTAATGTGTTGTATTGATATCTCATGATTGAAATGTGGAAATATTATGTCTCTTTTATGCATGTTTTATGTGACACGATTATGTTATAGTTCTTGGGTATTGTTTATGATATTTTTAATCCTTTTCATATAAGGAATGCATTGGACTTAATAAGTGATGGGTGGAGCCAGATAGTGCTCCTCGATGCATCGGTAGGTCTCATGAGACAAACTAGTGTCTTGGAATGAGGCCTTGACAAAATCTTATTTGTGGTCTTGGCACGAGGCCTTTGCTACGTGGTTATGATAGTCTGGCATTATAAATTCCATCATTATGAAAGTGGTTATTGATATTGCATGTGATTATTAGACTAGTAGAATATCCATGTGAATAAGTAAATTGAATTATTTAATATTATTTTTTCCATATTATGCTGAAGTTCAAGTTTAAAAGGCTTTTGTTTTAGTTATAAATTGCCTTAAATGTTTATGTTTATTTATGAAAGTTTTCACTGTATTGTTATCCTTACTGAGCATCTGAGCTCACCCCTTTCTATGTTTTATTTTCCCAGGATATGAAGAAATATTTTATGACTGACCTATAGGGATAGTGTGAAGGGGATAGGAGTGTGGACTATGGAGACTATGTTATTGTGATTTTTCACTTTATTATATAAAGTAACATTTATGAACGTATCTAGTGTTTAAAAGGATACTAAACTAATCGGCCCTTCGAGACTTGATATTTGTGATCATGCCAATATCACGTAACAATGCACCAAATCTGGGTAACTGGGGTCGGGGCGTTACAAGAGGCGGCTCTGGCACAGATGTACCTAGGTGTAATAATTGAAAACACAGCTTTGAGATAAACTCGAATGAGAACTGGTGCATGATCATGAGCCTTGCTGAACTCTAAGTTATGACACTTTTATGGGATATGTTTAGGATAATTCACATTTTCTTTACAAATCTATTTGATGTATTTTAATATAAGATGATAATAAATAACCTTTGTTAATCTTAAGGTGTTTTAGATTGAAAATAAGGTTTCATGATATTCTCTAAATTAATTTATGACTATTGTTACTCACACTATGATTTTAGGTTTTAGTCAAAGCCTGAATTCCAAGGAAGTCATAGTAACATTGAACATGATGTACAAGGCTGGAACGATGGTGAAAATGAGAGACTAAATAGAATGTTGATAGGTGTAAAAAATATCATGTTCATGCCAATGCACGTTTCCAATAATATTATCAACTATATATACATTAACCAAATCCCAAACTCAACAAATAAGAGAAAGGAAGAGAATGATAAGGGCTCTAATAGTGGAGATCTTGGATAAAAGAAAGCTCAATTTCCATCATGCTAGAAATGTGGAAGGAGACACCCAGGAAAGTGTCTCAATGGAACGGAGAAATGATTTGTGTGTGGGAAAGAAGGAAATTAAGTTAATAATTTATGAGAAAAAATAAAGAGTACTATGGAATAAAATAAAAATGATACTAATAATCCATTTACAGTCATTTTGCATAAATTTAGGGGAACTGGGAATTACCCAAGTCAATGCCCTGTTATATAGGATAACCACCAGGTCATGTAAGAACTTGTGTGGAAATAAATGGATGGTGAAATTTTTAAAAGTATTAATGCTCTTTGTTGATGGGATTGATTTAGAAGACTTTTCTCTTGTATTTGTAACCCTGTAGTTTGTTATATAAAAATTCTATTTGAGGAAGAATTATCTTTTCTTTTGTGGATATAGTTATAAAGAACCATTTGGGTTTATATGATCCTTGAATTTGAGGAAATTACATGTTATTAATTTTAGGGATGAAAATTTGAGGTATGAGATAACATTTGTCCTTAAATTATGTTATTGTTATTTTTTGGAATTCATATAATTTTGGGAATGTTATAAAATATAGTTTATGAAAAAGGACAACATACAGACTGTATGAAAACCTTTCACGTCAGACAAATTTGTGGAAACTAAACCCAAAACCAATGTGCAACTTGAATTTATCACCTACCACTGGACTACATGATGCCCCTGGTTAGTGTGACTAATTATTTTTAGATAAATGATTTTATTGATCAATAATTAGTTGATTTGGGATCTTATGTTTTATCAAATGGATATCCTTAGTATAGGAAAATGATTTGGTTATTAAGTGACAAATGTTATTTTGGAATCTGTTCTCTCTGTTGGGAACTCTATATGCCCAAGGAAAATATAATACTATGTGATTTCATTTGAGGAGTAATGGTGGATTTTTTTATTTGGGAATAATATATGTTTTTTATAGAGATTCAGGTTATTAATGGAAATGATTAACCTATCATAGAGAATATGTGATTTGATTAACTACACTTCTATATGAGACTTTAAGATTATTTGATGTTATTTGGAGATAAATGTTATCATTTACTATGGAAGACTATGTGATTAATTTCTTTTTAGTTTTGGGTTTCAATCATAGTTTTGATTATATTGAAGGATTTTAAGGACAATTGTTTATTGAATGGTCTTTATTGAACTTTGAGTATTGTTTGTTCAATTTTGGAAATTAAGATTTGAATTTCTTTCTATAAAGGATTATCCATTTTGGGGGTCATATTATCTTATACTAACCATTTGGTTTTGGTTAATCTTTAATGACAAGGGAAATATATAGTTCATCCTTTGTGGATTATGTGACTCCCTAAAGGTTTGTACTAGCGCTTCAGGTGTGACCAAGTCATCTTGAATCCTCATCATTTGGAGAAAAGATTAGTTAGTCGTATAATTTTATTAAAGGATGAAAATTTACTTGAAAATTTAGTATATCTCTTTATATTCTTAGTCAATCTCATAAAAAAATTCCTCAAATTTATGAAATGGTACTTAAAACAAAAAACATTGTCCATTTAATTTTCCAACGTGGAAACTAAGGACCGTTTAACCCATAACATGTTTTTGGTTTTCTTGTTCTTAACTTTCTCCAGATCATGTTTTATATCACTCTCTATAAGAACTTTAAACTTAGTTTATCTTCCATATCCATGTTTTCTCTACATGTAATCCTAGAATGGGTTATCTCGGGTGACCATTGTACTTATCTTTCATTCTTTTAAAGTAATAGTTTTATTGAATCTTTTTACGATGTGGGACATTAAATGAAGTTAACAAGCCCAATTTTAAAATTTCAAGGATAAAATTTCCATGGGGGGGAATAATTTAACACCCTAATATTTCATAGTAAGTTATTTTCTTTGATGTAATTCAATATCTTGCGTTACACACAACACCGAGTTCGAGTGCACCATGACTTACAAAACTAGGCATTAAAAAAGTGGTTATGAATATTATTAACTTAATTTTTAATTTTATATAATCCATATATTTTTAACATACATATTATGTGTTTCTAATACATAATATAAGAACAAATTCAATTTTTCAAATAAAAGTATTATTTTTTAAAAAATGAAATTTTACTGCCTTTTACTGGAGAATTCTTTTTAAATACAATATTTGAAACTTATATATATTCAATTTGACAAAAAAACATCTTATTTATAATTGGTACATAAAAAATTAATTTGGATAAATTTTTGTTTCTTTTTTGATAACTTTCATATTTTGATGAATAATGAAAAATAATAAATTTCAATTGATAAATATTTTTTTCTCAAAATAATTTATAGTGTAAAATTATACATTTTAATGGTTTAGAAGTATAATTATATTATATTTTTATAATTTAATCCTATATTTGTCATTGTAAGTAATTTTACATTTAAATTAGACATAAACACATATCAATCTTTTGATAGTTTTTACTTCTCAAAAACCCACTTTCTAGTTTTGACAACGAGAATATTTTTTTTAAATTAATTAATAAAACTTATATGTATTGAATTTGTTAAAATAGACATAATTTTTAAATTTGTAATATCAAAATTATCTTTTGGTGAATTTTAGTTATTTTTCTAAAAACATTCAATTTTTGATGAATAGTGAAAAACTCTACATTACGGTTTAAAGCCGATTTTTTATTTAAATAATTATTTTTAATTTAAATTTATTTTAAAGTCAAAATAGATACATAATACCTATATTAGTCCAATTTAAATCTTATAATTCATTTTATAATAATATTAGATATATAAAATTTTATTGAACTTTTTACCGTCTTCTACACAACATCTATACACATTTGAAAATTTGAATAAAACATAATTTTACCACTTCTGTGAATTAAATTTAAAAAAAATGAGAAACATGGTTGGAATCAGTAATTAACATTTGGTTCAATAGGATGAAATTAATATTTTTTGAATAGTAACTTTTGAATTTTATTTACCACGGTTAAAAGTAAATAGGGTAACTAAAGGAAAAAATGATATTATAATTACATTAACACATATCCTAATTCTGTTGGATAAGTTTATTTAGACCAAAATCAACCTTAGGACAAAAATATGATCCTTTTTGACCCACTTATATTAGATTAGGACATTTATTATATTTTATTTAAAGAAGAGTTAAAGTGTTAAATTGAAAGTTTAATAACTAAAACATTTTTAAGATAAGGTTACACATAAGATAAATTAAACTATATATATTCATTATAAAGATAAAAAAATTTATTACATAATGGTATTTTATTTATAATTTTTATAAATTAAATAATTAAATTTATTTATGACACAAGGAGGATGCAGTAATTACCTTATTAATGAAAACTAAACTAATTAATGTTATAAATAAATGTAAATTGAAAATCTTGATGCATTCCACTAATTTTCAAGGTTAATATGAAATTTTAGGGTTGATTTAATTTATTTTTTAGAAGTAATCAGGTTTTTATAACTTTCACAAAAACCAAATACTAAATAGTGTCAAAATTGGCATAATTGAGTTTTTTAAAAAAAACACTATATTATAAAATGATATAATATTCCTAAAAATATATGGTTTGGAAAAATGATTTATATAATTAAATATATGTCATTAATGAACCACTATATGTTCTATTGGTATTTTATAGTATGTTCATTAATGATGTAATATAGAAATACAAGAAGATACGTTAAACGTTAAACTATTTAACAAATAATTAAATCTAAAATATAAGGTTAATGTGGTGACATAAAATTGTCTAAAACCTATTGTTTGAAAGTATTTTGACCCATACAAACCATATACTTGAAATAAATCCATTTTGAGCCATTATAAACCGAAAATGATTTTATAATAAAATAATATTTCAAGCTTTTCCTAAAGTAACCCTCACCTCTCTCATAAGTGGGTACTCCCCCTTCTCTCAAAATCACAATTCCAAATCCATTTGGCTCTGCCAAACCCTTCTCAAATATCCTCCCAAATACCCTCAATTTATTCATGTGGCCTTACATTGATCAGAAAGACAACCTATGGAGCCCTTTTTATCAAATCAAAATGAAGCACCTAAAGAAGAGGTAATAATTTCATCACCCCTTTCAAAGTTATTTTCTTATTCCAATTACTCTTTCATTATTTTTTCAATAAAAAAATAACAACCATAGTAAATTATACATACTTTTATGTTATTATTAATATGTTATAACTATATTCATTATTCTGTCCATCCTATGAATGATAATGTTACCATATGTGTGTATATATTGCTTACCGTCTCCACGTTGTGGTGTAGGTTTTTATTGAACACTTAATTATGTGGATGGGTATAATAAGGATTATAACTGATGTAAATAATAAATATAAAATTAAAATGATTCTTTATATATAATATACCATAAAATTATAAAATATTTCACCAAAAATAGACTGATATTATCGCTCGTGCATATGTACGGATTACCGTCTCTACGATGCGATGAGATTTCGTTCCCCATCGTAACCATTCAGGAATAATTTTCATTTGATGATTAAAAATAATTTTTAAGAACTTAATATCATTCTAAATATGAATAAAATAAATCCTATCCATGACAAACATTACTTACATAAGAAAACATATAAATTAAAACAAATTAGTTAACACCCAAAATAATGATACTACAAAAATATCATTAACAAAACAATATTATAAGATCATATATGATATCATATTTATGTATGTGGTTCTTTTATAATTTAATAAAAATGATTTAACCATTATATAGGAGGTTAACCTACCCTCTACTAAGTAAAATTACAAGGTAATGGGTTTTCATATCACTTCTTCTTCCCGTGAGATTCATGTTATATTTCCAATATTTCTTTTTTTGTGGTGTATGTACTGCCCATGATTGTATTCATTGTGTAATATAAATTAATTTATGGGTATTTACATATTAATTGTATGATCCTTCTTCCATGGGATGTATGTTTTGTAAGTAACCAATTCTATAAGGGAAGTTCTAATTTTTATTTCCACTTATTGGGTTTTACACAAACATGAATGATTATTTTACTCCAAGATTATGTATGAAATCACTATTTATTTATTTATTTAGTAATTTCAACTCCCCATTGTGTGGATACACTTTTTATACACATAATCACTCCATTGATAAATTCTCATGTAATTTATATGGACATGATAAGAGTAATCTTAACTCAATTTCCATCCATTGAGTTAAATATCCAAGTCATTGGTATTGTTTTTACTAGAATATTTGTGAATGTCCTCTGATTCATTGACACTAAATATCCAATCATATTGAGTGTATTTATATTTTTCACACATAATAATTCCATTTATTAATCCTTAACCTAAGGATATGGTCTTTATAAGGGAGTTCATCTCAATTTACATTCTATTGAGACTTATTTATTGTTATGCGCCAATTCACTTTTATGTGGTTCACATATTGTACATTGAAATAGTATATCATGAATCCCTTTATTCTCATGATATTATAAAGTTTTTATTACCATAATTATCTTTATTAAAGTGTCTCTCATTTGGTTAGGAACTCTAACTAAAATATCATTTTAAATGTTTTAAAGATTTATTCTTCTAAATATTTCTCATTAATGTCCATGTTTTAAAAAATAATTTTAAAGATTTATTTATATGGGCTTGAATATTTTAAAATTAAAATTACTTTTAAAAGTTTCAAAGTGGTATGTGACACTTTGATTCAAAAATCTCTTTTAAACAACTTCTTTATAAATAATGAGACTTTTAAATGATTTTAAGAAAAAAGGGATATTTCTCTCAAATAGTTTTACTTATTATTTTCATCTATGTCAATATACTTACTTATTCTTGATTTAGGTTTATTTATTATAATATAATCTTCCATATTGTATTGAATGAGTTATGTTTGACTGTGGATGTGCTATTTTCTTTTACCATTCATGGTTTGTGGTTAAAATATTGACGTTTTTTATTCTAGTTTTAATATGAATGTTTAAATTATGTTTTTACCTTTTCATATTAGAAATGAATTGGACTTAGTAATTGAAGGGTGAATCCCACTATATATGTTCGATGCATTGATAGGTCTCATGAGACAAACTAGTGTCTTGTCACAAGGCCTTGACAAAATCTAATTTGTAATCTTGGCACGAGGACTTGACTGTGTGGTTGTGATATACGACATTATACATTACATCATTATAAAATTAGTTATTGATACTACATGTGATTATTAGAATAGTATAATATCCACGTGAATAAGTAAATTGAATTATTTGATTTATATTTTCAATATTATATTGAATTTTAAGTTTAAATGGCTTCTGTTTTAGTTTTATACATTTCTTCAAATGTTTATGCTTATTTAAAAAAGTTTTTGCTATATTGTTATCCTTACTGAGCATCTGATCCCACCCCTTTCTTATGTTTTATTTTTCCCAGGATGCGAAGAAGCATATTATGATTGACCTGCAGGGATAGGATAAGGGATACGAGTGTGTTCAAAGGGCTCACAATGTTTTTGTTTTTTTCATGATTTAATGTAAAACATATGTATGTATCTATTACTTCCAAGAATACTAAAATAACCAGTCTTTCGATACTTTATATCTTGTGATCATGCCAATGTTATGTAATTATTCACTAACTTTGGGAAACTAAGGTTAGGGTGTTACAAGAATATTTTATTTTGAAACCATCAAATTTATTTCTATGGATGGATTATGATTATTTTATTTCTAAATGAACTTCACCATATACTCATTACCCTATAAGGTGTGAAAATTTAATTTTAAAAAAATAATATTGGAGGATGTTTGTTACATCTTGAACAAAATCAATGGGTCTGATCCAGAATGCCAAATGACCTTAAGCACATCTCCCTATATGTAAAAGGATGTCGACTAGAAGTGAGGTTCTTAAAAGGAACCATCGTGAGACTATACCCTCCATTAGAGTATAATAAAAAATAAATAACCAAACATGTAAACATTATACAATTAGAGTAAGAATAAAAGAATACATACTAGTAGTATGAGTGTGAAAATAATGGACACAAACTTAAGTACAAGGATATGATATCCCACTGGTCTAGTCACATATACAGATAAATAAAAGCATAGAAGTATAGGATGATATGAAACTCCAAGCCTCTCCTTATCCTTCTCTCAAAACTCATAGCAAGTAATATCACTCAATGACCAACATTGGCCTCATACCGACCTATACCTACAACAAGTGAGGGATACTCGGGTACCCATGTGTCATGTATGACTATGTAGGGTGTGATTAAAACTTAGTTATAAACAAAAAATTTAGTCTAATACCCAACTAGTAATATATATCGTATATGTATGTGATAATATTAGAATAAAGTAAATAGAAAAAACACAACTACACAACAATATAATAGAATCACCAAAGTAAAAACAAATCCAAAAAATACCATATACTGAGTGGTCAGGTTATTACCAAGATACCATGAACCCTTGATCATACTTGATTCAACTCAATTATGGTATAGAAATATAAGTGGAGGTAAAAAACTATCACCATACATTATGTGATGTGTTAGAATTTTGAACATCAATTGGAATACTAGGCATGTTAGTCTAAGTTCCTTATTTAAGGAGACAATGCACACCCAACCTAGATGAAAATATTTATAAGGAATAACATACACCCCACCATGGTGGCTACAGTTATCAATAAATCTTTATGACCCACCTTTATAGTGGTCATTATCAGGTACTCTGTTCACCCCACCATGAAAGTTATCATTATCCTCATGTGATGGTTTGCCCCACCTAGAATGTTTTAAAAACATTTATAACACATAAAAAATATATGTAATTATTCCACTTAAAACAAGGATAATAAATTATCATCCCATGGATTTTATTCTCCTATTTCAACTAGAATGTTAGTGATTTAACCCAGACTATCAAATGAGTTATTCCTTATCCATTATCACGTTATCACAACCCCCTCAAAGGGGTCTTCTATCCAGAACTGAGTAGAATGATCATCCTGATACTAAAATCAAGGTTACTTAGACTATGAAATACCATAAGAAATATGAATCACATCAATTAAAAATAAATAATATTTAGAATAGTTCTCAATAGGCCACACACACACACACCACAGACACATGTGATCAATATCAAGCATAGTCAAAAATGTTATGCTAACATGTATCACATTGAGGGAATAGGGACATATAATAAAGAATAAAATATCATCATGATAATATTAGAAACAACAAAGTACATATGATCATAATCAAATATGGAAACAATCTACAAAGGAATACTCATGGTAAAAGCATCATGAAGGGTCTAACGGACTACACACGCACACACATGTTGTCAAACCATCAAAAATGGTCTCATATGCTCTAGGTATCATGTAGAAAAAAAAACACATAATAAGTTTATATTTAATGTAACACCATGAGACTTTAATATATATTTATTTTTAAATAAATTCAATCTCTTTTATAGTTTTGATTTCATGCAACACTAGGTTTAAACGAAACACCATTCTCTATTAAAATATTATTATTTAAACATGACCATTATAACGAAGCTATTAAATTGGTGGATAATAAGGGAAAAAAATAAATTAAGAAACTTAGTTTTTAAATATGTAAAAAAAATAAATTCAATTGTCATCTATTGATTATATATAATGTAAGAATCATTGAAATAAAAAAATGTTTTCTGAAAAACATTATTTTTTAAAAGTGATTTATTCACACTTTAAAAACATAATTTAAACACAATTTTTTGTAAATTATGAATATTTATTTTAAATAATTAACTTCATTTTTGAAATAATCATATAAAAATTATAATAGAGTTAATTTTAGAGGTTTTTCTGAAAAGTTTCATTTTTCGATGAATATTTAAAATACTGATTTTTATTGAAAACTGCATTTTCATTTAAAGTATTTACAAACCCCATTTTATTTTAATACAGTTTTAAATATAAAATTACTTTAATTATATATTTATTAATCCAAATTAGGTAATTTAAATAAATTTTATATTTAATTTTGATAAAAAACTTTTTCATCTTTTGAAATATTTTCTTTTGGAAAACTGTTTTTCAACATTATTAAAGGACTAATTTTAAATTAAAATCTACATATAGTATGAGTTGAATTTGGAAAAATATATTCAATATTTGGAATCATAATAATTTATATTATCAAATATGTACAAATTAATTTTCACTATAATCAATAGTGAAAATAGAAAAAATTATTTTCAATAGTTGAGGTAAAAACGGGTTTACCGTGTGTTAAAATAAAATTACAAGGGTTAAAAATGATCAAAAAATTTTCTAATTCCTATTGGATGGTCATATTTAGACCTTATATTTTATAAGTATTGAAAATTATCTATTTTTTATCCTTTTTCAGGAGAAAAACATTTGTGTAATTTTTTATTTTCAAAATTTCATGTGTTCCCTCTCCGTAACTTATAAAAGGACACCATTATCCCCCACCTTCATGAAATATTGTAACCTTCATTCAAGAATTTATCATATTTATTTTTTCCTCTTTTTTTGGTTGTGTTTTAAGCCTTAAAAGGATATAGAGTGTTGTTTTGGGGAAAATGACCTAATTTTCAGAAATTTATGTTTGTTGGAATTAATGGATTCCAAATAACAATGTGAAAAAGGATTAAGAGGATATATTTTGGGGTCTGGGTTAACCTAGGGTAATTTTATAAATGTATCATCTGAGTCTACCTACATTTCATTTTCACATAGCGAATTGGTTTCACAATATGAATCCTTTTCCTGGTTGATGCTGTGAATTGGTATAATGCATGATATGTTTACACGTAGTGATACTGGTTCACATCATGAAAATGTAGATAAGTATTTTTTAAACTGAAGTTATTAATTTTTCGGAGTATATTCATTTTTTTGATTTCAAATCTTGAACTTAGGATTAACATAATTAAATGTGCACAACCTATAGGTTTTTATTCATTTCACATCAGATTATTTTCTATTTGAGGTGTAGTATCCTCTTTCGAAACCTAGAAAATTTCCCGAATGATTTAATGGATCTTTTATCCTAAAAAACCATTTCATTCAGTGATTTATGTTCATTTTGGTTTCAATACACCTCTCCATGTAAGTGATCTTTCTACTTCTTCATTTCCATTAGTTGCAGCAACACTATTTCACTATGGTTTTAGATTAATTGTTAATATGGTGATGATTCTTCTTGATCATTTATAGATTTTTTGTGTGATATTACTTTAATGTATGGCCTTTATGTTGGTTTGGGTGCATCATGTGAGTTCCTTAAGGTAAGTGTTACTTTATTTTCTATGTCAACCATTTTTCTTATTGAATATATTATGTGATGTAAGGATTTATTTTAGGGCCTCTAGTGTTGTCTTTATGTTATTTTATGTTGGTGGATCCTATTATGGGTGTGTGCCACCCGAGTTTGTGGTAGGTAGTTATATATTTATCCCTTATTGGATGAAACATGAATGATATTGTTTTTATGAACTGTTTTATAAATTAATTTTCATGACTTATTTATTTTTGTGTGCGAAAATATGTATTTATGAAAAATGGTTTCCCCCTTGTTTTGGTAAAAGGAACAAATATTTTCAAAGCATTATAAAATTGATTTATGAAATGATTTTTGATGAATGGTCTTGATTATTTTTTGAGAAATTTATAATAAGGTAAAACTCGGGTAGTTAGGTGGAAATTGTATTAATTGTCTCCAGCCATTGATACTAGCATGCGGTTCACTCATGGAGTGTTCCTATACTCCCTATGATTGTTGTTCCAGAGGATTTTTTAGACTTGTTGGGAGGTTAACTTGCTGGGGAGCTTCTTTTCTCTCTAAAATTGATGCATATATATAGATACTTGATTCATGAAATTTTCTATGTTGGGGGTATGATAGGTCTATCCAACTTTCCATATAGTGATCCTTGTCATGATTTACCTGTGATTTGGTTTGTACTAATTTTGATTTGATATGATATGTGATACATTATTTGACTGCTTTGATGTATGAGATATGAATTGAAACTATTTTAACTAGATTGTTTTGAAATTTGGATAATGGGACTTATTTACCATGGCTTTGATATAAAAACTTTTTAGCTGATTATCATTCCTTATTTTCTTTAAAGTGGAGCATTTTCTGGATTATTGTACAGACAATTGTTATAGAACACTAGGGTGGGATCCCACTGAGCCTATTTTTCTCACACCTTTCACACCCCTTAGATGATGTGTAGACCATGTTATTTAGTTCGATGTAGGGAAATTCAAGGCACAATAGCGATGTGGTGAGGTTTCTATTTTCTATGATTGGGTAACTGATGGTGATATGGTGGGAGTTTTCCCATGTTAACACATGGAGTAACTATTTTGGTTTTAGTCATCCTTTTATGTTGTACTTGTACCATAGAGATATATTAGATACCATTTAGTTGTATCATTTATGATTTCCCCTTTTTAATATGATATATATTTTTTAATTTACTCTTTTTCACTTTCTTCCAACAATTTGTATATATATATATATCATGTTTTCTACTTCAGTTTGGGATAAATCCTTCTCTCTGGTTTTCATTGATGCCTGGGGGTTAGTTGTTATCCCATGGGGATTTTTAACAGCCTTTGGGCATGTGATGGGTTGGGTTAGGTTTTAGTTTGTGAGGTTATCTGCGTCAGTTCATTACATTGTGGTATCAAAGGTAGGTTATGCTCAGTTTTGGAAGGATGGTAGACTAGAGATAGGATTTTCAGGATATAAGAGGTAGGTTACAATGAGTTTATGGCTAGATATTTATATAATAAGATTCATTTTACCATGGGGTGATGGGATTTATGTATCCTATTTTATTTTTTTTAATCTTAATCTTAGTTTTTTCTTATGGTTTTCTAGTTTGAACTGAGATTATCCTATTTTCTAATCATTCCTTCTATTTCAGTGTGCACGGTAAGCCTCTATGATGTCTTCAATGAGCTCCTAAGGATAGTGCAAGAAATTATCATCAAGGGAATCCTAATCTAGATCATAATATTATTGAGGTTATCATACAATAAGTATATGATGTAGAAATGTTTTTACCGCAATTTTAGAACACATTCATTGTGTTACATATAAGAGTTAGAGGAGATAGGGATTGTTCACAAGAGTTATTATGAAAGAAACCACTATCCTATAAGGGTGTGAGTGAGCCCCAAGAGGTGAAAGAATTTCTGGACAAGATTGATTGGATCTTAGAATTCCTGGATACACCTAATAATATCAAGGTAAAGTGCATGATGATCAGACTTAAGTGTCCCAAAAAGAGATGGTGGGATTCTATGATATATGCGGATAGACAAGTGGTATTGAACTACAAGGATTTCAAGACACACTTATTTTAGAATTTTTTTAGGAGTCTCTAATGATAGATAAGTCTTTGTAGTTCCTCTATTTTTAGCAGGGTGAGAATTTGATGTTGGCATACACTAATCAGTTTACAGAGCTAGTTTGTTTTTCTTTGGAGGTAGTAAAGAATGACTAACTAAAGGATCAAAATCACCTGTAGGTTTTGTGATAAGATATCAGATAACATGTATTTATGGTGAAATGTTTTTCCTATGAAGAGAAATTATAGAGGGAAATTATGGTAGATATGGATATGGCAGACATGGTTGGTTATTATTCCACTTATATTCTACCCATTGGAATCTTAAGTTGTGTGCAGCTGAGGATGATGAAGTTTCATGATCATCACATGAGTGGTGGTGGTGGTTCTCAGCTGTGGGACTCCTCTACACCTTATGTTACAACTAGAAATATTCCCCTGACTTTCTATTAGACTGGAACGGTTGGACACCCATGGCATTCTTGTTCCACACTTGTGAAGTTGTGTAACAGTTGTGGACGCTATGGCTATCCACAAAATTTATATCAAGATATGTCTGTGTCTTGTTATGGTAAAGGATCATTGGATCCAAAGGCTACTATGGCATAGTCAAATTCCTCAATGTCTATAGTGGCTATCAATTGGTCTCATTATTATATCACCTTCACACAGTAGATGAGTTTCTGATGGAGGTAGATGCAGGTCGAGTGATAGTGAGAGGTACCATATTTATTTCATCTTCAGTAGCAACTGCCTTATCTGATATAGGTTTATTACTCTAATTTATATCTTCCTATTTTGTGGATATGATTAAACATATATTGGAAGTAATTTTATTTTTTATGGATTTAGTGACACCTCTAAGAAATAGTATGGGTTTCAGTATCCTTCTTGTTCACTATTGATAGCTGATGTAGAGTTACTTTGGGATTTCCTCATTATTGATCTCGATATATTTGAAATTAGCATCTGGATTGATTTAATTATATCTCACATTTATGAAATTTATTTTTACCATCATAATATATTGTTCCTTCAGACGATGCGATCTATTAGGTGTTTTAGGGAGAGTGGGACCTGAGGTCAGGTCGTGAAGGACCTTCCCGCTATGAGATCTATATTTTGTTGTCCGCTATTGCAGTTGAGCCTGATAAAATTTATTTTGTGGGTAATATTACCTTGGTTTTCAAGGATAATATTGTTTTTTCATAGATTATTTATCTAATATTTCTCTAGAGAATGAGGTAGAGTTTATGATTGGTTCGGTGAAATATACACAGACAATCTTGATACCCTCTTATCATATAGAATCTGTATAGTTGAAAGATCTCAAGATTTAGATATATGATATGATTAAAAAATGTTTTGTCCACCATAGTGTTTTTTCTTGGGTATCCCTAATGTTATTTTCCAAGAATAATGATAGTTCACTTCAATTATTTTTGGACTTTTGGAAGTTGATTAGGGTAAAAATTAAAAATAAGTATTCTTAACCCTGTGTGGATGATTTATTTGACCAATTAAAGGGGGAATAATGGTTTCCAAAGATCGATATTAGTCCAATTTATCATCAAATCAATGTTTAGGAGTCTGATATATTAAAGATAAATTTGACAAGTAGATATGTAAATTATTAATATATTGTGATGCCATATTTTATGAATAATGCTCCTAAATTTTTATGTCATTGATTAATATGATATTCGATGTGAATCATGAATATTTTATGGTAGTTTTCATAGATGATATTTTTTTTATTCGAGATTCAACCATAATCTTGAGCATAATTTTATTTGGGTTCTAAAAATCTTAAGGAGTTAGTATTTATATGGAAATATTTCAAAATATTGTTTTGAGATCCAATGACTAATGTTTTTGGGCACATAATTTATAATAATGGATTATCTGTTGATCCGGAGAAGGTGAAGGATATATTGATATGGGAAGATCCATGAAATCAATTTGATATTTGTGGATGCCATGGTCTTGTTGGATACTTTTAATGGTTCATCAACAATTTCTTGAAATTAGTGTCACCTTTGAATTATATTACTAGGAAAGGGGTGAAATTCAAATTAAATGCAATGTGTCATTCTTATTTTGATGAACTGAAATGAATTCTGAAATAAGTTCCTATTATAATCTCACCCAGGATTTGGAAGGGGTTTTTGGTTTTTATTGATTATTATGGTGTTGGTATGGGTTGCATTCTTATGAAGAATAATCATGTGGGGGATTGTGACTCTCTCTATCATTGACCGTATGAGAAGAATTAACCCACTCCTGATTTACAACTTTTCACAGTTGTGCAAGTGCTTAAATGTTGGAGAAATTATCTTTTTTGGGATAGTTTCATAATCTTTTTTGACTATAAGAATATAATATATATCTTTTCTTAGATGGACTTGAATCTCAGACCAAGGAAATGGGTTAAATAAATTCATACATTTGACTTTGACATAGCATAGACCCTAAGGAAGGGTAATGTTTTTTAAGACAATATCAGCAGGAAAGTGCCATCTCAGGATGTTTTGGAATCGAATGAGGAGTGAAACCATATGGTTCTCTTTTCTTAGTTACACATAGGTTATTAGGAGGAAATTTTAGGGAGGGTTCCGACTAGTTTTTGGTTATCATCATCTCTCATTGAGTCTATTTTATAGGATCAATAGTAGGATAATGAATTCAGGGGAATTTGAGAAACCTTATATGGTGGGGAGACTGTTTTTGGTTGGTCTTTCTCTTCATATGGTATTATTACTTTTGGGGATCTTTTTCCACTACAACATCTATGAGAAGATCAGTTTTATTTTACTATCATAGTTTTTTGTGGGTTGTTCATCTAGGAACTAATAATTCATATTATGAATTGAGATTGAAATTCTAGTGGTTGGGTATAAATCATGGAGTTATAGATTATGTCTCCCACAATTATTCCTACCAAAAAGTAATGGAATAACATATAAAACCTTCTAGTTTACTCTAACCTCTTCTAATTCCAATTTTGAAATAAAATGATGTGTCCATAGAGTTTATTGTTATATTATGATAGACTATCTGATGGAGGAATGAAATCTAAGTGGAGATTGATCAGTTGAAAAATTTGGACCATTTCATTCCAATAAAGGATACAACTAAAGTTGAAGAACTAGGTAAGATGTATGTTCAAGAGGTTGTGAAGTCACAAGGGGTTCCCTCTATCATTGTTTCAGATAGGGACCCTAGGACTACCTCAAGATTTTGGAAGACTCTAAGGAGACAATAGGGACTCATTTGAGGTTGATTAAAACTTATTATCCACAAACAGATGATCATAAAAAGTATGGTATTCAAATCCTAAGAGATATGATATGTTCTTACATATTAGATTATTGTGGATCATGGGATAACCATCTAGTACTTTCTATGTTTTCTTATAATAAAAAATATCAATTGATTATGGAGTTATATTTTTTTCTTCTTTATTTCCATTGGATAAAATAGCGTTGTTGAACTATGTTTTCCTATTCTTTGGTATTTTGGTGATGATTATTCTTGATCCTTTCAAGATACATTGTCTGATATTTCTCTTAGGGCGAGCCTTTGGGTTAGTTGGGTTACAACATGTGAGTTCCTTGAGGTATGTGTTGTTTTATCTTCTCTACCAATTGTTTTTATTATTAAATTCATTTTTCAATGTAAGGATTGATTTTGGGACTCTTTTGTTTTCATTGAAATCTTCATTATTGGTGGATCCTATTATGGGAATGTGTGACCCATGTTTGAGTTAGGTAGTTTAGTCTCTAGCACATATTGGATGAACCATGAATTCTCTTGTTTTTATAAACTATTTTATAAATTAGTTGGCATGATTTATTAATTTGTGTGTGTGGAAAAGTATTTTATTGTGAAAAATGATTTTCCCATTAATATTTTAAAAATAAAATTTATTTTCAAAAAGTTGTGAATTGGATTTATGAAATGGTTTTCAAATTCTAGTTTTGATGAAATGGTTTGGGAAATGTATCACATGGGAAGCCTTGGGTACTTAGGTGGGAGGTGTAGTAATATGCCTCATCCATTGATATTATCGGAGGGTTCACTCATGGTGTGTTTCCATTCTCCTTATTCCTGTTGTTCTAGGTACTTGTTAGATTTTTTGAAGGTTAATTTTTTGTGGTGTTTTTCTTCTCTCTAGATTTAGTGCATATATATAGATACATGACGTACACAATTGTATACGTTGGGGGTTTGGTTGTTCTAGCCAGCCTGACCTATAGTGATCATTGGAATTATATACATGTTATTTAATTTGTAATGATTTGGAATTGATATGATATGTGATACATGATTTTATTCCACTAATGTATGTAATATGCTTTTAAACTTTTTTACTTGGATTATTTGGAAAAGTGTAAAAAGGGAATTTATTTACCATTATTTTGATATAAAAATTGTTTAAATAATTATAATGCCATATATTATTTAAATTTGAGAATTGTTTGAATTATTATACAAATAATTATTATGTAATGACTGAGTGGGATCCTACTGATCCTATTTAGCGCACATTTTGTGCACCCCTTTGGTATTGTGTAGACCTTGTTATGTCTTTTGATGAAGGGAATGACATGACATCACAGTGAGGAGATGGTGTTTTTGTCAGATATTTCAATGTAATTAGTGATGAGATGGTGGGATTTTACCAAGATAACAAATGGAGTATATGTTTCGGTTTTTTTCATCCTCTTCAATTGGAATTGTATCATGGAGATTGTTTACCTACTTTTGAGTCGTATCGCCTCTACTGATTCCTTTTTGATATGATATATATATTTCTTATTTTAATATCAAATTGTTTATTCCTACAATTTATGTATATATATATTTCATTTTTTCTAGTTTTTGTTGGGTGATATCATTACTTATGGTTGTTTTTGATTTTATCGGGTGCAATTCGCCAGCTAGTGGGGATCTTGGACGCCCTTCAGGTACGTGATGGGTCGAGTCAAGTACCAATTTGTAAGTGCATCTGGGTCATTTTATCACACATTCACACACTTTTAAAACCCATTTTTTCAGCCAATACCTACCCTATAACTTCCTAAATTCCCTCCACCAATTCTAAAATGCTTGGTTGGTCATAAATCCAACCTAGGAAGGCTTTTGGTTCAAACCAAAGAATTTTTCTGAACAAGAGGTAACATCATTAATCATGAATTTTATTTTATTTCTTATTCCACCTTATTTATATATTATTAAACCATTATAATATAATAAAATTATTTTATTTCATATAATTATATTTTTTATGTTAATATCATGACTTAAAACCATTCTCTCCTCCCTAAAATGGGAAATGAAATCGTTGATCATATGTACAATGAACTACCACCTCATGAATCGATGTAATTCATTTTCCATCACAAATTCTCATAGATGGATATAATGATGTATCTAATTTTTATACATTATATTTATGATATAATTATAATTTTTTAATTATAATATCATATATATCTTCTTACTTTCCATTCCATTGAGAATATGATAACGTTAGTCATATGTATGGCAGACTAGAACTTAATGAAGCAATGTGATTCATTATTAACTTAATCTTTATGTGTAAGGTAATAATGAATAATTTGATATTTATATATGTTATATTCATGAAATATTAACCATTTTTCAAAATTATTAAATCATATAATTTATTTCTTTATCATTCATTGAATAAATGATAACGTCGTTCATGTGTACGGAGGACTACCGCCCCATGAAGTGGTGTGATTTTTTTATTACCAAATAATATGGATGATATGTGTAAAGGTATTTAAATTAATAATATGATATTTATGATATAATTATAAATTCATAAGGACAAAAAACACTTACCTTCATTCCATCATGATCTTCAAAAAATGGAAACATTACTCATGCATACGTCTGACCTACCATTTGCATGATTGTAATATAGTTATTTTTTCATAAAAATATTAATTTTAACTTTTAAAAGTATAAATTATGTATAAAAATTATAATGTTTTTATTTATACCATTATGGAGATGATTAATTAATAACTACTTTGACCTCATTCAACATACAAAATTGATTTTGGACATATGAGGCATTTATCATTAAAACGTTTGATGTGAAATTAAAAGGTTGAGTAATTGAATATAAAATTGTAAAATTTAAAATTAAAAAAATAGAAAACCTGAAAAAGTTTATTAATAAAGTAAATAATTATCATAAGTTTTTTTATATAGGAAGATAAATAAAGTATGTGAAAAATAGGGCTTGAGGTAAGGGATCTCTTTCTAAACAACCCTTTCCTTCGGGTTATGAACTTTCTCTATATAACTAACCTTATCTATCCCTCTTTAATGTTATGTAATGATTTTAAATTATATATATTTTTCTCACAAATATATTCATAGCTTATTATCTCTTATTTTAATGGGGTGTTACATTCCTTATGAAAATTTATCAAATTCCTTCATTATGAAATTTTCTTTTGATTATGATATGAATAAATATTACACAACCCATTCTATTTCTATAGGTAATTCTTATGTTGTGAATTATCATTGATTTCCTTTATGTGGCACCCATATATAATGAAAATGTTATGATGGGTGCATCCAGATGGCACTCTAATGCATTGGGTAAACATAAGTCTCATGATGCATCATGTATGGGATTAGAGAGTAAACCAAGTCCATTATGAGACTTTATACACATTTAGATATTTTCTAGGGATTTATCTTTGACTAATGTTTATGTAATATTATATGTTTCTACCATATTTACTATGTTTTCATGATATTTTGATACCATTCTATTGATTTTATGATTCCACTTGATTACCCATGTATCTACTCTTTTATGATATCATGTTATACCTCTCGCTCACATGTTATGCTTTCTTATCATGTTTACTTCCTTAATAGAATTTTTTCTTACCCCTTACAATATATATTCCCTAGGTTATACCATGAAATTTTAGCAGATCAAATGGATTTATGGAGCTCACTCTGGAGATTAAAATAAATATTCCATATTAAAGTTTCCTTTTATATATTATAAAACTAGTCCAAAAAAACACATCCTTTAATATCCTTGAGTTTGATTAATAGATATTTATGTTTAAGAATCATTTAATGATATTTGTAAAAGTCTTGGGTCATTATAATTGGTATTATATTAAAGGTTTAGTTAACCATTGGAAATAGGATGAGAAAACATTAATGAGAATCCTAGGGGAAAGTGTAAGGATAACTCTAAGGATAATTCTAAGTAAAAAAAAATATCCTAGAACCCTGTCAAAGTATATATTGATTTATTTTAAAGAAAATAAATCCTTTTATGTATACTAAAAGTGGATATTTGTTTTCACAGAGGTACCTTAGGGTAATTACCATGAAAAGGGTGTATCGAGCTAGACTCTATCATCACCTAGTGCACGATTATGGGCCTTGCATGACACCTGATTTGAGATTCCTAGGAGATATATTTTGGAAATTAAAAAAAATATTTACAAACCATTATGAAGGAATTGAGAAAATTGTTAGGTTAGAAAAACTAATAAGAAACATTACCATGGAAAATGTAGATTGAAACCTAGAGGCTAATAATTTAGGACGTACTTATTATTTATAAGTTATTCCTTTCAAGTTTATAAGTCTCCCCGCAGCACATTTATTATTTAATGTATTCTTAATTTGTTTTTTTCTAGTTAATGGTAGAAAATATCAGAAACCATGCCAAAGACCAACATGATATGCAAGGTGATGATTTATCCAATGATATTCACAATCATATGAATGCAGTATATGATAAGTTTATGTTAGTATTGGATCAACTATCTCATGTTATAAATAATTTCATGTATCATGTGGAATTCCCTACTCCTCTTAAGAAGGATGAAATTTCACCCAAATATTTTATGTTAAAAAGGCCCATAGCTTTAGTGGAACTTCTGATCCCCTCATCGATGAAAATAGATTATCTCCGTCAAGATTCCATTCTCTATCATCTAATTCATAGAGCAAGATAAAGTTGTGTTATCCGTTCATTGAATTGAGGGGGAAGATGATCAGTGGTGTCACAACTCATCCTCAGGGCCCGTGCCGTGACTACCCCAAGCACGCCTTCCATAGGCCAGGGGCTAGCGACTAGCACCAAAGGCGTAAATCTCGATGAAAAGGGAAGGCATTTCCTTTATAAAGTAAACAAATACCACAGAGTAAGGAAGCTGAAGTAAACACTAAATAAACTAGGTACAACTATAAGTGCTGGAAAGTAAATGGGTCAGAATACAAACCCAACTGAAAGTAAAGTACAATTGGTAAGAAAGTACATCAACTGAAAAGTAAAGCAGCAATGCTGAGCCGTCCACTAGAAAACCCACCTGACAGGTGGGTACAAATAGCCTCCTCAGCTCCTTGGGTCCAATCGTCCGCTCCGTGTACATTTCACCCAGTGGTCCACCTCTAGGTACCGACTTACTCCACAAGCCTCAACCACGATCAGAGCTTTCTGTCGTCTGCATCCAACACAATGTAGTGTGGGCATAGCATGTGTAGGGGTGAGTATACGCTACTCAGTAGGGACCCTGAGACCCCTGAATGTCTCCCAGAATCCACAAAGGATAATCCACAAAGGAAAGATACAATCACGAAGTTACAACCAACTCTACTTAGGTATATGCCCATACAAATACCTAATTCATCAATTCTTGTTCGGCTCAAACATCCGAGCCCATGTTCGATCTAGTCCACACAAGATAGAACAATCCAATCCACATAGGATAACACAACCCAATTTACATAGGATAGCAAAACAATCATATCTAAGACAATAATTGAAAGTCAAGACTCAACTCACAGAGGTATAATTATTCATAAGATGATAGAGATGATCATATGTAGCAACCAATTCATCTAAGCTGTCAGACCCACGTAGGATACAAGACCAGCTAAGCTATCAGACCCTCAAAGGTTACAAGACCAGCTACTCTGCCGGACCCACGTAGGATACAAGTATAGAGTCAAATACGGTCGGACCCACGTAGGATACAAGAACAGTAGTCACGTACTGCCGGCCCCACAAAGGATACAAGAACAATAGTCATCACTATCGAACCCATGGAGGATTCTAGTACTGTCGTCGTCGCTGCTGAACCCATGGAGGATTTCAGTACAATCGTCATCGTCGTCACAATCGCAACCAGCTCTAGGGTTCCCGCACACAACAAGATCGATTCCGGGAGGGTATTCTCCATGAGCAAAGGGGGGTCGATACATCAACTGACACATATTATGGAGTTGATGTATCCCAATATTCTGTCTCTTCAAAAGGAACTCAACGCGATAGACGGAGTGTCAATCAGACGCCCAGTCTGAGAGTTATTGGCTTTTTCATCCCAGGGGATCAGTTTATTTTTAAGTCAAAACCAACCCAACCATAATCCAACTGCATCCAAACCTCGAGTGGAGTAATCCAAAAGAACTGTCTCACTAATAGGAATCCAAAAATGTCAACAACACATCAATCGGATGTCCGGAGCTCAAGTTATAAGTGTTTCCCCTCCGAGGGCCCGGTTGGTTTCATGTTCGAACCAACCCAGCCATACCCAAAGTTCACCGAAACCTTGACTGTAATATACCTAAACAAACATCTCAGTACAAGGATCGTATCGCAACTGACGTTGCACCAATCAGAGGTTCGTAGCCCAAGTTATGGGCCTTGGTAGGAAGATGTCTGATTTTAGGGGGTTTTGGGCCCGGACCGACCCGGGCCGAGACCCACTGGGTCAGCCTGAATCGGGTCGACCCGACCTGGGTTCGGCCCGGTGCGGGGACCCGGCCCAGCCCGGGCGCCCTGTGCCATGTGAGCGCGGAAGGGGGGGAAGCCGCCACCCCCTACGAACAGAACGGTGGACCCGCAGGGGGTTCGCCCTGCTGCATTGACCGAGGGTTCAAACCCCAAGTTTTCCGGATCTGTCCGGCCGTAATGGCCGACCAGTTGTACCGCGCGGGATCGGTTGGTCCCGCCTCCTGAGCGCCGGTGGCCGGCAGTTCCGGTCGCCCTCCCCTGCTCCGCGGCGACCAAAGGTCGTGGCCTTGGTCCGACCGGCGCGGCGCGACGGCACCACGCCCCTCCGCCGTGGCTCGCCCCAGCCGCGTCCCTACTCCAGACATGCCCTCAACGGTGCAGCGCGACGGCACCATGTTCCTTTTCCATGGTGGTATTCCTCATTCCCACGTGGTGCCGTTGCACCATACTGCCTTTGTCCCAAACCGCAACGGTGAACATCAACAAAGGGGGAGGAGGATCGGCCGTGTTTGTGCGGTCCGACCTCCTCCCATTAATTTGATAATAGGTGGCCAAATATTTAATGATTAATGCAAAGAATAATCACATCGTAAAAACACACCCCTACCTTGAAGTAGTTGTCGAAATAAGATTGTTGTGGAAAACGACGTCGCGAGGTAAATCTCCGTACGTGCTTGACGGAGAACGTCTAAGGTTTAGTGGTGTCTTACACCGGCTGCGAAGAGGATAAGAAAGGTAGAATGAACACTCCTTGCGGTGACGATGTTCTTCATCAAGGTCTTGATGTTCTTCGCATTCTTCAACGTGGAAGACGATTTTCTTCAAGACTAAATCCCTCCTCTCCAAAAATCTCCACACAACGATTCTCCCATAATAAAATAAGGATTTGCCTGATTTTATTACTCATTCCAACCTTTCAAAATTCCAATTGAATTCACCAAATTAATTAACTCGTGTTTTCCAATTAATTAGGCATTTTATTGGCATGTATTTTAATGGTGAGGAGTGGAATAGTTACAAAATTAATTGCTAGAGGGGGGGTTAATGGGATGTTAGGGAAATAGAAGGAGGTGGGGCTTGTGTGGGCCCCACCCCAACTTCCTCACATCTTCCTTTCCCACAACACTTAAACCATCATTAAAGAAATAAAAATAAAATTGTAAAACAATTATATTTTTATTCCTCACATTTTTAGCATCTCCTCCCGAGCAAACACAACTCTAGAAAAAGTTTTCCGAAGCAATTACCGGCGCTGCGATTTAATCGGTGTCCTCGAATTTTGATTTTGAGCACCGATTCAAAAGATAGAAAAACTCGCTCTCTCGTTCACTGAACATACCCGAGATAAACTTCGTAAATTTATTCCGGGCACACCGGGCCTCAGAATCAGGTTCCATCAGAAACTGCGTACTCATAAAATCCCAAAGAAATTAAGAAAAAAATTTCCTTGAAATTTAAAGGTATTTACGTTACTCCCACTTCAGGGATTTACATCCCCGTAAAGATACATCACAAACTAGGGGAACAAATGAGGGTACTGAGCACGCATCTGAGCCTCCCTCTCCCAAGTGCTCTCTTAGAGGTTCTCATGCTGCCACCTAATGCACACTTGATGAATTGACCACCCACCTAGGACCTACTCCTGTCGATCCTCGATCTCCACCAGGAACTCCACAAAAGTTTCCCCCTAATCAATGTCCAGCTCCCCATGGTTGATGATATGCGTTGGGTCATGCACGTATCTCTTCAGCTGAGATATGTGGAAGACGTTGTGCACCCAGTGCAACTGAGGTGGTAGAACCAGGTGATAAGCCACCTCGCATATCCTGCTGAGAACATGGAATGGTCCGATGAAGTGCGAAGATAACTTGCCGCCCTGGCCAAATATCCGTAATCCACATCGAGGTGAGACCTGCAAGAAAACGTGGTCACCATACTCAAACTCTAGTGGTATCCGCCTCCTGTCAGCATAAGACTTATGTCGGCTCTGAGCTGTCCTCATCCACTCTTGGATGACCTGGACCTTCTCTGTCATGGCTTGGACCATCTCTGGTCCCACAAGTGCTGACTCCCCAGGGTCAGTCCAGCACAGAGATGATCTGCAAGGTCGTCCTTACAATGTCTCGTATGGTGCCATCCTGATGGTGGAGTGATAGCTATTGTCGTACGCAAACTCCACCAAGGGTAGGTGATCCTCCCAGCTGCGACCAAAGTCGAGGACACATGCATGGAGAATGTCCTCGAGAGTCTGAATGGTCCTCTCCGTCTGACCATCCGTCTGAGGTTGAAAGGCGGTGCTCAGACGCAGCTGAGTCCCGAATGCCTCATGCAACCCCTTCCAAAGTAGGGAAGTAAAGCGAACATCTTGATTGGAGATGATAGATGATGGCACACCATGAATCCGTACAATCTCCTCAACATAGAGGTGTCCCAAGCTCTCCACTGAGCCCTGCTCTCTGATGGGTAAAAAGTGGGCTGACTTGGTGAGTCGGTCGACAATCACCCAAATAGAGTCGTGACCTCTGGAAGTACGTGGAATTCCAGTCACAAAATCCATAGATATCCCATCCCACATCCACTCTAGGACCTCCGAGGGCTGTACCAAGCCTACTGGTACCTGGTGCTCTGCCTTCACCTGCTGGAAGGTGAGACATTGAGAAACGAACTCTGCCACCGCCTTCTTCATACCCGGCCACCAGTGCTGTTGTCTAAGATCCTGGTACATCTTCGCCACTCCTGGATGTACCACCAAAGGAGAAGTGTGAAACTCTCTCAGAAACTCCTCATGTAAAGCAGCTGGTACCATGGTACATCCTATGAAAAGGACGACGTGCTCTCCTCCTATAGAGAATCCATCAGGTGCCTCTCCTGTGAAAATCTGTGCACGTCGCGTTTCACAGTCAACATCCCCACGTTGTGCCTCTCTGACCCAATGAAGAAGTGGAGGTGTGACTGTGAGCGACTGAAGGAAGGCTACCCCACCTCTATCCATGAAGGATATCTGCAAAGCGTCTAGATACTTTGTCGCCTCTCCAAGTAGTTAAATGCCCATCCTCCTGCTGAGAGCATCGGCTACTACGTTCCCCTTTCCAGGAGTATAGACTATATCAAAGTCATAGTCCTGGATGAACTCGAGCCATCACCTCTATCTCAGGTTCAGGTCCTTCTCTGAGAAGATGTACCTCAGACTCTGGTGGTCAGAGTAGACTGTAAAGTGCTCGCCCATCAGATAGTACCTTCACATCTTCAGAGCGAAGACCACCACTGCTAACTCCAGGTTATAGGTAGCATAGTTCTTCTCATTTTTCCTCAACTGTAATGAGCTATAGGTGATCACTGCCCACTCCTGCATCAGTACACACCTGATTCTGGTCCCTGATGCATAGTAGTAGACTAAGTACCCTACTCCATCCTCCGGTATCCTCAAGATGGGTGTGCTGGTCAATCTCTGTCTCAGCTCCTAGAAGCTCTGCTGACTTCTATATAACCACACGAATGGTTTCCCCTTCTTCGTCAAAGCTGAAAGTGGTGCTACAACTCTGGAGAAGTCTAGCACAAATCACTGGTAGTACCCATCCAGACCTAAGAAACTCCGCACCTCCGTCATGCTCCTGGGTGGCTCCCAAGCTAGCACTGCCTCGATCTTCGCAGGATCCACCGAAACTCCCACCTCAGAGATGAAGTGTCCCAAGAAGTGAACCTCACGTATCCAAAACTAACACTTCAAGAGCTTACCATAAAGATGGTGCTCTCAGAGTGTGTCCAGTACATCCTGCAAATGGTAGGCGTGCTCCTCCTCAGTGGTCGAGTATATCAAAATGTCTTTGATGAAGACCACGACAAATCGATCGAGGTAAGGCTGGAAGATCCTGTTCATGAGGCTCATGAACACTACTAGATCATTGTTTATGCCAAAAGGAATAACCAAGAACTCATAGTGGCCATACCGACATCTGAAGGTCGTCTTCTGCACATCCTTATCCCAAACTCTGAGCTAATGATAGCCCGACCTGAGGTCTATCTTCGAGAACCACCGTGCGCCCTTGAGCTGATCGAAGAGGTTTTCAATCCTCAGGAGAGGATACTTGTTATTAACGGTCACCTGGTTTAGGCGACGATAGTCGACACATATTCGTAAGCTCCCTATCGCCTTCTTGGCGAACAAAATCAGGGAAGCCCAGGTTGAAACTCTGGGTCGGATGAATCCCTTGCCCTGCAAGTACTCCAGCTATAACCGTAGCTCTCAAAGCTCAGCGGGAGCCATCCTATATACTGGAGTAGATATTTGGGATGTCTCGGGGTACAGGTCAATATAAAAGTCTACCTCTCTATGAGGAGGTATTTCTGGAACATCGCCAGGAAAAACGTCCATATACTGATTCACCACTACAGGAAAACTCGAACTCCGCACGTAAACTTCTCCTAGGATGAGGCTATCCAAATCATTAGTGATCGGCTATCCTATCCTCTGCATGAGTCCATCCGATACTGAAAAGGCTCTCTTCTCACCGGTGAAGGTGAACCTACTCCCATCGGTGCGAACACACCGCACCTTGCGCCTAAAACAGTCGATCTGAGCATGGACTGTAGATAACCAATCCATGCCCAAGATGACATCGTAAGGCCTCAACGCCGCTACAAGAAGATCCCACCAAAGCTCCTGCCTCCTAGAGTAAGCTCACACTACCGGCACCGGTGAATAATCATCGAGTCTACTCCCGTAGGAGTCTCTAGCCGTAAGGATCGAGCCAACGGTTCTGTCGAAATCTCTGAGCTCTGAACAAGGGCAGCGACAATGAAATAATGTCTCGCTCCTGTGTCTATAAGAACTGCATAAAGGGTGGAGTAGACACAGATAGTACCTCGAATCATGTCTAGTGCGCCGTGGTCATAGGCCTCCGCTGCCTGAAGCTGAGCCTGCCTCTACCTGCCGGCTCCCTGTGGTCGGGGTTGACCTCCTGGTAGTGGTGGTGGTAAAGCCTCAAAGCGTCTCCCACCACCTGCTGCCCGGCCAACACCTCTGCCTCGTCCGCCTGCTCCCTGTGTACTACCACGGTCGACCCTCGGCCTCTGCCTGGGTGGTCCCTCAACCATCTGCTGCTCCTATGCATGGCGATTTGGGCAGTCACGAGCCATGTGGCCCTGCCCGTCGCATGCGTAGCACTGTCTGATCCTCGTAAGACTGGCTCTACGTCGTGTGCCCCGCACCTCTGAGCCAGTGTCTTGAGGTCGTCCGCCTGATGGTCTGGTCTGCCTGGACCCCTGTGACATCCGTCGACTGCCAGCTGCAAGAAGACTCTGCTACGTGCCGCCCTGCGGTAGGTCTCGCTGCTGGTGTAGGCTCAGCAAGAAAGATCTCTACGAGAAGGGATCACTCCAGTACTCCTACCTGCATCAGAATGCTGAGGGAGATCATCAATGCCTTGATCTCATTCCGCAATCCCTTCTCAAAGGTCCGGGCCCGAAAGAATGGGTCTGGTACCATGTCTGTCGAATAACGCGAGAGATCGGTAAATATCGCAGAGTACTGGGCTACTGTCATGCTGCCCTGCCGCAGCTGTAGTAGCTCCTGAATGCGCACCACACGGAGGGTGTCTGGGACGAACTCTGAGCGGAAGAGGCTCTAAAAGTTTGTCCAAAGGAGAGATGCCTCGTCATGCACCTGGAGCATCAGGATCCACTATCTGCCTGCTGTCGCGTGTAGGAGACTCGCTGCAAGGATCACTATGAGGTCAGCTGGCGTCCCCACTAACCTGAAAACTCGTACAACAGCCTCCATCCAATCCTCAGCTGCCTGAGGGTCTGTCTCCCTGTGGAATCTGGGTGGTCTCTGATGCTGAAATTCATGCAGTGCACTAAGGCGATGTGCACTCTCAGCGGCTGGGGCTGGTGGCATCAGTGGCTCGGTGGGTAGAGGTACCGCTGGTGCCTCTGCTGTAATAGGGCCCTACACCGAGGCCTCATCGCTCGGCGGGCTTTCGTCTCGTACAAAGCTCTGAACATTAGCTGGATACCGTCGTGGGGCCATCCTGAAAAGAGACAGGTGCACCACGGTCAATACAGTATACCTGGTGAGCTGAAACATAGTAATCACAAAGAAAACTTTTGAAACACACATGCAATCAGTGTTTTCGTGCACTGAGTTGGAAATCAGAAGTCAGGGTCCTGGTGTACATATACATCGGCCGCCGCACCAACACTGGACTCCCTGGACTGATAACCACACTCAAGACCCTTAACACTAGTTTTTCACATAGAAGAAAGATCAGAGTCCTGAGTTCTGTGGTAGAACAGAACTCCTCTGATACCAATTTGTCACGACCCGTCCTCGGGGCCCGTGCCGTGACTACCCCAAGCCCGCCTTCTATAGGCCAGGGGCTGGCGACTAGCACCAATGGCGTAAATCCCGATGAAAAGGGAAGGAATTGCCTTTATAAAGTAAACAAACACCACAGAGTAAACAAGATGAAGTAAACACTAAGAAAACTGGGTACAATTGTATGTGCTGGAATGTAAATGGGTCATAATACAAACCCAATTGAAAGTAATGTACAACTGAAAAGAAAGTAATTAAATTGAAAAGTAAAGTAGCAACACTGATCCATCTACTGGAAATCCCACCTGAAGGGTGGGTATAGATAGCCTCCTCAGCTCCTCGGGTCCAACCATCTGCTCCGTGTACGTTTTGCCCAGTGGTCCACCTCCAGGTACCGACTTACTCCACAAGCCTCAACCACAATCAGCGATGTCCGTCATCTGTATCCAACACAACGTAGTGCGGGCATAGCCCATGTAGGGGTGAGTATACGCTACTCAGTAGGGACCCTGAGACCCCCGAAGGTCTCCCAGAATTCACAAAGGATAATCCACAAAGGAAAGATACAATCACAAAGTAACAACCTAATCTACTTAGGTATATTCCCATACATATACCTAAGTCATAAATTCATGTTCGGCTCCAACATCTGAGCCCACATTCGATCTAGTCCACACAGGATAGCACAATCCAATCCACATAGGATAACACAACCCAATCCACATAGGATAGCAAAAAAATTATATCCAAGACAACGATTGAAAGTCAAGACTCAGCTCACACAGGTATACTTCTTCGTAAGATGATAGAGATGATCATATGTAGCCAATGATTCATCTAAGTTGTTGGACCCATGTAGGATACAAGACCAGCTAAGCTGTCGGACCCACAGATGATACAAGACCTGCTACTCTGCCGGACCCACGTAGGATACAAGTACAGAGCCCAATACTGCCGGACCCACGTAGGATACAAGAACAATAGTCATGTAATTCCGAACCCACAAAGGATACAAGAACATCAGTCGTCACCATCGAACCCACAGAGGATTCCAGTACGGTCGTCGTCGCTGCCGAACCCACGGAGGATTTCAGTACTGTCGTCATCGTCATCGCAGTCACAACCAGCTCTATGGTTCCCGCACACAGTAACCTTGATTCTGGGAGGGTTTTCTCTACAAGAAAAGGGGGGTCGATACATCAACTGACATGTAGTCTAGAGTTGATGTATCCCAAAGTTCTGTCTCATCAAAAGGAACTCAACGCGACAGGCGGCGTATTAATCGGATGCCCGGTCTAAGAGTTATTGGCTTTTTCGTTCCAGGAGCCCGGTTGGTTTTTAATTCAAAACCAACCCAAATTTAATTCAACTATGTCCAAACCTCGAGCGTAGTAAGCAAAAATAACCGTCTCACTACGAGGAATCCAACAAAGTCGACGACACGTCAATCGGACATCCAGAGCTCAAGTTATAAGTGTTTCCCCTCCGAGGGCCTGATTGGTTTTGTGTTCGAACCAACTCGGCCATAACAAAAACTCTCTGAAACCTTGAGTGTAATATACTGAAATGACCTTCCTGATCCAAGGATTGCATCTCAACTAACGGTGCATCGATTGGAGGTCTGTAGCCCATGTTATGGGCCTTTGTACGAAGCTGTCGGATTTTAGGGGGTTTTGGGCCCGTACCGACCCGGCCCGAGACCCCCTGGGTCGGCCCAAACCGGGTCGACCTGACCTGGGTCTAGGTATGGCCCCCTAGGGCATGGCCTGGACCAGTTGGCGTGGCCCGGCCCAGCCAGCACGGCCCGACCCGGCGCGAGGACCCGGACCGGCGCGGGCGCCGCGCGCCACGTGAGCGCGGAAGGGGGGGAAGCCGCCACCCCCATTGAACCGAACGGTGGACCCATGGGGGGTCCACCCTGCTGCGCTGACTGGGGGTTCACACCCCTGGTTTTTCCGGATCTGGCCGGCGGTAACGGTCGGCCAGTTGTGCCGCGCGGGACCGGTTAGTTCCGCCTCCTGAGCGCCGACGGCCGGCGGTTTCAGCCGCCCTCCCCTGCTCCGCCGCGGCCAAAGGCCTTGCCGTTGGTCCGACCGGCACGACGCGACAGTGTTGCTCTCCTCTGCCACGGCCCAGCTCCAGCTGCGGCCTCTTTCGGCCTCAACGGCGTGGCGCGACGGTGCCACGCTCCTTCGCCGCGGTGATATTCCTCGTTCTCGCGCGGTGTCGTTGCACCACGCCACCTTCATCCCAAACCGCAACGGTGAACATCAACAAAGGGGGAGGAGGATCAGCCGTGTTTGTGCGGTCTGACCTCCTCCTGTTAATTTGATAACTGGTGGACAAATATTTAACGATGAATGCAAAGAATAATCACATCCTAAAAACACACCCCTACCTTGAAGTAGTTTTCGAAAGAATATTGTCGCAGAAAACAGCGTCGTGAGGTAAATCTCCATACGTGATTGATGGAGAACGTCCGAGGTGGAGCAGCTTCTCACAACGGTTGTGAAGAGGAGAAGAAAGGCACGGCTATAACTTCTTGCGGTGTCAGCATTCTTCGTCGAGGTCTCGACGTTTTCATGTTCTTCAACGTGGAAGATGACGTTCTTCAAGACTAGAGCCCGCCTCTCCAAAAATATCCACACAACGATTCCACCATAATAAAATAAGGCTTTGCCTGATTTTATTACTCATGCCAACCTTTCAAAATTCAAATTGAATTCACCAAATTAATTAACTTGTGTTGTCCAATTAATTAGGCATTTTATTGGCATGTATTTTAATGAGGAAGAGTGGGAGAGTTACAAAATTAATTGCTAGAGGGGTGGGGGTTTAATGGGGTATTAGGGAAATTGAAGGAGGTGGGGATCGTATGGGCCCCACCCCAACTTCCTCACATTTTCCTTTACCACTACACTTAAACCATCAGTAAAGAAATAAAAATAAAATTGTAAAACCATTATATTTTTATTCCTCTCATTTTTAACATCTCCTCCCGAGAAAACGCAACTCCAGAAAAAGTCTTCCTAAGCAATTACCAGCACTACAATTTCATCGGTGTCCTCGGATTTCAATTCCGTGCACTGGATCAAAAGTTAGAAAAACCCACTCGACCGTTCACTGAACGTACCTGAGATAAACTTCGAAAATTGATTCCGGGCACACCGGGCCTCCGAATCAGGTGACGTCAAAAAATGTATACTCGTAAAATCCAAAAGAAATTAAGAAAACATTTTCCTTGAAATTTTCGGGTCTTTACAAGTGGTGAACAGTGATCAATAAAAAAAGTATTAGGAGGATATTAATTACATTTAATAGAAAAAATATGAGAAAATATTTTTCAATAAATTTTCCCCTGAACTATCTATCTTAAAATGGAGGGGGAGTTCCACAATTTTAAGAAAAAGGAACAAGAGTCTATCAAGGTGTATGAGGAAAACATAAAAAGCCTTTCATGGTACACCTCTAACTTTTTTATCAGTATTGAAACTATGCTGGAATATTTCATTTGTGTGTTAAAGTATAGTATGTGAAAAGCTTTCAAAATTGAAGACATTGATTGTTATGAAGTTATTGTACATTATGCCCTCAAAGATGAAATGGAGATTAGTTACGCTTAGTGGTCTCGTGGGACTAAAGTCTAAAAATAAAATAAAATGTAGTTTCCTTCAGAACCATCAAAAAATAAATCACATGAAGGAAAGAAAACCCAAAATCCCACTTATCCAAATTGTGGGAAAAATAATCTCAAAAACTACATAAAGAGAACCTAAGATACTTCATTTGTGAAAAATAGGGGTATTGGGCTAATCAGTGTTGTAGGGAAATGAAGAATCCCACTAACGAGGAAGAATAAAATAAGGTTTAGATCAAAACTATTCATGTCATATAAGGTTTTTACTATATTAAATATGGAAATTATGAATTAAAATTCCCTAAACTAAGCTTTTTCATATACAATCATAAAAAAACGTTTATGGAAACAAGTATAGAAATATGCTATCACTAAGGATGAGGTGGATTCCAAAAATGAAGTGGGGATAGGTACACTAGTTATTCATTCAATAATAGAGAATCTGATTTTTTATTTTTGTTATACGAATTCTTTCATATCTTTAAATTTTAGTATATCTGTTCAAACACGAACTCAAAACATGGGGGTTGAGCAATCTGTCAGAATAGAAAATGGAGCGATGGTTGCATCAAATTATATAACTACTCCCAAGTCAATGTTTGTGGACATTTTCTAGTATAAAATCTATTATTACAACCTTTAGTGGAGTTTTATGATATTTTTGTAATGGATTGACTATCCTAATACAAAAACAACATTAAATTTTGAGAGAGGGAGACGACTCTTCACATCCCAAGTCATCCTCTGATTCTGTACAAGTGTAAGGTTGAGGATGAATCTCATCTGGAGTCTTCTGTTCATATATGGATATTATTTCCTTATGATAAATAATATATATCCCAAATAATTGAGACAAAGGATAAAATCATACTTGAAGACATGCGTATTGCGAGGAATTATACTGATGTATTCATTGAAGAGTTTCTTGGTCTTACTCTTAACTTATTTGTTGCATTATCAATAAAAAATATACTTGGATCTCTAAAAATATCAAGAATCCTTATATAATGGACACCATTTATATGTAATATCCAAAGGATTAGTTTCAATAGAAATTGAAAAGGATTTTATATGCCCGAGTGTGTCATCGTGGGGGTGTTCCAGTCCTCTTCATGAAGAAGAAGGATGTGTCAATAAGCCTATGTATTGATGATCATGAAATCAATAAAATCACAATATAGAAAAAATATACCCCCCAATAGATAGATTACATTTTTTATAAAATACATGGAGCATAGTATTTCTCTAAGGTGGACCTTTGGTCAAGATATCACCAATTAATAATGAAGAAGGAAGATATTCTGAAAACAACATTTTGAACAATTTATGGACACTATTAGTTCATGGTGATGCCTTTAGGACTCACCAATGCTCCAAAAATATTTGTTTACTTTATGAGTAGTGTCTTTAGAGATTATCTCAACAAATTTGGGGTAGTATTTATAGATTGTATTTTTATTTACTCCAAAAAATAATAATAAGAAGCATAAGGTGTATTTAAATAATTTTCTAATGGATTTGAGAAGGGATAAGTTATATGAAAAGTACAATAAAAGGAAGTTCTAAATGAAGGAAGTATCATTCTTGGGGAATACTATCACCAAAAAAGGTATATCTATAAACCCTTATAAAACAATGGAAATATAGGACTGAACTAGACTAGAATATGTAATGGATATCCATAGATTCCATTCATTATATGTATATTATTAATGTTTTTTTAAAAAAATTTCATGATTGTAAAAATCACTAACCAATACCCCATGTAAGGGAGTAAATTTTTTATATACTAGTGAATGTGAAGAGAGATTTATAGATTTGAAAAATAGGCTTATCACTACATTAGTATTTATGATAACCTCAAGTGGGTAACTTTTTGTGGTTTATAAGTATAATTCGATGAATGATTTGGGATGTGTGCTAAGGTATAATGATAAAGTGATAACCTATTCCTCAAAGAGGATAATAGTTCATGAGAAGAATTATCCAACACATGATCTGGAGTTGGATGTAATGATATTTCTGCTAATGATTTGGCGACAAAATCTTTATGGGGAAAAGTCTGAAATATATACAGATCATAAGAATGTAAAATATATATTCACACAGAATAAGATTAACATGTGCAAGTGAAGATGATTAGAGATGATTAAGGAATATGACTACTCAATCCATTACCATTATGATAATGTAAATAAAGTTAAAGATTCTCTAAGTAGAAAGGATATGATGATTTTATCAATGATGATAATTGAGATGGATCCAATCTTCATTGATTTGAAAAAGATGGATATGAATAGTAAAAGGATATTCTTCCTATTTTGATAAAATAACCACTCAACCATCCATTATTAAGGGGATAAATGAGGTAAAAAAGAGGATGTACTGATACAGAAAAAGATAGTGAATATTTTAGAGTTCAACTTTAATAAATATGGAGTTATAAGGTTTGGAACTCTGATATGTGTCCCATAAAAACTATAGATAAATAGGAATATTTTGGATTATACACATATCCCATCATTATATGTTTATTTGGGAAGCAGTAATATGTATATAGATCTAAAGAATAAATTCAGGTGGGATAACATGAACCTAGAGATTGAGGAACTTGTATCTGGACTCTCAGTATACCAAAAAGTTAAGGACAAATGAAAGATGTATAAGGGTATAATGCAAGAATTTTCTATACAAGTATGGAAACGGGAAAAAACCATGGATTTTTTCATAGGAATCCATAGGAAACCTAACATCAATAACTCCCTCTTGGTGGTAGTTGGTCTTTTTACGAAGTCAACACATTTCATTGATAAAAAGAAAGATTTTTTCTTTGAACAACTCACTAAGATATACATAAGGGAAGTGGTAAGATTTCATGGATTTCCAATATATATTATATTTTATAAAGATCCAAGTATTACCTTATGGTTTTTGAGAAGCCTTTAGAAAGCATTGGATATAGAATTTAGTTTTAGTATTTCTTATCACCCAAAAATGGATGGTTAGTATGAACGAACCATCCAAACTCTAGAGGATATGTTGAGGTATTTCTCAATGTATTTATAAGGATTTTGAGATCAAAACCATTCCCTAGTATAGTTATCATATAATAATATTTTCAATTCAAGAATTCAAATGGAGCCTTGTGAGGAAATTTATTGGAAGCAGTGTAAGACTCTGACATGCTAGGATGAAGTTGGAGAGTAGAAGCTGATGGGACCTGATATTTCCTAAGAGATGATAGAGAATGTTGAAACCATTCAATGTCACATGAAATCCGTTCAAATTGGAAATAAAATCTATACATACAACTGATGATGACACAGGGAATTTGAGCCCAGAGATAATATTTTTCTCCATTTTTAACCATGGAAGGATGTCATAATCTCCAAGAAGGGAAAGCTTACCACTAAATAAAAAGGCCCATTTTAGATACTTGATCACATCAAAATGATGACCTACTAAATAAAACTCCAACCAAACCTATCTTATGTACATGATGTGTTACATGTACCCCTCTTGGGGAATTATATACCTGACCCCTCACTTTTTTTGAATCTAGAGGTGGTACTATTAGAGAAAGATATTTCATACGAGGAGAATCGGGTGAAGATATTGGATTATAGAGACAAGGTTATATGAAGAAAATACAATTCACATGGTCTAAGTTTTTTTGTGGAACCACAAGTCTTAGGAATTAACTTGGGAACCAAAAGAGGTGACGAATTAGAAGTACCCTCACCAGTTTTCACCTGACTATGTAATATGAAATTTCAAGGGAGAATATTTTTAAGGGGGTAATAATGTAACCAACCAAGAATTAAAAATATTTTTATTTTTAAATAATTTTAATCTCTTTTATATCTTGTGATACATGCAACACCAATTTTAAACAAAATGTGATACTCTATTAAAAAAATTATTATTTAAACAGGACTATTATAACCTAGCTATTAATTTGGAAAAAAAGAATATGAAGAATAAAATTATGAAAATTATATTTTAAACATATATAAAATAAATTAAATGGTTATATATTTATTATAAATAAAATAATAACCATTTTACAGAAAAAAGAAATGTTTTTTTTGAAAAGCATTATTTTTTTGAAAATGATGTTTAGTCACGCTTTGAACACATAATTTAAAATTATTTTTTACTAATTTTGGAAAATTTATATTAACAATTAAATTAATTTTTGAAATCATCATATGAAAATTATCTTTGGGTGTTGTCTTTGGTATTTTTATAAAAAAAATTATTTTTTGATGAATAGTGAAAATACTGATTTTTATTAAAAAAAAATTCGTTTAAATTATCTACAAGTACCATTTTATATTTATGTGGTTATAAAAGTAATATTAGTAAAATTATATTTTAAATAATCTAAATTATTTCATTTTAATAAATTTTATATTTAATTTTGATATAAAACTTTTATAACTTTTGAATATTTTTTTGGAAAACTACTTTTTCGACACGTATGCTAATTTAATTTTAAATTTATATCTTCCACTTCTATGAGCTGAATTTCGAAAAATTGATTCCCTAATTTTAATAAGAATATTTTATATTATCTAATAAGTTCAAATTAATTTTTTACCATTATTAATAATGAAAATATTAAAATAATTTGCACAGGTATGGTAAAATATGTTTATTTGGGTGTTAAACTAAAAAGATACGGGTAAAAAATGACAAAAAACTATAATAATATACATTTTATGGTTATATTTACACCTTATATCTTATAATTTTTTGATAATTTTTCATTTCTATCCTTTTTCCATGATAAAATATTGGTGGAATTCTTTGTTTTCAAAAATCCCAAGTGTGTCCTCTCCCCCACTTACAAAAGGCCACCCACTATCCTATATTATACACACTTAAAAACCAATTACATCAGAAACTACCTGACCAATTTAAATCCATAATTTCCCCACATGATTCTATAAGTCATTTTTTGGTCCTACATCCATCCTAAGAAGGTTTTTTGTGAAAACCAAAAAGAATTTGTTCAAAGAAGAGTCAACATCCTTAACCAAGTGTTTTATTTTATTTCTTCTTCAAAATTATTAAAATATTGTTAAAAAAATATGATATAATAAAATTAGTATATTACATATAATTATATGTTTTATGTTAAGGTTATGATCTCAAACCATCTTCACCTACCTCAAATGGGGAACAAAATCATTGATTGTGTGTGCGACGGAATACCGTCTTACAAACCAATATAATTCCTTTTCCATTATAGATTATCATGGATGGATATAATGACGTATATTATATTTATATATTATATTTATTATATAATTAAACTTATGTTTTTTTAATATCTAATATACCTCCTAACATTATATTATGTGTAGAATACCATAAAGTTGATCATGTGTATGGTGAACTACTGCCTCATGAAGCGATGTGATTCAATTGTCACTTATGATTTTTTTTAGAAGGTAATATGGAATAATTTTTTATATTTATATGATATTAACTAATATTAACTATTATGTAAAGTAATATACTATATAATTTATTACCTTATCATCCATTGAATAAATGATAACATCATTCGTGTTTACGAAAAACTACCAGCTCACGAAGCATTGAAATTCATTTTTATTATCACATCCCATGGATAGTATGTTTAAGGGTATTTAATAAAATAATATGATATTTATGATATAATTAAAATATTGTAAATATAAAATAACACTTTCCTTACTTCCATCACAATATTTAAAAAATGGAAACATTTCTCATGTGTATGTACAACCTACCATCTCCACGATTCTAACGTAGTACATTTTTAATAGAAATATTTCATAGTTGGTTCAAAAATTATAATTTATATATAAAAATGATAAATATTTTCCAATTAGAAATTTTATTATGATTAATTAATATACTCTATGACCTTATTCAACTTACCAACATGATTTTGGATATATTATTCGTTTATTATTAAAACATATGACATGAAATTAATTGGTTATGTAATTAAATATGACATGGTAAAAATTAAAATAAATGGAACCATATAATTGAAAATTTTTCTTAGTCAATAAAATAATTTACAAAATTTTATTATTCATGAAGATAAATAACACATGTGCCAAATCAGACTCGAGGTAAGATATCTCTCATTAAACCACCTTTTCCTTTGGGATATAAACTTTATCTATCTAAATCACTTTATCTATCTATTTAATGTCATGGAATGATTCTTAATTATTTATATATGACTATCACATGTATACCTATATTATGGACCCCTCATTTGATGGGTTAATACATGACTTATGACCATTCTTAAAAGCTTTCATTATGATATTTCCATTGATTATGATATGGTGAAAGATTATAAATCCCATTTTATTTCCATGGGTAATTATTATGTTATTACTTATGATTAAATTCATTTATGTGTTACACATAGGTCATGAAAATTTTATGACGCGTATTCCTAGATAGTACTCCAATGCATTGGGTAAATATTTAGTCTCATTAGGTGTCATGTACAAGATTAGGGAATAAACCTAATCCATTATGGGACTCTGTACAACATAGGATATTGTCTAAAAACATATAATTGACTCATGTTTATGTCATGTTATATATTTACACCAAATTTCATATCTTCCCATGATCTTATAATACCATGCTCTTTATTTTATGCTACCTCTTGATTACTCATGTACATTCTCATTTATGATATATTGTTTTACCTTTGAATCACATGTTATGCTTCCTTATAATGTTAACTTCTTTATTGGGTTTCTTATCTCAAAAATTTATTTATGCATTCCTCAGGTTATCCCATACAGTTTTAGGTGCTAAAATGGATTCAGGGAGTTCACTATGGAGAATAAAATAAATATTTCATGTTTAACTTTACTTTTATATATTATGAACCTATACCACCAAATACACATGTCCTTTATGATATTTGTGCTGTATTAATGGATATTTATGTTTAATAATCAAGTAATAATATGAGTAAAAGTCCCGAGTCACCGTATGTAATCTAAGGCACACATTAGTAATTCAGCCCCGACCATCAATAGCTAACAATAATCTAGTGCACAATGGTACTTCATGGCCCTAGGCACTTTTTCCAATTACATTATGCATGTTTCATTTAATTAATTAATAATTAAGAATAATTAATTAATTATTAATTTCTTATTATTCATAACCAATTATGTATTTAAGGATCATTATATAAATTTAGAAAATATCATATGTCATTATAATAAATGTGTATAATACCAAAGGGTAGATTACTTAGGACCATCTACCTAAAACAGAGTCAACTAATCTAAAAAAAGATCAAATAATTAATACGAGTCAATCCAAAAATATGTAGACACCATCAATCACCACAAGATCCTACTCATGCACAATAATTCAAAATTAATTAATTACAAAAAATTATAATTAATTAATTATGTATAAGGAAACTCATATTTGATGGTGAAATTCACGCCTGTCTAAGGTCCTACTAGGTATCACTGCCTAACCAGAAACATGACCAACCATACATGAGAGTTCTATAAAACACTTCCGACATCATTACAGGAAAAATACCTAATATAAAAAAACATGATAATGACAAATTTAATATAATTAAATCATAACCTTTAGAAGAGTTATATCGGGAGACACACCTTTAACAAAATTCCCATTGATTAAACAAGTTCATCATAATGGGATATCCTCTAATTATTCCAATCAAAAGGATAATCATCCTGATAAAATTCTATCATGATTTAGTGGATTTTACATCCTATTTTTCTTGTCGGAATCAAGACATAATCAATAGTAATTTTAATAGGAAAATAACATGAAGTGATTTAAATATATAGGGATTAAAAAGTAGAATCCATCCAAAAATTTGACACTTTGATAGGTGAATAAATGAGTCTGGGGGTGCTCGTAGGGTCAAAACCCCCCATTCCCATCCAAATTTATGTAAGGGTTTAGAGGATGGATACAATGGGTTTCCGAACCAATCCTATCACTTTAAAACATCCATAAAACATCCAAGGAGTATTTCATGATGTGAAGCATTCCTTCATGTCTTGATATTTCTTTTGGTTTAAACCATATAGATCTTGGCCATGATTATTCATGGTGTGACACTATGTGTCACATCATGATTCCCTTATTTATCTCCCATCTATTGTAGTAACCCTTTTAGATTCACCTTAAGCCACTAATGAAGTCCCTAAAATATCTAGCCTTGTTTAAAAACATCCCTTAAATGAATTAATACACTCATATTATATAACAAAGTGTTATTTCTAAAAAAAAGTATCCACTAAATAGAAATGTTCAATTTTAACTACGAATCTATAACTTATAATGATTCAGATCATTAAAATCGCCTCACCACAGTGCTTCTCCTCTTCGAGACGTTTGGTTACACGCGAATCATGTCACCCAATATTACATAATAATTATTCACAATGAGTTAAATACATTTCAATATAAATCCCAACTCACCACCACAAGATCACTCTCATACCCAAAATCTCATTATGCTCTTGCTACACAACATTGAGGATGAGCACTAGAAGTTGACCCAAAGAATCATTGTCTCCCAAACGTATACTAATATGATTCTTGAAAAACCTATATATTCTAGTATTAATGGCGTGAAAAAATATTCTTTCTTGAGACTTACGTTCTTTCCACCAGAAGACTCCAATTTCGAAGGCTAATTCCTAGACCATGGTGGTCAGCACCATAAAAAACGCATATTAAAATTAAAAAATAGTGGTCCACCATCCTTCTAACCATATTCCACACAACATTACTTGCACGGTTCCCCTCTCACCATGAATAATCATGGGAAAAAATTACTGTCCGACCACCATTAGACCACTTTTACCAAAATGGTCAATCACACAGTTGATGCATCCTTTAAAGAAATGTCTACCTATAAATTGGAATTTTTACTAAAGACCCCAAACATAGGTACCCACTCATAACCCGAGACACAAAAACGACCCCCTTGCATTAAAATAATTTATACACTAGAATTCACCTTCAGTACTTATCGTCACATGATTCACCCCCTAAGCCATGTGATGAAACTTGGTTTCACCTCTTAAAAAATTTCATAAAACATTTCATCATATGATTGACCCCAAAACCATGCTAAAAGACTCGGTTTCACCCTTTGTAACAATTCAACCTTAACACAGGTTAAAATTCAACACTAAAACCTTATTCATAATCCCAAGATGAACCAATGGGTATTTACTAACTAAAATAACCTAAACAAGATGAATATTATTGAAAGGCCTAAACCGAGCCTTAACACCTTAGTCGTACCTAATATGATGAGATCAATATGGTTTCAAACCAATATATTGAGGTTCGTGTGGAAACACTAGTCATTAAATTTACAACTATCTTCCCATAAAGGTTAACAAATTAAGAAAATGATACTCTATGAAGTCACTGATCATGATTCCATAAACCCTATAATAATATTTAAATCATTCCAATATCATTACCAACGTCTAAGTTGGCATCAAAGGAATTTCCCTGATTAATTCCTCAACTGCCAAGACCAACCACAAGGCTCTTAACCATGTTTTAGCACACCAACAGGATGAATCTTTCATGGATTGCACCAATTTTATATGTTTTCTGAATCCCACATCTAGTTTCCATATAGTGCTAAATATGATCAAACATTAGACATTCAACGTGGAGGAAAACACTCTTGGGTCCACTACACACTAGTCTTCTAGAGTCATAACTTTAATCCAATGACCAGTCTTTCATAGACTATAACCCCACCTATAAAATATTCACTTCACTTGTGACCAAGTTAATTCTCCACACCATAAGGCAATCCTTATGGTCTCCTCACAACTTACACATAATTCTATCATGTTCACATCTAGTTTATAAATGAGCATGATGACTAATCGTGACCATCTATTTAACTGATTTATTAGAAAAACACCACACACTGCATGTATCTGGATTTATCAGAATGCAGTCCACTTGAAGTAGGGATGATTATATCATATCAACTTTTCAAAGGTTTTGTGTTCTTATATATTGTGTCTAGTGGCACTTGGGTTGAATTATCAATGATTGTACTATATTTTGAAGTCAATTGTTTTGGTTTTTCCTTCTGAATGGGGGGGGGGGTGATTAAAGAGGTTAATTAAATCGATTTATGAATGAAGTATTATTTAATAATTTAATAATTATTTTGGTGATTTCAAAATTGGGGAGGTAATCTTTTGATATCCTTGATCTTTTCAAAACAGTTTATTAAATTAATATCCACTTCATGAGGTTATTTTGATTGGAATTCCTAATTTTTTTGGATTTAATCTAATATTTAACTAGGGTTAAAATAATTATCAAACATCATTGATTTAAGGTTCAATATTTTATGAAACCATGTTTATTTTGGGTTATAATTATACATGGAATCCACATGTAAAATAAAACATGTAATCAATCCCTAACATATTTTGTTTGACATACACAATATTATTTTATAGAATGTTAAGTGTGAAATATCCCTCAATCACTTAACATCCCCAAAATTTGAATTAGGATAATGGGAGATTTACGCATCAATTTGGGTGGTTAATAATATGGTTAGAACATTTGTTATGATTTGGTAAATTAAAAAGGAAAATAATGATATGAGAAAAGAGTTGTGCACCGAACACACACACGAATGGTAAAGGGAAGTAAAACACTCACTTTGGATTGAATGATAATGTGAAAGAGGGAAGGGTTTTCAAATTGATTTAAAATATTTTAATGCCATGAATATTACACAATTGAAGGTTGAATAAAATAATATAATATGATAATTATTAATGCAGTAAACATCAATTGGAATTATAATCACTCTTATAAAATTACAATTTAAAATGCTTGAATTAACTAAAAATAATGCACGGAGGAATGTTAAATCAAGTAGAAACATTAGTTTTTATGGTCATACCGTGACTTTTTAAGGGATTTTTTCATTACACTATATCCTCCTAAGTTCTAATGTTCCAACCACTTGTAAGGATAATATGGGAATGTATTTATAGCCTAAGGTTGTGGAATGTTTTCCATCCAAAATTTCCCCTCAATTTTGATTTAACATTTGACAATTTAAAATAATAATAAAAAAATACCATATTATTCAATGTTTTAGATATGGATATGTGTAGTTTACCCTACAAATTTTACATCCATTGAAATTTTTAATTCATATATATGGTTTCTTTCCAAAACCGAGTGCTTTCTCTAAAATTATATTTGATTTTTTCATGGCCTAACTGTGAATGGGTTTTAAGCTATAAATATGAATTTAGATTGAAAAAATATCTACTAAAAATGTGTTTACTTAAATATGGAATTTATATATAAAAATTTCCACTCAATTAGGAGATTGGATTGAGAGAATATTCAAGAATTGTTGGTTGTGGTAAAATCTAAGATAGAATTGTGGGTTGGTCTCATTCATACTGTTGGGACATTTATTAGTTTATTTTGACATTAAAATTTCTATCCAATATTTATTTCACTATCGTTGAAAATATTTTGGAGTTTCATCAAATTTGGTCTCTTGGATATATCTTGTAAATTCAATCTTCATGGATGGTCCAGTTTTCTCCATATATTCTGTTGGCCATCTTGTGTAGTCCATATAGCCACTCAAATTGACAAATTAGCTAGTTCTCCAATTGAATGATATTTAGTATCTTGAATAAGTAACCATAAAAAAATAATCACACAATATAGATAAGTATGGATAGAGTTATGTTTATAATAGTAAATTGTGTTGAATCCAGATTAATTTATACAAAGCACACAAATTATATTTAGTATTAAAACATGGGAATTTCACAAAAATTATGAAATTTTCCTTGAAAAGTATTAATGGGATTAAATAAAAAATTATTAATAATTTAATAACATATACTCTCACAAACTTAGGTTTGTTAATTACCTTATGAATATAAAATAAAAAAAATGTAAAAAAACATTTTCACTCACCAAAAAATATTAATTTTTTTTACCAATCTTGGAGGGTAAAGACTGGTTAACTTATCCAAAAGTGATTCCAAACTAAATTTTTACATTAATCACATGTAAAAAACAATTAACTTTTTTATACTAGAAATTAGAAATGGAAAAAGTGATAACATAAATATCACATATATGAGAATGATATCATGTTTATTTATGGAGGTTCACTCATTCAACAGAAAAAGTGAAAATCATAGAGTTTATAAGAGATATCAGATTTCATTCACTATTTTAATGTTAATAACAATAAAGAGTTAATTTTAGGGGTTTCTATGTGTATATATTATGGTAGGAATATAATATCTAGGACAAAGAAAAAGAGTGGGAAAACTAACCTGGAAAATGAAATGCACAATTTTTTTAATGTGACATGTATGGAAATAAAAACACATATTTACTAGGTTTTAAATGTATCAATAAAGAAAAGAGAGTGAGAAAATTGGATGTGGATGAAATTCTAGAATATATACAAAACATAAAAATTATCCCAATGAATCGTTAAATTTTGATTCATGTGTTTTTTTCTCTATTTTTTCAAAATTTGGAATTGGAATAAATATCACTTAGATATCTCAATCCTTATCTAATATCCCCATGACACTAATTGTAATAGTTATAACAAGATAAATATTTGAGGAAGTGTGGGGTTTGACCTGAACAATACACAACACATTCTTTTAATTTTCTTTTTTTTCATATTTTTTTATATTTTTAAACACTTCTCAATAAAATTTATACAAAATAATATAAACATAAATACATACCCAAACCTCACTAAATGATAACCTCTCCACCACACAAAAATGGATTTTTTCCATTAGGAATTTAACATCACATTTTAAATAATGTAAAGTGTGCCTAAAATGAAATTCATTCCCCCAAACACTTAAATTTTAATAAGACTTGAAAAAAATCCATTTAAATGTTGGGTGAGAAAAGGTTTTTGGCATGTAATGTGGTTATAAAAATGGTTTTCAAAAACACAAATGGGATTTCAAAAGGAGGATCAATGTTAGGGTAATGACAAGTTATTTGGATATTTTGATTCTCATATGTTTTAGAAAATAACTCTATCACGTTAATGAACACCTAATTAGGAAATTAAGATCAAAGGTACATTAACTCAGGGATCAAAATTGAGGATGAAAAATTATACAATATGAAAATATGATCATATGTTACCTTGGAATGAAGGTTGATGTTGTTTATCACGAGTTGGGGAAAAATAATTCCAATAAAAAATTAGGAATTTAAAACTTATTTTTCTTGACAAAAATTTTTATATCCATGTTTATAATGAAAATAAAGGATGTATGAGAATAATGAAAATTATTTGGACTCCCCAAAATGTTTGTAATTTTTTTAAAAAAAATAATGGTGTGTAATTTTAAATCATTTTTTAATACACACCCACACAAAAGAGAAAGACGGGGAAAATGGTTAATGAAGAAAGTGGTAAAAATGATAGGTAATGTGAGTTGAGATAGGAAGTCAAAAAATGAGATAAATATTAGGAGAGAGAGAATGAGGGGGGGGGGGGGGGTGGAAGAGAGTGAATTAAAGAGAAATAGTTGATGCCTTGTTTGGATTTGGTGGGTCACTAGCTCCATCCATTGGTGAGTATAATCCAATAGTTAGGGATATGGTGGTAGCCAATGTGGTTCTTAGGGTGTCTTTATTATAATGGTGATCCTTTAACCAATTCCCATTATCCTTGAATGTCATTTTTGAAGAAGGGTCTTGGACTTTCACTATACAAAATGATTAAAAATTAGTAACAAGAAACACAAACAAGAATTTAGCTTACTTTAGTGAAGATGAAATCAAGAATTAAATAGAAACACCTTTTAAACATTATAAAATACTTTCCTCATGATATTATTTTCATGGAGTACCTTATCCTTTTATTTATAGATATTAGTGTTTTCGTATGAATCAAGTTAAGTTCCTCCAGTTTATTCAACTATAAAAATATCTCTTCTTCAAAATTTTCACAATCTAAATTGCATGTTTTCATATGAAAAAATGTCTTATATTTAATTTCAAATAGTAAATGTAAGGCTTTACAAAAAACTATCCTAAAAGGGTATGTACCAATGGGTATCTATAGGAATCTCAAGAAACCCATAGTGCTTTACCAAGTCTTTTAGAGCAGTTTTTTATTTTGAGCTTAACAATTATCCTAAGAATTTTTTCCACTTATATATTGGAAATTTCACCCATTCTATTTATTTGGGGGTAATATGAATGTGAGTTTTTATAAAAAACCCCATTTTTTCTCAAAATTCACCTAATGGTTTGATTACAAAAAATGGGTTCCTAAGTTACTAACCAAGGCATACAGAGTTTGAAATCAATGAGAAATATGGGTTTTGAGGAACAAAATAATAGTATTTCCATCATCCTTTCTATTGGGGCTTTCTTCCACCCACCTAAAAACTTATTCAACTATAAGAATAATGTAAGAGAATCAATTTTAATGGGGAAATGTTATTATTAAATCGATGCCCCAAACATAATAGTTCTTATAGTATATAAAGGGATTTTGAAAAATTTCGGTTATTTTTGAAATTGTGCCAAATTTTTTGAAGGTGGGATATGATTGATAGAAGTCACGTGAGTCCACAAAGAGTGAGGTATAGAAGAATTTAGGGTGAAAGACCATTTGGGAGGTCCTTTGTGGTCCAAAGTGTCCACCACTAGGCATTGTGTGATAGAATTCTAAGACCGATGAATTTTCAACTTCAACAACACATATCCTAATCACCATTTTAGCCCAAGTTTTTTAATTTTTATTATCTTCCTAGAAATAGTATTTTGAATATCTTTTTAGCTACAATTGTTTTTATTTTGAACAATTTTAATGGAAAAAACCAAAAAATGTAATTTTCTTTTAGGGAATACCATGGAATATTTTGAGTGAGATATGAGAGGTGTTTAGTGGGAAATTAAAGATCAATGATTTTAGAATAAAAAGAATTATAAATTTTACTCAGGTTAATAGCCACAGGGTTTTCTTTTCTAGTTTGATTTTTGATCTCAAGTTCTAACTCTTAAAAAATTAAGATTCGTCTAATTATCCTCTGGTTGGAATCAATTTTCTTGAGTAAGAACATTAAATATTAATGGTCTCTAATGATTATTATTCTCATCTGTGAGATAGGGTTAGAATTTAACCATTATAAAAACCATAGATAAATGTTTCATTTTAGTGTCAGTGTAATGGGATTGAGTTTTATATAGTGTTTTTTATGTATAATAGATGACATGAGGAATTGTTTCTCTTCTTTCACTAAGAACAACCCTAATGTCCCTATTTAAATCATCACATGTCAATTATAAGGGTTAGGACTAGTTAGATTTTTATAAAATATGTAAGAAAAAATTTGATTTCAATGAAAGATCTTTTTCAAGCCTTATAAAAATTGAATGAAATATTATTTTTGAGTATCACAGTCTATGGGAGGGTAATAATAGTGATGTTCTAGATGAATCACTGATAGAAATCAACAAGACCAAGGAATGATGGAATGTATCAAACAGATGTGGGTTAGAAAAGTTATTGGATCACATTTATTTATTTTTGATCAAATTTAATCCCCACTTGAGAAATTATGTGTCTTAGAATAATCACATTAGAAACCATGATGTTAAATTTTTCAAAATTCAGAATAATGTTAAATTTGAAATACTTTTGTGGGACTAGGGAGAGTGAATCCATGCTTGATTCAAATAACTAACCATAAATAGTAAATTTATCAATGTATACCACCATGAAATTCACAATGAATCTAAAAAATATACTCATTATGCCACTCTGAAATGTTTCAGGATCATTACAATGGCCAAAAGTAATACTCCAATATGTACATGTTCTAATGGGGAAAGTGAATGTAATATTTTCTCAGTCTTGATGTGTGGTTGTGATTTAGAAATAGATGATGCATCCATAAATAAATAAATAATTTGACATTTCAACTAATATTTATAGAATTCGATCAAGGAAAGGAAGATGGTAGTGATCTTTTCTTCTTTTAGTATTCACTTTTCAATAATTGATGCATACATGCCATTTATCTTTCAATCAATTTGTGACTACTTATCTATGTTCATTTGTGACAACTATTATCTCACCCTTATTAGTAACCAATTGAATCAGACTAAAACATTCACTATCATAAATTTGGTGGATAATTCGAACTTGAATATGCTTGAAAATATCTTCCATAACTACCATAAGTATGACTTGATTGAGTCTTCTTTGAGATTGTCTGATTGGTTGGGATGATTCTTCTAGATAGATGTGATGTATGAAAAAGGTAGGGTATATCCCCTGTATATCATTAAGGGTCCAACCTAGGCCCTTTTTTTCTCCTCTAACACCTAAAAATGTTCATGCTCCTCAGTTTTATTATTTTTAATAGATATAATGACTAGATAAGAATGATCATGGAAGTGGAATGGATATTTCAAGTGTGCATGAAGCGGTTTTAGATCAGTTTCATCCTTTATTTGTGGGCCATATGACTTAGTAATAAAGATAGGGAATCCAATTGGTATTGATTCAATTCCATCAATACTATACAAGGTGTATTAGTATATATTATAGGTGATATGGGATTCCAAAGTGTTTTCAAGATCATTTAGATTGATGGAATCTATAAATTAAAGGTCAAAATCAACTTCTCTACTTATGACTCGGTTAATCAGGGTAAAAATTTCACAAAATAAATTAATATTAGAACATGATGGAACATGGTTCAATGCACTTGTTTTCGATGCTTTTTTTGGGGCGTGCATGCCCGTCTCAATCAGGGATGAGGGGCATGGTTTTTTGTTGCCCCACATTTATGATTTCCAAAGTCGGGTGACATCCACTCCTTATTCAGGGTCGTTTTCTCCTTGATCGAAATGGTATGATGGGCTGTCATTTATTCCTTTCGTGGATTCTTCCTCAAAACTCATCACCAAGTTCGAGTCTCCCTCATAGACTTAACATGTTGTTCATGAAACTCTTCCCGGTGCCATATCTTCATGGAAACTAGTTAATTACACTACTTTTCTCAGGACATTCCAAGGGGTCCGGTCAGGGAAACTACCTTCAGTCAGGGGAGTAGTCACACTGGGCATCAGTGGTGTGTATGGATGCTGGTGGATTGGTGTGTCTATCTTCTGTCCCTTATCATAGGGCTTCTCGAGGGCGCAGAGGCCCTAGTCATCCCACATTGAACGTGTGGAATCGTATTCCATGTCCATGTATCTGAGGTTTTCCTCAAATTCCCATGTTTAACACAGGGTATGTTGAAAGTTTAACGTTCAGTGGAGACGGATCGGGCTGATCAAAATACTGACTAGAGTGGATCAGATAGGAGAACCCCCTATAGAGAACACTGATATTGGGTCCAGCATATGGGTGGCTTCCCAAGTGCTTTTAAATAGAACGGGGAATGGGGTGGCATGATCCCACCAGGATGTGGCGGCCCAGGTAAGAATCAGGATAGATGATGGAAGGTTTTGTGAGGGGGGTGGTAAATGGGATGGAACTGTCATGAGGATGATGATGGTTTTGGGATTGTGCCTCGAAGAGGCTTCCTACATATCCATGTGGCAGGGAATCAAAGTCCATGTAGTTCCTATGATGACGGCTTGCCCCAGATTGGGGGTTTCATATGCTTACTGCTGGATTGGGATGCAACAACTTATCGCTGGATTGAGGTCACAACGGCTTACCGTTGGAAAGAGTGACAACAGCTTACCGCTGAATGGAGGTCCACAGTTTAACATCATGAGTGAATGGGGTGAACCGACGTGAAGGGGGTTGGAACTGCTGGATGTTGGGCATGAACCTCAGGGAGGATTCCTACATACCATGCCCTGGCAAGGATCAAAGACCATGTAGTTTGGGTGTCATTTGGGTCTTACGCTTTGAGGTGGCCCATGGGGTTGATGAAATAATGTGAATAAGGACCTGGGGTCCAGGTGGATGGTGGGTTTGAACCCCAGGGAGGCTTCCTACGTACCATTCCTTGGTAATGATAAAATTCATCGTAGTTTAGATTTTTGGCGAACCGACATGAATGGGGTCGGAACGACCGGTTGCTGTTGGGCTTGAACCTCAGGGAGGCTTCTTAAGTACTTTTCCTTGATAAGGATAAATGTCTATGTAGTTTAGGATGGTGCATGGGGCTTACACTCTAGGATGTCCATAATTATGGGGGCCTGGTGTACTGACACGAAGATAGTCAGGACCAATGGATGGTGGTGGGATTGAACCATAGAGAGGCTTCCTACGCACCCTGCCTTAGCAAAGATCAAATACAACATAGTTCAGGAATAAAGGGTGTAGGGATTACACTCTAGGCTGCCCGGGGTATCAGTGAACCGACGTGGAGGAGGACCCGGGGTCCAATGGATGTTGGGATTGAACCTCATGGAGGATTCCTACTTACCTTGACTTAGCAAAGATCAGAGACCTCAAAGTTTGGGAGGTGAAGGGGCTGTTGAACTGACGTGAAGGGGTGTCAGAACAACTGGATGATGGGCTTGAACGTCAGGGAGGCTTCCTAAACACCTTTTCTTGGCAAGGATCAAGAACCTCATAGTTTGGGTAAAAAGAAGGGGTTGTTGAACCAACACGAAGGGGTGTCAGAATAACTGGGTGCTGGGATTGAACCTCAGGGAGGCTTCTTACGTTCCTTTACTTGGCAAGTATCAAATACCACATAGTTTAGATGGGTGTGTGGCTTACACTCTAGGCTACCCAGGGAGAGGATGCCAGGGTCGGTGCTTACTCTAAGCCCACGTGAGTCATGCTCGGTGTGAGAAACAAGAGGCAGTAGAGACCTAATGATCACGTCATGAAAGGTGCGTCTGTGGGAAGTGGAGCGGGGCTTACATGTGGTTAGCAGCCTGAAGAGGTTGGGAATTACTCTAGGGGGAGGCCCGATGGCAACAAAGCACAGTGGGAGAGGGACTTGGGACCGAAGAAAAGAGAAGTGTTGTTCCCCATCATGCCCTACGCTGGCCCTGAGGACCGAAGATGAAAGGAAGAGCAGGGATGTCACCTCCTACAAGCAAGCTAGGGGATTACACTGAGATGGATGCCCTTTCCCCATGGACAAACACCACTCTCATAAGGTGGATATCATCCCCTGTGGAGACTAGTGGGCATGGAGAATGTCCAAGGCGGGGGTACCCCACGTGTGAGGCACAGGTTGAGGTCACAGTTTAACGTCATGTACTGAGGACTAAGGTGCTTGGCAGTTTAACGTCCCGCAGCTCGGACGAGGTGAGTTTTCTCCACACCTGTAAGACGTAAATAACCGGTACCCTCTGCTCCTTGGTGGAGAGAGGGTATAGGAAAAGCCATGGTGAGGGGGTGTCATGGAGCGAACCATCAAGGGGCCCACGTTAGTGTGGCTAGCGAAGAAGCAATATCCATTAGTGTGCCTATGAAAAGAAGCATGAGGTGAGGCAAAAAAATGGTAATTATCATCCAAGGGACTTTGAAGTCACATCATGCAAACTTGGAGGGTCTTATGGGAAAAGTAATTGAAAAGCAGAGGGGTTCATAGGGAGGGGCCTTGTGAAGCTCTGTTGCTCCGTGTGGTGGAGGGCACTTGTGAAGGGGTGTGATTTGTAATGTGGGGTTCCTCAGCCGAATAATAGGGCATAGGTACATATGGGAGGTGCTTCGTGAAGTGAAATGGTATTCGCGAAACACTTCCTCATGAAGCAAGGTGTCATGAAGCAATGTGATTCACGGAGTATAGTGACCCTGCCTTAGCATGCAGATCATGTGTACAAGAGGGGTGTTTTGTGAATCATAAAGGCTCCATGGCGACCCGGGTCCCCTTGGGGATCCCCTTCCTTCTCAAAATCCCTTAGGATTTGTGAAAGGCATCCCTCTCAGAAGAGGGGATAAAAACGAGAAAAAGGAGAGGCACTTCGCGGATCAAAAGTACCTCACGTAGTTCATGGTTCACAGAGCAGAGAGTGCTTCACGATTTGGGAGCTGGGAAGTCGAAAGGTCAGACTATCCATCCTTTTGGATTAGGGGGATCCCAGTATTTATTGGCAAGAGGAGCTTTGGAGGAGAGTTTACGTGTCACGAAGAGGGACTCAATTGCTTCGTGGTGGGATCACGAACGTCAAATGCATTCGCGGAGCATCTCTTCTCCTTGCTTCACGATGGGCTCGTGAACATAAAATGTTTTCACTGAGCTTCCCACCATCTTACTTTATGGAGGGTTGAAAATTTCAAATGCGTTCACAGAGCATCCCACATCCTTACTTCGCGGTGGAAGCAGTGTTGGGGGGACTCCACGAAATAGCTTCACGAGGCAGTCAATGGTGCCCTATTTTTGGCTTCTTCTCTGTTCGGAATTTTGGCACCAAAAAATGCCCCCCCCAGACCTGGAGTTGCGAAGAGATCAAGGGTAAAAGTCTTAGGGTAATCATCAAAATCATCAGTTGTTCACGATGATGTCTTGCGAAGAGGGCTCGTGAGGTGGATAGGGGATGCACGGGCCAAGCAGGCCATGAAGCTCTACGCGAACTGGATGCGTTGCGAAGCTTTGAAGGACATTGCCTATAAATAGTGGAGCTTCCCTCTATCTTTTCCTTTCCATTCTCTGTGAATTTGTCCTTTTGTGGTCTCGATTCACGCAGCTTCGCGTACTTTATGAGTGTTCTCTGCGAATCGTGTCTTCACAGTGCATAATGAGTCCTCAACTCTATGTTTACACTCCATGATCTGGTGCTTGAACGTCTAGGTAGGGCTCTTAGAATAGTATTCATGACAAGTATTCACGAACGCACTCTGAAAACGAGATTCGTGAACCAATCTGAAAATCATCCATGTTCTGAAACTGAATGGACCACCAAGAAGCTACCCAGGGGTTCCTTGCGGATGCCACCCAGAGGGATGAGATGGCGAATAGTCTGGGACTAGGAGAGTTAGTCTATAGCCACTTGAACCATAGTTCATTGCTGGAGCTACTATTAGAGAGACAGAAGAACTACACATTGTGTAGTTGGTTTCCCTTGTATGGCTTCAGGCTGAGGGATGATGTCTTCATCCCTGAAGCAAGTGGGGATGAGCTAGCTTACTGTTTCGAGAGCATAACATGTCAGCACCAATGGTTTAGGGCGGATGATGTTCATGCTCAAGAGGAATTCAGCCCCATCGTTTCCAACTGCTTATAAAACCATCTGAACAACATTGATGGGAAGACATTGTAGCCGGAGACCTCCCATCCTCTGTACCAAACTATCCTTAAGGCGGCACTGGGCAACCTGAAGAAGGGGATGTCCGAGGAATGGGACCTATGCCAGGGCGGCAACTTAATAGATGATTGGGAATGGGCCTACTGGTTAAGTGCCTCTTGTGAGGAGTTCGGAGCGGAGCTGAGAAGAGTGGGCCTGTATGAGGTAGCTTGGGCTTCCCAGTATCACATCTACCAGCCGAAGAAGCTAATGTTGGATCTATTGAGTCAGTGGTCACTGGGGACCAATACCTTCCATGTACATCATAGGGAGGTTGGCATCAGCTTGTGGGACATGCATCAGATCTCGGGGGTCCTAATACTGGGGGAGATGTATGATGAATTCCTCCCTGCTATGGGTGCGTGGGAGGATCTGAAGCAGATGTCGCGTCAGGCGATGGCATTGATGGAGCTTGTTCCAGGAGAGGATAAGGATGCGGTGAGGGATGTCCACTTCAGTCGTAGGTTCAAAAAGTTTCTGAACTTCCCGGTAGACCGACAGTTCCCAGTGAGACCTCGAACTTGTCCAAAGGGGGCCATAAGTAAGGAACACTCATACTGGCGACTGTTGGAGAATAGCCAGTGGAAGACTTGGGGGTTTAGTGTCAGCACTGAGCAAGAACCAATAGTCAGGTTGGCGGCATTCATCGAAGCTCTCATCTGTGGTTGGATCCTGCCAGTGAGGGATACCAACATGGGAGTGCGGCCATGAACATTCATTTTGGCATCCACATTGGTTACAGGAGGGCGGGTTAACCTAGGTATCTCGATGCTCGCCATGTTCTATAAGATGTTGTGGCACATCAACGAGGGGAAGAGGCCACAGATGATATGCGGGCTCTTCCACCTCCTATATGGGTGGATAGCGGCGCACATCAGGGGGATCTATGAGTATCTGAACCCCAACTCACCTCCATGGTCAAACTTCTGCCCCTCGATTCTCAATTCGATGGGGAGTTTTCCAGACAAGCTGCCTGTACCATCGGTATTAAATCAAGTCTGGATGGTAGAAGAGTTCAACTTCCATCTATTCCCATTGCCGATAGGGGGTATTTACTGATGACGGTTGGGGAGCGGAAGAGCACTGGGCCTACCTCATGGCCTTTCAAGGTGGAGTCTTGGTGGCCAGGGTGGACCATGAGCATCTCTATGAGCCATACACCCCACACTAGTTTACAAGGCAATTATGGTGCCTACAGTGACTGACCCTGCAGGGCTACTTGGAGGTACGTCACGAGGAGAACCCATATGTGATGAGGCAGATGTGGATCATGTTCACAGGGAAATATGGGAAGATGATGAATGAACTGCCTCTGTTGACCGCTGTCATTGGGCTGGTAAAAAAATATGCCTAGAGATGGGAGGTGGCCTACCCAGGGGAGATGCTAAATCATCCAACCATTCTAGTCAGTGATGGTGAGCTTCCCCGACCTTGGGGCTGAGGCCGGAATGTGGCAAGGGCATCTCGTAGTGGTGGGGATGCAATAGAGGCAAGGCCCGCACCAGCTGACGGGGAAGTAGTGGTAGCAGATCCAGCAGCGGCAGTGGACCCGGTGGTCCCAGGAGAACAGAGTCATCCGGAGCGGTGGCCACCGAGAGGATTTCACATGATTTCTACTTAGGCCTTAGGGAAACAGTTTTGCCATATTTACATGCCGGAGAATTTCGTCTTCCCGGAGGCTTGGGACATCTGTGAAATAGACCGACAATTCCTTGGACCATCTGAGTTATGGCAGCACCTTAACCACCACAGGATTGAATTTTTGTGGATTGGCCCTATTAGATCCAGTTTTGCAGTATCCCAGGAAGAGGCGGAGTAATACATGGCTGACCAGGAAGACTTTATCCACTCCCGGGGTGCCCTGCACCCGATGAAGAACCGGGTCAGGGTGCTTTTGGATCATACGGTCCCTCTGAAACAATCAGCATTTGACCTGAGGGAGTGCTTCCATATACTATAATAATTAGATGAGTCCTCCTGGGGAGACGAGGCCAGTAGAGGGTGTCTATTGGAGGAGGGTGAAGCAGGTGATCAGTCCTCGGATCTTAAAGATTTCGTGGAGGCCCTCGAGGTAAAATCCCAAATTCATTCTTCAGGGTCTTCTCTTAAGCTACTCTAGGTTTCTTATCAGCACTTGCACTATGTAGGAGGACCTTGTGCATCGACCTCGTTCTCACCCCTCAGTGGGTGCCGACGTGGGACCTTCGGGATCCACACCCGTGGATGCATCAACTTCCATGTCTGGTGGGGCTAGGACACTTGAGGCGGCTCCCACGGAGTCTCCAGACCTCCAAACCATATATGGGGGGCCATGTTTCGGGGTCCCAATGACGCCAACTTAGGAACGAGACCCAGGATTCGATCTCTGTAAGCCTCCTATACCAAATTTATGATTTCCGTCCCCTGACCACATTAACTGACAATCACATCCCCTTTTTTGGGGTGTATAGTCCTTCAATTGTCCTGGGCCACTGCGGTGAAGTTGGTTGGGACTTCTGGTAATGCCCTTCCCAAAGGCATGCCAATGGTCATGGAGGTGGACATCTAACTGAACCGAACTACAGTGCTCCTGATCACTGACGAGGATGACAGTGGGATTGCGCCTGAGGTTATTGAGGTGGGATCCAATGACGAGGATCAACCAGACAGTTTAGGCCCTACCACGCCTGATCCAATGCCATATGTGGACCCATATGAGAAGTTCCTATGGGGATTCCCTTCATACGATCCTCCCAACTATGCTGACTGGGACGAGACGACCTCTGATTAGGAGGACAAAAAAATAGTCTATCACTGATCATGGAAACTGATCATGCGCTTCATCAATAACACCCCCAAGCATTATTGTTGTACGAGATGGATAGACTTCCCTTGCGGCTACACGAACTGTGAACCAGAGGAGTGGATGCCCAGTGCCCTCAAATGCTCATCCAAGATCTTATGGTGGAAAAGATTTGGGAGTATGACCATGGCCTCATTGTGGGCTAGTAGCAGAGGAAGGATGTGAACATCAAGAGGCTCTAGGAGACCAAAAACGAAGTTGAACGGTTGTAGTCCTGGGCAGATGATCATTCCGATTCTCTTGATGTGAAATTAGAGCTCATCTCATGACTGAAAGCCTAGCTGGAAGCGGCCAAAGAGGGAATGAAGCGATCCTCTAAGAAGATGGCAGTTATCCGTACTGGTGTGGAGCAGGCTCGGGTCGCGGCTGGCAAACTACACCCCATTGCTACCAAGGAGGGGCGAGAGGTAAACAGGCGGCATCAAATCCTAGATTCCACTGGCCAGAGGGTGACGGAGCTGTAACACAATTTTGATGAGTTCAACCCATCCATGGGGGGATTCGACCCCCGAGTACTGTAATGATTACAAACCCTCAAACGTACATTCATTCTTTGGTTGTTTGATTCCATATCATGCATGAGTTCTGTTGTTTATTTTGGTTCATTGCATTCTTATGACATTCGTGGAGCATCCTGTGATCATTCACTAAGATTGTGTGGGTTGGGCCCGATGTGAGAAACAAGGGATGACCACCTTATCACCCTAATTCAATTGTAGGAGTGCAAACCAAGATTCGGGCATCTGGGGTTTTAACAACCAGTCCTGATTTCCAAGAGGAAATGGGAGAGATCTGACTGGAGAATGAGGCTCTCAGAACAGTTGAATTACCATTTTCTCAGTGTGCTCTTGTACACGAATAGAGTGACTCCAAGGGCATTAGAATTAATCCAAACAGAGGAATGTAAGGTGTGAATCATGATACCCAGGATTCAGAACACTGTGGGGGTGGCGTGACAATAAAGAATAACTTTTGACCACATTAGAAACATAGTGTCCTTATTGTGCTAGCCTCGACTGGGGATAGAAAATGCGGGCTGACCGCTAAACATGATTTAAAAATGGGGCCTGACTTAAAATTTCATCCATTAGTCTTCTAGAATGTTGGCCCAGGATAATAGGTGGGCCATAGGCCAAGCATCCATACTGTTAGGGTTTTCCCTTAGACGTGAAAGGGGGTAAGGGTCCGAATAAGTGGGGAACACAAATTGTGGAATGTGGAGTAATGGTTCCTTTGACTAGAATCTAACACTATTGAAATTACGCCACCATAGAGGAAGAACATTAGAAGGGTGCATCAGTTTGATCATGTATTATCCCTTCTTTTAGAAAGGACCTCTCTAGAGAGGGGGGTATCGCTTCCCATTGTCATCGTGGGGCATCCTGAACTTGTTCAGGGAAAATCTTTGGTCACATGGTTCCCCACAACGGGTCAAACCAAGGGTCCGGAAATGGGGAGGGAGAGGATTTATAATTCATGGGGCTAGACACAAGCCCTAATACCTGGGTGTCTATACGTATCCCATGAGGATGGGAATCAAGCCATACGTAGTTCTGGAAGCATAGTTTAACTTCATGCGGGATGATGAAAAACCTAGCTGCGCCGGTGCACATACTACCAAAACTAATAAGCCCACGTTAGTCATGCTTGATGTGGGAAACAAGATGTAGTGGTGGGACTTTCCCAACATAGTAAGGAACATGATAGGGTGAAGGGACATTCGGTGAATGTCGGCCCAATGATGCTAACCCGTCCATGTAGCGCACCTAGATGCGCGAAGAAGTAAAGTCGAGCATGTCAGAATTCCACTTGAACATGAGGAAGTGGAAATGTGTGAATCATGATACCTGAAATCTGGATCACAATGATGGTGGAGTGAAAATGAGGGATAACTGTTGACCATACTCAAAAAACAGTATTCATATTGCATTAGCCTAGAATGGGGATAGACAAATGAGGGTCGATCACTGACCGTGTTCGAAACACGGGACCTGTTGCAAATGTTGTCCGAGATCATTAGGGACGTTTTCCCGAAACGGTAGGTGAGCCGAGGTGGCATAAGACTAGGCCGTTAATGGGTCCCTTAAAATGTGGAAGAGGATGAATATCCAAATAGTGAGCTCATGAAGCTTTGACATGGAACGAGGGGAATGTCCCGATGAAGATTCCACAATTTGGGCTCTTTGTCAAAACTTTTCTGAATACGACTACGAGACGTGTTAGATAGAGGGAGTCGAGTGCCTTCCCATAGGGAGATATTATTTTATGGTCGTAGAACTTGGACCATGGATGGTAGGAAACACGGGAGACACAAGGTGGGGTAATTATAAAACTGGACGTGAATGGGAACCTGGGGTTGCGATCACCAAGTGTTCCTTGGGGAGGTTTTAGGTCGAGGGACCGAAAATGAGAGTTAAGGTGGGCTTGAGGCAAAGTGAACATGTGTTCCTACATAACTCATGATAATGAAAATCAAGCTATATTTAGTTCTAATGAGTTTCACGGTATGGTACCAGTGCTAGGGGTAAAAGGGGCGTGCGAGTGTAGCCCCCACACCAAAAGAAGCGGTATTTGATGTATCTTGTTTGTCCTTTAAGGTGAATGAGTTTTTTTTGTGAAGAGATAAGCCAATGGTAGAACGTCCTGGAATTGACACAAGAATCAAGCCATGTACATGCATTGAAAAATGTTATGGCATGTGATCGATACCAAACATGGTGTCCCCTTTAGTGAGGACATCACAATGCGGTGCCGTTTTTCGTCATGCGTTCAGGATGATATTGTCACAATTTAGGGTCATGTGATTGGACCAGGCATGCATTTTAACATCATGTGGCATAGACGAAGTAGATATGATGCTAAATTGGGAATGTGTACGGTGTAATAAAACATACCCGACATGAATGGGGACATAATCCCATACCACACCATACTCAATTACAAGAATTGAGCCTCGGGCCAAGGGGCCTAAATAGAAGTAAGAGGGTATGGGGCAAGAGAAACTATCCCCCAATTGAGCTGGACCTGAAAATGAGACATCCAGGTGTTTCTACGTATCACATGAGGATGGGAATAAAGATATATGTTGTTCTCAAAAAGGGGTAATAAGAAAAGATCTTAGTTTAAGGCCTTAGAACTCAGACCAAAGAGGAGTGAAAACCTTCCAAGTAAGTGCAGACATCAACCTAATCCCCAGTCCCATGTGAGTCAAAATCAGTGTGGGAAACAAGGGAGGAAGATGTTTATTTCAATACCTAGAATGCACGCTAAAGAAAAATTGGTGTGGAGCCCTGAATGACGCCCTTACTACGACTTTATCTTCCAAATGTGCAAATGTGCATTGAGGGTAGTGCCAAGAGTATCGATATTTTATTTGGACATGATGAGGTGGAGAAGGATGTGAATCATATAACCAACATTTTGGGCTAATGGGGTTGGCGTGACGATGGAGGACGACTATTGACTGTGTTTGAAACACAACATCCATATCATGTTAGCCTTTAATGGGGACAAGAAAATGAGCATCAACCGCTGACCATATTTGCAACGTGGGGCTTGTATCGATTCATTGTCTGAAACCCTCGGGGATGTTGGCCCGTGATGGTAGGAGAGCCCTTTGGCCTAGCGTCCATGCCACTTAGGGGTCCCATTGGGTGTGAAAGGTGATGTAAGCCCTAATGAAGGGGAACATGAAGCCTGAGAAATGGGTGAAAGCATATCTGAGTAGTGTCTGGAATTCCGGGTACTAAACAAAAGTACCATTAGGCACATTGGTAAATCTCTGAAGAGGGTCGACGAGGGTGATCATCTTGAGAGTAACCAATTTTAAGAGATGAGTATAGAATAAAGGGATAGCGAATTCTCATCACTACTACAAATATGGGTTATAATAGCACTAAAAACGGCCTTTAACAGTGCTAAAAAAGGGCTGTTAATCTCGGCGAAGATAAAGAGGGGTCCCCTTTATCAGTGCTAAGAAAAGCACTGATAAAAGTGACCCTTTATCAGCGCTAAGCAAGCGCTGATAAAGTTAGTATTTATCAATGCTATTTTCATCACTGATAAATGTATAATATATCAGCACTGATAAAAACTACCTTTATCAGCGCTCAAAATAGCGCTGATATATTATCCATTTATCAACGCTTAACTAGCGCTGATAAAGGCCAAAGATCCTATCCAAAACCAGAACCTGCATAGAACCTGCCCAGCACCTACACACATTACAGCACTTGCATAGAGTCCAAACAAAACCTGCACACAGCACACACAACACCCACACACAATGCACAGAAGAACAAAAATGATACATACATTTACTTGAAATCATGAATATAGAACAACACAATTCTATATAAATTTCAAACAATGTTTAATTTGGTTACAATTACATTTATCCAACAAATAGTTAAAAAACAATGATGTTCCATCCTCTTTCCATCCATCAACTCTAAAAAATTGTCGTCCATGGCGGCGATTTCCGAACAAAGCATTGGAACTGAGGAAAAAGATTTCACCTACATAATAAAACAAATATTTTGTTAGTAATACAATAATGAAATAAAGAATGGGGTTTCTAAATGGAATTATACTAGTGATGCACAAAACATAAAATAACCAATTAATGAAATTGGTGCTTGGTTAGGGCTAATCATCTATAATAATCAAATGACCCAATGTTTAGTAGAACATGGGCTATTTAATGATTTGAGGGGGAATAGATAAACCTACAGTTTGGTTCTAAGGTTATGATGGTCTCACATTGATGGTTAATGGTTTGTCAAATAATGTGATGAACTTTTTTAAGGTATGTGTTTTTGGGGAAGTATATCTGTATGGTTGAATAATGGATTGTAAGCCACTCAATTAAACTATACGGATTAGAAGTGTGTGTATATTGATTCCCACATTGTTGGAAAATGATTTATTTTACCCTTAGTCCTAATAATTTACCTAATTAATGAGTGGAATTAACAAATTTTCACTATCAACCATTAAAGCGGGTTACCCTCATATATCCCTCATTCCTCTCAACAAAATCCTTTACACACACTCTCCTCATTCTCCCTTCCCCCATGGGATATCTCCCTTAATTTTGAGATAAATCAAATATTATCAATTACATTAAAAGAGTGGTGGAATATCTTCAACCCTATTATCCTCCTCTATTGGATACCAATGATAGGCCTTTTTCAAAGACATTAAAACTAGGCTATATACCTATAGCCACAGTTTAATACCATGGCTATATGTCTCCCATTCCATAAAAAAGAAGCACCCCTGCCCCTTCCCCAGCACACCCCCTACACATTGCCCACCCCCGAGCACACCCCCTACCCCTACACACTCCCTACCCCCTGAACACCCCCTGCCCCCTTCCCCAGCACACCCCTGCCCACTGCACTCCCCCCTGCCCATTGCACACCCCCATTCCCACCCCCTACATATTTCAAAAGAACCCAGAACACCCCCTACCCCTTCCCCTACCACTTTTCCCCCTTCCCTCTCCCCCAGAAAACCACCCCTGCCCTCTCACCCTATCCCCTGCACATCATAAAGAAAATACCTTGTATGGAAATTGTGCTCAATTTACATTATAAACATCATATATATCAACACATTCTCATGTACTTTCATTCAATGTAAATACACATATATAGACTCTCTACATCTCCTCAGAAAACCCTCTTTAAAATTCACAAACACATTAAATCCATTTGAAAACACCCATCACACAACTTTCTCATTTCTTCAAAAACATTTAAAGGACTTAAGCATGAAAAACCACAAGAAATACAACTGGATTAATTTTAAAAATAACATTCAAGTCTATACACACCCCAAATTAATTTGATAACACATTTTTAACCACACAAACATTTCATATAGTACACTTAGGAAGAAAATACAGCATAATAAAATCATCATATAATGTAAAAGCATGGAATCAACTACATAAAGCGTGGAATCTTCCAAAATCTACTGGAAAACATAAAACCACACCTCCACAATACCTTAATAAGGACTGATTAAACATTAATACTGAATATATTAATGGAAACCCATGTTTAACTTGTGGTATTCCATGAGTTTAACATCCCACAAGGATAGAGGGTCATGATTTAATGTCTTACAGAGATGTAATACCTGGGTGGATCAGAACACTTATAAAGGTGGATCAGGTAGGTACATCTCTAGGAGGGAACACCTGGAATGTTTACCTGATAGATGGATCAAAACGCCCAATGAGGTCTTACCCAAGTGTGGTGCATCCCATAAAGGTAAGGTTTCTCATTTTGAAGACTTGTTCAGATGACACTAAGGTAAATACAAGAGGGAAAATAAGCGAAGGTGTACCCCAGTGAGGGGGTCACCATGGTTTACCATTGGTTGGGATTTAACCTCATGGAGGCTTCCTACGTACCCTATTTAGAATACAAGGATCAAAACCCATATATTTAAAAGAGGTATGTTGTGGGTATTACCCATGGTTAGCTTCCCTTCACACTAGGAATACTCTTGGTTGGATGAGTATGGGTTTTGTGGGGCTTATGCATTGTCATATTCTCAGGTTCTTCCAAGAGTAACAATGGGATGAATGGGACATACGTGCTAAGATGGACCATGTGAATGGCGTGATCCTTATAAAGAGGCACGAGGCACAAAAACATGTGGAGCTGTCTGTAAAAATTATTTATGGTGGCCATGGGGCTTATCAAACTCCCCATACCTTCCATAAACACCTCAAAACATCACAAGGACCAGATTCTACATGATGGTGCATCACAGGGTTGATTTTTTTGATGATGTACTGGTTGTTTGAGCTTGGATTTCATCTTAACCAGCCTTTCCCTTACTTGAATTATCCTGGGACACATATTTTGGTTCCAAAAAATCCCTCAACGATACTGATTATCTCATGCATCTACCTAGAAATAATTGTGCAAGTCAAACAACAACACATGTTCGCAAATACAAGTTCAAACAAATGAGATACAAAAAATTGATTTTGTTGATCCTCGTTGGTTTCATTGTTCACCCCATACGCACTGCACACCATCATGCCTTACTTCACTATTGATTTGTTCAAAGATCAATAATATGAATCCGGGGATAGAAAACATTGAGTAATAAATTAAGATTTCAATACATCGGAGCAGTATCAATTCACCAAAGAAGGTTGGAGGATAATCAATGATGATATATAGATAACATAAGTGGTAGGAATTCACCTTCATCCTATTTGTGTACAATCTTCCATCAGGTATGTTGCCCATTCATTTCTAAACACATGTATATCATCTTCTGAATATGAGTTTTTGCGACAGTCATAGTAGTACTGAAAAAATATAAATACAAAGAGGATTAATAAATATTTTAAATGAACTCGTAATTATTTTCAAAAATACATCATCAAGGAAGCTAGTTTGTTGATGAAATACAATTTCTTTCATAAATTTACAAACATAATAACCACAGTCCTTTCCAGTTGTTTGTTTTGGACACTACAGAAACATCGACAACAATAACTAATTTGTTTTGATATGTGTTTGGATAGTGAAATGTTATTATATATAAACAGATACTTTTCTAGTTGTAGATATTGTAGGCGTGCTCATCCTTATGCCTTGGATTCATTCCATGCATTAGACGATATTGATGCACCACCCTATCATAACAGAATCCTCATTGAAAGATAACTTAAATTATATAACTAGAAGTTTAGTTTTAAAATTTTGGATCAAGTGTTTTACAAATTAACAAACGCCATCATGCATGGTAGGTTTTTTGGATATCCATGCATTGAATCTAGAAAATAAATCTTTGGAGTATCCAAATTGACTGCAATCAGCATCCAATGCTCCCTAAAAATAAAAAAAAGTAATAAGTAAAGAATGAAATGAAAATATAGTTGATATGATTAAATTGTAGAGTTTTACCCCTACATCATTGGTATTAAAAAGAGTCTGTCATCTGTAATTTTTTTGTCCAACGATTTGAGCAGGGATGACATTATTTCATCCTCTTTAATAGAATCTATTTCGTCTTTTGAAGATGTGGTGTGAGGACTAACGAGTCCAAATTTTTTTCCATGGGGAAATCCCATCAATTTTTTTTTTTCATATATACGTCTGCGACAAATATAAAATGTATTTAGTCAAAATTATTAGAGTATATCAGCTTTTGTAAAAATAAAATCTTGAAAACTTACCTCATGTATACATTTACAACTAAGGCGCCTAGCCATTAATACTTGAGGAGTTCATTTACATTTTCATCACTAATGAAATCTAATATCTCCTCTCCATACATATTTTTTTCGAAATCAACTATGTGAGTACTTCTGTCTTTCAACTTTTTATCCACATGATCCTGCAATGATATTAACTGCGGATATAGAACGAGCGGGGTGAAGGTTATCTCAGTAAACCGTTTTAATCGGTTGGTTGATCCTTGAGATAGTTTTGAGCTGATATTTCATTTCAACCCACTGTCTTTGTCATTCTGTAATAACAGTGATCGGTTTAGAACTTTTTTTATTAAATGTTAAAGGTCTAGCTTGAAAAATAAATTAGAAATGAATACCTTTTTGTCGAAATGTTTTTTTACAAGAACTGTCGGCCATGCGATGAATGTTCCAACAGCCTTTTCAACTGTATGAATGTCTTCATCGTCATTTGGAATAGGTAGCTTGTCACTCGGCTCATTAGCTACGTTAATTGACACTCTAAGATGATCTTTTTGAAGCTTTCTATTGTGTAGCATGTCATTTTGCGTATTGAATGCCGTAACCCTCACTACAAGGTGATAGGTGGGAGTTGATAAATATAAATCACAGTCATTTTCACCCTATGGAATTTTTGTACAGGAAAGGTATCAGTGACTATGTAAATCAAATTTCACAGAAAAAATTATTAAAACATTGATTACCTCATCTAAGTCAAGTTTTTTAGGGGAATGGATCACCTCAATGCTAGTGGGGGGTGGGGCGAGATCGTCACGCACGAGTTGTTGTTGAGTTGTTTCTTATCTTTTCCTCTCCCCCATCAATTTTTCTATCATATCTCTCTAGTATTGTAATTATTCTTGAAAAATAGATAATTGTTCTTGTAGATTTTCTATTTTATCATTTTGATCCCCCGCTTGTTTTTATTTTTGAAAATATGTTCGGGGTGTCACCCCAAAACCCACACCTCTGACGCTGCCATACGTTTCTAGCAGCTTCAAGGCTGCTGAAAGTATGTCTGCATCTGGTGCGGTTGTTGTTGATTCTTGTGACTATTTCAGATAGAAAATATAGAAAAACAAGTAGTTATTGTAATGTAATAGAGATTTAAAGCAACTCAAATTTATATTATGTCATACTTACACATGTTTCCTACACTTTTTGGGTGTTTTCATATATCAATGTCCCCTCTTTATTTAAATGAGCCTCCTTCCATAGCACATGGTGTGGGATAGATATGGATTTTGATTTCGATTCATCAATCTACATATAAACAGAGAAACATGGTTATGGTGTTGTTTTAAGTCACATACTAGTATTAGGGTAGATTTAAAATATGTACCAATTTTTTCTCAAGTTCAACGTACCCCATCCTTGATTTACGGTAAGGGTACGCTGGTTCTGTTGCATATTTTTTATTTTTAGCACTCAGTAGCTATTTTATAAATAAAAAACTTTCAATCAGAGTGATGAATACAAGAAGACGTCAAACAACGTATTACCCCACACAATGTACCTAAAAAGTATGCTCCCCACGACGGTTGCTAAACGCATCCCACGCTCCTTGGGATATCAAGTGTGCGTAAAGAGGATGTGGGTGCGGCTTGATTTTCCCTTCTGCATCTTTAAGATGATATTTCGTTAAAATTGTGTGGAAACCTCTATGAATACTTCCTGCAACTCTTAATATGTATTCCTTGTGCGAGACATCTACTATAAATGCACTCTGCAATGGATGATGAAGAGTAAGTCAATGTTTTGGTATTTTATTTTATTTTAATAAATTAAAAAAATGATATCATAATGTTACTATAATCTCTTCCCACATTAGTGTCTTCAGCCTAGTGACAACATGGTGCCACGACTGTACATCAATCGGCACGCGTTGCTAAGTGACGATTCTAATGTAGCTTCTAAAGATGGCTCTATTGGGGTTAAGATGTTGGCCTCGCTTATTCCATCCCACCTCAAATTTGATGCCTTTTTCTTTTTCCTTAAGGATTTGGCCAACACTGTCAAAATACAACACTCTTGTTTTTTTTTTGCGCTGTCAGGGTTTCATTTCCTACCATTTCCTCAGAAGATGCATCAATATCTTCCCCTGGAGCGCTAGCATCAACAATGGGACTAGCAGCAATAGGTTGAGAAACCTGTTGTACCTCAGCACTGGGACCAGCAACAACAGGTTGAGAAACTTGTTGTTTCTCTGCACTAGGACCACCAGCATCTGGTTGAGAAACCTGTAGTTTCTCTACAGTGGGACCACCAGATGCTGGTTGAGAGACCTTTTGTGCCTTGGGATTGGGCGCATCATTAGGTGCAGAAGTCATTATCTACAGAAGTGGTTTAATATTTAATTTAGATTACATAAAAACAGCAGTGAACAAATAATAACATAACGTAACACAATGTATGTTACAATAAACAAATAACCTGATTATTGTACTATCTTTTTTTTCTTTAAAGGCTGAAGTGATTTGACTCCTCTATCGACTATGTAAATTACTTCATTGTGGTCTCCTCTGACGTAAAAAACACCGTCTACATTTGGACCGCTACGAAATGATTGTGAAGTCCCTATAAAAGGGTCAACCTCCATTGAAATTTCATCTGACCCTTCAGTTGTTTTGGTCGATAACAGAACAATTTACCAATTTCGGTTTGCGGGGTCTGGAACATAAAACACATGTACTGCCTATGATGCCATTATAAATGGTTTGTCTTTCTCTCCTTACTTACTGAAATCAACATTCACGAATCCTAATTCATCTATTTTAACAACACTCCTGTTATCAACCCACTTGCATTGAAAAATCGACACTTTGAATTTCGTATAATCTAACTGTCATATTCATTTGATGATGCCAAATTATGACATATTCGCATAAATTGGAATTTTGTCCTTAGCACCGGAAACATGGATCACCTCAGCCACAAGTGTAACCCCAATATTCTAAATGGTACTGTCTTCATCATTTTCATTAGTATAGAATTTATAACCGTTAACTGCATAAGCATTATAAGATAATACGTACACACTTGCTCCTCCGGCCAGCCATCGAAGTTGTTCTGAAATTGAGTCTGGATTTTCATCTAACTGCTTAAAAATATGGTCTCAAAACCATCCTATAAACTATTGATTATGTGTATCTGATATCCATTTTTCTTCCCTAGAAGGATTCAAACACCTAAGAATTTCTTTGTGGGTTTGAACATATGGGTCAACGTCGAAACTGTTATGCAAAATGTAAAGGTGTGCCTACTCCCGATCTGTAATATTGATTGTGACAACCTCTCTTCCAGAAATTCCTTCACTCTCAAGCCACTCAGTGTGATGAGATTTTGGTAGGCCAACGATTTCTACACCAGATAGGTATTCGGTACAAAATTCAACAGCTTCCTCAACAATATATTGCTCCACAATACAACCCTCTGGCCGACTTCGGTTTCTAACATACCCTTTCAAAATATTCATATACCGTTCAATGGGGTACATCCGTCTATATTATATAGGACCACATAGTCGAATCTCTCTCACCAAATGAACCATCATATCGAAAAAAGTCGGCAGGAAGAACATTTTCAATTCACATAATATGATGGCAATTTCTCTTTCCATAGTTGGAAATTTCACGGGGTCTATAACTTTGCTGCATATAGCTTTGAAGAAAAAACAGAGCTTCGTTAATGTATGGTGGAAATTTTTGGGAAAAATTCAATGTAAAGATATAGGAATTAGATCTTGCATCAAAACATGGCAGTCATGTGATTTCATACCCTTTAATTTTAAATCTCCCATTGACACGATGTTCTTGATATTTGATGAATACCCCTCTAGAACTTTTACATCATTCAAGAAGTTGTAAAACTAATATCTCTCCTGCCTGGAAAGAGGGTAAGTAGTAGGAGGAAGAAATGTTCATTTTTCACCCTTCACTGGTGCCAACTCTTCTCGTATTCCCATCCCAACCATGTCCAATATATCCTTAATTCCATACTTTTTTTGCCGGGTGCATTTAGCAACGTGCCGATGACACTATCACATACATTTTTTTTCAACATGCATAACATCAAGAAAATGTCTGACATACAGACAATTCCAGTATGGTAATTCAAAAAAAAACTGATCTCTTTTTCCAACCAGTTTTTGTAAGGTTTTTCAAAAATGGTTTACCAAAATTAGTGTCCAAATCTTTCACTTTCTCAAAAAATTGATCACCTGTTAGTGGAGACGGTGTTGTACGTTCCTCTGAACTTCCGTCGAAAGATGTCATCCAAGATCGGTACTTATGTCATCGGGGTAGAAATCTGCGATGTCCTAGAAACACGGGTTTTGATGAATGTTTGAACCTAATTGACTGTGTACCTTGTTCGCAAACAGGACACCCTTGAGTTCCTTTAATGCTATATCCTGACAAATTTCCATGAGCAGGAAAGTCATTTATCATCCCGTACAACATGGCTTTCAAAGTGAACTATTCATTTTTGTAAGCATCATACATCGTAACACCTGAATTCCACAATATTTTCAAATCCTCGATCAATGGGGCCAAATAAACATCAATATCATTACCCAGTTGTTTTGGTCCTGATATAATCATAGATAACATGATGTATTTTCGTTTCATGCATAACTGCGGTGGTAAATTATAATTTAACAACATAACCGGCCATGTACTATGACTATTTATTTGAAAACCAAAAGGATTCACCCCATCTGTAGATAATGCTAGAAAAAGGTTTCTCGGCTCATTCCCAAATTTAGGATACTCGTGATCAATTCTCTTCCACTGAGGAGAGTCTGCAGGGTGACGTGGTTTCCCATATTTAATTCTTATATCTGCATGCCATGTCAATTGTCCTGCAGTCTCCTCACTTCCATATAGGTGTCTAAATCTTGGAATTATTGGAAAGTACCATACAACATTCATAGGACTTGAATAATCTTTCTTGTATCGGGAATCGCCACACTTTGGGCATTCTTTAAGTGATTTTTGGTCCTTGTGAAACAATATACAATCATTTGGGGAAGCATATATTCTTTCAGAGATCATACCCATCGATCGTAGCATTCGTTTGGCATCATATGTTCGGCTTGGGAGTTCATTATCTTCTGGGATCATGTCATTCAGGAGAGTAAGTAGTTCCATAAAACTGGCGTCACTCCACTTGTTGGCTGCTTTCAAATTATACAGCTTCAATACGACTGAAAATGTTGTATATTTAGTGCAACCAGCATACAATGGCGTTTTTGCACAAATCTTTAACTTCTCAAACAATTTCAGGCAATCAAAAAGTTCATCTTCAACTTTCCTTGTCATTTACTCAATACGATCTTCATCATCGTTCACATCTATAATCACACCCTCCATACGATCGTCTTCACTGTTCATGCTTCTAATCATATCAAATGATCTATAAAATGTTGTGTTCTCTAAGTCACTACCTACATTGGTTTTTCCCCATGTTTATTCCAACATGTATAACTTCGATCTATTCCGTGACAGATCAGGTGTTCTTCCAACTCCTCTTGACTAATTTGTCTTTAATAACAACAGCGTAAACATGGAGAAAGGATTTGAGAAGGGTCACATGCATGATGTTCTACAAACTTGATAAACTCTTTCATGCCATCTGCATAATCTTTTGTCAACCGATTTGCATTCATACATTCTTTATTCATATTCATCATCTTTATGGGTTTGATCTTGTGAACTTGCCTAATATTATTTTTTAATTAATCAGGTAGCATTGTTTGGTCTTTATAAAAACAAATCATAGTAAAAATTACAATAAACACATGTGAAATCCATATACATGGTGTGTCCAGTAGGGTGAACATCATGTATGTATAAGATAACTGATTTAATCTAACATATATCAAATTTATTCCAAGTTAGTCATACAAAGACTGAATGATGCCTTAGAAAATACATGACATGCGAACAAGAGGAAACCAATGAGTAACATGAGAAAATAGTAATAAATATGATGCTATCTCAATGTACTCAAGGTTATGATAAGATGTTGGTCAAGATCAAATATGGGTTGGGAGTACACTAATATTTAATTGAAAAAGACTACTAAAAACTGATCCAGAAAAGGATTAAATATCCTTTTCATCAAGTCCCTTAATACAACCAATACATTAGTTATACAAAAAATCATCGCTAAAAAATCATACAGGCCATAACTACTCCTAAAAGCAGTCCATGGTAGGTCCATCGATGTCCAACTCATCTAATGGTATACTAATGTCAAATCTATCTTGGATAAGATCATAAAACCTCATAGATGACCAATGTGACTATCAATGCGTGGATGAGGATACATATTCATGACTCTCATCAGGTTCAATCTCCAATAGTCCAACAAAAGAATAAATACCAATCAACCATCTATTTTAGAGAACTATAAAACCCCATGGTAAATTACTATGCCATATGAAACCATTATATTCTATATCATCAAATTGTAATTCAAACAACTGATGATCTTTTAGTGTTATTTTAGAAATTGGTATAGAAACTGAATTTTCTCCCAAAACTAACTAGATTATAAAGTTTACCTCATTATTAAGAAGTAAATTTTATACCTCATCAGTGAAAACATCCTAAAGATGTAATACCATTGGGGAAAAAGAATCCTACAACATTCTAGCAACATCTACAATATGCCTGACTATTTGATCCATTAGGGTAAAGTGAATATATAATTATAACATGCTATTTAAAATGAAATGTGGAAACAGGAAATCATACAGACTCCTGATAAACTCATAATACAAAACATATAACCTAGTATTTCTGTCACATATACAAATAAATAAATTAGAAAAAAAATGTTACAAAGCATAAAGGTACCAATAAATAATTACATTGTTCAACCTGTTTTGTAAATTGTATATCTTCATCTGTGCCTTGTACTTGCACCCATGAATTTGAAGGTGAGTATGCGTACACGATAGTTGACCTTCTTAGAGAAGAGTATCTGGAAGAGTATAAGAGACATGAATCAATGAATATCATTAGAGTGTTGGAGAAAATGTGGTTGCTACAAATAATGTGGCAATTGGCTTGTGCAACGCGGCCTAAGTTAGAACTTTCAGGTATTGTACATTATTTTTTTCTGGAGGCTTTCAGTGTAAATGCATTTTGGAATGATCATTTTTATTCATTGTCTTTTAGGTTCTTTTGATATCCGAGGGGAAAGGGAGGGGTCTGCGGACATTGGAGGATATGTCGAAGGGTGATTTTGTGTGTGAATATGTTGGAGAAATGGCCTCTTTTCCCTTCAAGCTCCTCGAACCCCGATCACCATCAGGGTTCGTGGAGCTTTAAGGGAAAAGAGGCCATTTGGTTAGATATTAGATACTATGGAACTGTTGCAAAAATATAGGATGTAATTTCCCATAAAGTCACCCTTCGACATATCCTCCTATGTCTGCAGACCCCACCCTTTCCCCTCGGCTATCAGAAAAACCTAAAAGAAAATGAATAGAAATGATCATTCCAAAATGCATTTACAGTTAAACCCTCCAGAAAAAAATGAAGTACAATACCTGCAAGTTGTAACTTAGGCCGCGTTGCACAAGCCGATTGCCACATTGTTTGTAGCAACCACATTTGCTCTAACAATCTAATGATATTCATTTCTACATGTCTCTTATAAAACAATTTCTAAAACAAGTTGACCAACATATATCATCCTCAAAACTCATCACTAATTATGAATTACATCCCTAGACATTATCATAATCACGTTAAGACCACACTATCTATTATGGAAATACTTACTGGAATTAGGCTCAACATATGGTATCATTCCTCTCTCACATCTATATTCACTATTTGGTCCTCACACACACAATATATAAATAATATATGAAGGGAATACCATCTGTGGAACTCACATCCCACCTTGGGATCACGAGGAGGAGGAGGAAGAGGCGGGGGCGGTCGTGGCAGCGAGGGTGGAGGCGGCGGCATCGGTAGAGGTAGAGGTGGCAGCGACGGAAGAGGCGGCGGCAGTCACGACAGCGAGGGTGGAGGTGAGAGAGGCAGTGGTAGTCGCGGTAGCAGGAGCGGGGGTGGAGGCAGCGGCTGTGGCGGAGAAGGAGGAGGACGAGGAGGATGAGGAGGAGGAAGGAGGAGGATGAGGAGGACGAGGAGGAGGAATGAGGAAGAAGGAGGAGGATGAGGTCGTGCGGAGAGGGTCCTGGTTCAGCTTCCGAGAGAGCTTGACCGCCTGCAAGCGAGGATGGCCTGTTAGGGTTATTAAATAAAAACCGATAGAACCTTTATCAATGCTCATTAAAAGTGCTGATAAAGGTATGTTTTATCAGTGCTAAAATAAAATAGCTGATAAAACATTCATTTATCAGCACTTTTAGATAGTGCTGATAAAGGCATACCCCTTTATCAGCGCTTTCTGTTTAGCACTGATAAAGGGTGGCACTTCCCTTGCCCTGTTTTGTGGTAGTGCAGAAGGTAGAGGTATGTGGCGTGGTCATTAAAAACCCGATGTGAATGAGGACATAATACCATACCACAACATATACTCCCTTCCATGTGAAAGGGGAGGCCATGGGGCTAAGGTGAAACATAGATTTTTGAGAGATGGGGTTGGACCCGAAGTCTAGGCATTCGGGTGGTCCTACGTATCCCATGAGGATTGGAATCAAGACACACATAGTTTTTGATGGTGCATGGGGTTAAGATACCCTAATGGGGGTGGGGGGGGGGGTGTATGGCATGATGAATAACCCAATGTGAATGAGGACATAATCCCATACCACACCGTACAACCCTAAATTGGAATTTGGGCTAGGGGCCTGAAAAGGCCAAGGTGCCTGAGGCTGGGCCTCAGACGTGAAGGCCTGACCAGACTGCGGTTTAACTTCTTACTGTAAGGACAAAGAGAGGAGTAAGATACCCCAAACACGGCAGGTTTACTACATGATGAATAACCCGATGTGAATGAGGACATAAACCCATATCACACCGTACACTCCGGGTAAGAACTGGGGCTGGGGCCCGAGAAGGTCGAGAGGCCTGAGGCTGGGCCTCGGTCAGGAAGGCTTGACTAGTTTGCAGTTTAACATCTTGTAGTGAGGATGAAGGTATGATAAGTTACCTCATCTGGGGATGTGTATGGCACGACGAGTAACCCAACGTGAATGAGGACATAATCACATACCACACCGTACAATCCCATAAAAGAGAACCTGGGCCAGAGGCCTGAAAAGTCCAAGGGGCCTGAGGCTAGGCCTCGGATGGAAAGGCCCTATGTCCTCTCATATTGTTACCGCCTCATAATAACTCCTAATCCCACTTGAACAGTGATCGGTGTGGAAAAAAGGAGTCGGTCTCGGCTCTCCCCGTCATATGGGGTCTAATAGCTGGCATTACCCGATGGGAGTTCGTCACTTGAAGATACAACGAGGAAAAATGAACCACTACACTTGATGTTTGGGAAATCTTGGGGTGGTCTTAATGATAGAGGATAGCTGTTGACCATGTTCGAAACACAACGTCCCTTTAGTGACCAGAAATGGGAACAACAAATGAACATCAACTGTTGACTATATTCCCAATGTGGGACTTGTAATGGATTTTTTCTCAACATACCCAAGGGAGTTGGCTCGAAATGGTAAGAGAGACCTTAGGCCTAGCATCCATACCATTCAGGGGCCCTTCTATATGGGGAAGATGATGGATTCCCAATCAAAGGAGTGGGTGAAGCATAGTTGTACCCATCTATGAAAGAGGCGAACGTCTCCAGAGAGCAGGATGTATAGCTGTATCGAGGTTAGCTCGATGTGAATTGGGGAAAAATTATGCACCGCACCATATGTCTTGACCCGAGGGGAATATTCTAGCATTTGGGTTGGGCCAATAGACAAAATGTCCGGATGTTCCTATGTATCCCATATAGATGGGAATCAAGCCATACATAATTCTTGGAGGCCATGCAGTTTAACATCATGTTTTAAGGACGTGGGAGGATAGAATAATGGGGAGTGGGCACCTGGTGCGACCATTATAATCTTAGTATGAGTGGGGCTAAGGAAGTCTACACCATATCATGTAAGGATCCTCTGAGAGAACTATACCCAGGGGGGATAGTTCAAAGAGAAGAGTTAGGGGCTAGGCTTAAGATGAGGCATCTGAGCATTCCTACGTATTTCATATGGATGGGAATCAAGCCATACATAGTTCTCAAAGTATAGTTTAATGTCTTGCAGGATGATGCGCAGTTTAAATTCATGTAGGAACGGACAATTTAAGGTCATGCTAAATCGATATGCAGTTTAGGGTAATGCGAGACCATTCAGTTTAAGGTAGTGTAGGACCAAATAGTTTAGGGTCATGCCGGACCAGCATTCTGTTTAGGTTCATGCTGGACCGACATGCAGTTTAGTGTCACGCGAGACCAGTAGGCTTAGGAAAAGTATTTCTTGAGGAACTTGACATTGGTGGGAGGATTTATACACTCACCATCCATGGTCACCAAGGATTATGCTCTATTGGGGCAAACCCTATGAATTATGTAAGGTCCGTCCCATTTGGGCTCCAACTTGGGTGGTTTCCTGTCAGGGATCATTGGCTCCCAGAGGGCCAATACCAAATCGCCTTGAAGGAAAGAGCGGAGTCGAACCTTCTTGTTGAAGGCCCTAGCTATCTTATTATGATGCCTTTCCAGATTGTGCAGGGCACATATCCTATTCTCGTCAAGGGATTCAAATTAAACCAGAGGAATTTCGGATACCTTATGTGGTGCCTGTTGGCTATAGACCATTATGCGTAATGAGGGAAGCTGGATCTCAATGGGCAGGACAACCGTAGCTCTGTACATCGATGAATAGGGGGCCACCTGTGTGGAATTACGAGTCATCGTCTGATAGGCCCAGAGGGAATTAGAGAGCTTGTTCGACTAACTCTTCTTGTTCTGATCAACCATTTTCTGCAGAATGTTAGAGAGGGGTTTTTTGAACACCTCGATCTATCCATTCTCTTGCACCTGATAACTGGAGGTATGGTTTGAATGGATGTTGTACCTGACGTACAACTTCTTCAACTCAGCTGCACCGAATTTCATGCCATTATTGTTGAGGACAACATGAGGGACTCCAAACCAGTGGTTGATGTTGGAGCTCAGGAATTCAACAATGGAACGAGCCTTGACCTCCTTGACCAGAACTGCTTCTACCCACTTAGAAAATAAATCTGTGGCGGTCAGGATGAACCCGCACTGGCGAGTTGTCACCTGTGGGTAAGGTCCCACAACATCGAGTCCCCATACTGCAAATGGCCAAGAGTACTTGGTGGAGTGGAAAGGTTATGGCGGCTTATTCATGAAGTTAGAATGAATTTGGCACACATGACATCTCTTGGAGAACTCGATACAATCATGGATTATGGAGGGACAAAAGTACCCTAGTCTCCAGATCTGATGGGACAGCTTTGTCCCAGCCTAGTGGGCACTGCATGAACTAACATGAACCTCGTGCATGAACTGAGAAATCTCAACTCTTTGGATATAATAGAAGAGAACACCATCAAACCCATGCTTGTAGAGGATCTTCTCAAGATTGGGACCACTCTGGAGGGTAAACTGCAGCGTACGACATCAGATTCGCTCATGCTTGGTCCGATCAGTCGGGAGGTAACCACTTTAGAGATACTCCACAAAAGGGGCTCTCCAGTCAGGAGTTGCTTCAACCACTACATCTGAAGAACCTGGGGGTCCTAATATAGAGGCACCTATGGTAATATGTCTTACTCGCAGGCCATCGTCGTCATCTGAGGTGAAAAGAGCAATGAATCTCTGGTGTTCCACATGTATAATCAGATCATCCTGCTTGGGTTATACTAGTGATGCAGCCAGGCTGGCCAGGGCATCAACTCGACTGTTCTGAGATCAAGGGACATGAGTAACATTTAGATGAGATGGAAACTGGACCATTTGCTGGAGGGTGCACTCCAAAAAAGGAACGAGCTCTGGTTTTCTGATAACATAGACACTATTTACTTTCTTGATGACTAGTTCAGAATTCCCTTTCACTTGTAGATGGGGTAAACCTATCTCAAGGGATAGCTCGATGCTAGTGATAAGAGCCTGATACTCTTTCTCGTTGTTGGTGCATCCTTCTAAAAATTTTAATGAGTATGGTAGAATAGCTTGTGCAGGAGTAATAAAGACAATACCCATGCCTACTCTGTTGAGTTTGGGATCATTGAACCTCCTCTTGGTGGGGCTCCAGGAGGCCCCATCAAAGTGCATCTGCCAACCTGGGATGGCAGGATCTACCAAGAGGATTGACTCATTTGGAAAATCCAAGTCCAGGGACTGGTACAGAAGGGTTGGATGGGAAACTATAAAATCTTCCAATTCTTTTCCACTGACAGCCTTTTGAGGCACAAACCTAATGTCCAACTACTGGAGGATTAGTGCCCACTGTACTAGATGACCAGTCAATAGAAGATGGTTCAGAATGTACTTCAGTCGGTCTACCCAAGACACCAGCTATACCTCGTGGTGCTTCATGTAATGTTGCAACTTCTGTACTGTGAATACCAGTGCAAGGCAACTCTTCTCGATGGGGGAGTATCTGGTCTCCATATTGATGATCATATGGTTTAGATAGTAGAGACTATTTTTTGTCCCCTCATTATTCTTCTATGTGAGAAGGGTGCCGAGAGATAATTCTAGGGTAGTAACATACAAGATCAGTGGCTTTCTGAGGATGGGTGGAATCAAGACTGGAGGCTGGAGAAGATACTGCTTGATTTCCTCGAACGCGGTCTGGCATACTTCATCCCATTCATAGGCAGATCCTTTCTTCATGAGCCAGGAAAAGGTCTTACACTTGCTGGATGGATTCAAAATGAATTGGCATATGTAGGCTAAGTGGCCTTGGAAACCTCGAAGCTCCTAAATATTGCTCAGGGGAGGCATCTGACTGATGGCCTTGATCTTCTCTGGGTCAATCTCGATGCCTCAGTACCTGAAAACAAAGCCATGAAAATTCTCGGAGGTGACCCAGAAGGCACATTTCAGTAGGTTCATCTTCAAATGGTTGGAACGGAGGAAGATGAATAGTTTCTCAAGGTCCTTGATATGGTCCTGACGCTAGTGATATTTGACCACCATATCGTCCACATATCATTCCACCAATGTCCTAAGGATTGGCTTGAATATGCGGTGCATGGCCTGCTGATAAGTGGAACCTACATTATTCAGACCGAAGGGCATAACCTGGTAGCAGAATGTACCTTGGGGCCTCCTGAAAGCAGTGGAATATTCATCCTCGGGGGCCATCCAGATTTGATTATATCTATAGTAACCATCCATGAAATAGTGGGCTTAGAACCCAGCCGTAGCATCGATCAAAAATTCTATCACTAGAAGTGGAAAATCATCCTTCAGACAGTGACTATTGATATCCTTGGATTTGATGCAGACTCTGATCTGTATATTCTTCTTCCTGACTGGCACAATGTTGGCTAGCCACCTGGGGTTCTGGACCTCCTTGAAGAAGTTTTCTCTGATGAGCTTGTCAACTTCGGCCTCAACCATGGTACCATGATAGGGGTGCATCTTTTTGGGAGGCTTCTTGAATCTGTGATGATTCATCAAGAGACTAAGGCGGTGGATGACTACCTGAGGATCTGGTCCTGGAATCTTGTCGTAACTCTTGGAAAACACATCACGGTGCTGTTTGAGAAATTCCATGTACAACATCCGCTCCTCAAGGGACATGGAAGCACTGATCAATGTATGTGTCAGATATGCCTCGCTACCAAGGTTCACCTATACCGGTTCAACGACCTTGGAAGAGATGCCTTATTCAAAGGAGGGAAGAGTATCCCCCAGATCCTCTTCAACAATTGCAGAGGGATCCCCAGTAGGAGGAGCTTCCTCTGTGTCAGTAGATCTGGACAGGGGGCTGGTACCAGCCTGGACAATAGTGGACAACATATCTGGGTATTCATGTGCTGCTGAGACCATAGCGATGAAGGCAGTTGATCTGATCCCATCTGGTGTTCGGCCCAAGGGGACACGCTTGATGATATCAAAGCAATAGTGGCGCATAGGCTTGAGCTGATTTATCCCAGCCCGACATAACAGACACATATGATGTACTGTCATGGCCATGGGGTGGACATCCTGATATCATACAGGGGTAGGATTTTCTAGGATCACCTAAGCCTAGTTTGTGTAGGAGTACGAGGTTATTTTCTAATGTAGTTTGGATTTGGGAATATGCTTTCCTCTCGTACCATAGACAACAATACATTGCCCCATGTTGGGGGTCGTGGCCTCCAATCAATGGATCGAGAAGACGTAGGCATCATCCAAACCTGCCCAGGGGTCAGTTGCGACCATGACGGGCTCAACCTCACTTGCCAAAATCTGCTTATCCTTTCTATTGTAATAGTTAGCGTCCAGATAGTGGGCTTCACAAGAGGAAAACGGAGACACATCTCCTTGGAGTATGCCTACTATAGCATTGAGGGAGTACTTGATGAATTGGTTATACGATGAGGGGACTGTCGCGTGCATGTGGAGCCATGGTCTTCCCATCAATGCATTGTACACGGTGTCCTGGGAGACAACCATAAACTCGGTACTGGAAGCTAGGCCACCGAACTAGGTCTTCAAACTAATCTTGCTGACTGGGGTTTTCTTGATCCTGTCGTATCCCTGGATTATTAAATCTGAGGGATTCATGACATCTTTAGATAACCCCAGCTTCCATAGCATCCACATCGAGATAAATTTAATCTCGGAGCCAGTGTCAATGAGACAGCATCAAACCTCTATGTCATTAAATTGGTTGGTGATGTACAACGGGAAGATGTGACCCTATATGGGAGAGCATTCATCTTCTCCAGAGAATGAAATGATGGCTTGGCATTCAGAGTTCTTGACCACTTCAACATGAAATGCTTCTTCATCTTCTACCTCCGTCTCAAACTAGAGGGGGCTTCTTAAATCCCCAACAAGGGCCTCATGCATATCTTATTATAGGAGAAAGGCTTCAAGGATAGAGAGACTCACTGGGGTTCTGGTAGGATGATTGAGAACATCATACATCCACACCAAGCACGAAATTATGCTTATAGGAGGCCGCTCTGTGATTGGAAGCATGGCGGGCCCTGCCGGCTGGACTGGCGACTAGCTTATGCTGGGCATATTATGCTTCTCACTAGTCAATGCCTGAAGAGTAGCTTCTGGATAATGATCGGATGACTGAGATCAGCCTGTAGCAGGTCAAGACTAGTCACAGCTTGAACGAGGTAGCTCTTCTTGATATAGTAGCACAAACAGTGGTGGATGCAGGCCCGACGACACTGGATGAAGAGGCTACTCGTGCTGAGCTCTGCACTGGTCATGATGTATGGTCTCAATGGCATGCCCAGCCTGGATGAAAGTGCCAACTAATGTGCCCCGATGACCCATATGGCGGCAGCTCCACCGACGTTGGCGTCGGCTGGGGACGTTGGGGAGGTTTCCCTACCACTCCCCATCATTGGGAGTCATATAGGGGTTTACCACCTCAAAAGTATTAACCGAAGCATACCCTTGACTGTCACTTGAAGAGTAATCCACCACTGGGAGGATTCTGGGAGGGATCTCTATCTCAGGGGGCATGAAGTCGCCGAGAGTTCGGGATGATTATGGCATTGGTGGGCCACATTGTTTTTTCTTGCGTTGCCAATGCTTGCTCTTCTGGGAAGAGTCCAGCTGAGATGATGATGTAGAAGTGGTGGTCGTAGCTTCTGAAGGCTCCAGATGATTCAGGCATGCTCGAAAGATACCATGTCCATGAGCAACTATTTTTTGAGCTGTCCAATTATCATACTTCTGGGACCTATGGTTGAAAACCTACTGCCACTTGCCTTCGTTGTCGGTACTTCTATCTGACCTTACAAAGACAACCGCCACTTGTGCCGGGGCCGGGCCTAGCCTGTCTATGTTGTTATCAACCTACTCTTGGAGCCAGTATTTAAACACATAGTACAACTTGAGGGAGTGTCCCTGAATCTGATGATAGGGGCAGTAGTTTGGTCGATCAGTGATATTCACCTCTTCCAGCCTTCTAAAGTCAGGCAGGAATACAATCCCCTACTCTACGACACTTCTGAAATAGCCGGGATCCTAATTATCACTGAACAAGTATGTCCAGTTTCTTCTGTTCGGAAAGGGGGCCCTTGGGGCTTGGCCCTGACGAGGAGCCGGAGGGGCCTGTTGAGGAGGCAGACCTTGATTTTCCCACCTAGGCGGTGGTGGCGCATTACATGGAGACACTTGCCGATTCTAAGGCGGACGCTGTTGAGCCGGAGGCTACACCTAAGGTGGAGGGCCTTTGCATGTCTACAGGGATAGTGCCACTAGTAGCAATTCTAGTTGCCTGGGGGATTCTATTTGTGGCACTACGGCAGGCTCAACTCTGTCAGTCCTCCTCGCTGGGATTACAGGGGGAAACGGGCATGCTTGGCTGGCCTGTTGTAGGGCTTCCTCTAATAATTGGGCCTTATCGGAGAAGTCTTGGAATCCCCTAGGGTAGTTATGGGTGATAAGGGATGGAACTAGTTCCGCCTTGACGTTCCCTATGCACATCGTCAGTAGTTTCTCCTGTGTTAGTGGATTGTCAAGGGAGTATTTAAGCCCCTTCCACCGGGCGATAAAGGCCGCAACTCGCTCATCAGGCCTTTTCTTGCACATGAAGAGGTATGCGATGCTCGTTTTTTGGGTGGTGGAACTGAACTAGAAGAGGAACTTCCTGCAAAGGTCCTCCCAACTGGTTACAGATCTGATGGGGAGCTGGCTATACTAGACGAATGTCGACCCCTCCAATGTCTGAACAAAACAGCAGATCTTAGTGGCCTCCTACTACGCTATAGTCCCTAACATGGGCTCACACCTTGGGTTGAAGTGGACCAGGTGCTTTGGTGGGTCCCACATCCCGTTAAAGGGGGAGAAGGTGGGATTCCTGAAACCCGGAGGCGCCTGCTTATCATCCACCCACACCGGATATGCCTTACCATCTGGTGGGATTTCCACCTGTTGTGTTTCCAATGCTTCAAGTAGGGATATGAGTGCCGCCATAGGATCATCAGGGTGGGGTATCTATCTTGAAGGGGATCCCTAATCACGAGCGCGTTGTCGGGTTCTTCAACACGGTAGATAGGCTCAGCGGCTCGGGGAGCGACTGGTGGAGCGACCGTTGGGGCTACCGGGGGAGCCCTAGTGGGGTTCCATGGATTGTCGCACCATTCAGGAGGGTTTAGTGAGACATAATGTGCCCTCTTTCCATGAGCTCCAGCTTCAGCCCTGTCTGCAGGAGCGACATGATCTGGGTTTCTTGGGGGCATCTCGCCAAGGGGTAGTTGTTCCTGCCCATGATGTCCTGGCCTAGGATCACCATAGTCGGGTTGTTGCTCTACAGCCATTCATCCAAGAGTTCTTCCACCAACCTCTTCTACTCAGCATTTTTTTGATGCAATGTGGCCTTCTCAGAGTCTTCCTCTGTCTTCTACACTGAGGTGGATGGGTTAGAGTGCTTGACCGCTCCGACGTGCTCTTTTGCCTTACTAGAATTCCTGCTGAGTACCAACGCCTCAGTGGATGCAGGGATACCTAGGAAGTTCCTCTGCTGATGAGTAATCATCTTTGATGGGTCCAATAGTGGTGTCACACATTTAGGGGGTAAGTCTCCATCGAGAAGATCCAGCTCATCCTCCTAGTCAACTATATCGTCCATGTTGATCATGACCCTTCCTGGGGGCATGTCCTAAATATCACATAGCGAGCCGAGCTGCCGCTGAATAGGACTGAAGAGGTGGGTAGCATATTACCCCCAACCATGGATTTGCAAGTGGTGGGTAGCCTCCCTGATAATTTTGTGGAGTACCTTGATACTCTGAACACATTGCTGCTAGAGGGCCTCACGAAGACCTGGTGACTCGGGGCGCTGGGCCACAGGGAGTGCGACCAAATCGACCAGACATAATTGTTCACTGATGTCTTCGAAATTCTCTTTGATCCTTGGATAAACAACACAATGATAAAGAAGAGTGAAATGCGTTGCCCAGAGGGTGTAGCAGAAACACTCAACTTCCTCTTGGGTGAGGGACTCCGGTATGCGGAAATCCAGCGCTGCCATAGGATAGAACTTCTCGGAGAAGTGGTCTACTATGAGGATACTCCAGAATCTCCTCATCTTAAATTCTGGGTCTAGCCCCTGATTTCTCCACTCACCAACTGGGCGTGGCTGAGGAACTGGCAGTGGTACTGAGGCAAACCGCTGGGAAAACAGGCTGGCCGGTGGAGAGTACGATGAGTGGGCTGACTGACCACCGATTCTCAGGCTATCCTCCAAATATTGTAGCAACCTGGCCACTATGTTGCGAAAGGAGGGGCTAATGGACACCATTCTCAGCTCAGCAGCCAGGGATACTAGTGATAGGCCGTAATGCTGCTCACCTCCCATTGGTCCACAGAATAGCTCTACGTGATCTCTTGTGGATGTAGAAAGTGCTTCTGGTGAAGATGGTGGTGATTGCACAACCGTAACCTGCGGGGTCTCTAGATTTTCATCATTATGGATATACCTACGAAGGGAGGTGAGAATCCTATGGACCTCGCATTCCAGGCGCACCAGGCTGATGTGCCTCGTCCCTGCCCCAGCCCTTGACTCAGATGAGTGACGGGAGGGTTCCCAAGCTGAGCCATACTCCACATCAGAGTCTAAGAAGTAGACCGGTTTTATCTCCATATGAACCTTCTTATAATTATTCTTATGGAGGTGGCAGCCCGCCTTCCTACCCCTGGGTGGCTCCTTCGGACAGGGCAGATTTCGGACACAGGGTCCTTCGGCCGCACTGGTGCTGGGTCGGAGTGGGTTTCCACTCAAAAAAGCTGGGGTGTGAGGATCATCGAGACAAATGTCGAAAGTTACATGGGTAGGACCTCCATGTATAGAACTAGAGCAGGAAAAACCTCCGCTGGGACCGGTAGGAGCATGGGGAGGACCTCCACGCTTGGTGTGGGTGGAGCAAGGCTGACCTTCACCCCTCTGGTTACCAGGGTGAGGAAGAACTTCCCCGGCTGTTGAGAGGATGCGGGGAGGATCCCCACATTGAAGAGAGATTGGATGTTCAATATCCCTACACCGGCGGCCAGGAGCAGGAGGAGCGACTCCATATCCAGTGTAATAGGCATCGGAGAGGCTTCTGTGTTGAGCATCACTGCCGCAGGGGAGACCTTAATTCGGATTGGGGGTAGCACGGGGCAGATCTCCATGCCGAGCCTCAATGTGGGGCAGACCCACACTCTGTGTGGTAGTGTCATGGGGAGGACCTCCGTATGGGGTGGAATCGCTACAGGTTGGTTCGCAGCGACCACTATTTGTGCCTTCGACCCGGAGAGTCAACCCAGCCTGCCCATGGGGCGGTTGGGGCCTCGATCCTGATTGGGCATATAAGCGCCCCTACTCATTGTATGTACGGACCTGATGATATGCGTTGGTGGTGGCTTGGGCCATAGTAGCCGTCGACATTGACGCACCTTGGCGGGCGTCCTCCTCAGCTTGTGCCCGAGGCTGGCATCGGGTCGGACGAACCGGGGCTGGTGGTATATGTGCATAGCTTACCTACTCCTCCTCCAACAAGATCAGGTGGTGGCGGTGAGACAGCCGGGTGGGAGCCCTCGTTGGGAGCCCCTGGATTGGGACTCTAACCGGCATGGGCTATACATGACCTACCTCGCCAGCATAATGCTGCGAGTCGTCAAAGCACTCTGGGGATAGGCTTCTGACATAGTTATATGTCATGGTGGGGAGAAATGGCTCCCTACGCAGCCCTTGGAGGCAGAATTGACAGCAAGGAGCAGACACCTCCAGGTCTAGGCGGGCCATATCCCGTGTAAGGGATGATTCCCTCTTCCTCATAAAGATGCACAAGTTTGTTAATTACCCTTATTTGGATAACTTCCAATGGGGAGATGGGGCTTGGGCGCCCCACGGTCGTGGATGCAGAGGCCATCGTGGAAGTAGTGAAGCCATGCGAAGCAGCTGTGCTGGTGTTGCCCCTGCCCCTGCGTAGATGGGCGGGTAGTGATCACGTTCTTGAGGCAACAGCCTGATTCCTGAGAAGCAGGGAGATGAAATCGTTGGTGCTGAAAGAAAAAGGAATCGAAAAGCAATGGCCCAGGGCCATCTCGTCTCCCGTGATCAGTAAGAGGGATCCACATTGACAACATCACAGAACAGGATGTCCAACGCTCTACTACCCCAGATTCTGGTAACTTTCATGCCAGGCCCGCTATTTTCAAGGTGGGACTCATCACCAAATATCTAGATCTGGTGACATGTCAATCCATCGGTTCCCCGAGTGTTATTAATCTCTATATTGAGGATAAGAACTTCACATTGGGTTCACCATTTCTATTTCTGAATCTTTTTCTGAGGCGCACACGTCCGCCTCATTCAGGGGCGAGGGGCGTAGTTTTTTTACCCTGCATTCCCTCTTTCCAAAGGCGGGAAACATCTGCTCCTTATTCAGGGACATCTGCTCCTTGATCGAAACGGGATTAGGATGATGGGATGTCGGTTCTTCCTTTTGTGGATTCATCCTCAAGAACTTTTCACCTATTCCGGGTCTCTGTTATAGCCTTAAGATGTTGTTCGTGAAACTCTCCTCGATGTCATATCTTCATGGATGCCAGTTAATTACGCTGCTTCTGTCAGGACATTCCAAGGGGTCCAGTCAGGGAAGTAACATTCGGTCATGGGAGTAGTCACGCTGGGAATCACTAGCATATGTTGATGCTGGGGATTTAGTTTTTCTATCAAATATCCCATATTATAGGGATTCTCAAGGGCGTGGAGGCTCGAGGCATCCCACAACGAATGAGTGGAATCATATTCCTTGAGCATGTATCTGAGGTTTTCCCCAGGTTCCCATGTTTAACACAGGGTATGCCACAATTTTAACGTCCAGTGGAGACAGATCAAGTTTATTAGAACATTGAATAGAGTGGATTAGATGGAGAAACCCCCTGGAGGGAACACCGATATTGGGGCCAGTATGTGGGAGGCTTCCCGAGTGCTGTTAAATGGAACGGGGAATGGGGTGGCATGACCCCACCGACATGTGGTATCCCGGGTAAGAATTAGGATGAATGATGGAAGGTTTCGTGAGGGGGGGGGGGTGGTGAATGGGATGGAACCTTCATGAGGATGACGATGGTTTTGGGATTTAGCCTTGAAGAGGTTTTCTACGTATCTCCGGGGTCGGGAATCAAAGTCCATGTAGTTCCTATGATGATGGCTTGCCACCGATTGTGGGTTTCAATGGCTTACCACTGGATTGGGATGCAATGTATTATTGCTGGATTGAGGTCACAATGGATTACCGCTAGATTGAGCGACAACGACTTACTGCCAAATGGAGGTTCAAAGTATAACGTCATGCGAGATGGGGGTGAACCGACATGAAGGGTGTCAGAATAGCTGGGTGTTGGGATTGAACCTTAGGGAGGCTTCTTACATACCCTTCTTTGGCAAGGATCAAAGACCACGTAGTTCAGGTGGCATTTAAGGCTTACGCTCTGAGGTAGCCCATGGCGTCGGTGAACCTATGTGAATAAAGACCTGGGGTCCAGGTGGATGGTGGGATTGAACCTCAGGGACACTTCCTACATACCTTGCCTTGGAAAAGATCAAAGTCATCGTAGTTTGGATTTTTGGTGAACTGACGTGAATGGGGTCAAAACGACAGGGTGTTGGTGGGCTTGAACCTCAGAGAGGCTTCCTACGTACCTTGCCTTGACAAGGATCAAAGTCCACGTACTTCAGGATGGGGAGTGGGGATTACACTCTAGGCTTCCCATGATGATGGGAACTTGGTGCACCGATGGAAAGATGGTTGGGACCAATGGATGGTGGTGGGCTTGAACCTCAGGGAGGATTCATGCATACCCTGCGTTAGCAAAGAACAAAGACCATGTAGTTCAGGATGGTAGGGTGTGGGGCTTACACTCTAGGCTGCCCGGGGTGTCAGTGAACCGATGTGGAGGAGGACCCGGGGTCCAATGGATGTTGGGATTGAACCTCATAGAGGCTTCCTAAGTACCTTTCCTTAGCAAGGATCAAAGATCACATAGTTCATGTATGGGGCATGAGTCAGTGAACTGACATGAAGATGGTCAGAATGACCGTGTGGCGGGCTTTAACCTTAGGGAGGCTTCTTATATACCTTACCTTGACAAGTTTCAATGTCCTCGTTGTTCGGGTATAAATAAGGGGATATTGTACTGACGTGAAGGGGTGCCAGAACAACTGTGTGCTGGGCTTGAACCTCAGGGAGTATTCCTACGTACCTTTTGTTGGCAAGGATCAAAGACTAGGTAGTTCGGATGGGTGTGGTGCTTACACTATCGGCTGCCCAGGGTTGGTGCTTACTTAAAGCCCACGTGATTCATGCTCGGTGTGAGAAACAAGAGGCAGTAGAGACCTGACGATCATGTCACGAAAGGTGCGTCCATGGGAAGTGCAGTGGGGCTTACTTGTTGTTAGCAGCCCAAAGAGGTTGAGATTTACTCCAGGGGGGAGGCTCAATGGTGACAATGTGCAGCGGGAGAGGGACTTGGGACCGATGAAAGGAGAAGCACCATTCCTTGTCACGCCCTTCACTGGCCCTAGGGACTGGAGATGAAAGGAGGAGCATGGATATCGCCTCCTAAAACCAATATAGGGGCTTACATTAAGATGGTTTCCCTTTCCCCATAGAAAAACGCCACTCCTATAAGGAGGATATCTTCCCCTGTGGAGACTAGTGGGCATGGAGAATGTCCATGGTGGGGGTACCCTGTGTGCGAGGCACGGGACGGGGTCATAGTTTAAAGTCATGTACTGAGGATGAAGGTTCTTGGAAGTTGAACGTCCTTCAGCTCAGATGATGTGGGATTTCTCCACACCCCTAGGACTTACATAACCGGTACCTTCCGATTCTTTGTGCAGAGAGGGTACTGACAAATCCGTCGTGAGGGGTGTCATGGAGAGAACCATCGAGGGGTCCACATTATCATGGCTATGGGAAGAATCAATATCCATTAGCATTACTATGTGAAGAATCATGAGGCAAGGAAACGCAACAGGTAGTATCATACAAGGTACTATGAAGTCACATCGCGCAAACCTAGAGGGTCGCACTGGAAAAGGAATTGCAAAGCAGAGGGGTTCATATGGAGGGACCTTGTAAAGATCTATTGCTCTGTATGGCGGAGGGCACTTGCAAAGGGGTGTGCTTCACGAAGTGTGGTGCCTTAGCCTATGTATAGGGTAGAGGTGCATATGGGAGGTGATTTGTGAAGTGAAGAGGCATTCACGAAACACTACCTCACGAAGCAAGGTGTCATGAAGAAATGTGCTTTGTGAAGTACAGTGACCCTGCCTTATCATTCAGATCATGTGTACATGGGGGGTGTTTCACGAAGCATAAATGCTCCATGATGACCCAGGTCCCCTTGGGGATCCCCTTCCTTCACGAAATCCCATAGGCTTTGCGAAAGGAATCTCTCTCAGAAGAGGGGATCAAAACAAGAAAAAGGGGATGCACTTCACGGAGCAAAAGTACCTCGCACAACTCATGGTTCGCAGATCAGAGAGTGCTTTGTGATTTGGGAGCTAAGAAGTCGAAAGGTTGAACTGTCCATCCCTTGGGCTCAGGGGTAGCTCTGTATTTATAGTCAAGAGATGCCACAAAGAAGAATTTATTCGGCATGAAGAGGGACTCGATTGCTTCATGGCGGGCTCACGAACGTCAAATGCGTTCGCGGAGCATCCTGCCTCCTTGATTCGCGGCAGGCTGGCAAATGTCAAATGTGTTTGTAGAGCGTCCCACCTCCTTGCTTCACGGTAGGTTGCGAACATCAAAATAATTCATGGAGCATTCATCCTCCTTGCTTCGCGAGGGCCGTGGTACTGGGGGGGACTCCGCAAAATAGCATTGCAAGGCAGTCAACGATGCCTTCTTTTTGGATTCTTCTCTATCCCAAATTTTGGCACCAACAAATTCCCCCTCCCCCTCAGACTTGGATCTGTGGAGAGATAAAGGGTTGAAGTTTGAGGGTAATCGGTAAAATCCTCATATGTTCGTGAAGCTGGATTACAAAGAGGGCTCGCGAGGCAGATAAAGGATGCGCGGGCCGAGCGCACTGCGAAGCTCGGCGTGAACTGGACACGCCACAAAGCTCTGAAGATTGTTGCCTATAAATAGGAGAGATTCCCTCTCTTTTGTCATTTCCCTTCTCCATGAATTTTTCCTTTTGCACTCTTGATTCACACAGCTCCGCGTACTCCGCGTGTGTTCTCTGTGAATTTAGTCTTCAGGGTGCACAGTGAGTTCTCGACTCCGCATTTGCGATCTGCGATCCTGCACTTGAACACCTAGGTAGGGCTCTGCGAACAGTATTCATGACCAGTCTTCCCGAATGCACTCTGTGAACGCTCTTCGTGAACCATCCTGAAAATCATCCAAGTCCCAAAATTGAATGGCCCACTAAGAAACTGCCCAGGGGGTCCTTGCGGATGCCACATGGAGGGATGAGATGGCGAATAGTCTGGGACTAGGAGAGTTAGTCTGTAGCCACTCAGACCATAGTTCATTGGTGGAGGTTCAATCTAATATTCAGAAGAACTAACCATTGTGTAGGAGGTTTCCCTTGTATGGATTCGGTCTGAGGGATGACATCTTCATCCCTGAACCAAGTAGGGATAAGCCATCTTACTAGTTCTAGAGCATACTGTGTCAGCATTGATGGTTCAAGGCGGCCGATGGTCATGCCCAGGAGGACTTCACGCTTATTATTTCCAACTGCTTATACAAAAATCTGAAAAAAATTTATGGGAAGGCATTGCAGCCGGAGATGTACCCTTCTTTGTACCAAACTACCCTCAAGGTGGCGTTGCGGATCCCAAAGAAGGGGTTGTCCAAGGAATGGGACCTGCACCAGGGCAACAACTTCATAGATGATTGGGTCGGGGACTACTGGGTATGCGTCTCGTGTGAGGAGTTTAGAGCAGAGTTGAGAAGAGTGGGCCAATATGAGGCAGCTTGGGATTCCCAGTTTCACATCTACCAACCGAAGTAGCTAATGCTGGAGCTGTTGAGCCAGTGGTCACCGGGGACCAATACCTTCCATCTACATCACGGGGAGGTCAGAATCAGCTTATGGGATGTGCATCAGATCTCAGGGGTCCCGATAATCAGGGTGATTTACGAATAATTACTCCCTACTATGGGTGCATAGGAGGATCAAGAGCAGATGCCGTGTCTGGCTATGGTATTGATGGAGCTTGTGCCAGGAGAGGATAAAGAGGCAGTGAGGGATGTACACTTCAGGCGTTGGTTGAAAAGGTTTCTGAACATCCCGGTAGACCGAAAGTTCCCGGTGAGACCTCAAACATTCCCAAGAGGGGCCCAGAGTAAGGAAAACTCATACTGGCAGCTATTGGAGAATAGCCAGTGGAAGACCTGGGGGTTCGGTGTCAGCACTGAGCAACAACCAATAGTCAGGCTGGTGACATTCATCACAGCTATCATCTGTGGTTGGATCTGGCAGGTGAGGGATACCGACATGGGAGTGCGACCAAGCACTTTCATCATGGCGTCCACAATGGCGACAGGAGGGTGGGTCAACCTAGGGATCCCGATCCTTTCCAAGTCATATAAGACGTAGTGGCACATCAGCGAGGGGAAGAGGCCAAAGAGGATCTGTGGGCCATTCTACCTCCTGTATGGGTGGATAGCGGCACACATCAGGGGAATATATGAGTACCCAAACCCTATATTTACTCCAGGGTCGAACATACACCCCTCGATTCTCAACGATGTAGGGATTTTTCCAGCCAAGATGACCATACCATCGATATTAAATTGAGTATGGAAGGTAGAAGAGTTCTACATCCATCCGTTCCCGTTGCCGATGGGGGTATTTACTGATGAAGATCGGGGAGTGGAAGAGAACTGGGCCTACCTTCTGGCCTTTAGAGGTGGAGTCTTGGTGGCCAGGGTGGACTACGAGCATCTTTGTGAGCCATACACCCCACACCGGTTTGCAAGGAAATTCTGGTGCCTACAGTGACTGACCCCACAAGTCTACTTGGAGGTGCGTCACGATGAGCACCCGTGTGTGATGAGGCATATGTGCTTCATGTTCGTATGGGAAGATGGGAAGATGCGGAATGAACTACCTCCTCCGACCATCTTCGTCAGGCTGGTAAAGGAATATGCCTGAGCTAGGATTCGGCCTACCCAGGGGAGACGCTGAAGCGGCCAACCATCATGTGTGATGAGGCTTCCTACATACCCTGCCTTGGCAAGGATCAAAGACCACATAGTTCGGGTGGAATTTGGGGCTTATTCTCTAAGGCAGCCCATGGGGTCAGTGAATCAACGTGAATAAGGACCTGGAGTCTAGGTGGATAGTGGGACTGAACCTCAAGGAGGCTTCCTACGTACCGTGCCTTGTAAAAGATAAAATTCCTCAAATTTCGGATTTTTGGTGAACCGACGTGAATGGGGTCGGAACAACAAGGTGCTAGTGGGTTTGAAGCACAGGGAGGATTCCTACGTTCCTTTCCTTGACAAGGATAAAAGTCCACATAGTTCAGGATGGGGCATGTGGCTTACACTCTAGGCTTCCCATGATGATGGGGGCTTGGTGCACCGATGCGAAGATGTTCGAGACCAATGGATGGTGGTGGGATTGAACCTCATGGAGGATTTCTATATACCCTACCTTAGAAAAGATCAAAGGCCATGTAGTTTAGGATGGAAAGGTGTGGGGATTACAATCTAGGCTTACTAGGGTGTCGGTGAAATGACATGGAGGAGGACCTGTGGTCCAATGGATGTTAGGCTTGAACCTCATGGAGGCTTCCTACATTCCTTGACATATAAAAGATCAAAGACCTCGTAGTTCGGGTGGCGAAGGGGCTGTTGAACCAACTAGAAGGGGTGTCGGAACAACCGGATGCTGGGATTTAACCTCAGGTAGGCTTCTTACGTACCTTGCCTAGGCAAGGATCAAAGACCTCATAGCTCGGGTAAAAAGAACGGGGTTTTAAACCGACATGAAGGGGTGTTGGAACAACTGGGTGCTGGGCTTGAACCTCAAAGAGGATTCCTATGTACCTTGCCTTGGCAAGGATCAAAGACCACATAGTTTAGATGGGTGTGGGGATTACACTCTAGGCTACCCAGGGTGAGGATGCCAGTTCCGATGCTTACTCTAAGCCCTTGTGAGTCATGCTCGGTGTGAGAAACAAGAGGCAGTAGAGACATGACGATCACGTCGTGAAAGGTGCGTCTGTGGGAAGTGGAGTGGGGCTTACACGTGGTTAACCACCCAGAGAGGTTGGGACTTACTCCAAGGGGGAGGCCCAATGGTGAAAAAGTGTAGCAGGAGAGGGATTTGGGACCGAAGAAAGGAGAAGAACCATTCCCCATCACGCCCTTCGCTGGCCCTAGGGACCGAAGATGAAAGGAGGAGCAGATATGACACCTCTTACAATCAATCTAGGGGCTTACACCGATATGGCTTCCCTTTCCCCGTAGACAAACTCCAGTCCCATAAAGAGGATATCATCTCTTGTAGAGACCAGTGGGCCTGGAGAATGTCCGAGGTGGGGGTACCCCGCGTGCGAGGCACGAGGTGAGGTCACAGTTTAACGTCATGTGCTGAGGATGAAGGTTCTTTGTAGTTTAACACCCTATATCATGGATGAGTTGGGTTTTATCCACACCCCTAGGACTTACATAATCGGTACCCTCTTCTACTTTGTAAAGAGTGGGTAAAAGCAATGTTGTGGTGACAGGGTGTCATGGAGAAAACCATCGAGGGGACCACGTTAGAGTGGCTATGAGAAGAAGAAATATCCATTAGCATTACTATAAGAAGAAGAATGAGGAAAGGAAATGCAATGGGCAGTATCTTCCAAGGGATTTTGAAGTCACATCATGCAAACCTAGAGGGTCACACGAGAAAAGGAATTTCCAAGCAGAGGGGTTCATAGGCAGGGGACTTCTGAAGCTCTGTTGCTCAGTGTGGAAGAGGGCACTTATAAAGGGGTGTGCTTTGCGAAGTGGGGTGCCTCAGCCTAGGAATTGGGAAGAGGTTCATATGGGAGGTGCTTCATGAAGTGAAAAGTCATTCGTGAAACATTTCCTCATGAAGCAAGGTGTCATGAAGCAATGTGCTTCAAGAAGTACAGTGACCCTTCCTTAGCATGTAGATCATGTGTACATGAGGGGTGTTTCGCGAATCATAAATGCTCCAAGATGACCCGAGTCCCCTTGGAGATCCCCTTACTTCACGAAAGCCCTTAGGATTCGCAAAAGGCATCCCTCTCGGAAGAGGGGATCAAAACGAGAAAAAGGGGAGGCACTTCACGGAGCAAAAGTACCTCGCACAACTCATGGTTCGTAGAGCGGAGAGTGCTTCATGATTTGGGAGCTAGGAAGTCGAAAGGTCAGACTGTCTGTCCTTTGGGCTCAGGGGGAGTCTAGTATTTATAGACAAGAGGTGTCGTGGATAGAGTTAATGCGGTGCAAAGAGGGACTTGGTTGCTTCGTGGTAGGCTCACGAACATCAAATGCAATTATGGAGCATCCCGCCTCCTTGCTTCGCGGAGGGCTCGTGAATGTAAAAGAGTTCGCGGAGAGTCCCACCTCCTTGCTTCGTGGCGGGTTGCGAACATCAAATGTGTTCATGGAAAATCCTGCCTCCTCACTTCGTAGCAACTGCAGTGTTAGGGGGACTCCGCAAAATAGCTTCGCGAGGTAGTAAAAAGTGCCTTATTTTTGGCTTCTTCTCTATCCCTAATTTTGGCACCAACCCTACACTCATAATTTTCCACAAAATCATGGATTGATAATGGAGAGTGTTCCTATGATGTGTATCACATGGATTGAAAAATATTTAACTTGATCAGTTGGTTACCAAATTCCATGGATATGATAGATACATGTACATCAATTTTAGTTATATTTTTCATGAGGAATGGTCTTCCTAGAATCAAGGTAGATAAAGAGTAATATATATCACATTTTATGTTAAGGACATAGAAATGAATAGGGAACGTAAGATCATTAACCCGAAAAAGGTCATCCTTGATTATTCCCTCAGGATTAGCAAGTCTATGGTTGGATAACTAGATGAAAACACTCATTTAGTGCAAGGAACCTCGACCAAGGTTGGAGAATATAGATTTTTACATGATATTTATTGATGCTACTAAGTCTATGAGTGAATAATAAAAGTTATAACTCCCTATTTTGAATGGAACATTCAATGTACTTAGATCATTTCACTTCATGGGAATGAACTATTGGGTTGAAATTTTTTCAATGGTCATAATATGTCTCTTATGAGTGCACAATTCCATAATAAAATTGGAATACTTAGGTATTTTTTTATGGAATATAATAAAGAAAATGTTTAACTCAATAATTATAAACATTTAAATAATTTCAGAATTATGATGAAAGGGATTCTTAGGCTTAGAGATATAATTAGGAAAATGAATTGGGTTCCTTAAAGGGGTGTAAGGAGGTGATTGGGTGACATCAACTTATTTTTTGGATTTACTTTTATTTTTCCATCTCAACATATAAATTAGATTTATTATATTCACCATGAGGCATATAAATTTACTTTCTAGTTATAAGTGCAATTTCACTTAAATTATCCTTGGGTTTAGATAATAGTTGAGCTAGGATTTGAGAAGAATTAAATTGTTTCTAATTTATTATGTGGGATACAAGCTTTCCAATTTTATTTCCAATATTATTTAGTCTAGAATGGATGGAGGAAATATCTTCAAAAATAATTTCCCATGGTTTCTGATAAGAAGTTTCATGTTCTGTATTGGGTTTTTTTTGATTTGGGTTATTAGGAAATAAATTTAGTTGGGTTAGGAATTGATAAGGCTCACTAGGATAGTGGAACCTATGAGAAGGTGTTTTTGTTATTTAAAGTAGAGGAAAAAGTATAATGTTTTTGGAATTTTCCACTACCATGAACATATTGGAATTGGTTTAGATTTTGAGGAAGGAATTAATGAGGATGATAGAAGGGGTTACTATACCTTAGGCCTCGATAGTCCTTCCAGCCTGGGTTATTGGTAGAAGAGGAGGGATCATAGTGGGGTTGGTTAGAGTTTCTAACAAAATATCTTGATTTTTAAGGGATAGTTTTGGATAAGAAAATACCGCATTAGGCTCCAATGTACTAGAAGAATTGGATGGATAATCTTGTAGTTGTGGAAATATTTTAGTTGGATGAGCTGGTGAGCTGCATATTCCAAAGTTTTTTATAGGTATAGGGAACTGAGATTTTGGTGAAGAAGGGGATGGGGTTTTGGCAGCCCCAACTAGTTGTCTCACAAGACCTATAAGCTCACTCATCTCCTTGGTCATCTTCTTAGGATAAATGAATTGACTGTCTTGGACATGTTTGACTTGATCATGACCTTTAGTATGTAATTGATGTGTTTTTATATCCATGTTACCTATGATATCTCATACAGTTTCATGAGTTTTTCAGCAAGAGAACCACTACTTGAGGCATCGATGACAGTTCAATCCATATCCAATAACCCCTCATAGAAGTATTTTATCAAGATATAGTTATGGATTTGGTGGTGTGTGAAAGTTTACACAATATTTTTAAACCTCTCTTAGTGCAAATGGATTTATTCATTAGAGTTTTTATGAATACCACTAATTTCCTTTTGGATAGAAGATGTTTGAGTAGCGGGAAACAATTTTTCTAAAAATAGACACTTCATGTCATTCCCCAAGTTTATGTAACTAGGAGGGAGGTAGTAGATACATGATTTTTCAGAGTTAGCTAGGGATAATGGGAATTCTTAAATTTTTATTTTTTCTTCAGAAACCCCTTGAGTCTTCATATTAGACCATACAACTTGGATATATTTGATGTGAATATGTAGAAACCCACCGAATAGTACATAGAATTGAGAAAAAATATGAATCAAACCCAATTTTAGTTTGAAATTAGCCTCAAAGTTTGGTTATTGAATAATAGGGGGCTAGTAATTTATATCAGGGGAAACATGTTCTTTAAGTGTATGTTTCTTAGGATTTTCCATGTCAACACTAACTAGAACAAAAATGTTTTTATTATCCTTAATTTTCTTCATAATTCGGTGAATATTATCTCAATTTTAGGTTTAAAAAAATCTGATGTATTGTTTGGGAATATATAGGGAATTCTGGTAAATTAAAAAAGGATGAGTAAATAGAGTTTTTTTCTGGAACTATTTTTTTTAATTTTGTTACTTCTAGTATTTTTTATTTTTTTTACAAAAAATGAAAAAAATGAACGGATACTAATTGAACCATCCCCAGAAATGAGGCCATTTGAAGAACGTATGATTTTCCCATCGATCTTTCAATGGTTTTGTGTTTTTCTATAATGTGTATAGTGACACTCGAGTGAATTTCTAGATGATGGTATTATATTTTGAAGTCAATTGTTTTGGTTTTTCCTTCTGAATTAGGGGGGTTGTCTATAGTTCTTAATTAATTTGATTTCTGGATGAATTTTTATTTAATATTTTAATAATTATCAGGAAGATTTCATCATTGGTTATGTAATCTTATGATATCCATGAGGATTACAAAACTTTTAACTCAATTAATATCCATTTTACAAGGTGATTTCGATCAAAATTGCGAATTTGGTTTTATTTAATCTAACCCTTAACTATGGTTATAATAATTATAAAAATATCATTGTTGGAAGCATGAATATTTTATGTACCCCAATAATTTATGGAATCAACATATAAAACAAAAACACTAATTAATCTATAACATATTTTGTTTGACATGAATGATATTAATTGATTGAATGTTAAATAAAAAAAAGATCTCAATCAATTAACATCCCAAAAATTATGAATCACACCAATGGAAGATTTACTCATTCATCTGACTCATTAATAATATGTATAAATTGTTTTTTGTGGTTTTTTTAAATGAAAAAGGAAAAGAGTGAGATGAGAAAAGAGTTGTGTGGCAACACACACAATAACAGTAAAGGGAAGTAAAATAATCACTTTGGATTGATTGATAAAGTGAAGGAGGGAAGGGTGTTGAAATTGATTTAAAATATTTTAAGACCATGAATTCTAAAAAATATAGGGTGGATGATAATAATAAAAGATGATAACGAGACATGCATTTAACATCTATTGAAATTACAATCACAATAACACAATTACAATTGAAAACAGTAGAAGTACATGAAAGGAAAGTATATAGGAATGATATATTAAATATAAAATATAGTTTTTTAGGTATTATAAGTATTTTTAAAGATTTTTTATTCCAATGTTAATTTTTGAGTGCTTATGTTCCAATCCCTTTCATGGAGAACATGGGAATGAATTTATAGCCCATGGTGGTGGATTGTTCTCCTTCTAAAACGATCCCAAAACACAGATTGACAATTTTACCATTTAGATAACTAAATATCAATATTTATTCTTATTAAATGTTTTATATATGGGTGTGGAAAATTTTCCCTTCAAATATTTCATCCATTGGATTTTTTAATCAAAAGATAGGTGTTTTTTCTGAAACCATGTGCTGATGTCTTGAATTATCCTATATTTTTCCATAGAATAAATGTGGATAGATTTTAGGTTTGGAAGATTCCATCTAATTGAAAAAAATTATTCTAATTTTTTAATGCTATCTCTTTTTTTTATACCTACAAAATTTTAGCTCAATTGGGCAAGTGGATTGGGAGAAAAGTGAATTATTTTGAGCTATTGTAAAATCCTAGAAAGAATTGTGGGATGTAATTTTTTGACACTATGGGGAAATTTATTAGTTTATTTGGAAATTTATTTTTTATCCAATATGTTTTTGGATATTTTTAAACATATTCCAAAGTTTCAACAAATTTAAGCTTTTTGATTGAGCCCAAAAATTCAATCTTCATGGCTAGTCCTGTTTTCTCCATAGAATCAATGGTCCTTATTTTGTGGTCTATATAGCCCTTCAAATGGGTGAATTTGATAGTACAACAATTGAATAATTTTTAGTAACTTAATAAGGAACAATAAATAATAAGAATAATTTTTTTGATAATTATGGTGAGAGTTATGATTAAAATAGTAAATTGACTTGAATCTAGATAGATTCAAACAATGATAAAAAATTATATCTAGTATTAAAAGATGGACATTTCACAGTAATTTTTCAATTTTCCTTCAAAAACATTAAAGGGATTATATTAAAAATTATGAATAAGTTAATAAAATCACCACTACATCCAACTCATGACCTATACAGGACTCGATCCCTTACACAAGCTTCTATTTCAAACCACAACTTCTCCATATATGACATACTCGAGTTTACCACACAATGGTACCAAAATTAATTATTGAAACCATCTTTTCCATAGAGACATATATGAATATAGAAACTCTAGGATTCCAAGATCTAAGATCTTTATACCAAACACATTGGTTGCTAAAACTAAGGTTGAACCAGAACTGAATTCATCAGTGACCAACCATCACTACCTCCTCTAAGTTCAACCAAATAACATTAATCATACACATCATCCAACTGACCACCCCTTACACTAATTAAAACTAATTCATGCATAACCACGTACATGAATCATCATGCATAAAATTTCCTAGAAAGGCATTATAACCCCCACTATTTACTCTAATAGAGTGATTTTCCCAAGAGTCATGGACCATCGGTCGCAAAATCACTCTTCTTTTTAGTTGTCCATAGAAGAAGGTGTAAGATACACTAAACCCGATCACTCATAATGTTTTTTGGAAACAAGAATATTATTTCAATCAAGTTTCACCATGTACCACCCATATCATAAGTTTCTTCTCAAGCTATTGTGTATCCACGATGCTCCAAAACCCAGCCTTATATGTTGAGTAATAACACTCAGGGTGCTCTATACTCCATGGATACAAGAAAATGTGAAATAATTTTCTTTGGTACTTAAAAATATTACTCATATATAAGGATTTTTTTAATGAGAAATTAAATTATGGAATTAACCTCAACTATCCCTTCAAAATGAGTAACTTAACTTGGGTAACCATTTCACCGTACGAGGCATTGGCTCACTAGTAACAAGATTTAAATTTTTCAAACTAAAAGGTCTTTTAAAAAATCCCTCAAAATGATTCACTAGGGTCATAACCTATGAAACATTTTGTAGATACATATATCCAAACATATCAATATGGCTGCAACATTAGAAAACCAAATTGAGGGTCCATAGATTCCTAGTTCAGCTAAACAGAATGCCACTGGGTGCTATATGGAAAAATCCACATAGGCTACAGTTGACACCTTACATAACATAACCTACCTAATAAAAAATCCCACAGGGTTCTTACTAATTAAATTAATTATAATCAATCAGTTAACAAGGTATACTACAACATCTGTTCATAAGGGGTCCACACCATCAACATTGTCCTCCTCACATTCATCATCACCATCAATGTGACACCACAATTCACTACACTATAGTATCATATGAACTGCTATCAAAAGTAGACACACATAGGGATTTAGATAACTAAAATTTCACTAATAAATCATTTATGAAACAATAATACAATTTTTTTTAACACTAAGTAGCTGAGTTTTTCATTATCAAAACAATTACACATAAGTAGTACACATGTCATGAAAAAAATTTGTACTAAATATGATGAATGTGACCCCTATTGTGGATATAAATGAGATTCAAATACATATTATATTAATAACTCAACATCCATTTGAATCTCCCAAGGTAATAACATATGATCATAATCATACAAACCAAGAACATAAATACCAAGACTTGGTAACATGGACTTCCCTTGATAAAAGTGTTTGTGATGCACCATATTGAGTTTCATCAAAATATCCACCAAATGTTTTATGTCACTTGTCTAATAACTCCCCAAAATAGAAAAATAAGACAGGATCTAATACCATTTTGTAACATCCCAACCCAAATCACCAGAATTTAGATAGAATGTCACATGACCATAGGCATGTATCTCCATACTCTAGAGGCCACCGACTAGCATCAATTATCTCAAAAGGAACCATAGGGAGACTATAACCTATATCAGAGTACAATAATAAATAAATATCAAAACTTGTAAACAATTTAAAATCATATTATGTAGAAAACAATGAAATACCACTAGTATAAGTTCATAAACAATGAACACAAACCCAAGTACAAGGATACAATCAACCACCAATCCAATCATAATTACAGATAAAAAAGGGTATAAGTACAAGAGTATTTGAAAATATAAGCCTCACCTTATCTAAGTATCCTAAATCTTAGTGATCTATCATGTTCAATGGTCAAATTGGGTCTCAGAATTTCTTATACCTAAAAAGAGTGAGGGATAGTTTGGTATCCAAGTGCGATGAGAACTTGAGTATTGTGTGGGTAATACATAGTAGGGAAAAACCATTGTGGTCCAATATCTAAATAGTTATATGAAGTGTATGTGCATGTGATAATATAAATAGAAATTAAATTAGAATAAAAAACTACACATGAATATCATATAATCATTGAATCATAAACAAGAAAATAAAAACCATATATCGAGTCGTCATGTTCTTACCAAGTTGCTATGAACCCCAGACCATACGTGCTTCGGGTCAATGCTGGTATGGATGCAGAAGTGGGTTTAAATGTTTGTTGCAACATTTTTAAGACATGTCTCAATTCTTAGAATCAGTTGGAACCACAAAAATATAAGTCTAAGTTTCTATTTTAATAAAACACTGGATGTCCCACCTTAATAGCAGTCGTTATCAGGGGCACCACTCACCCCACCATGATGATGATAATTATCAATAACTCTACACACCCCACACAAATAGTGGTAATTATTAAGGAATATTCAAAACACACACTAATTGTGGTCATTATCCTCAAAAAATGGTTTGTACCACCTAACATGTTTAATTAAATTTGATAAAAAAATCCCCCTTGCATGGTATTCTCCCACTCCAGCCAAGGCTAATGGATTTTATTCCCATTCATGGTCTACCACTGTGTCAAAAATCATGTCCATGATATAACCCATACCATCAAATAAGTTATTCCATAGACATCATCACATAATCATTCTCTTTATACAAGGAGTTATCTGTCCATAACTGAACAACTTGATCATCATGATACCCGGGTCAAGGTTTCACATGATATGTACTACCACCAACAATATGTGTCATATAAAAGAACAATAAAGCATATCAAGAATATTTATCCAAAGGATACACACCCACAAACAAGAAATCATTATCAAGTATGATCAAACAACTTATTACAATAAGTATCACATCAAGGCTACCAATATACATATAACCATATCATAAAATATCATCATTATAATTGTAGAAAAAATCAAGTATATGTGATAATAATTAAACATGGAAGCAAGATACACATGTACACTCCTAGAAAAATCATTATTAATGGTCTCATGTGATACACATGAACACACATGTGGTCATACCATTTAACAGAGTCTCACGGGTTCTAGTTTGCATATAGTATAACCACACATCAAAGAGGTTCCATGTAATCTAATACATACATCAGTAGTAAATCATTATCCATTAGAGGTTATAAACATGCAAGTTCATAAGCTTCCATTTCCCCCTTTTAACATTGTTAAATTATATAATGCATGATTCATTTCATTAATTAATACTTAATGATAATTACTTAGTTAATAAATAATTTTTATTAATAAAACATTATGAGTATAAGGTTTATACATATAATATGTAAAAAATCACATCTCATGCCTTGAAACATATATAATACCAATGGGTAGAGTACACTAGATAACCGACTTTCCAAAAACATGACCAACAATTCATGGAAGGTCTATAACATGATTCTAACTTCATTCTATGAAGAAAACCATCATGTGACAACCCAACGATGACTAATTTAATATAATTAAATTGTAACCCTTTTAAAAGTTCAACTAGGTGATTTACTTTTAAAAAAACTCCCATCAATGATATGTGTTCATCATCATGGGATATCCTCTCACTTTTCTGATCAAAATTCCCACCATCCTTGAAAAATTACATCACGATATGGTGGATTGTCCATCTGATTTATCTAAAAACAATCAATCCATGATCAATAGTAATTGAAAAAGTAAAGTAAAATAAAGATATTTTAAGATATGGGACATAACAAGAGAAATAAATTTATATAAATACCACTTTTATCGGTGAATAAGTGATGTTGGAGGAGCTAACGAATGAAAAAACCCTCAATTCCAATACAATCTCACGTAAGGGTTCAGAGGAATGAAATATGGGGTTGTCTGAACAAGACCATCACTTTAAAACATTTGTAAAACTACCATGGAAATATTATGATGTGAAACATTGTTTCATTGTTAGATATTTCGAAACCAAACTCATTCGGAGTCTGGCTATGATTATTCAAGGCATGGAATAATCTGTCACACTATGAATCCTTCCTAAATCTCCCAAATACCACATGAAGCCTTATTAATTCACATGAATTCACCCATAAAGCCCCAAAATATTTAGTATTTCATAAAAATATCCCTTAAATTTCATTAAACCCCTTGGATTACCGAATTGAGAATCAATTCTTAAAAGGAACCATCCACTAAACAAAAAGTTGAATTTCCCCTAGGAATTTCTGACCCATAACAATACAGTCATTAAATTTTTCACCTTGAATGAATGTTTATTTATTGACATGGGAAAAAGTATTGTAACTTCTTATATTTTTAATCCAATATTGATTATTATTTAAAATTTGAATATGTATTGTTTTACCATGCACCTTATTTCTCTGGATGGGATATGATCATGTTATCCCTTTTATTGATATGTAGAAAATTATTAAAATTCTTGATGATTATTGATCTCAAATATAGGTTAATTATTTATTTACAATTCATATCTTTCATTATATTTATAGCTATGTTTTTTTAGTAATAGGTTTCATAGGGAATGGTAGAAATATATTTTTGAATCTTATGGTGAATGCATTGGACATAATCAAGAGACAGGTGGGACCCAAAATTGTAAATCCCCTTTATTCCTCAAAAAGTCTCATGAGACAAGTCTACTTTGGTTATGTTGTATAACTATTCCCATGACAGGATAGTTTCATGGAAAAAAGTCTTGAAAACATGTTTTTAATGTATGAAATTATGCATTCCATTAGCATGAGATTATTATTATTGATATCAATGTTTTAATTTATTATCTCGAAAAAATCATTCTCTAAATTTCAATTGAATTTGGAATTATTCAGATTACTTATATTAGCCATATTATGTATACAATGCTTATGTTTTCAAAATCATCAATTATATGTTTCCCTTACTTAGTATTTTATCTCACATATTTTTAAGTTTCCATTCCCTAGGTTATGAATTAAAGTAATAAACATGAAATTTTAAAATGAATAACTCAAGTGGAAGAATTTTTGGGAGTTGTTAAATTCCTATCATGAATTAATTAGTTCCACATATAATGAAAAAATGTATGTTTGATATGATTAACATGCGATTTTATTTATTTTTATTTTTTACAAATTATCTAAATATCTAAACCTAAAAATATCTTTAGGATGTAATAATCATTATTTATTTTGTAATTAAGGATAATTATATCATGGGTTTTACAGCATGGAATCAAGTACAGTATGTAAAGTATGTGATTATGGCATTGGATCTAGGAGCATGGGTAAGGGGAATCACATTTCATGTCATTAGACACAATTTCTTGGTGTTATAATCTAAAATACTTGAATTATAACTCAATATATACCATCTAGAATCACTGATCCACACATTTTCTATTAATAAATCAAATCCATTAATATCAGAAAGAAAAAATTAATATATAATGAATACTAGAAATGGGATATTATAATAGTAAAAATAATAATAGTATCATCTAATTAATTTTAAAATAGAAATGGAAGTCAAATAGTGTAAAAATAATCACAATCTAACGATGAAAAATAGTTAAATAATTAATCAGAGTTATCCACATAAAACCACAATCCCTTCTATCAATAAATATGTCATCCAACCTCACTAGTCATCACTGTGGAAATAATTATGATAATAAATAAAGGAAGACATGTTTTATATGATATATCAATATTTTAAATGGTTGATGGACCCCATTGTAATGTTTTTCCACATTATGATTTCACCCTTTCTGTCAGACCATACATTATTATCATCATGAATAATTTATGATCCATGACTATATCCTTTGCATAGATAGTACATTAAAGGAATCTTGTTTTATATATCTTATATATCCCATATATATTCCCATTAATATTCCATAGTACCACCTTGTTTATATTCTACTTTCATACCATGTATGGAAACTATTGGGGAATAAAACTACTAGTGAATGTAGAAATCCTAAATTGGGGGAAAATTCAATCGCACAACTACTATAATTAATGTAATCCACCCCATTCCGCTCAATTAGAAGCCAAAGTCATCAAAGATGTGAGCTCTAATATATCAAATCCTAAACATACTACATTATAAAATACACACCAAATTTCTATATCTCATAAAGGATTCACCTAAATACTCTAAAGAAAAAACTCACTCTACTATTACCTTAATATCCTAGTCTCCAACATAGATCCTTAGAACCATTTAAAATATCTAAAATTATTACCTTAGTCATAAATAAAAATAAAAATTTGTATAATTCAGAGGCTACAAAATCCTACCCCAATGATTTATGGTTCACTCACTCACAATTAATTTATACATACTAGGTGCCCAACATCATCCCAAGGACATATCATGATCTGATAGAATATTATTCTTGATTACCCACTAGTATTAATATGATTCACCAATATATCATATATCATTAAAGGACATGAGAACTAGAATCTACAAAATTTTCAATAGTTACCATCTATGACCCCATGTATACACAATATTCATTAATACCATGAGTGATATCAACCCAGTCTATTATAAACCACCCTCACTAGGTCCTAAAATTAGTATGAATTTTTTTTCTATGACCCCTAAACATTACTTTAATATCACATATGTTTTATACTAGAGCTATGTGTTTATTATTACACATATATGGAAGAAATTACCCTTTTGAATGAATGATTTAAAATCCCCATGATAAAAATATTTCCTTTCCAAATATCATTACAAAAATAATATATAAAAGTATGTAATATCATATAATTTTTTTCCAAAAAGTTAAACTACCACATATTGATAATATTTACTATACCTAAAGATATATATAATTAAACTTCTTCCAATAATATGTCTATAATTTCTATAGATCCGGTCTCCCGACAACTATAATTGACATATTATACAGTGATGTAGTTCTACATCCAATCCAATATTAAGGGTACTACCCTAATTAGTGACATACTAACTGTAGGTTCCCTATCCTCAATGTATGTAATTTTATACCAAATATTTTAATTATAAAATTAATTTTAAAATCTTATTTATGAATTTTTTATTCCAATATTATTAATATATCATTTTTTTGTTTTTAATAAATTGTTCACAATCTATTTTCATTTATTATATTGAATATAGAATTTTTAGTATTTATATAAACGGTTTGAAATAGAGAACTTAGTGGAATACTATAGGGATTGTTATTCATTGACCCTTGATACACTGATTTGGTGTGCACAAACATTGTTTATACAGATACAATTAATTTAATGGTGCTACTTGGTGGTGGTGGGTGTTCCTAATAACTTTTTCTGAGTTCATGGAGGTATCAAGGTGGTATGAGACCTTGTGCACATCTTAATGGGTAGATAAAACTTTTTTTCTTTTTTATTTGGAAGTATATATTCCCATAACAATTTGTTTTTAAATAGGATCCCCATCCGATAACTTTTTTCTTTTGAGTATATCGATTATATCTTTTATTTAAGTTAGTAATTACTAAAACATTTTGTTTTCTATGTGGTTTCCATGGATGTTATGTTTTTTTGTGATGGTGATTACTTTTGTAACACATTTTAAATCACAACTCATCAGTATATAGAGAGGTCATTTTCTATTCTATAATGAGATATGTTGTTTAATTTATTAGAAGAAACAATTCACATAGATTATTCTCAATGCCTAGGCATTAGTTTATATCCCATTGAGAGAATTAACACCCATTGGGACATTCCAAATATAGGATTGCTTGCTCAGGTATGGGGAAACCTGGGTTAGTTCATTAAAAAATTGAATCAAATCCCCAAGTTTTTGGTTTGTGATATTTGGGAAGAATGATAGATAAATAAAGGGGTTCAAGGGACTAAGGGGAAGGTATGAAGGAGTGTATTCCCAACATTTTTTACTAATTATTTAGTTTTTATGGATGTGGAAATTTTATGATTTATCATTGATTATGGATTATTATTTTCTCTATAAAATAGGTAAGTAGGCTTTGAATGATTCATATAGACCATATATAATGAAAGGATATAAATTATTTTACTCACTCTCTATAATTTATATAGTTTATTTTTGAGTGTATGTGGTTTGGAATTTTATAAGTGAGTTTATAGTTTCAAATATTTTATTTTATTTTCATGTAGTATCATTCCTCTTGAAATACCCCCAATAATCAATTAAGAAGGAGGAACAAATAATTTCCCATGGGTGAAGCCTCTCATTTATTAAAATATTATTATAGAATTACTATGGAATGTATAATAAATGTATCATGTAATAGGTTTAGGTCCATGTCTAATTTAGGAGGAGTGAGATCATGATTTTCTTAGACATAATCCACTAGAATTTGAAGGAACTAAAGAATTTAAGGAAGTATAAGATTTTTCAAAAAAATGATAGAATCTTTAATTTTGTTTGAGAAACCTAAGTCTATTAAATTCAATTTCACCTATTTAATATTGAAGGGTCCCAATATAAAGTAGTGACTATCCATGATCTATTAAATACTACAAAATAATATTGATAATGAGGGATCTAATATAAAACACCATTATTGGAATAAAACACCATGTATCTATCCCCAATGAATCATATAAATTAATACAAGAGAGGAATGAAGAATAAAATGAAGGTAAACCACCCAGAATGAGAAATTACCAAGGAATACAGGCCTCCAACACACCAATATTTACCAACTGATCACTCTAGTATCAAGAGGAAGAGTCTCAAAATCCTGTTTAATGAAATTATTTCGTGTAATGTACTAGAAATGAGAAAACAAGGGATTTAAGAGGTGATATGGATCAGATCAAAAAACTCCATATCTAATTTTTCAATGTCACATGGTATAAGGGGAGAGTTGGGAAAACAATGTGAAATTCATGTCCTTGAAACAACATTCAAAAACCCCTCACACAGTTAGCTCAGGCAGTTATTCAAATAGTTCACCAACCATGAAAATAACCTCTATTAAACATCATAATAATTCAACTGGGGTACTATATGGCTTGGCTAAACCATGCACCTAATCAGGTACCTACACAGTTACCACTATTTCTATTGAATGATTTAATAATAAGTGGTGCACATTTCCTAATAACTATGCTCAAACCATGTACCTCCAAAAAATCTCCAAAAACATTCCAAAACTCCTTCAACACTTCTGAAACATAACCCGATTAATTTATATATTTAAAATACATAAATTAGGGGTTAATTAATTGAACCCAAGGGTGATAAATTCTCACCACCATTGGTCTGTCCGTCCTTATAAAGTAGAAAATAATAATTTTTGTGAATGATTTTGGGCCATTTATCGACCATTTTCTTCTCACATTACCACATTTCTTCTTGAATATGACCATGTTTCCATAAAACAAAAATAGACGGATGATTAACCCATGTAATAATTTATCTTTCTTATCCACAATCCATATTGACACATTATCCAATGTATCATCTGGATCTAGGTCAATGATATCCCATAAAATCACATGGTTATCATCATGTTGACACTTCATCAATTGATATACATGAAACAAATTCTGCACTGAACTAAACCTAAGAGGAAAATACCACTGATATTCCACCTCACCAACATGTTTATATACCTTATGAGGGCCTATGTATCAAGGAGACAATTTTCCATACTTTTTAAAATGATGATGCCCAAGACTTTGAGATATTATCAAGAACACATGATCACCAACCTGTAATGACAAAAGATATTGAAAATGATCTACATATGTTTCATGATGGATCTGAGATATCACCATCATTTTCATGATCAAAATAATCATCTCCATTGTATCGTGGAAAAGGATTCGTATGACCGATTAAGGCTTACCTATTTCCACCCAACAAAGCGAAGAATGACAGGGACACTTTACAATGCTATAAAATAGAGAAATGTATCATGTAATGAAAAAATATTTATACAAGAACACCACTAATGGTATGTGCTCCTCCCATGATCCACCAAAATTTATTGCACAATTCTTAAGAATGTATTCCAATGTCTGTATCATCATTTCCTATTTTACCTCAGTATAAGGATGATACACTATGATCATAGTAAAATGATTCCCATGATATTTTTGTAGTTATTTCCATAAATTAGATGTAAACCTTGGATCTTAGTTTGATACTACCAAAACTGTTATTCCATTCCTCTTTACCACTTCTCGGATAAAGTTTTTAGATAATTCCTATACCACATGAGATTAAAAAATAGGGATAAATGGTCTGAATTTGTGAGATGATCCACTATTACCCATATGGAATCATGTTTCTGAACCATCCTTGGGAGAACTATCACAAAATACATATCTATCTCCTCCTATTTACAAATAGGAATAATTAAAAACTGAACCATACCTGTTGTTCACTAGTCCTCTACCTTAACATTTTAATAGGCGAGGAATTTCATAACAAACTCAACCACCACTATTTTCATGAAAACCCTCCACAATTATGCTTTCAATGCCTTATAAATATTATATATTCTAGGATGAAAAACCCATATTTAATGGTGGTAATCATGAAGAGGTTGTTCCATAAAAACCTCCAGTGTGACCAACTGATCTAAAAAATATAATATTGATCCTATGTGAAGTTTTCATCCCTCAATGGTCTCCACACCATTGAGATTTAACCTTATATAAACACATTCAGAATCAGATTTGTGTTCCTCTTAAACTATCTAAACTAAATCAATAATGAATGAAATTTAAAATAAAAACACAACACTACCTCGTTCTTCACAATCCATGTCCGTATCAGTTATCACCAACATCAACTCCCATGGATATGAAGCAACATTTTACAACTAAACATATTAATTTCTTCTTAATGAATCTAAAAATGAATTAACTTTACCAGATGTATAGATCAAGTCAAATTAAAACATCTAAATATACGAAATCTATATTCTTTGTGTCTGATTCATATCTCTTTGTGAGAAAATGTGTATCAAACTCTTATGATCTGAAAACACCCAAAATTTTCACCAAAGTGGTAATAAAACCCATTCTTCAAACCAATGACTATAAAAGCTAATTCAAAATCATATGTTGGGTAGTTCTTATCAAGATACCATAACTACTACGATCCATAAGAAATGACATGATCTCCCTGCATGAGGAAACATACCAACCCAGATGATATAGAATCATAACAAACTACACCACCTTGTACTGATTCGGGAAATATCAAGATAAGTGACAACATCAGTTAAAATGTTATCTCTTGAAAAGAGTTTTGACATCCCTCATCCTATTGGAATAGAACATTTTTCCTCATAAACTCTATCATTGGTGAATCTAGACATAAAAAATCATGAATATAACATCGTTAATAACCCGATAAGATAAGGAAACTACATATCTCAAAGACATTATTTAGCGGTATCCAAGATATCACAATATCTATATTTTCTAGATCCATAGAAAAACATATTTTATAAATAACATGGCCAACATAAAATACCAATTATATCCAAAAAAATACAATTTGAATGTTTGTAATACAACCAAAGATCCTAAAAGATACCCAACACAATCACCATGTTCTTCTCATGATCATCCATTTCCTTTGAATACGTCAATATTTCATCCACAAACACCACTAAAAAAATAATCAAGATACATTTGAAATATCTAATTATTCAATTCCATAAATATTTTTTTTTTCATTTATAAGACCCAAAATTATAACCATGTACTCGTAATGGCCATATAACTCATGAAACTTTTCTTTATAATACCGTCCTTCCAAACTCACAGTTGGTGATATACCAATTTCAAGTGAATTTTAAGAACCATATTTCTCCCCTAAATTGATTGAATTGGACTAAAATTTGTGGAAGTTGATACCAATTATTTATTTCAACTTGGTTATTCTTATAATAATCTACATAAAGTTGAAGAATTCAATCCACATTTTTAACAAATGTAATAGGAACAACCCACAGAGTCGTATGAGGAAAAATGAATCCTATGATTTTAAAATCTTACAAATGTTATTTAAATTACATTGATTATTTTTGTTCTATCTAATAATATGGAATAGAAGTAGGGATTGTCTCTATGAAGAGATCAATCGAAAACTCCATTTCTCTTGTGGGTAGATAAAAAAATAAAATCTTGGGAAAAACATTTGTAAAGTGATCAACAATTACTGGAAAACCATTATTCCATATCCCATCCATTGATGTCAAGGAAAAAGATGTCAATGTATGTGATATAGTTCTAACTTCTAATGCCAACAATCCTGTTGAATTAACTGAACATAATGATCCACTTACCTAGGTTTATCCCTTCTTCCCCATTTATCCATGACCTGAAAAGCATGTAAAATTCTCTTAACTATACGTTGGTTCACCTATAGCTCTGGTGCAGCCACATTCTTAGTACCATCTTCTAGATGGTTTTTTCTTTTCCTAACCAGTTACATTTTCTATTGAAATAATAAAATTACATTTCACATCACTCACTAATAAATGAAGGATTATCAAAATTTACCACATCACATATATCACAATAAGGATTTTCAAAATTTATCATTTTTCAATTTCAAACCATTTTTTAAAATTCAACCTTACTCTTTGAAAATCAAATCATTTTCAACCATTTTAAAAAATCAATACATTTTCCATCAAATGATAAATCATTACTCAAAATAAATTATGTGCACATAGTGGGAATACATTTATATCAATGCATGTCATTCGATTTTAATCAGATAAACCCGAGACGATGAGGTTAAAACTCATATAAGTGTCTAAAAACACTCATGTACCCAAACTCCCAGGTAACTTGATGTTCAACATAAATAGGGTTGCTATTCCCCTTTATGCTCAACATTTCATGTTTCGATGATACTAATCCTTATTAACAACCAAAATGAAGGACTAAAATAGATAAGTTTCTACTCAAGGACTAAATAATTTCATAACATTTATAAAATCCCACCCACCACCCATTGTCTTGGTAAGAGGGGGATATTCTACTAAGTCATAGGTGACATCCCCAAGACAACAACGTCAAGAAATTAATACCGAGGGCTTTATAAAAATTTGAGGGATGATTTTACATTTGAAAATGTAATTCCCCGACCCCAGTTACCCATAGTCGGTGCATTATTTTAATACATTGGTATGATTACAAGGAATCAAGTCCCAAAGAACAGATCAGTTTAGCAGTCTTGGAAAATAGATTACATACATGAAATTAACATTAAAATTTAAAATATATAATACAACATATATAGTTATTTTATATCTCCATTATTCCATTTAGCTTAACCCTGCATATCAATCACAATACACTTCTTGGAAATTATAGGAAAATAAAACATAAGAAAGGGGTGAGATCAGATGCTCAGTAAGGGTAAATAAATTAGTGAAAGAAATAAAATTTTAAGGAAATATTTGTAATAAAAAAATCATTTTGAACATAAACTTGAATATAATATGGAAAAAATAAATCAAACATTACTATATTAACATGAACATGGATATTCTACTTATTGAATAATAACATGTAATAACTAATTTCATAATGAGGGAATGCCTAATGCAGAACATAATTACCACATAGTCAAGGCCTTGTGCCAAGAATACAAATACATTTGTTGTCAAGGCCTTGTGCCAAGAAACTAGTTTGTCTCATGAGACCTACCAATGCACCGAGGAGCTATAGTAGGCTCTACCCGTTACTTACTAAGTCCACTACATTCTTCATATGAAAAAGTTGAATCATAATATAAACATTCGTATTAAAACTAGCATACGAAATATCAATACATTAACCATAAAACATGAATGGTATAAAAATATAACATCCAAATTAAAACATATCATAACTCATTCAATACAATATGGAAGATTTTATTATAAAAAATCAACCTCAATCAAAAATAATATCCAGTAAAGGATGTTGACATAGTTGAAAATGATGAGTAAAACTTTTTGAGAGAAATATCCTTTTTTTAAAATCATTTAAAAGTCACAGATTTATAATGGAAGAATTTAAAATATATTTTTGAATCAAAGTGTCCCATACCAATTTTAAACTTTTTAAAAGAATTATCTTTTCAAAACATTAATTTCCATCTAAATAAATCCTTAAAATCAATTTGAAAACATGGATATTAATCAAAAATATTTAGAAAGATAAATCTTTAAAACATTTAAAATTCTAATCTTGATAAAGAGTACCATTCAAAAATCCTTAAAATATTCATTTTAAAATAATTTTTATGAAAAATGTAAATGGATGATAAAAATGACCAAATAATTACTTACACATAAACAATCTCAGATAATAATGAGATTTAGGAATTAACCCTTACCTCATTGTAATCAATCAAGTCGAATGAAAAATAATAAATAACAACCAAATGAATTATAGAATATCATGAATATCATGATAATATATATCAAATGGCAGTATACAATACACCACATGCAATAAATAGATGGTGAACAATGGAAATCTCACGGAATTTAAAGTGAGATAAGAAACCCCTTACCTTGCACTTTCCTTTAGTCGAGGGTACGTTTAACCTCATGTATGAAGATCGTAGTATGTTATTATATTATACCAGAACCATATTAATATTTATGATATCATAAACTATTCATTTATTACTTTATACTACCGATTTAATACTAATTTCCTTGTCAAATTAACATTTCGGGTAATAATCACTTTCTTTATCATACGTGTTTTAACTTGTTACTCTTGATTGTATCACGTAGATCAAGATTTAAATACTTCCAGAATATAAAAAATGATTTACATATAATATATATTTAGAATATAAATATGTATAATTTACATATATATTAAATTAAAAAAACCATTTATGGAGACGGTAGTCTGTATGTACGCATAAACGTTGTTTCCATTTTCATATCGTATTGAACGGAACTAAGTGAATGAGATATTTGTAAGTACATATATATATATATATATATATCTAGTAGAATTATTATGTCACATATTATATACTTATTATTAATATATATTTTTATAATCGTTGATGAATGGTGAATGTGGAAATGAATCTCATCACATCGTGGAGACGGTAATCCGTATGTACGCATTAGCGACAATATCATTTTCTTAATGGTGTGGAATTGGATGGTATATTAATTTTACAGAGACATTATCATGATATTTTAATTATTTATATACATATCACTCATCATTATATCCATCCAAATAACATAGCGTTGAATAACAAATTACACCACGATGTGGAGACGGTAAGCCGTACGTACGCACGCATGGTGACATTATCATTCATAAGATGGATAGAATAATGAATATAGTTTTGAAATATTTATAATAACATCAAATTATATATATGATACTATAGTTATTATTTTATAATTCAAACAACAAATAAAGAGTAAGGGGAAGAATAAGGGAACTTGAAAGAGGGTGATGAAATCATTACATCTTCTTCGAGTTCTTCCTTTTGATTTGATCAAAAGGGATCTTTATGTTGGATTTCATTCCAAAGTAATGCCTCTAGGATGAAGGTAGGATAGTTTTGAGGATAGTTGGGCAGGTTTTTGTAGAGAAAAATTGCTTTGGAGGTGTGATTTTGAGAGAATGGGAAGTTCCCATTAATAAGAGGGGTGAGGGTCACTTTAGGAAAAGATTAAAGTATTAATTTATTATACAATCATATTAGGTTTATAATGGTTCCAAATGAATTTATTTTGAGTCTTAGGTGGTTATGGTTTGACATCCTCTCAACCAATAGGTTTTAGACAAGTCTATGTTTCCATTTTTACCTTATCTTTTATATTTAACTCTTAGTTAAATAGTTTAACTTTTACCATATCTTCTTGTATTCTTACTCTATATGGTTAATAAACTTAATCTAAATTTCCAAGTGAACCTCAAGTGACTCATTAATTACATATATAATATTATTTAATCCCTTTTGTCAAAACTTTCATTTTTAGGAATATTATATCAAACAATAATATAGTATTCGTTTTAAATATTAATTTATGTCAATTTTGACACTATTTTCTATTTTGTTTTTGTGAAAGTCATCATAACTTTATTACATAAAAAAGATACATTTCATCATCCCTATCATGTCATATTAACCTAGAAAATTTTTGTATGTCATAAAAACTTTGAAACTATGTTTATTTTATTATTTATAATACCATTTATTTGATTCTTTCATTAATAAGGTAATTACTGCATCATCATTGTGTCATAAAAAATTTAATTATTTAATGTAAAAAATTTATAAATAAAATACCATTATGTAGGAAATTTTTTTATCTTTCTAATGAATATATATAGTCTAATTTATCTTATGTATAAACCTATATTAAAAGTTTTTTAGTTATTAATCTTTGATTTTACCTCTTTTAACTCTTCTTTGAATTAAATAATAAAAAATGTCCTAATCTAATCCAAGTGGACCTAAAGGATCATATATTATTCCTAAGGTTGTTTTTGGTCTAATTAAACTTATATAATAGAATTAGGACATGTGTTAGGTTAATAATAATATCATTTTTACCCTTAATTATCCTATTTACTTTTAAATGTGGTAAATAGAAGTAAAAAAGTTACTATTCACCGAAAATTATTTTTATCTTATTGAACCACATTTTTCTTACTAATATCAACCGTTTCTCTCAGATTTTTTAAATTCCACTCACAGAAGTGGTAAAATTATGTTTTATGAAAATTTGAAAATTCTCCTAGGAGATGGGTAAAAGACGGTGAAAAGTTCAATAAAATTTTATATATCTAATATTATTACAAAATAACTTAAATGAATTAAATTAAACATATATAGATATTATGTATCTATTTTGACCTAAAATAAATTGAAATAAAATAAATAATTATTTAAATAAAAAGTTAGTTTTAACAAATAACTTAGTGTTTTTCACTATTCATCAAAAATAGAAAGTTTTCAGGAAAAAACCAAAAATTCACCCTAATATAATTTTGATATTATGAATTCAAAAATGATGTCTATTTTACTAAATTCAAAACATATAATTTGAATTAATTAATTTAAAATTAATTCCCGTTGTCAAAACCAAAAAGCGGGTTTTTAAAAAAAAGTAAAAACTATCAAAAGATTGACACTTGTTTATATCCAATTTTAAAGAGAAATTACATCAAATGAACAAAATTGGATTAAATGGTAAAAATATAGTATAATTATACTTCAAAACCATTCATATTTATAATTGAGCACTATAAATTATTTTGATTAAAAAAGTTTTTTTCTGTTAAAATTTAGTATTTTTCACTATTCACCAAAATATGAAAGTTATCAGAAAAACTCAAAAAATTTATCGAAACTAAATTTTTATGTCTTGATTATAAATAAGAAGTTTATTTTGTCAAATTTAATATATAAAAGTTTCAAATATTAAATTTAAAAATGGTTCTCCATTAAAAGGCGGTAAAATTTCTTTTTTTGAATAATATTTCCTTTATTTGAAAAAATGAATTTGTTCTTACATTATGTCTAAGAAACTCATAATATTGACTCTAAAATTATAAGGATTATATAAACTTCAAAATTCAGTTAATAATATTCATAACCACTTTTGAATGACTAGTTTGGTAAGTCTTGGTGTGCTTGAACTCGGTGTTGCGTGTAGTGTAAGTTATTGAATTACTCTGAAGAAATAACGTACTATGATATCTTGGGGTGTTAAATTATTTTCTCCTTAAATAAATTGAATCCACTCAATTTGAAATTGTTTTTCAAAAAAAAGGTTGAAAATAGAAAATACCTTTGTGGAAAACCCACATTGTAAATTGGGTTAATAAAATTTAGTCTTAATAAGAGGAAAAGGAAAATGAAAGGGTCACCACCAAATTATGATCTCAATTTAGAGAACATGGGTGGTAATTAAAGACACATAATTGGAGGAAAAATGTAAATATTTATAGGGAGTGATTGAGGTCATCATTCACAAACAAGTGTAAAATTGAGGGCCTTAAATCCATCAATCTATGATGATTTAAAATACCATCGGTTCAACAATACATAAGGTATTAGGATAACACATTTTTTATTTTAATATATCTTCCCTAAAGATTAATAATTAATTTATCCATAGAATAAGATTATATATATATATATACTTTACAAGTAGAGTTTAATCCTTCAACTAATTCCTACCACAAACTCTTCTTTCATTCGAAAAGATTTAAAGAAAAATATTCTATTTATCCTAATCATACAGGGTTCAAAAAATAATGAATTTATAATTCACATATTAGACCTTTTAAAAAAACAACATTATATAGTCCATGGAGTTCACGTTGTCCAGTGGTAGGTGATAAATCCCAATCGCACTATGGTTGTGGGTTCGATTCAAGCAGCTTTGTCCGACGCGACGGGTTGTCACACGGTCTGTGTGTTGTACATTTATAAAAATCCATAAATAACATTCCAAACATAATACATTCAAACGTTTATACTTATCCAAAATACTTTTATCCAAACTCATAGTCCAAAATTTATAATGAAGTTAAACAAAATTAAGATCCCTTTTTCCATTTAATAACATGTGAACACCTTCATCATGTATTATTTTAAAGCATGGTAGCACCCTGAATTACCATAAAACCTTATTGATTACATTCATGTTCCATTATTACTTATAGAATACTGTATATACTTATTCCATCCAAAAATTTTGTAAACTCCAACAATGAAAGAATATACAAATCATTAATCAGTTTCAAGGTAGTCAAGAATATACAATATAAGTTATCCAAATCAAACAGGTATTATTCCAAAATCACTACCTCAGTATCAGAACCATATTATGGTTTATCATTCTCTCAACCATATATTTTCCAAAAATTTAAACTTCCATTGAGTCACTTTTCTTGTTTCCACACAATCTCAAGTCCTTAATGAAATAGTACTGCAGTACGATCCTTATATACTTCATAATTATTATAACCAGTACATCGTTGATACAAAAATCAAATGAAATAATTATTTAATAACAAAATAAAAACTCTAATCATTTATCCTCATCTGTGGTAGTATCATAACATGATTATAATCCAATAGCATAATTTAGGGCATACTCTGATGATTTGGACATTGGTTCGCGTAGTTTCCCAACTCCTTGAAGATAAAACTTTGTACATTTGAAACCTTTTTTTTACCCTTGAAGTCACGTAATTGGTGTCCTTTTTCTCCACAGTTATAACAAACTCCCATTTCTTTCAGGAAAGTTACAGGGTGTTTCTTCCTATAGTTATCATGTATGGGAAAATTCTTCTTTTCCCTCTTCCCCTTTATCCATCTTTCTCTCTTCCATCCTTTTCTTCTCTTTCTTCCCTTCAAAGCCATAGGGCTCAGAGAATTATTTACTTATCTTATTAACACATGATACTATTTCTTCATATGTTGAGAATACATGGGAGACTATTTCCCTTCTAAATGTTGGATTAATACCATGAAATATATGATCCATCTTACTCTTTGAATCATATGTATTGCTGGAGATCACATTATTTCTACTGGGTGCTATTTTTATACAATGGCATACACTAGGTCAGTTTATGAATTACAATGAATAATTCCAGACTTGTAAATACCTAATGTAACTTTAACATTTTATGGATATAATCTAATATCATAAAAATATTTTCATTTAGGAGGTATATACTCATAAATCATTCATAATTATTTGTAACGAAAATGAGAATTATCCAAAGCATATCCCCAGGGAGTGTCATAACCAAGAGTGAAGCAAGGACCATTGTCGTGCACTAGTTCCCATTTGAGTCTAGCTCAAAGCTGTGTTTTTGAGTTTTACCCCTAGGTACATCTGTACTAGAGTCTCCTCTACCTACACGTATCCAGACATGGATGTATTTCTTGGAAAACTCTCAAAATCTCTACAATACCAAAATTCTACGAAGTTATTCTATACTAATCCTCAAAATCTATCTTAGGGTAATGTTCTATAATCACATTTTATCTAAATCTATATTCATGGTTGTTTCTAAACTTCCTCTAATACCAACTGTAATGCCCTAACCCCAGTTACCCAGAGTCGGTGCATTATTTTAATACATTGGTATGATTATAAGGAATCAAGTCCCGACAGACCGATCAATTTAGCAGTCTTGGAAAATCGATTACATACATGAACTTCACATTACGATTTCAAATATAAAATACAACATAGATGGTTCTTTGATATCTCTATTATTCTATTTATCTTATCCCTTCAACTCAATCATAATACACTTCTTGGAAATATTTGTAAAATAAAACATAAGGGGTGAGCTCAGATGCACAGTAAGGGTAAATAAATTAGCTGAAGCTATAAACATTTAAGGAAATATGTGTAATAAAATATCCTTTTGAACATAAAATTGAACATAATATGGAAAAAATAAATCAAACATTACCATATTAACATCCACATGGATATTCTACTAGTTGAATAATAACACGTAATAACTAATTTCATAGTGATCGAATGCCTAACACCGGACATCAATACCACATAGTCAAGGCCTTATACCAAGACTAAAAATAAACTCTTTGTCAAGGCCTTGTTCCAAGACACTAGTTTGTATCATGAGACCTACCAATGCATTAAGGAGCTATAGCGGGCTCCACCAGTCACTTACTAAGTCCACTGCATTCCTCATATGAAAAAGTTGAAACATAACATAAACACATGTATTAAAAATAGCATATGAAATGTCAATACATTAATTATAAACCATGAATAGTATAAAAATAGAGCATCCATAGTAAAAAATATCATAACTCATTCAATACAATATGGAAGACTGTATTATAACAAATCAACCTCAATCAAAAATAATATCCAGTAAAGGATGCTGACATAGTTGAAAATGATGAGTAAAACTTTTTGAGAGAAATATCCTTTTTTTAAATCATTTAAAAGTCACACATTTATAATGTAAGTAATTTAAAATATATTTTTTAATCAAAGTGTCCCATACCACTTTGAAACTTTTGAAAATAATTATCATTTCAAAACATTCATGTCCATATAAATAAAACCTTAGAATCATTTTGAAAACATGGACATTAATTAAAAATATTTAGAAAGATAAATATTTAAAAAATTTAAAACTATGATATTGATAAATAATAACATTCACAAATCCTTAAAATATTCACTTTGAAATAAATTTTATGAAAAATGTAAATGGATGATAAAAATTTCCCAGTAAATACTTACACATAAACAATCTCGGATAATAATGAGATTGAGGAATTAACCCTCACCTCGTTGTAATCAATCAAGTTGTATGAAAAATAATCAGTAACCACCAAATTAATTATATAATATCATGAATACAATGATAATATATATCAAATGGCGGTATACAATACACCACATGCAATAAATATGTGGTGAACAATGGAAATCTCACGGAATTGAAAGTGAGATAAGAAACACCTTACCTTGCACTTTCCATTAGCCGAGGGTATGTTTAACCTCATGTATGATGATAATAGTATGTTATTAAATTTTACGAGAACCATATTAATATTTATTATATCATACATTATTCATTTATGACTTTATACTACCCATTTAATAATAATTTCTATGTTAAATTAACATTTTGGGTAATAATATCTTTCCTTATCATACATGTTTTAGCTTGTTACTCTTGATTGTATAAATTAGATCAAGATTTAAATAATTAAAGAATATAAAACATGATTTATAAATCATATATATTTAGAATATAAATAGGTATAATAGACTTATATATGAAATAAAAAAACACCGTTTATGGAGACGGTAGTCTGTACGTACGCATAAACGTTGTTTCCGACTTCATATCGTATTGAAAGGAACTAAGTGAATAAGATATATGTAAGTATATATATATATATATAGTAGAATTATTATGACATATATTATATACTTATTAGTAATATATATTTTTATAATCTTCGATGAATGGTGAATGTGGAAATGAATCTCATCGTGTCGTGGAGACAGTAATCCGTACGTAAGCACGAGCGACAATATGATTTCCTTAAAGGTGTGGAATTGGATGGTATATTAATTTTACAGAGACATTAGCATTATATTTTCATTATTTATATACATATCACTCATTATTATATCTTTCCAAATAACATAGTGTTGAATAACAAATTACACCACGACGTGGAGATGGTAAGCCGTACGTACGCACACATGGTGATATTATCATTCATAAGATGGATAGAATAATGAATATAGTTGTGAAATGTTTATAATAACATGATAGTATATAGAATATACTAGAGTTATTAATTTATATTTGAAGCAACAAATAAAGAGTAAGTGGAAGAATAAGAGAACTTGAAAGAGGTTGATGAAATCATTACCTCTTCTTCGGGTTCTTCATTTTGATTTGATCAAAAGGGCTCCATGGGTTGGATTTATGACCAAAGGAATGCCTCTAGGATGAAGGTAGGATATCTGGGAGGATATTTGGGCAGGTTTTGGCTGATCCAAATGTCTTTGTAGGTGTGATTTTGAGAGAATTTGAAGTGCCTTTTTATAAGAGGGGTGAGGGTCACTTTAGGACAAGATTAAAGTATTAATTTATTATACAGTCATATCCTATTTATAATTGTTCCAAATGAATTTATTTTGAGAAATAGGTGGTTATGGGTTGAAATACTCTCATCCAATAGGTTTTAGACAGGTCCAGGTTACCATTTTAACCTTATCTTTTAGATTTAACTCTTAGTTAAATAGTTTAACTTTTACCATATCTTCTTGTATTCTTAATCTATATGGTTAATAAACTTACAATAAACTTCCAAGATAACCTCAAGTGTCTCATTAATGACATATATAATATTATTTTAGACCTTTTTCGGAAACATACATTTTTTGGAATATTATATCAACCAATAATATAGTATTTGTTTTAAATATTAATTTATGTCAATTTTGACACTATATGATATTTTGTTTTTTTGAAAGTGATCACAACATTATTAATTCGAAAAAAAATACTTGGATCATCCCTAACAGGTCATATTCACCTATATAATTCTTGGATGTCATAAAAACTTTGAAATTATTATTATTTTAATATTTATAATACAATTTATTTGATTCTTTCATTAATAAGGTAATTACTGTATCGTCATTATGTCATAAATAAATTTAACTATTTAATGTCTAAAAAATATAATTAAAATAAAATTATGTAGGAAATATTTTTAGATTTTTAATAAATATTTATAGTCTAATTTATCTTATGTATAACCCTATATTACAAATGTTTTAGTTATTAAACATTGATTTTAACTCTTTTAACTCTTCTTTGAATGAAATAATTATAAGTGTTCTAATCTAATCCATGTCGACCTAAAGGATCATATTTTATTCCTAAGGTTGTTTTTGGTCGAATTAAACTTATCTATTAGAAATAGGACTTGTGTTAGGGTAATAGTAATATCATTTTTACCCTTAATTACCCTATTTACTTTTAACCGTGGTAAATAAAAGTAAAAATTAACTATTCAACGAAAATTATTTTTATCTTATTGAATTTTTTTTTTACAAATAACAACCGTGTATCTAATATTTTTTAAATTCCACTCACAAAATTCGTAATATTATGTTTTATGAGAATTTTCAAATTCTCCTAGTATGTAGGTAAAAGACGGTGAAAAGTTCAATAAAATTTTATATATCTAATATTATTACAAAATGAATCCAATGAATTACATTGAACATATATAGTTATTATGTATCTATTTTGACATAAAATAAATTTAAATAAAATAAATAATTATTTAAATAAAAAGTCAGTTTTAACCAATAACTTAGTGTTTTTCACTATTCATCAAAAATTGAAAGTTTTCAGAAAAAACCAAAACTTCACCCTAAGATAATTTTGATATTATGAATTAAAAAATAAATTATATTTTATAAAATTTAAAAAATATAAGTTTCATTAATTAATTTAAATTTAATTCCCATTGTCAAAACCAAAAGTCGGGTTTTTTAAAAAGTAAAAACTATCAAGAGATTGACACTTGTTTATATCCAATTTAAAAGTGAAATTACTTCCAATGACCAAACATGTATTAAATGGTAAAAATATAATCTAGTTATACTTCCAAATCATTCAAATTTATAATTTAACACTATAAATTATTTTGATTAAAAAAGTCATTTTCAGTTAAAATTTAGTATTTTTCACTATTCACCCAAATATGAATGTTATTAGAAAAATACTAAAAATTTATTAAAACTGAATTTTTATGTCCTGATTCTGAATAAGAAGATTATTTTTTCAAATTTAATATATAAATGTTTCAAATATGTAATTTAAAAAGGGTTCGCCATTAAAAGGCTGTAAAATTTATTTTTTTTTGAAAAATACTTCCTTTATCTGAAAAAATGAATTTGTTCTTACATTATGTATAAGAAACTCATAATATTGATTATAAAATTATAAGTATTATATACAGTTCAAAATTCAGTTAATACTATTCATAACTGCTTTTGAACGACTAGTTTGGTAAGTCATTGTGCGCTTGAACTCGGTGTTGTGTGTAGTGCAAGTTATTGAATTATTTTGAAGAAATAACGTACTATGAAATCTTAGGGTGTTACAGAAAAAAAAACATTCCAAGATAAGAATAACCAAATAAACCACCATATTATGTATGAGTACCAAACACAACTTAAGGAAACCAAACCAAACCAAACTACATAAGAGTATAATATATAAACCATGACCAATAACAGAGTACAAAGTAGAAATGAAAACCATCAAAGCTCAAAGAATAGAAAGAAACCGACTCAATAACTCCCAACATGCCCCAAGGCCCAACTCTACATGACATGGCCAAGGTATCAAGATTAATCACTAATGTAATTATATACCTTTCCATTACATGTGTCTCAATATACAATATCTGCAAATGCACCAAGGTTCCCAAGCAGGGGGTGAGTATAAAATTTAGTAGGATTTATCAAAATGACTTCCTAACTCATTAAAATATGATATACATGTTATAAAAATTATATAAAATAATTTAAAATAATTTAAATTTGTTTATATCAAAACCAAATAAGATCCAAGGAAAGTAACCATAAAATTATTTAAAACTATTTCTCAAACACCATTTTTGCATAATCCATTTCATTCCACATATTCACACATGAATGAAACCATAGAACTCATTATACTCATGATTTATTAGTAATCATTTCACCTAGAAAACTCTTCGAGATCCATTTTGATTGGGGAAATTTCATAACCTTATCCATCCTACTTTTATGTGGGAAACATCATACCCTTATTTGTCTCAAATGCGCATGAACACACACTAACCATTTATGCCAAAAACCAAGACAAAAAATTATGCCAAACCATTTCAATAAAACAATTATTTTTTTGAAAACAATTTCCAACCAATTTTACTTGCATCAAAACCAAATAAAAATTTTAAAATAACCATTTCAAAATAATTTAACAATTACACTTTCCAAAAAATAACCAATTTCCAAAATTTCAAAAACCATCACTAAAGAGGTTTTCTATCATGATTTTCACAAAATGTTTCTAATTAAATTCCAGAAATTCAATAAATTTGAAATAAAGATTTTATGTTCTAAATAAAAAGAGTTGATAATGAATCTACATACATTATAACCTAGGTGAAACTAATGAATGAACCAAATTTATTAACAAACATGGTTTATATATTCCAAAACAGACATCAGATACTATTGCCTTTAGACAAAACAACAACATCTCATTAGGATTGGAATCACACACCTTGGATATATCCCCAATAGTTTATATACATGAATTAATTACTGGGAAAAAGAATAAAACCAAGGAAACCCACCAAGAATGAGCACTTACCAAGAAATCTAGTTCTCCAATGCACCAAGATTCACCAAAAAATTGCTCATAGATCAAGAGGGGGGGGGGGTCTCCAAATCCTTGGAAAGGAAATGAATTCATGTTTTTGCCTAAATAGGTGAAAATTATGGATTAAATTGTTGATAAAGATTGAATCCAAAAAATCGAGATCTAATTTTTTAACATTTCATGGTTTAGGCACACGGCTAGGCAATCTGTGCACAAACCATGCACTAGCCCCTACTTCCAAAAATCCCTTGCATGGTTGGCCCATATGGTTTGAAAAACCGTGCGCTAATGGTGATAAGCCCCTCTGTTCAATATCACAATGTTTCCCTCAAGTGGCCAAATAGTTTGGCCAAACTCTGTGGATAACCATGAGCTAACCTAGTTCCCACTATTTTATTTTCACAGTTTCCTTAGAGGTGTTTCATGATTTATACTAAACTTGCTGAAATCATATACCTCCAGAAATTCACAACCTTTTTTCGAAAACTACTCCAACCATTCCAAAAAATTACCCTATTACATTATATAAATAAAATATGTAAACGAAGGGTTAATTAAAAAATGTGGTGCTACATATAATTTACCTATAACATTTTATCACCTACCTATTAATAACTCTTTGTTAAAATCACTATTTGGGGTAGCAACTAGTTTCTTTTTCATGTTTGTTTTGGTTCGGTAGTTTTGGTCCCAGTGCATTGACTATGGTCTCATCAACTAAAATTTGTTAATAATGATATAAATTTCATATCTATTAATTATATACATATTTATAGTCATCTATAAAAGTTATATATATGTTAATGAATTTCATCGTTTATAGAGACGATAGGCCATACCTACGCATGAACGCAGTTTCTATTTTCTAGATGGATTGAAAGAAATAGAGGTAAATATTAATTCAATTTTCTAGAACCATTTTTTACATTATATATATATATCATATTTATTCATTAAATATATCTTTATCACCATCCATATAAAAATAAAATGAAAAATGTATCACATCACCTCATGGAGGCGGTAGCCCGCATGTACGCAAGAGAAATGTTATAATTTTCAAATGTATTTGAAGGTAATAAGGTAAAATTTATATTATGAATATCATATATATACTTTATGTTCATCATTATATCCACCTGTGAGAGGCAGTGATGGAAAACAAATTATATCGGTATGTGTGATGGTAGTACATCAGACACACAATGGACATTTTTTGTTTCCCATTTGGTGGAAGAAGAGATGGATATAAGTTATGACATTAATATAATAAAATATAAGTATGTGGGATATAATTATGTTATTATATAACCATATTTTAATAATATATTAAGGAGGTGTAAGAAGAAATCAAAAAATGCTCGGTTAAGAATGATACATATACTTAGAAAAAACCTCTTTAGGTTTGCACGAAAATCCTTTTTAAGAGTGGTTACTAATAATAATAAGGCATATAGGATGTGAGGATAGAATTAAAAAATTTATTTGTCTAGGTATTTTCCGAACCAAAATTCTTTTTATGTCTGAATAATAGAGGAGAGGGGGTGTTATTTTATAAGTGGGGGAGAGGATGCACTTTGAATTTTTGAAAATAAAAAGATATACCCACATTTTATACATTAAATAAAACTAAAAAAATGGTCATTATAAAACCTAATATTATATAAGGTTTAAATGTGGCCATAAAATACAAATTAGAAAATTTTTGGGGTCATTTTAACCATTATCTATTTAGTTTACCCCCACAGAAAATAAGTTTTAACCTTAACCACTATATTTAATTTTTACTGTTTTTACTATTCATTATGAAAATAATATGTTGGATTTATTATATAAAATTAATTATTATAATTATCAATATATGGAACCCATTTTACCAAATTTAATAAATATAAGTGGTATAATTTAATTTAATATTTAACCTAAAGGTGTGATGAAAAAGCAGTTTTCCAAAGAAAAAGTTTTCATAAGTATAGAAATTTTTAATAGTAGAATTCAATAAGAAATTTATTCCAAAGAAATAAAATGGACTAATAGTAATATAATTTAACTAAGTTTAATTTTAAACCATTTTAGAACAATATGTTACTTTCAAAATTATATAATGAAATGGTAGTTTTCAATAAAAATAATTACTTTTCACTATTCATTGAAAAAATAATCTTTTCATAAAAGTATAAAAAAATCACTCTAAGATAATTTTGAAATTTTGATTTCAAAATTGTTGTGAATTTTTTGGAATAAATTTTCTAAATGTGTCAAATATTATGTTTATTATTTTTTTAGAAAAAACAGTAAAAATTATTTTTGAAAAAAATGTATCTTATAAGCATATAAAAACATTACTAGAAAATAAGTACTTATATATAAATATAATTCCATTATATAAAACATTCATACATAATTTTTAAAATTTGGATAACCTATTCATACGACCAAATTTAATGTCTAGGTTATAATAGAATTATTTAAATAATAACATGTTTAATAGTATATTGTGGTTCCTCACAACTCATCATTGCTTATAATGCAAGATATCAAAGAAAATAAATTATTTGACAAAAATATTTCAAAAAATATCAGGGTGTTACATTATACCCCCAATAAAATAAATTTCTCCCTTGAAATCCTATCACTCCCATAAAAAAATGAGGATACTTCTATCTCATCACATCCCCAGGTTCCCATGTATATTCCTCAAGTTGGTGGGTTTTCCACAAAATATTGAACATGTGAGGGGTGTAGTTTCATTGAACATTATATATCTAATCTATAATCTCACCCACTTGTTCATCATAAGAGAGGTATTTCTACAATGGTATGAAATCTAAGTTCATAACATGTGATATTTCATGTATTTACTTCCTCAGGAGAGATTATGGAACACATCATGGACCTAATAGAGGTTTGGTGGAATCACCAAAAAATAAGCCACCATCCCTTCTCAATCAAGAATCATAAAGTATAAAAAATACTTAGGGATCAACATTAATTTATTTCCATATTTCATAATCCTATTCCATAGGCAAATTCATATAAATACATTATCTCCAACTTCAAAATTCTTATCACACTAATGATTTTTAGTGTTACTCTTATATAAAGATAAAGTTACATTGATGTTTTGTTGAATAGATATGACTTTCTCTGACATTTCCTTATCTATATCATGTACCAATAGTTTTCATTATCAATGTTCATCCTATAACATTGGAGTTCTACACTTATTTCCATAGAGGGATTCAGAAGTTTCCATCTGAATGCTTGATTGAATGCCATTATTGTTAGAAAACCTAACTAGGTAAGTTGTTAGTATGAACAACATTTGAAATATATAGAACAAGATCTCATAATATCCTCTATGGATTGAATTTTTTCTTAGATTGACCATATTTATAAGGATGATATAAAGTACTAAAACACAATTTTATATCCCAATCTTACTAAATAATTCTCGTGAACTTCAAGGTAAACCTCAGACCCCGAACTGATATAATTGAATATTGTAACTCATATAACCTTAAAACTTCCATAATGTATATCCTGAAAAGATGATCCAGAGAAAAATATTCTCTAATAAAAATTAAGTGTAATGAATTTATAAGGAGATCGACTTCAACCCATATAACATTATTTCATTTAGATATATTTGGGGGAGTCCAATGATAAAATACATTGTGATGTTTTCTAATTTTCATTATGGTATGGGCAATGGTTGTAACATCCCTTTATAATTTTTCACTAATTCTTAACTTTCTAAAATACAAAACATCAAGATAAAAAATCTTAAATATCTATCTTCAAGACATCCCACTAGAAATAATCTTCCAAAAATCTATACATCATTTTTACTTCTATGAGTAATAGATAATGAAATACTATGAGCCTCTTCTAAAATAGTCTTTTTCAAATCATACATGGATAGAAAAAATAAATTTTTCTGGAACCTTATCATTCTATCATAATCAATTCTAAACTCAGGAAAATTTCTAACCTTCTAATATATATATATATATCCACATCTTATTTCATCACCTCTTCAATTTTCACTTGTCTAGATTGTTGAAAACATATTTTTCAATAATAAAATTTCCCCCCTTTCAATGCAATTTCCAAATCCATCCATTGAAAAACCTGAAATATTAGTTATTTCATAATCCCAATCATAGATAACCTATTATGATCTGTTCAACTCTATGAATTATCTATTTTTATACTTCCCAAGGTGGTAATGTATTGAGTATTTATAACCATTAATCATCTACAACCAAATTATTTAGCACATATTCAAATCCCTTTTTGTGAATATACACTTTAAAATTTTATGATTAGTATATATTTCAAACCTTTATCCACAAATATAATTCCTTTATATCTTTAATATAAATCTATCACTCCTAAATCCAAATCATGAGTTGTGTAATTTTTATCATGAAACTTCAATTGGCATGAATCAGAAGCTATAACCATGCAATTCTATATTAGAATGAATCCCAGTCGCTTATTGGATGCATTAGTTTGATTAAAAACACATAAACACTATAGTGTAATGTAATTAGAGTTTCTCTAACTAACCTGATATTTAGTTCCTTGAAATTACCTTCACATTTATCAGTCTAATGGAAATTTTCTCCCTGCCAAGTTAACTTGGTGAGTGGATTAGTATGTTTTGATAAATTCTCCAAAAACTGATGATAATATCTAGTAAATCCAAGAAAAATGCAGATCTCAGTCATAGTGGTGGTTAAAACTAACATAAAATAGAATTTTTCTTTCATGGATCCATCTACATACCCTCACTTAAAATTATATAACCCAAAAATGATACTTTTTATATCCAAATATCACACTTCTCAAATTTTTCATACAACCTATCCTTATTTTGGGTCCTTAGTATGATCCTAAAATGATCATCATACTCTTAATTCCTCTTTAAATATATAATAAAAACATCTATAAATACTACTAAAACCTGATTAAGGTAATTTATAAATTATCCATTCATAAAATCCATGAATATAGTTGGGGAATTGGTAAGAACAAATTGAAACACTTTATATTTGTAATGTTTATACCCGATATAGAATATTTTCTTGTGTATATACTCTATATAAAATCTCAATTGATGATATCTAGAAATAAGTTCAGTATTGTAAAAATATTGTTCTCTACATAGTTGATCATACAAGTCATCAATACAGATTAGATGATACTTTTCCTTGACAATGATTTTGATTAGTTACTGATAATAAATTAAGAGTCTCTTCGATCCATCTTTCTTTTAAAGAAAAATAACTAGTGCACCCCAAGGTGAAAAACATAGATGAATTAATACATTTACGAGAATATCTTGGAATTTCTTCTCAAATTATTATAACAAAATTAGGGCCCTTTATAGGGATTGTTTGAAATAGGTGTAGTAGTAGGTATGAGTTCTATTGAGAAATCCACTACATGATTTAGTTGAAGACTAAGAAATTATTCCAAAAAAATCAAAAAATATGACATAAGAGTCATATAATTGATATTGAGTTCCTAGCTAAACATATGAGAATAAAACACCATTCAAAAAGGAATCATGACCCATACAATGGATGTGATTTCCATTAGAAGTTCATATTTTTCATCATAATGATAAAAAAAGGTTGTTTTGGAATTCAATTGTGACTTCCCTTCCATGAAAATTGACCTCGGACTTATATAGAAAAATAAAATACATTCCCAAGATAACATAGAAATTTACTAGAGGGATAATAACAATATTTTCAAGAATAAAATTCCCACAAACTTCAACTGAAGAAGAATCATAGTCTTGAGATGCGATCATTATACCGTTAGGTATTTTCACATCTAAATCAACATAAAATCATCAAGGGTAAAAATTAACATTTCTAAATAAATTTTGGTATATAAGGTAATTTATATATCTAAAATAAAATAATAAACTTTAATATTGGAGCATATCTATCACCACCCAACTTCATCGTACTATCTTTAATACAATAGCAAAAGAAAAATGATCCACATGACAGTCAGGAATATTTGATTAGAGTGTTAAATGATTCATATTATTTCTAAATTATGATATATTATTTTCAATATATGAAACCATAGGTTTATCCTAGGTTATTAATTGTCATCATCTATTTAAATTCTCCATGTTTGTAACGTCCCGAATCTGGGTGCCACTTAACCGGTGCCCTGAACCTGGTCGGTCACATGACCTCAAGCACATTTCCCCAAAACGCCAGATGCTGCCGACTAGCAGCGAGGGCCTAGGCCTGATATTGGGAAAGCTATGCCCTCATTTGTCAAAGTGTAACACAGCAAAACAAAATAAATGCATAAAAAAGTAGAAGCAGTAAACAATACCAATGCTGAAATGGACACAGTACTGAAGTAAATAAAATACCAACAGTCATATATAATAATGAAATGTGTCCCTAAGTCTAAGAATGCATCCAAAATAGGATACACTGTGATATAAAATAGTACAATACAAGAGACAAATATAGAAAAGATGAATAAAACAGCACATCAAGAACTCAACAACATCGCAAGCCTAGGCTTGGTCCCATGCTCTCCTACTCCTCTTCAACAATCAAGTACCTTTATAGGAACTCTTTCCCTTATCTACACCTCTAGAAATATAATATGTTTGGGCCCAAGACATGACCCAAACAAGGTGTGAGAAATAAATCCCAGTAGGCAACCACCAAAGGCTTGTTCCCAAGTGATAGTGAAAATGTGCAACAGTAGTATGCTAATTAAGAAATAAAGTAAGCAAGGAAGTACTCAAAAGCAGCTACTCCTACTAGTTCCATTTCAATTAAATTATTATATATCAATTCAATATAATTGAATTATAAGTTCCCGAGACTCAACCTCAGCTGACAATCTCATATACAATGCCGCAGGAAAAACAACAATAGGTTATCTAACAAGTAGAAGGAAAAACAATACCAAGCCTGTGCTTTAGCTTGTTAGGTATAACATAAGAAATCACCACAGTGAATATTCAAATAAAAAGTGTCCTCATACATGAAAATCCTTACCCTCAGGTAATCATAATCAAAACCCACATGTGACTGCCCATAGGCGTAACGAATATTGCCCATTGGCGAATGAGGTGTCGCCCATAGGCAGAGAAACTACTGCCAACAGGCATGGGAAAAGTTGCCCGTAGGCTAAAAGAAACACCGCCCTCGGGATAATCAAGTAAACAGGATGAGACCAACACATAAGCAAGAAATTTATATAAAATTCCTCTCAATCCAATTCAAAGCATGCTAAAATCACGATATACCCACGGGTATCCTGGAAAAAAGACTAAATAAGGGAAACACACCCACATGGTGGCCCTGGATCCAAGAAATGATCCCAAACAGCAGTTTATACCTATTCATTAAATTACCTACGCAATTCTAGGTATTTAACTAATCAAGGCCTCATCCATACGGCACCCCAAACATGGGCGTGTAGCACAACAGTACACAAAAGAATTCAATAGTTGGAATTGAACATCAGACCACCGACCTTGATCTCCTCTGATCAGTATACGTGAATGGTGCCTTATGAAACGTCTGAGAACAACATAGATCTGAGAAAAATGATAACCCATTCAAACCCAAATTACTTCCCCTCAGTAAAGAATTTCTAAAAACAGATCAAGGAGAATAAAGGTCTAACCCCACTACAAGAAAACTGTCGCGAAACGCGTTTTCGGGCCGCCATTTCGTGGCGGTTTTCAGAACTGCCGCGAAAAAACCGCCGCTAAACGGCAAAAAAAACTTTATTTATTTTTTAATTTTTTTAATTTTTTTTAATTTTATTTGAGGATTAGCGGCGGTTTTTTAAAAAACCGCCGCGAAATAGCGGCGGTTTCGGTAAAACCGCAGAGAAATGAAATGAAAAAAATAAAAAAACGCGAGAAACCCCGAAATCACTAAAATGATCATAACTTTTGATCCGGGCGTCCGTTGAAGCGCCACCACAAGTCAAATCAAATCTCATGAAGAGATCTAGAGGCACATATAATCAAAACCGTGAGATGGTCTAAGGTGTAGAAGATATTAGAGTTATAAAAAAGTTGAAAAAAGTTCTCCAACTTCAAACAGCCATAACTTTCGCTCCGAGTGTCCGTTTGGGCTCTACCACATATCAAATCGAAGCCAGCGAAGAGAGATACGCACCAATACAACCCAAGAAAGCTTCTGTCATGTTTTTCAACCCCAAAACCCCTCCGAAGGCCTCCAAAACCCCATTTCCGTCACCAGTGTCCCGTCAAACTTGTCTTTAAAGAGACCTAACTTTCGATCCGCGTGTCAGTTCGGCCTCCTCCACCTGCCAGATCATAGCTCGTTCCATGAGCTTCAATTTGACTGGTCGCGGCGTCCACATGCACTACTAGATCATATGTTATGGCCTTTTTAGTGGGTATCGAGTTTGTTATGTTTTTCAAAGCCTCGTTTCTAGCACCCGTTCTCCGCCAGCTTTTTTTTAATGGTTATAACTTCCGATCTGTCTGTCCATTCAGACTCTTTCACCTTTCAGGTTGAAGAGCGTTTCAGGATCATTGGTTTGATAGGTCGTAGATCTAAAACGGACTCTCGGATCATAAGTTATCTCCTTTAATGTGAGTCCAATGTTTTTGTCTCTTTATGACCGTTTTGACGGGTTTTAACGGTAGCTCCATTTATTACTGTTTATTTGGGTTTCCATGACTTGTTATCTTTATCAATAGTTTTTTATGGGTTATTATGATGATTATGTTGAATTATTAAGGAGTTTTCCAGAGTTGTCACGAGTTTTCATGCGTTCTCATTTTTTCTAATGCCTCATTCTTCATATGCTTCTGCATCCTTTTTCATGCGTTTTCATGATTTTTCATCCCTTATCACGTCATTTCATACTTTTTCATGCGTTTCCTTTATTATTTATTATTTATTATTTATAATATACGTTAATTTATTTATTATCTATTATTTGTAACTGGTTATTTATTATTTATTATTTATATTTATTTATTATTTATTAGTTATTAGTTATTATTTAATATTTAATATTTAATATTTATTATTTATTATTTATTATTTATTATTTATATTTATTTATATTTATTATTTTTTATTTATATTTATTTATTATTTATAATTTATTATTTATATTTATTGATTATATATTATTTATATTTATTTATTATTTATTTATTATTTATATTTATTTATTATTTATATTTATTTATTATTTATATTTATTTATTATTTATATTTATTGATTATATATTATTTATATTTATTTATTATTTATCATTTATTTATTATTTATTATTTATATTTATTTATTATTTATATTTATTTATTATTTATTATTTATATTTATTAAATATTTATATTTATTATTTATTATTTATATTTATTTATTATTTATTATTTATATTTATTTATTATTTTTTATTATTATTTATATTTATTTATTATTTATTATTTATATTTATTTTTTATTTATTTATTTATTTTTTATATTTATTTATTATTTATTATTTATTATTTATATTTATTGATTATTGATTATTTATATTTATTTATTATTTATATTTATTTATTATTTATATTTATTTACTATTTATATTTATTTATTATTTATATTTATTTATTAATTATATTTATTTATCATATATATTATTTATATTTATTTATTATTTATTATTTATTATTTATATTTATTTATTATTTATTTATTATTTATTTATTATTTATTATTTATTATTTATTATTTATATTAATTTATTATTTATTATTTATATTTATTTATTCTTTATTATTTATATTTATTTATTATTTTTTTATTTATTATTTATATTTATTTATTATTTATTATTTATATTTATTTATTATTTATTATTTATATTTATTTATTATTTATTTATTATTTATATTTATTTATTATTTATATTTTTATTTATTATTTAAATTTATTTATTATTTATATTTATTTATTATATATTATTTATATTTACTTATTATTTATTATTTATTTATTATTTATATTTATTTATTATTTATTATTTATTATTTATTATTTATATTTATTTATTATTTATTATTTTCTATTTATTTATTATTTATTATTTATATTTAGTTATTATTTATTTTTATATATTATTTATATTTATTTATTATTTATATTTATTTATATTTATTTATTATTTATTATTTATTATTTATATGTATTATTTATTATTTATATTTATTTATTATTTATATTTATTTATTATTTATTATTTATTATTTATATTTATTTATTATTTATATTTATTATTTATTATTTATATTTATTTATTATTTATTATTTATATTTATTTATTATTTATTATTTTCTATTTATTATTTATTATTTATATTTATTTATTATGTATTATTTATTATTTATTATTTATATTTATTTATTATTTATTATTTATTATTTATATTTATTTAGTATTTATTATTAATTATTTATATTTATTTATTATTTATTATTTATTATTAATATTTATTTATTATTTATTATTTATTATTTATATTTATTTATTATTTATTATTTATTATTTATATTTATTTATTATTTATTATTTTCTATTAATTATTTATTATTTATATTTATTTATTATTTATTATTTATTATTTAATATTTTTTTATATTTATTTATTATTTATTATTTTCTATTTATTATTTATTGTTTATATTTATTTATTATTTATTAGTTATTATTTATTAGTTATTATTTATTATTTATTATTTATTATTTATTATTTATATTTATTTATTATTTATTATTTATTATTTATAAATATTTATTATTTATTATTTATATTTATTTATTATTTATTATTTATTATTTATATTTATTTACTATTTATATTTATTTATTATTTATTATTTATTATTTATTATTTATATTTATTTATTATTTATTATTTATTATTTATTATTTATTATTTATTATTTATTATAGAATATTTATTATTTATTATTGATTATTTATTATTCATTATTTATTATTCATTATTGATTACTCATTATTTATTATTTATTATTTATTATTTATTATTTATTATTTATTATTTATTATTTATTATTTATTATTTATTATTTATTATTTATTATTTATTATTTATTATTTATTATTTATTATTTATTATTTATTATTTATATTTATTATTCCTTATTTATTATTTATTATTTATTATTTATTATTATTGAGTTTATATCTATTATTTATGTATTATTTGTTTTTTCAATTAATATATATAAGTATATTAAATTCTGTTTATTAACCACATGGCGAGCTTGCTGGAGTGGTAAAGTCTTTGGAAAATATACAAGAGGTTAGAGGTTCAAATCTCACCAAACGCAGAATTTCTTTATATTGCATGGGTATGCATGTGCATGCATGTATAAATAAAGTAAATAAAATAATACGAAATAAATAAATAGATAAAATAAATACAAAATAAAATAAATGAATATATAAAATAAATACGAAATAGAAATAAATAAATAATAAATATGAAAATAAATAAATAAATAAATAAATAAAATAAATAAAATAAAATAAATAAATAAAATAAATATGAAATAAAATAAATAAAATAAATAAATACGAAAAATAAATAAATAAATAAATAAGTAAATACGAAAAATAAATTAATAAATAAATAAATACGAAAAATAAATAAATAAATAAAATAAATAAATAAATACGAAAAAAAAATAAATAAATAAATAAAATAAATAAATAAATAAAATAAATAAATAAAATAAAATAAAATAAATACATAAAATATATATATAAATAAATATAATAAATAAATAAATAAAATAAATACCAAATAAATATATAAATAAATACGAAAAATAAATATATAAATAAATTAAATAAATTAAATAAATATATATATATATATATATATAAATAAATATATAAAATTAAAAATAAAATAAAATAAAATAAATAAATAAATAAATAAATAAATATATAAATATATATATAAATAAATATATAAAATTAAAAATTACAATAAATAACAAAAATTAAAAAAATAACAAAAAAAAACCGCCGCGAAACGTTCTGCGACGGTTTTGAAAACCGCCATTAAATAGTGTCCAGACGCACGATTTAGAGGCGGTTTTTCAAAACTGCCGCCAATCGATTTAGCGGCGGTTTAAACCGCCGTGAAACGAAAACAAAACCACCGCTAAATGCCTTTTTTACCGTAGTGCACGTACGGTTCAAACAAGATCGACGGCGGAAGAAACGGATACTCGGCATGTGATCGAGAGATCCTCCAAGCTCCAACCTCTCCTCTTGATGCTCCAAACATGTCCACTGCCTCCTCTACTGAATGAGGAGGCTACTGCCCATTTTAAGTGAAAAAAACTACACGGCATGTACTCTCAAGTACACATCGTGTACTTTTCATCATTTAACTGTTCCTATAGCGGCTACTTTTCACCACCATAGTGTTCATCTGTTGACATGATTACACGGTGTGTATTTCTGAATACACGGCACGTACTGTCCCTCTGCTGGCGGCTACTTTCACCACCTTACTATTCACTTGCCGACTGATTACACAGTGTGTATATACTAATTACATGATGCGTAGTCAGTTTTACACCCTTCATCACCGACAGGACTACACACCATGTGTACTCATCCCACACAGCCAAAGTACATGGCGTGTGGAAAAGTACATGGCGTGTACCCAAAAGATTTGGGGTTTTTCTCCATTTTCCTTATTTTTTCAAAAATAATTAAGGAAGAAGGAAAAGAAGAAACATGTACCTCAAGAATAAGAACCAAGTTCTTACAAAATTCCCCCCTTAAAGAAATTCATCCCCGAATTTCCCTTCCAAGGGTGGTGAAGATAAAGCACATAACAACTCTGGCCACTGAGCACGTACGTCGGTCTCCCTCTCCCATGTTTCGTCCTACACTCGACCATGCTGCCATAACATTTGTACTAGAGGAACTGACTGGCCTCGTAGAACCTTCATGCTCCTCTCAACAATATGAATCAGATTCTCCTCAAAGGATGCATCAGCCTGAAGCTCAACCTCCTCGGTCTGAAAAAGTGAGATGGTCTGAGTGATAACAGCACAGATGAGATACATAGAAGGCATCGTGCATGGCCTAGTACCTCTGTGGTTACTACAACCGATATGAAACTGGCCCAACTCTCTCCAAAATCTCAAACGGTCCCACACACCTTGGTGAAAGTTTACCCTGTCTTCTGATCCGCCTATGTCCCAACCTCGGTGAAACACACAAGAAAACCCAATCCCCAACCATGAACTCCAAGGCTCGTCTGCGGAAAACAACATAATATTTCTAGCAAGACTGTGCAGTAGCCATCTGCTTCTAAATCAACTAGACCTGCTCTAAATTCTCCTGTATGAGACGTGGTCCCAACAAAGCTCCCTCACCTACCTCCAACCTTCACAAGGGTGATCGACCTGGCCTTCCATATAAAATCTTGTAAGGTTCCATCTCAATAGTTTCCTGAAAACTATTATTGTAGAAAACTCGAATAGGGGTATGTGCTTCTCCCAAGAGCCCACAAAGTCCAGGATGCATGCACGTAGTATGCCCTCAAGCACTTGTATCATACGCTCTGACTGACCATCGGTCCGAGGGTGGTAAGATATGCTCAGAAGCACCTGTGTACCCAGTGACCTCTGAAAACACTGCCAGTAACAAGATAGAAAACAGGTGTCCCTATCTGAAATTATAGAATGAGGGACCCCATGATGGCGTACCACCTCTCGGATATAAAAATTTATGTGATCGTCAATACCGAAAGTCTCTTTGATCGGAAAAAAGTGAGCTACCATCGTAAGTCTGTCCATAACAACCCACACAGCATCACTGCCTCAAGGTGACCTTAGAAACCCGGTCACAAAGTCCATCGCGACATCATCCCATTTTCACTCTAGGATGGGTGAATGTTGTAACAGTCTAGATAGCCTATAATGATCCGCCTTCACCTACTGACAGGTGGAACATCTCGCAACAAAACCATCTACCTCCCACTTCATACCCAACCACCAATACTGATGTCTCAAGTCACATTACATTTTGGTAACTCTAGGATGCACTGCCCAAGATGAACCATGAAACTCCCGCATCAGCACCTCGCGTATATCCCCTGGGACCCATACCCTTCCATGGATACACAACACCTCATCATCACCTATCGTCTAACTAGGAGGAGGGTCCTCACTTTCCACAAAATCCCATAGAACTAGGCCTTCCTAATATAATAGCTGCCTCATCCTCACTCTACCTAGGAGGGTAGAAGTCACAGATAAGAAAGAAAGATAGGTTTTCCCCTGAATATCGTGAACCTCCACATGAATCTCGAAGAACATAGCCATAAACTACCACTCACCACTGGCCTCTTGCACTGCCTGTATCTGAGTCCTCCTACTCAGTTCATCAGCAACTGCATTACCCTTACCAGGTGTATAGGAAAGCTCAAATTCAAAGGACTGAACGTATTCAACCCACCTTCGCTGTCTCAAATTCAAGTCACGCTAGGTAAAAATGTATTTCAGATTTTTTTGGTCCTTAAACACCACAAAATTATCTCCCAAGAGATAATGTCTCCAATAACGTAACACATGAACAACTGTAGCCAACTCGAGATCATGCGTTGGGTAATTCCTCTCATGTGGACTCAACTGCCGAGACCCATACGCAACTACTCGATCACCCTACATCAACACTGCTCCCAACCCAATACCTGACACATCACAGTAAACTATGTAGCTCTTCCCTTGATCAGGAAGTATTAGGATAGGTGCTGATGTCAACTTTCCCTTCAACTCCTAAAAGACAGTCTGACAAGCTTCTGACCAAATGAACATCACACCATTCTTAGTAAAACCCATCAATGGTTCTGCCAAGTGGGAGAAGTCTTGTATAAAGAGCCTATAGTAACCAGCCATCCCCAAGAAACAGTATATTTCAACCTGTTCTTAGGATCCTCCCAGGAAACTACTGCCCTCACTTTCTCTGGGTCTACTGCAACTCCTTCCTCTGAGATAATATGGCCCAGGAAGTGTATCTGTTCCCTCAAAAAGTGGCACTTTGAGAGCATATCATATAGTCAATGATCTCTTAGTGTACTCAGTATGATATCAAGATGAGTATCATGGTCGTGTCAAGTGTGAGAGTACACCAAGATATCATCCATGAAGACTACCACAAAATAATCCAGATAAGGGTGGAATCCACAATTCATCAGAGCCATGAAAACTGCTGGCACGTTCGTGAGTCCGAACGGCATAACCAAGTACTCATATAGACCATATATGCTCTGAAAAGCTGTAAGCGGTATGTCCGATGGACTAATGTGTAACTGATGATATCCGGATCTCAAGTCAATCTTTGATAACACTCATGCTCCTCAAAGTTGATAAAAAATATCATCAATCTTTGGCAAGGGATATCTGTTCTTGACCATCAACTGGTTCAACTTCCAATAATACACACAAAGCTTGAGGTTACCGTCCGCCTTCTTAGAAAACAAGATAGGTGAACCCCAAGGATAAGTATTGGGCCAGATGAAACCTTTTGCATGTAACTACTCCAACTACCTCTTGAGATCCTGTAACTCTGGTGTAGCCATCTTATAAGGAGGAATGGACACTAGTGCTGCTCCTGGCACAAGCTCAATAGAGAAATCCACCTCTCACTCCAAAGGAAGACCTGAAAAGTCATCTAGGAAGACATCCCTGAAATGATCAACTACAGGAGGGGAATCCTTCTAACAAGTTCCCTAGTCATCCAGATATTAACTACCAATCTGGGCTATCACACCACATCACCCATGATGCTTTGGTCCAGCTCTGCTCGCCTGGACATCCCATTCGCCATTGTATAGAAACTCTCCACCCTATGGTGATGTGAAACTCAGCCTACGATGATAGAAATCTACAAAGGCTCGAAAGGGTACCAACCAGTCCATCATGAGAATGAATTTATAGCTAGTCGTATCTAAGACATAGGGGTCCCATTGAAAGTGACACCCACCAACCTCTAGTGGGAACTCTCAGAACTAACGCACACTAGCCATTTTAGTCCCCAATAGAGTGTCGAGAGTCAAAATATTAGAAGAAAAAGATACATAGAGCCCAAGTATCTCCATAACAGGAACAAATATAAAGCTATGGGTAACACCCATATAAAAAAGTACAGAATATAAAATAGAAGCTATTAGAATAGTACCTTTGATAGTGGAAGGTTTGGGATTCTGATCTTGTTGGGTCTGTTGCACTGCATATGCCTGCATAGTGCCACGACCCTACGACATAGCCAGGATACCCTGAGCTGACCCGCTCTGCTGTCTCTGAGATCCTAGTGTCTGGCTACCATGGCCACAACCACCACCTCGGCCTTAACATCCCGATGTATCCCAATTCCCTGACTCGTAAGAAGCTTCTGGCCTTTCCCCCACAGGCGGAGTCTTTAAAGAACCCCTCTCACTAGCCCCTGGTGGAAACGCCCTGCAAAAACGATGAAGATGAACCATCCTGCCACAAGCTCGACACTCAACTGGGTCATGTGGACAATGAGGTCTCTTGTACCCCTTGCTACCACACTGGTATCACATGACCTGGCCACCTATAGAAATATTCTGGCTAGTACTGCCACTGTGAGAGAAATTCATCTATCTCTTCCTCTTACTGGTAGAAATAGTACCAGGAACTGGTGCCAAACCGCCTCAGCCTGCACCACTAGCTTCCCGCAAGTTTTTCTCAGTAATCAATACTTGGTTCACAATAGTGTGCACTGTAGGCAACCTGAAAACATTCACCAGTGCTCGCATGTCATATCGAAGACCATCCTCAAAGTGTATATCCCTCAATGTCTCATCACCCTCCAGTACAGGTGAAAAATACTATAGCTCAGTGAAACGGGCAGAATAGTCCATCACTGACATGGTGCCCTACTGCAGATTCATAAACTCTCGAGCTCTATCTACCCTCAGCATATATGGAAAGAAAAATTCATAGAAGACTGCCTAGAAATCTTCCCATCACATGTCCCAATGATGCTCGGTCTCGGTGGTAACATCCCACCATCTCTTGGTGGAATCACGCAACATGTATGTAGCGAGCTGGACCCTATGCTCTGAAGGCGTCTCTAGATGCTTGAAGATAGTCTGCATAGAACCCAGTCAAGACTCCACAACCTATGGTCCGCCATCCCCTATAAATGTAGGTGGATCCTACTGAGGGAATATCCATGTCAACTCTGCCATAGATGTGGCAACCGGCGGTGCTACCTGGGAGGTCTGCATGAATCGCATGATGCCTTCATGGAACTGCGCATCAGCACAGGTGTCCGGTATTATGGTTTGTGCCACATCTTTCTCTGCTAGAGGATCCATTGGTAGCCTATGGCATACCATCTATGGAGTATAATTGTTGCTGCTCTCCTGGCGAACAACTCGTAGTCGTCTCGGCATCATGACTCTACAAGGTCAAACACACGCCTAAGATTAAGATCATCAAGGACCAGGAACAAGAAATGTAAGGAGGGAACAATGAATGGAAAACATTCATGTTTTAAAAAATAGGACAACACAACGTGTATAATAACTACACGGTGTGTTCCCATAGGCCTTTCACATGGGAATGTACTTCTACCAGAACTGGTCATGTAACTCCCCAAACACACGGCGTGTTTTCCACACACACGGCGTGTCCTTGAATTTCTTCCCCTGCTCGAGTCCTTCTACATGTATTAGCCACACAAATATCTTTTGAACAAGACTAAACAGCATGTATAATATCTATATGGTGTGTACTGCTTAGAATCCAACTTCCTGTGTTGTTAGTGACACTACTGGCTACTCATCCGACACTACACGACACGTTACACCTGCACACGGTGTGTACACCACCTTGTTTCCCCATCCACACGACCAATCCCACACGGTCTCTCACCGGTCAAGACTACACGACGTGTCCCTCAGGTACACATCAAGTTTAAGAAGAGGTAACATCCACCCGTATTTGTTAGTTACACATTCGGATCCCCAGGTTAAACTACTTGGCGTGTTTGTCATTTCCACAATGTGTATATGGTCAGATTTCTCCAATTGTGTTGTTAGTTACACAACAGACACAAGGTCAACACAACACGACGTGTACAATTGGTACATGGCGTGTGCCCTTAAAGTTTCACTATCCCATGTTTCTGCCTACATGGACTATGACACGGGTAGAATCTACACGGTGTGTACATATGGTACACAGCGTGTACTTAAAAAAAATTCGTTTCTTCTCAAACAGAAGAGTACATGGCTTGTAGTCAAAACAACATGGTGTGTATTCTGGGTTTTTCCAGACAGTAAGCCTTATAAACTACTCTGAAGCTCATAAAAACACTGCAACCAGCACCTATGTGCCAAATTCTGATCCATGAGGGCCCCTACTCCCCCAAATCAATGTTTGGCATCTTATACATGTTATAAACAAGGTAAACAGTCAATGATCCACCAAATTAAGGTCAATGAGGGTCCATACTCCTCAAGAACCGAAGTCTGGAATTCATTTACAAAACCTTACATAACAATACCCTATCAAATAGAAGGTATTTTATCAAGTCATCTATCACAAAAACATGCTTTTAGTAGCATAACATCTATCACAACAACATGCAATTTCTAATGCACCTACATGGCATGTAAAGTATACTTGGCATGTGATTCTAAAATGTACCTAAATGATGCATGATATGGCATACCCTCATCTCATAGGGTTGCAACTGAATAGAACCCAGTATAAAAATATAAATATCACACCACAAGTGTGTCACCCAACGGTGAAAATCAAAGCAATTGTAAATTCCAAAATCGGAAAAATTACAACACGAGGTAAATTGTCTTTTCCCTGTACACTGGTTAGTTACTCCTAGGAAAATATTATTACCATGTACCGATTCCATCCTATCCATGGATATAGGCACCAAACAGTAAGTCAAGAGAAAATAATTTCCTCTGATACCACTTTGTAACGTCCCGGATCCGAGTGCCACTTAACAGCTGCCCCGAACCCGGTTGGTCACATGACCCCAAGCGCATTCCCCCAAACGCCAGAGGCTACCAACTAGAAGTGAGGGCCTAGGTCTGATATTGGGGAAGATATGCCTCCATTTGTCAAAGTGTAACAAAGTGGAACAAAAATACAAGCATAAAAAAGCAGAAGCATTATACAATACCAATGCTGAAATGGACACAATACTAAAGTAAAGAAAAGTCCAATTGTCATATATAATGATGCAATGTGTCCCTAAGTCTAAGAAAGCATCCAAAACAGGATACAATGCAATCTAAAACAATATAATACAAGGAAAAAATATTGAAAAGTAGAATAAAACAGTGAAACAGGAACTCAGCAGCATCACAAGACTAGGCTTGGTCCCATGCTCTCCTACTCCTCTACAATAATCAATTACCTGTATTGGGACTCTTTCCATTATCTACACTTGCAGAAATATAATATTTTTGGGCCCAAGACGTGACCCAAACAGGGCGTGAGAAATAAATTCTAGTAGGCAACCACCAAAGGCCCGTGCCCAACTGAGAGTGAAAATGTGCAACAACATTATTCTAATAAAGAAATGCAATAAGCTAGGAAGTACTCAAAAGCATTTACTCCTACCAGATCCATTTCTATTAAATTATTATTTATAAATTCAATATAGTTGAATTATAATTTCTCAAGACTCAACCTCAGCCGACAATCTCATATACAGTGCCGCAGCAAAAACCACAATATGCTATCTTACAAGTAGAAGGTAAAACAATACCAAGACTATGCTTTAGCTTGGCAGGTATAACATAAGAAATCACCATAGTGAATATTAAAAGAAATTTTTTTCCTCATACATGAAAATACTTACCCTCGAGTAATCATAATCGAAACCCATAGGTGACTTCCCACATGCGTAAAGAATATTGCCTGCAGGCATACGAGGTGTTGCCCACAGGCACAGAAACTACTGCCCACAGGCATGAGAAAAATTTCCTACAGGCTAAACAAAACACTACCCTCAGGCTAAGCACGTAACCGGGCTGATACCAACTCATAAGAAAGAAATTTAAATACAATTCCTATCAAGGAAATTCAAAGCATGCTAAAATCACGGTATACCCATGGGTATCCTGGCCGACATCTAAACAAGGGAAATACACAGATGAGGTGGCCCTAGATCCAAGCAATGATCCCACACAATAGTTTATAACTATTCATTAAATTACCTACACAATTCTAGGTATTTAATTAATCATGGCCTCATCCATACGACACCCCAAACATGGGCGCACAATATAATAGTACACAAAAGCACTCAAAAGTTGGAATTGAACATCAGACCACCTACCTTGACCACCTCTATTCAATATACGTGAACGGCGGCTTCCGAAATGTCCAAGAACGATGTAGATCTATGAAAAACGATAACTCATTCAAACCCAAATAACTTCCCCTCAAGAATAAATTGGTAAGAACAGATCAAGGAGAAGGAAGGTCTTACCCGCATGGTTCAAAAAAGATTGACGGAAAAATAAACAGATTCCCGGTGTGTGATCAGGAGCCCCTCCAAGCTCCGACCTCTCCTCCCAATTCTCCAAACACGTCCATTGCCTCCTATACTGGATGATGAGGCTACTACCTGTTTTATGCAAAACAAACAAACTACACAGAGTGTACTCTCAAGTACATGGTGTGTACTTTTCATCATTTAACTATTCCTCTGGTAGCTACTTTTCACCACCACATTGTTCATATGTCGACATGATTACACAACGTGTATTTCTGAATACACGGTGTGTACTATCCCTCTACTGGTGGATACTACCACCACCTTACTATTCACCTGTCGACTGATTATATGGCTTGTATATACTAAGTACACGATGTGTAGTTAGTTTTTACCCCTTCATCGCCGATAGGCCTACACGCCCTGTGTACTCATCCCACACGGCCAAAGTACACAGCGTGTGGAAAAGTACATGGTGTTTACCCACAAAATTTGGGATTTCCACCCATTTTCCTTATTTTCTCAAAAATAATTAAGGAAGAAAGAAAAGAAGAAACATGTACCTCAAGAATAAGAACCGGGTTCTTATAATGTTGGTTAATAAATTGTTTGTGAATTTTCTAAACATTTACCCCATGAGTGTCAAACTATGTGTCAAATAATTCCCATTGTTGTGCACCAGATGATGATTTATTCAAATATAAATACACCCTTTTGAGAGATATAACCCCTAGGTACATCTTTCCCAGATCCACATCCACCTATAGTTTCCTAATATAGATGTAATTTATTAGGAATCACATACTCTCTAAAAAACCAAAATTACACAATATTTTCAAAAACATTGAATTATCCATAGGGTTCTCACTAAATCATACTCATCCAAGTTTGAAATGTCAACTAAAACATTATATGATACTAACAATAGAGACCCATAGTTTTCATAAAAAATTATGATTTATTAATAAAAGATATATTCATGAAATAACATAATGATCCATGATAGAATCATATAGGGCTAATGCCTTTGTAAACTTGGATACAAAAACAACATGTTTATAATTGAAGTACATTATTTCCCAGTAAATTATTCAAAACTATCAACCTTCTTAAACATATCATACAAAATACTTTTTTAAAACATGGGTAAATGAATATAAATTTATATTTAGATATTTATGAAATTATATTAATGATATGTATTAATTTTTATTTTTTATAAATTATATTATTTCCTTTATTTCTTATGAAACCCCAATGATGTATTTATTAGATTATTATAAAAAATGATTTTAAAAACAATATAATTTTATTTAGTTATAGTTTTCCAGGAATTTTATATATTAATTTGAAATATTAGTGCTTTTTTGAAGGATTATATTTGAATCATAAATTTTTAATTATGCATTTTAAGTCAAATTAAGTGAATAATGTCAAAAGTTACATTAATGATATTTTATCAATATAATACATTATTAAAATATATAAAAATTATGAAAATCATGAAATAGGTCAATTAGGATTTCATATTATTGAATGTTTCATCATTGGTTCCATTTATGATTCAATAGTTACCTTATAACGAAATTTATAATCATTTAAGGGTGGAAACACTGTTTCCATGGTTATTGTAAAAATTGGTAAACTCAGCGGTTAAACTAAAAGATAATTTTTAAAACACAACATAAACCTATAAAAATTTATTTTTTGATTTTATTTAAACCCCATATAGTATTATATTATAAAACCCAGATTTTTTGAGTAATGAATTTATTATAATTTAATATTTTAAGAAATTCAAAAAATTCCCCTCACCACAATTATAAAAGGGAACCTCATCCTTTAACTAATTCGGACATTTTGAGCCATATATCTCAACCATAACCTACAAAAATACTTTAGAAACATAATTATAAACATTACAAAGTTTTTGGTATTCCCAAAAGACCAGCCCTATTATCCTTAGGAGGATACCTAAAGGAGTTCTTTCAAATATATGGTTATCACCAAAATTGAAAACTTTCTTTTTTTACTTATTCTTTTTATTAAATAAATATATTATATTTAACAAAAAATAATTATTTAATTATCTTGAATATATATTATTTTTCTTATGATTATGAAATCACTATTATCACCATCTTTCCCATCAAATTGGAAGTGAAAGTATCACTCATGTGTACATATGACTTACCATCTCAAAAGAGTGATACAATTCATTTTCCATCCCCATATTTCATGGAAAGTTATTATGAATTGTTTAATATTTATATATGATAATTATGAAATAATTATAATTCTTTAATCATAATATCATGTCCAAATTCTTACATTCCAGTCTGTTTCAAAATGACAACGTCGCTTGTGCGTACGTGTGGACTACCACTTCTAGAAAATAATGTGATTCATTTTTCATTTTTATTTTACAGAGATTATAATAAGGATAAATTTAATTAACAAATTATATATATATATCTATATTATATAATAATTATTCTATAAATTTGAATTATTTTTTACCTTTCTTTCATCCCATCCGTTGAAATGTGAATTCAACGTTCATGCATACATACAATCTACCCTCTATATGAACTGTATAATTAATTTTTATATATATACTTTTATAGATGAATATAAATATATTATAATGAATATAAATTATATTTTTATAATATTAAATATTACAATTTTATTTAACCTTGATTAATGTATTAGGATAAAAACTACCAAATAAAACATACATGAAAAACGAAGTAGTTATCACCCAGAACTATAATTTTTAATGAATTGTTGATAAATAGTTGATAAAAGTTTTATAAGTAATGATATATGATATGATATATATTATCATATTTATATAATAAATTTATAACAAATATATATTTATTATACAATAGGTTCAAATGCGTATGAAGAAATTCAATACTTGAGGTAAGATATTTTCATCTCACTTTTAATTTCATGGAAGACATGTCATATTCACCAATTATTTATTTCATATGGGGTATATAATTACCATTAACGTATTATTATCATTAAAATTATGGGATATACAATTCTTTATATGGTTCTTTCTTTAATGGTACTTATGATTCAAAAGTTACCAATGTGATAATGGTTTTATGTTACATCTCATTGTTTATAAGGATTATTTATGATTACATTGTTGATGATGAAGTATTATGATATAAATATCAAAAAAACCATTAATATTATGTTAATATGTTTATATCTTTAGAATACATGACTTTATTTCATTTTACTCTCTTTAAGTAATCTTTATTGTATAAGAAATTATTTAATGAAAATCATATTTGTTTCTCTCTTCGTTCGGAAATTCTATTTATTACATGACTATGTTTTTTAAAATTGTTCCAAATAAATTTCATAATATTCTTCAATGAATTTTGAAATTAAATTTTACCCATTTTTTATGTTTTAAAAAATGGTTTAAAAGTAATATTATTTTCGTTATTTGAGCAAGGTACTTTTGACTTTTGACTGAAAATGTGAAAAAAATATAGGTTTTAATGTGTATGAAATGCATGGTATTTTCTACCATTATAATTGATTAATTATTTAAAGAATACTATACATTTTTCCATGTTTATTTTCAAAGATAATTTTTTCTTCAATATTTATGAAATTTTATGATTTTTAATAAGTTATTTAGAAGTAGAAAGGACATTTTCCTCTAGAAATGTTCCAATTGATGTTTTATAACCATTTTCCATATAATATGACATCCTTTGATGTTACCTAATATTTAATGGAGATATGATACATGGATGCCATCCTTATTATTTTTATGAATGGTTAACTATTTCAATTAAATGATATTTATGAAACTCATTCCTTTCCATGAGTAAGGTTTTGATGAATTGATGAAATAATTATGAAACTTGTTTCTTTTCCATATGTTATGATACGATGAAATATTTATAAAAAACATTTATTTTCCATGGATTATGATATGGGGAAATATTTATGAAGCCCATTTCAATTTCATGGGTTATGTTATAATTAATTTATTATGATCTTGTGGCACAAATTTATTAATTTTCATATTTAATGGGTGGGCCTAGAATCATATAGGCCACCAATGCAGTAAGCTAGGATTGATATATCAAGAGATACACATGACTAAATGGGGATTAAATATAGTTATTTAATGAAAATTTTCAAATATGATAGTATTGGGAGTGAACCTTGACTAATATGATGATTTGGGGATTGAACCCATTCCACTATAATAGTCCTAGAAAATAACCATGAATTCAAAGTAAATTATTTCTATTATTATATGTAGGCCATAAATCATTGTTTTATTCCAATGTTACCCTCTCATGGATCATGTTCTTAAACTCCATTATGATTCATGTCTTATGAACTTCCACAATTTATTACATGAATTATAATTGTGATCTTTGATATACAAGGTAATGTTTTAAATTGTTATAATCATGTTCTCATAACCTTATACCCATGTCTTGATTATGTGATCATTGAAATCTCCCTTGTTTTCCCTTACTGATAATTTGTGATCCCCTTTTTATATTTTTTCCCTAGGTTATGAGGAAAGGTTTTAGGAATGGTATGTCTAAGAAGGGGGATACTTATGAATAAAATAATTACATAATTCTAGGAACGAGTTGTTTATGTGGCTAAGTTTCCATATATACGAGACTTATTTCATTTTGGCATGGATAATTATGATATGTTATGAATATTACACTGACAATATGTAACATCTATGTATAAAAAGTATGGGTCAATATAAATGGTTTGACTGCATAGTTTAGTTAATATTTGGAAACTAGGATGAGAAAACATTATTGAGATCCATGGATATTGGTTTAAGTATAGTATAACATCCAAATGATTTTGTAATAATAATTAATAAACTAGGTTAAACATATGTTACCATATATTGAGAATAATGTGTCATGATTTAGACATCCTATGAATGTTTTTTAATGATTGGTCTCTTAGATCAAATATTCTTGATGTTCATGCTAACGATTTAGGTTTTACTAAGAGATTGATGATATAAAGAAAAAGTTGAGGTAGTTACATGTATGCTCAAATATTGAAGTTCTCTATTTTATTTTAGTTATATGATTTACCTTCTATGATGAAATGTCTATAGGAATGACAATTAGTATCCTCAATAATTAGTTTTTGAATAAGTATTTAAAACCCATAATGGTACGATGATCACATCACAAGTCTCTAATTCTAATCCAACTGTTTTTGTGGGAATGTTTAGAAAAATCATAGTATTCTACCTCCAGTAGAATTTTATGTTATCTTAGGAATTAATTGAATTTATTTATATGAATCCCACATTAATTTCCATGGTATAGAAGTCACATTTGATATTACCAACAGAAATGTTATCATCATTCAGTGTGATAATAAATAAGAACTTATGAGGGAAATCATCTAACACCCCAATCCCTCTAGGCTGGAGCCAGTGCATTACTTGTGATATTGGCATGGTTAGAAGGAATTAAAATCCCGAAGTAATGATTAGTTTAGTTGTCTTGTAGAAACTAGATACAAAAATGTAACAAAAATTACATTGAGAAAGGTTACAAGATACAATAAATAACAAAACAAAAAACCGAAACCACATGAACTCAATAAATGACCTTCTCTTCATCACCTGTTAGAGAAAAAAAATTAAAGGGGTGATCTAAAATGCTCAGTAAGGGTTAAAAATAGCGGAATCATTAATAAAATAATAACTGAATCATAATCAATCTGACATAATCAGTATGGCATGGTGAATAGATGAAAAACTCACACCATTAATAAAATGAGAATGAAACTGCATCCATAGATTTTTTCATAGTGAAAACCTCATAGATAGTAATAATTGATAATGAATAAAGAAAATTATTATTATTTTTACGTCATGTTTCTTGCACATGAAACCATAATACCATAAAAATAGTTTAGTTCTATGGGTAGAAACTCGTCTGATTTTTGGAAACAAAATCGAAGGGTTTGTCGCCAACTGATTTGTCTCATGAGACCTACCGATGATACGAGGGGATATAGAGGGCCCCACCCGGCACTTAATGTACAAATCATTCTTTATACATTGAGTCTATACAATATAAATATGTCTTTTCAATATCCATATAGAGTAGAGTATACGGATTCATCAATATTTCCATAATTAAAATAACTTTCCAAATAAACACTGTATGTAAAATGGAATACAGTTTAGAAAACAACCATATCCATGATATGAGATTATGGATATTTAATATAAATATAATTTCAAATTAAAAGTGATCTAAAATGGTCAATGGGTACACCACATAAGGATTATTAGGTGCACAATAAAAATTTGGTCACAACAAAATAGTAGCTGAGACAAAGTCTCTTACCACAATATAATCGGTCGAATCAAATGACCAGAACATAATAACCATAAAATGAATAATTTAATAACATTAATATAAATTGAATAATGTTATTATATATCAAATGGAAGTAATCATATACCACATACAATAAATTAGTGGCTAACAATTGAAATCTCACAGAAATGAAAGTGAGATGAGAAACCCCTTACTAAGATTTTAGCATGGTAACGAGTGCTATTGTGTGGGATTAATGAGAGGTAAAAAGATATTACATTATTTATATGTCACAAGGGAAGTATGGGAGAGGTGAAAAAATATACGCCATCATTAGGAATTAAAAATAAAAGGGCACAACATAGGAGAGATTCTTGAACAAAAGTGAGAGAGAGGATCCCTTACCTTAGGCTCGAAGGTGTTCTTGTTTGTTCTTAACGACATGAATAATAAAATTTAGCTAAATTAATTAATAATTACAAAACCTCATAAACATGAAATTTATACGGTATAACTTTATTATGTTCATTAATAGCCTTTTTGATGGGTTTTAGAGATTTAATTTTATTGTTTTAGAAGAATTTTTTTACTTGGTTTCATGATTTGATTACCTGTATTCATTAATAGAAGTTCATTTGAAATATGGTTAATACATAAAGAATTGTTAATATACATTATTAGTGGAATTAAATAGATATAAATGTTCTTATAATGATTCGGGATATATACCATGAGGAAGACCCATTTGATGAGTTAAAATAAACGCTTGGATTTGGCTTGGCGGTTTTGTCCACAATAAACTTGTTTTGTATTATTATTCCATATTATGAATGTGTAAAAATTCCAGAACATTTGTAAAGATAAAATAAATATATAATGAACTATTTCAACGATTTAAAAGGTTTCATGACCAGTATTTAAGATAGTAATGAAAATTGAGAACCCGTCTTCCTTGAGTGTGATAAATTTACACATCTCAGACGGTGTTTGCATTTATTGCATAAAAGGAGGGGAAATGAGAGATTATGATGAAATATTCCATTAGCACAAATAAAAATAAATTATGTTTAAGTTAATTTAATTTTAATGGAATTTTAATTAGGGGAGGTGAGAAGGGAGAAAAAAATAATGGAACTTTGTAAAATAAATTGAAAGAGAAGAGAAGGAAGGTTCACCTCTTGAGTACTCCTCCTTGAGAATCTCCTTAAGGCCTTTTTTTGGCCTTTTGGTGATACCAGAAGGTATTAGACGTGGGGAGAGGGCTTAGGAAGATTATTTTTTAGAATTTAGGCAAATCTTGAAGCTTGAGTTGTGTGGGAGGAAGATGGGGTGAGGGGTGGTTTATATAGTAGAGGGGAGAGGAGTTTTCTTGACATTATAATCATTAATTTATTATTTCCTCTCAAGAAAACCAATAGAGAGTATTATATGAAAAAGAAAAGTAATATATGCATGTTACTTCAATCCAATTGGGATTACATCAATATATCATCATCAATGACTCAATAAATTCCTTATTTAGCATTTATTGTGAATTATCGGATTTTACTATTCATTAAAAATTCAAGTATTTCAGAAAAATCCCAAAAAATGACCCTAACCATTTTTCGACATGTAGAATCCAAAAATGAAGTAAATTTTTCGAAAATAATTTTCTATATATGATTAATTAAATATTTAATTAAAAAAATTATTTAATCGAAAAATATAAACACTTAAAATATCCATCTTTATTTTTAAGGTTCCTAAATTCATTTATCAATTCACGGTCATGGATACCGTTCATAAGAGTCATACTAATATACATTAGGGTAAGATACTATTCATAAGGTTAGGTTACTATTCATAAGGGTTGGTTAATATTCACCAAATATTAAGTTAATTCTATCAGAATCTAAATATCATCTTGAACACAACCGTGTTTGTCAGATTTTTAAAATTCTCATCATAGTGTTGGAAAATTAAAATTTAATGGCAAGGTTATGGATATCTCTTATAAGTAACCATGTTTTGTTCTATATAGGCTCAATGATTCAGAAAATATAGGCTATAACTACAATTTATTTAAGTGAAACATACCATGAAGTGTTTGGGGTACTACATTATTCTCTGTTTTAGAAATTTTGTCCTCGAAATTTCATGTATGAAGCTCACCCAAAAGATGTGGGTGATTCTTTTTCATAACATCCTCAGTTTCCCATGTAGCTTCCTCCATATTCTGGTTTTTTCAATGAACCTTTACTAGATGAGTGGCTCGGTTTCTCAATACCTTCTCCCTTGTGTCAAGAATCCTGATAGGCTTTTCACAATATGACAAATCAGGTTCTAGCTATATTTCTTCATATGTGAGTACATGAATTGGGTCTAGCATGTATTTATTTAACAACGATACATGGAACACATCATGAAATTTGGAAAGATTTGGCGGCATCGCTAAATGGTAAGCTATAACTCCGATTCATTAAATAATTTCAAATGGTCTGATGTACCTTGGGCTAAGTTTCCCTTTATTACTAAACCTTAAGACACCCTTTCATGGAAATAATTTCAGAAATACATGATCTGACACTTATAATTCCACGTCCTTTCTCTGGTTTTCAGCATAAATATTCTTCCTACTTTGGTCTACTTTAATATGGGCTTGTATTTTCTTCACCTTTGTCATGGTCTCTTCAATAAGTTCTAGGGCTTTAAGTTTCCTCTCACCAACTTCATTCCAAAAAGTTGGAGTTCAATATATCTTTCCATATAATGCTTCATATGGTGCCATTTGAATACTAGAATGAAAACTATTATTTTAGGAAAATTCCACCAAAGGAAAATATTGATCCTATATACCTTGAAAGTCCAAATAGCATGATCTCAGCATGTCTTCCAGAGTTTGAATAGTCCTTTCATATTTTCCATCAGTTTGAGGATGCTAAATAGTACTCATACAAAGATCAATATTCAAATCCTTCTGGAGACTCTTCCAGAATTTTGATGTAAACCGTGGATCTCGATTGGAGACAATAGATAGAGTTGCACCATGAATTCTTACAACTTCATTAAAATAAAGTCTTTACAGGATCTCAAGTGGTAAATCATGTCTTATTGGAAGGAAATGTGCTCATTTTATGAGATGATCAAAAATTACCCATATTGCATCATTCCTTATAGGTTTCCTCAGTATTCCGGTGAAAAAATACATCGTAATGTTATCCCAAATCCACATAGGAATAGGTAGAGGTTTCATCAATCCTTTGGGATATTGTCTCTCTGCCTTCAGTTTTTGAAAAACTAGACACCTTGACACGTTGTTAGCAATTTCTTGCTTCATATTATCCCACAAAAAATATTCCTTCAGATCTCTATACATCTTGGTGCTACCTGGGTGTATAAAGAAATTTGAGCTATGAGAATCGTCTAATAGTTACCTTTTTAGCTCAGGTACTGATGGAACACATAACCTCTTCCCAAATTTCAGTTGTCCTTCTTCATACACAAAGTTAGCTAGTCTCCCATCCTTAACTACATTAATTTTCTTGTACATATTCTCATCATCAGACTGAGAGATTTTTATCTTTCTAGTAAGGATGGGTTGTCAATCATTTGAAAGAGGAGCGATGTTTCCCCTTCCTTAACAATTTCCATATCCATATTCAATATATCCATGAATATAGGATCTCTTTCAATCCTCATTTGAGTGAGAATGCCATGATCTTTCCCGTTTAATGCATATGCCACCTTATCCTTTCCTGGGAGGTTGTGTATTGAACAATCATAATCTTTGAGTAACTCGAGCCATCTTCTTTTCCTCATGTTAAGTTTTTTTGTGTGTGAAAATGTATTTCAAACTCTTGAGGTCCGTATAAGTCTCACATCTCTCTCTATAGAGATAATGACTCTATATTATCAGAGAAATCATTATGGATACTAACTCAAGATCATGAGTTAGATAATTTCAGTCATGGGTCTTCAAATATCTTGATGCATAAGAAATAAATTTATCGTTTTTCATAAGGACACAACCCAACCCATTCTTTGATTCATCACTGTATATTACAAATCCATCACTTCCAGATAGAAGAGTAAAATTTGGAGCGTTGACCAATATTCTTTTCAATTCTTCGAAACATTCTGTACATTATTTTTTCCACACAAACATAACTCCTTTATGTGTGATCTTGGTTAGCGGGTTAGCCAATCAAGAAAAATTCTGAATGAAAAACCGATAGTAACCTACTATGCCAATAAAACTGCATACCTCAGTTATGGTTGTTAGCGTTGGCCATTCTTGGACTGCCTTTGTCTTTTCAGAATCAACTAGGATTCCATCCTTAAAGAAAATATGGCCTAGAAAAGAAAATGACTGAAGCTAGAATTTGCACTTGCTAAACTTTACAAATAATTTATTGCTTCTAAGAGTCCTCATAATAACCCGCAAGTGATTATCATGGTCTTCAGATATTTTTATGTATTCGAGGATATAATCAATGAATACCACAAAAAAGTTACCAAGATATTCCTTGAAAACTCTATTAATTAAATCCATGAAAACAGAGGGTGCATTTTTTAGTCCAAAAGGCATCACTGTAAACTCATAATGCCCATACCTGGTCGAAAATGTTGTCTTAGGAATATCTTCATTTCTCACACGCAACTGATGATATCTAGATTGAAGGTCAATCATTGAGAATTATTGAGCTTCATGAAGTTGAACAAATAAATCATCCATCCTAGGAAGATGATACTTATTATTTATTGTAATAGCATTTATTTCCCTGTAATCAATGCAGAGCCTCATGGATCCATCTTTTTTCTTGACAAAGAGTACATGGGCTACCCATGTAGAAACACTAGTTTGAAAAAAATACCTTTTCACTCATATCCTCTAGTTGTTTATTTAGATCTACTAATTCCACAGTGGCCATTCTATAGGGATCCTTTGATATAGGTCTTGCATCAGGAATTAAATCAATAGAGAACTCAACTTCCCACTCTGGAGGATGTCCAAGTAAATCCTCTGGAAATAAATCAATGTACTCTTGCACTATATGCACATCTTCAATTTGAATATTTATTTCCTCACCCATAGATAATGGTTTATCTTCCTCTCCAAGTATTGCATTCAGTAGAGCTACTAAGGGGGGGGGGGGGTTCAAGATAAGAATCAGGTGGTGAAGTTTTTTCCCTAAAGACAAAGGATTATACACCATTTTCAAAAAATTTAACTTCCTTCTTCTTAAAATAAATATTTGCATCATAATTTTACAGCCAATACATACCGATAATTTTATCAAATTCAGTAATTGGTATGATGATAAGGTTAGAAACTAAAGCACTTTTTGGTATCTAGAGGGGGACTAATCGACATGCCTTTGTTGAAATGATACATCCCCTGGGAGTTTTGTCTGAAAACTCCTTTATTAAATCTAATTGGACGTATTTAATTTTATAGGAAAACTAGGAAGATATAAATTATTGCGATGATCCAGAATTAAAAAAGTGTTGGCTAAGTTTGAGGAAATAATTAAAGTACCTTCCCCCACGTTATTAGGCACTTCAACCTCTGTAGTTGTAATCACATAGGCTCTCCATTGTTCTCTTGGATTTTTCTGAGGAATGTTTCCTTAGAGCATAAGACACTCACTTGAATAGTGTCCCATCTCCTTTAAATTGTATCATTTAATATCATTGAATTATTTCTTCCCCTTGCATTCATCAGATCGATGACCCTTTTCTCCGTAGTTATAGCAGACTCCCATGCCTTTCAAGAATTTCATGAGATGATTCTTTCCACATTTCTCACATAATGGAAATATCTTTGTTCCCTTACTCTCCTTTGGTGCTTCCCCTTTTCCATTGTTATCAGAGTACCACTTCTTATCTTGGTTTCCTGTGAAGAGATTTTATCTAGAAAATTACCTCTATGTTTTGATGGAACTTGATACAATTTCATCATTTGATGAAAATTATTGAGAAGCCAGTGACCTTCTAAGACATGGCTTAAGACCTTAAAAGAAATGATCAATATTGTCTACCGAGTTACGTACGTAATCTATGGAATACCTGGCCAGCCTTGTGAAGGTAGCCTCATACTCTGTAACACTTTCTTCTTCCCTTTGTTTTAAGCTAAGGAATTTTTTATTTATTTCTATTAGTTTCTCACTAGGGAAATATTTTTCAAAGAATATTTCCTAAAAATTCCTCCATTCCATATATTCTATTTCTTCTTCCTCCATGGTATTCTGAATCAAGGACCACCATTGATCAGCATCACCCTTGAGACAACATACTACCAGTACTAACTTTTCATTTTCATTGCATCTTAATTCAATGAATATATTTTCTAGGGACTTGATCCATTGCTTAGAAACCACTAGGATATTTATCCCGCTAAAATTTTGGGTCTTTTTCTGCATGAAACGATCCAACACCGGTGTGTAATGGTTATTCGTTACAACATGAGTAAGTTGTCCCAATATGGTCATGATATGATCTGCTCCAACATTAACCGTGTTGACTTGCTCAGAAGGGAGATCCCTACCTTTTCCATGAGTATTGATTCCCCTTCTTCCGTTAGATTCCATTTTTAAATAATGGGATACACTAGATTAGTTTATGAATCTCAAATATAAAATCACTCATCATAGATTGAAATTATATGGATAGATAATCTTATAAACATGGTTTCTCTAAGAAAAAATTTACATTAAAATTATTCATAATGGATTGTATAGAAAATGTGAATTATCCTAAGCATATCCCTCGGGAGTGTCTTAACCAAGAGTGCCACAAGACCCATTGTCGTTCACAAGTTCCCGTTCCACTCTAGCTCAAAGCGGTGTTTTTGGGTTTTACCCCTAGATACATCGGTTCCAGATCCACCTCTACCTGCTTGTATCGAGAAAAGGATGTATTTATTAAAAGATCCATATAACTTATTCCTTACCAAAATACCAATACGTTATTTTACATTTATCCTCAAATAATACCTTAGGGATTTGTTCCCTACTATACATTTCCTACTCTAGTTTCCATGTTTTTTACTATACTTCCTCTGATACCAGCTCTAACACCTCGACCCATCTAGGCTGGAGCCGGTACATTACTTGTGATATTGGAATGGTTTAAAGGAATGAAAAATCCTGAAGGAATGATCAATTTAGTATTCTTGAATAATCTAGATACATTGATGTAACACAAATTACATTGAAAAAGGTTACAAGATACAATACATAACAAAAGTAAAAACTACAACCAAATGAACTCAATAAAAGACCTTATATTCATCACCTATTGGAGGTAAACAATGGAAGGGGTGAGCTCAAATTCTCAGTAAGGGTTACAAATAGTGAAAGCCTGAATACAATAATAATTGAATCACAATAAATCTGACATAATCAATATGGTAAGGTGACTAGATGAAAAACTCACACCATTAATAAACTGAGAATGAAACTGCATCCATAGATTTTGTCATAGGGAAAAACCTCATGGATAGTAATAACTAATAATGAATAAAGAAAATTATAATTATTTGGATGTCATGTATCTGGCACATGAAACCATAATAACATAAAAACGGTTTAGTTCTATGCGTAGAAACCCGTCTGATTTGTGGAAAAAAACTCAAAGGGTTTTTTGGCAACTAATTTGTCTCATGAGACCTACCGATGCATCGATGGGATATAGCAGGACCCACCCGCCACTAAATTTAAAAATAATTATTTATACATTGATTCAAAACAAGAGCAATATGTCTTTTAAATATTTGTATAGAGGAGAGTATACGGATTCATCAATATTTCCATAATTAAAATAACTTTCCAAATAAACACCGTATGTAAAATGGAATACGGTTTACACAATTACCATATCCATGATATGAGATTATGGATATTTAATATAAATATAATTTAAAATGAAAATTGATCTCAAATGGTTAGTAGGTTCACCACATAAGAATTATTAGGTGCACAATACAAAGTTAGTCACAACAAAATAGTAGTTGAGACAAAGTCTCTTACTACAATGTAATCGGTCGAATCATATAACCAGAACAAAATAACACCCAAATGAATCATTGAATAACATAAATATAAATATAATCATATTATTATATATCAAATTGCAGTACACACATACCACATACAAGAAATAAGTGGCGAACAATGAAAATATCACAGAAATGAAAGTAATATGAGAAACCCCTTACAAACATTTCAGCATGGTAACAGTTGTTATTGCGAGGGATTAATGAGAGGTAAAGGGGTATTAAATTATTTAATTGTCACATGGGTAGTATGGAAGAGGTGTAAAAACATTACCCATCATTAGGAATTAAAAAAAGGGGCACAACATAGGAGAGATTCTTGAACAAAAGTTAGAGAGAGGATCCCTTACCTTATGCTCGAAGGTGTTCTTGTTTGTTCTTAATGACCTGAATAATAAAATTTAGCTACATTAATTAATAATTCCAGAATCTAAAAAACATTTAATTTATATTATATAACCTTATTAAGTTCATTAATGGAATTTTTTTATGGGTTTAAGAGATTCAATTTTATTGTTTTAGAAGCATTTTATTACTTGGTTTCATGATTTGTTTACTTGTATTCATTAATGGAAGTTCATTTGAAATGTGGTTAATACATCCAGAATTGTTAATATAAATTACTAGAAAAATTTAAGAGATATAAATTTTCTTATAATGATTTGGTTATATACCATGAGGATGAATCATTCGATGAGTTAAAATAAACACTTGGATTGGGCTTGGCGGTTTTGTGCACAATAAACTTGTTTTGTATTATTATTCCATATTATGAACATGTAATGATTCCAGAACATTAATCAAGATAAAATACATATATTATGACCTGGTTAAACCATATAAAATGTTTCATGACCAGTATTAAAGATATTAATGCAATTTTAAAACCCATCATCCTTGAGTGTGATAAATTTACATATCTGAGATAGTGTTTGCATTTATTGTATAAAAAGAGGGGAAAAAGAGATATTATGATGAAATATTCCATTATCACAATGAAAATACAGTACATGTAATGTAATGGAATTATCATGGAATTTGGATAAGGGGATTTGAGAAGGGAGAACAAAATAATGGAACTTTGTAAAAGAAATTGACAGAGAAGAGAGGGAAGGTTCACCTCTTGAGTACTCCTCCTTGAGAATCTCCTTTAGGCCATTGTTTTTTGCCTTTTGGGGATACCAGAAGGTCTTGGACGTGGGGATAGGGCTTGGGAATATTATTTTGCAGAATTTATACATGTCTTGAATCTTGAGTGGTTTGGGAGGAAGAGGGGGTGAGGGGTGGTTTATATAGTGGAAGGGAGAGGAGTTTTCTGGATATTATAATCATTAATTTATTATTTTCTCTCAAGACAACCAATAGTGAGTATTCCATGACCAAGAATAATAATATATGCATGTGACTTAGAACTAATTGCAATTAAATCAGAAGATCATCATCAATGACCCAATAAATTCTTTATTTACCATTTATTGTGAATTATCGGATTTTACTATTCATAAAAAATTCATGTATTTCAGACAAATCCCAAAAATTCAGCACAACCATTTTTTAACATGTAGAATCACAAAATGAAGTCCATTTTTCAAAAATAATTTTGTAAATATGATTAATTAAATATTTAATTAAAATCATTATTTAATCGAAAAATATATACACTTAAAATATCCATAGTCATTTTTAAGGTGCCTAAATTAATTTATACATTCAAGGGCATGTATAAAATTCATAAGAGTCATACTAATATTCATAAGGGTAAGTTACTATTCATAAGGGTAGGATACTATTCATAAGGGTAGGTAACTATTCACTGAAAATTATGTTAATTCTATCATACCCTAAATATCATCTTGAACAAAACTGTGTATGTCCGATTTTTAAAATTCACATCGTAGAGTTAGATAATTTAAGTCTAATGGCTAGGTTATGGATATATTCTATAAGTAACCTTGTTTTGTTCCATATAGGCTCAGTGATTCATGAAATATAGGCTATAAATAAAATTATTTAAGAGAAACATACCATGAAGTGTTTTGGGAGCTACAAATCATGTTCATTTTAGGGATCTCAATTCCCATTAGAAAAGGGTTTTTATCTCATTTTTTTGGGGAGAAACTCCACATCAATTATATGTATACTTTTTGAGAGATTTTTTGTGTCTTTCATGAAGAGTTACCTAGTCATCTGTCGAATCATGAAGATGAGTTCTCAATAGAACTCATTCATGATGATAATACTATTTCAAATACTCCATATAGAATATCCCAAATTGAGTTGTAATATTTAAAGAATACAATCCATAATAAGCATGAAAATGGATTTATTCAGCCATGTTTTTCACCTTAGGATTCACCTATTATTTTTTTAAGAATAAAGATGCATATATGTGACTTTTCATTGATTATCAGGAGATTTATAAGGTCAAAATCAAGAACTGGTATTCTCTACCCCACATTGATGACTTGTTTGATCAACTATGTAGAGAAAAATAATTTTACTAGATCAATATTTTCTATAGATATCATCCATCGAGGTTCAATAAGGAGGATATAACCAAGAAAACATTCTTTACTTGGTATGTACACTATGAATTTATAGTAATGCCATTTGGCCTTAAAAATACCCCCACCAACTTCATGGATTTAATGAATAAAGTCTTTATAGATTACCTTGATTAGTTTTTTGTAGTATTTATATATGATATTATTATATATTCAAAGATAAAGGAAGAACATGAATATCATTTGAGAATTATGTGGAAGAACCTGATAATGAAATGATTTATGAAAAATTTACTAAGTGTGAATTTTGATCCCATAATGTTTCATTCTTGGGTCATATGATCTCATGTGATGGTATATCATTAGATCCTTCAATGCAAAAAGTTATTAATGTTGGAAAAAACTAATCAATATGAATTATATCCATATATTATTGATTATTATTGATATTATCAACATTTTTTTGTATAATGTATCTTGAATGTATAATCCACACACCATGTTTACTATAAATGGGGAAAAGTTCCTTTGGATCAATGAATTTGAAGAAGATTTCAAGGAACTAAAGAGAATGTTAGTTTGAGAACCTCTTAATGATTTACCCTAAAATAGTGAATGGTTTATAATCTTTAGTGTTGCATCAAATAAGGAACTGTGATGTTTTCTCATGTAAAATTATATAGTGATAGCTCCAGACTCACACTAATTGGAGGTTCCTGAGAAAAATTACCCTAATCCTGATTTTGAGTGCGAAGTGGTATTATTATTTTTAAATATATGGAGGAATTATCTTTATATATTAAGGTTATATATATATACAGATCATAAAATTTTAAAGTAAATTTCCACATAGTAAGAGTTGAATATGATATAGAGAAGCTGGTTAGAGCTGGTTAAAGATTATGACTAATCAATACATTACTACCCTGAAAAAGATAACAAGGTGGTATATTCCACGACTCGAAAGGATCAAGCTTTCTTATCTATGATAAGGATTACAAAATATCCAATATTTATGGATTTTCAAAAAATGGATCTTGAAATCTTAAAGGATGGGGATAAATTGGCCCGACCTGTCCCTCAGGGGCAATGCCTTGACTACCCAAAGCCTACCTCCCATAGGCCAGGGTATGGATACTAGCGTCGATTAGTCATATCCCAAACAAATGGGGGATATTTTCATAATTACCAGTACATACACACACAAATTTAAGTCATAGATGCTGGACTATGAAAAAGATAAGTAAACAAACAGTATGTATGATAGTAGAAAACTAAAGGTAAACCGGGCCAGAAAACATGCCCAACTAAAATAGAAAAGTAGAATTACATGTATCTAGAACTCCTCTATAGAAAACCCTACCCGAAGGGTAGGTATAGAAATAGAAGTTTGAATCTGCAAAAGAAAATCTCATCTATCAGGTCACTCTATGCACCCCCAAGCCCCAATCCACCAAAGAATCTATCAAAGCATCGATCATCTACACAAGACACGACATGTGAGGGCGAAGCTCGTGAAGGGGTTTGTAAAAATACACTAATTAGGGACACCAAACAAAAATGGTATACCATAAAGAAATACACAAAGAAGAATACCAAAGATGTACATGAGGTGTAGCCTCTAGGAAGTACAACCACGAGTTTCACTAGAGTCAACTCACATAGGTATACATCTAAAGTATGAAAAGCAAGAACACCATCCATAAACACTGAACACCTTGTAATGTTGAGTCACTTATCCCCGATGAGTCACTTTGGCCCACTGGGTTACCTAGACCCGCTCATAACTTAAGCTTGTTGTGTCACATATAGTATCTAGTCACATAGGCATGTTGGGTCAGCTAAACCTGCTCGTCACTTATGCCTCCTGCGTCACATAAACACTCTCATCACTTTGGCCAACTGGGTCACCTAGAAATGCTTGTCACTTAGGCCTACTGGGTCACCTAGACCTACTCATCATAGGCTTCTCATCATATCCAGTCACGGGGTTCCTGCTCGCAGTGTGCTAGATTCTAGGAGCATCTACTCCACAAGCCATTAGTTATATCTCAACTTCCACGAAAACCCACTTAGAGTATATAAAAAAGACCACCTCATAGCGAGGGTCCCAAAACCGAAAAAGGATCATCAATCGGGTATACTATTTGAATGTTACGAGCCTTTTCAAGAAAAGAGGCTAGTTGGATCTGGGCCAAGTCCTACCCCATTGGAACGAATCAACCTAGCATGTGGTTCACAGACCCGATCCATCAGGTCAACCCAGCCCACTAGGCCCGACCCACCACACTGGCCCTACAAATTTCATCAGCTCAAGCTAACACACTAGCCCTCAGAGGTGGTCTAGTTTATTATGCTCGGGATACAGTAGGCACCACATCTCCTAACCACAAAGTGGGTCTCCATGGGTCCTACCATCACGGTCCAGCTGTAACGCGTCTCTTAAGTTGTGCGATGCAGCTAACTACTATGTATGTCGAAGCCCGCCAGCATCCCCTATCCATTGCCCATGGCGGTTGCCGCAGGCCACCTTGTAGCCAGCCTTTGAGCTGGTGGCCCTCTTGTCTGTAGCCTTCTATTTCCACCGCGTCCTGCCTAACCATGACCCTCTTCCACCCCTAATCCCATGACAATGGTCTATTTCATGGAGCCTCCTTCCCCCATGGCCTCCTAGAACAATTTTATTTTCCACTTAAAACCCCCCAAGACCGTGGTTTGTCGTCGCCCCTGGCCGCCGAACTAGTGGATTGGATTGTCACGCCATGAATAATGAAAGAACATTGAATGCCCATAACAGATGAATCTAGGCCATGTTCATGTTGTCCCGGATCCATTCGTGTTAAAATTTATATTCAAGGGGTTATGGGAGAATAAAATCTCTAAGAATGGATCACATAGAAACATGGATAATGCCGATTCAAAACCCTGAAATCAAAAACCATCCTGCATATGCAATTGATATGTGGTTCAAAAAATTCATGGGATGATCCATGATCATTTCTCAAATAATAGAACAGGGAAAGAAAGAATTCACTTAGAAATAAACCCCTACCTCATGGACTGTATCATTAATTGGTGAAGAATAGAGTTGCCCCACCGTCGTTCATCGATCCCCGATCCTCAATCTTTGATATGCGATTCATGGTCCACAATCCACCAACATTATTCACCACTTTCAAGATCTTTTGAAGAGGAGGGGGTATTCACTTTCTTTAGAGAATAATTATTCTTAAAAACCATTTCTTTATATCCTCATAGCAGTCTCTAGGATCATACCATGGTCCTGTACCCTTTTTAGGATATTAATTGATGAAATGTGATTCAAAATTTCTATTACGCTGACTCACAAAATGGTTACGTTGTGTTCATTTTAGAAGGATAACACCTGCTTAGTCATGGTGTCACAGTGTCACCACATCTCTGCAAAACGTTATAAGAAATAAAATAAACTTCTTCCAAAGTTTATTTTATTATCTTTAAAAACATCCATAAATTAACTTTTACTATCAACCCTCACTAGTAGAGGTTAGGTCCCACCTAAAGAAATCACACCCTCATGAGCTCAACGGTACTCTCAAATTTCCAATCTCAGTTACCATTTATGAGTTATAGAATTTGGAAATAAAATAATATTTATTTAATTATTTTATTTACTATCACGTCCTATGTACCGCTTTCCACAGTTGGCCTACGAGGGCCAACGTTAGGCCCCGTCTAAGGAGAACACCCCATTATGAACTCAACTATAGTCTCATATTTTGAATCCGAGTCATCGTTCATGAGTTATAAGGATTTGAAAAAAAAAATAATTTTATTCAATTATTTTATATATAATTACTCTATTTTTTGGTTTTCTCCCTGGAGGCCCGCATCGACTAAAGTTAAGTCGTACATAGGGTAATCCCACTATATAAATGCAATGTGGTCCTTATATTTCTGATCCTGGAACTAATTTAAGAGTTATTCCACTTTTTTTATGAGAACATTTAATGTGTTATTTTTAGAAACATAAGATTTTTTGATGAACCATTCTTGGCACACTGGACCTTGGAATTACACGTTGTCTCAACAACTAGTCTCAGAAATTTCCAAGTAATTTTCTAAAAATAAAACCTAAAAAATCCAATCCATTACATTCTCCCATACCTTAATTATTTACATCCCCAAAATACAAAACATGAGATTCCCAAATACATGAGGATATGAGCATGAAACTATTCCTACATCTCCACCTTTCTTTATTCAAGATTCCAATGCTACCACCAAGCACACACTAGAGGATTAAATTTCTGATGGAGGTTTGTCTCCTATCAATCCTTGATCTCCATCTGAAACTTTGCAAAAGTCTCCCTATCTTCAACATCCAGCTCTCCCTAGTCAATGACATGTGATGGGTCATGTACATATCTCCTCAACTAGGAATCATGGAAGACATCGTGCACCCACTCTAACTATAGAGGTAGATCCAAGAGGTACGCCACCTCACCCACTCTACACAATATCAGAAAATGCCTAGTGAACCTCAGAGATGACTTGCCTGTCTGACCAAATCTCTGTATCCCATGTCAAGAAGAGACCCAAAGGAACACATGGTATCCATCCTCAAACTCCAAGGGTATCCATCACCTATCAACATTTGACTTATGATCACTACTGGAAATTTAGGCTATAGCCACGGATCTATAGCCACGGTTTTATAGATCCATGGCTATAGTATGTTTATAGTCACAGTTTAATTAACACACCGCGACTAATTCTTTTTTTCCCGCACAAGCATCAGGCTCCTCCCCCTTATATTCAACCCATCCTCCCTCGAACTCTCTGCACCCTACTCCTCTGTCGAGCTACTCCCCGCCAAACGTCGTCGCGACCTCCTCCCTTGAGCTCCTCCTCGTCGAACGCTGCCGCGGCCTCCTCCCTGGAGCTCCTCCCCGTCGAACTCTGCCGTGACCTCCTCCCTATCGAACTGCACCGCTCCTCCCCCAATCCGTGACCCTCTTCCTCCCTCTACCTCTCCGTGCCCTCCTCCTCCATCAAACTCTCCACGCCCTCCTCCTCGCCGAACCCCGCCTCTATCGACGTCCCTTGATTGTTCACTCTGGGAATGAATTGCCTTTCTTATTCTTTTAGATTTGGATTCTTTAGTTTTATCTTCCTTTAAAATCTCATTCATTTCTTAAACATTGCAGTGAAATTCATAGAATTTTTGTGTGCATCAATTAGAAAATGCTTGAAGGGAAACTTCCTATTTAGGCTCATTTGTATACAGTGTTCAACTTATCTAGGAAGAATTCAGAGTTTATTTAGTTCTCTATCAATGATGAGTTCAAATTTAAGAAACCTATTATCTAAGAAACTCAAGTGGATTATTGTTCTTCATGTTTTATTCAAGGCTGTTCTTTCCTAAATTATTAGAGGGAGTCTCGGTCTATGGGTAATCTCAAGTCTTCGGTTATCAATCAAATTGATGAGGGATGAATGTGTTCTTCTTATTTTGTTGGTGATACACTAGATATCAAGATACCTATGTCATATACAAGTTAGGTTATCTAGAGTTGGTGAGGATCATCCGATCACAATGACCATGTATCATGGTAAGGTAGAATTCCATGATTGTAATAGAGTAATTAATTTGAAATCTGATTAGGAATAGTATTCTCAGGCTTTATCTAACACTTAGCTTGAAGAGGGATGACTGTGTTATGCTTATTTTACTAGTGAGGCATTGGTGGTCATAGTATGAATGGAACATGTAGGGGTGGTCATCCAAACTCATGAATCATCATAGGTGAAACCTGGAGCTTTTGAGGATAATTCGGCCACAAAGGGCATGGTTCTCTTAAAGGAATCATCCTATGGTAGTTTTGAAGTATGTAGACTATAATAAGTTTCATTTTATCCATACATAGTTTCTGAAACCTTCTCCTAATAAATCTTCAAATAAATTCAATAACAAATTTATCCTTTATAAATAATATCAGCTACTATAAAAATTCTATTTCTCGTAAAAAATTGAAAAAACCAAACTGATCCATAAATCTTCCAAGAATCACAACATTTTTCATGAAAATCATGCAACTCATGAAAATCATGAAACTCATATAAAATATTTTTACTATAATAAATCCTCATTCTTGGAACTTATGTATGACTATTCAAGAATATTTTTAATTTAAAACATTTATGAATTCCCTAAACCATAATTTTAATATATTTGTTATGATTTTTTTAATAACTTGTTATTGATGATTACTTAATATCTTATAAAACAATAAATATAATGTTAAGTCATTTTCTAGATTATTTATTTAATGTATGTTTATCTTCCTCAGAATGGATAGATACTGAATGTACAGCATTGATCGTAATCAAGAGGTATCATCAAGAGGTATCATATAAATATTTTCATTCAAATCACCAAGCTCGAAATCAGTTTTAACAACTAACTGCTCTATATGAAAGTCGTTATAAGTTAAAAAATCTATCAAAAGATTAATGAAAAAATGATTAAGTAAAAAGGGAAAATAATTCATCGTAATCAATTCCCTCTCATTAAAGTATTCCATTGGAAACTAGCCTAGATTTTTATTTGATTCACTGGCCCAAAAACATTTGGAAAGTCTTGAGCATTCATGAATCCTTCTAAATCTTTCTATAATAGTACCATTCAACCTCTCTTCTAGGCTATTCTATTGGGGTGTGGGGTTCCCTAACAGTTATGTCCCTCGTAATCCCATCGGACTCACAAAAATGAATGAACTCTATAGAAAGATATGCAAGACCATTATCTATTCTTTGGTCTTAATAATCTTACAGTGTGATTTTACATTGAATATTTATAGGTTTAAATGGTTTGGAATGAATCATATTATTTTTGTTATCTAAATCCAAGCATTCTTAGATATTTTAGTTATGAAGATGATGAAATTGGATCCTCCAACACAAGAACTAGTCCTGGCTATCCCCAAAAAATCCGAGTGCATGTATTCAAGTGGGATGGCAGCATTGAAATAAGACCTATTGAAACTCACCCTCTTAGATTTTACCATCACAAAATCTCTAGAAAATGAAAGATTTATAGTTGTGATGTTATTCAATAGCCCTTGGTTGTTGTGTTCCTCTACGACTTCAGAGCTGAAATTCCCTATCTTATATGCTATAGTATATTATTGTTAGTGCTTGTATTGTAAACACTTCTCAATTTCCATAAATGGGTCTTCCCATTCAAAACATATAACCCATTTTTTAGAGATCCTTTTTTTGATAATTATTGATCCTTTAGAGATCTTGATATTTGGTCTAGAGGTAAATCCATTTTGATCTAGGACCACTAAGGAGATCATGTTTCATTAAAGGATGGGGACCCACCATACATTAAGTAAGGTGATGATGGATTGATTATCTAAATCTATAATAATGGATCATGTTCCCTCAACCTTGCACTTATTATTTTTTATAGATGTACTAGGATTCATTTTGAATGTTAATAATCTTTGTTTCTTGTAATTGTTTCCTACAAATGAGGCAATAATGTATAATTTTTCATGTTTAAGACAAACTCCCTCAGATTGGGGTGTGCTGGGGCAGGGGGAGGGGTGTTGGGGCAGGGGGAGGGGTGTGTGCAGGTGGGGGGGGGGGGGCAGGTGGGGGGGGCAGGGGGAGGGGTGTGTGCAGGTGGGTGGTAGGGGAGGGGCAGGGGGTGTGCTGGTGGGGGGAAGGGGGCAGGGAGAGGGGGTAGGGGGGTGTGCAGGTGGGGGTAGGGGGGTGTGATGGGGAAGGGGGAGGGGTGTGAGCAGGTGGGGGGGGGGGGCAGGGGGTGTGCAGGTGGGGGGGGGGGTAGGGGAGGGGCAGGGGGTGTGCAGGTGGGGGGTGGGGGGCAGGGAGAGGGGGCAGGGGGGTGTGAAGGTTGGGGGCAGGGGGGGTGTGCTGGGGTAGGGGGAGGGGTGTGTACAGGTGGGGGGGGGGGCAGGGGGAGGGGGGTGTGCAGATGGGGGGGGGGGGGCAGGGGAGGGGGACGGGGTGTGTGCAGGTGGGGGCAGGGGTAGGGAGAGGGGGTAGGGGGGTGTGCAGGTGGGTGGGGGGGGGGGGCATGGGCTATAGTTATGCTTCTTCAAGTCTGGATCTATCATTTTGGAACTCAATTTTTTATTTGTGATTACTTGTGCTATTGATGTCAGATTGGGGTGATCTTTACTGAGTTGGAAAGCTTATAAGATTATCTAAAACAATCATAACTACATAAAATTCTGACTCGATCATTTTGGAACTCAATTTTTGGCCCAAAGTTGTTGTACTTTTTCTACTACAGAATTAGATTTTTATTTCTTTTATTATTTTAATAGTTTTGATTGTGTTTATTTAAGGTTTTTTGTATGGATATATAAGGAAGAAGTTCATCAATAAACATTATGGTTTTGGTGTCCTAAACCACCAGATTCCCCTTAGGATCCTACCGGGGCCCCTCTAGGACATGCTAGGAAGTAGGTTCTTCTGTTCTTCACACCAGTAACCTGGAAGCTTCCAATTGGAGGTTAATATCATTCGCTACACATTCTCTCCAAATCCAAAAATACCAGATTTTTTTCATTCTTCCATCCAAAATTCTTCCGCATTTGATAATAGATTTCCATCCAGGTTCGTTACCATTACTAAAATCCTAATTTTCTCAACCTTATTTAATTCAGCCTTTATTTTCAATGGTTCTTCCTCTTTTCTAATCATAATTTTGTGCCCTACATTTATTCTGCTTCCACTATTTTAAATGCAGTTTGTGTAGCTTTTAGAAACTTTATATTCATTAATAATTTTAATTTTAATAGTAGTATCAGTATATTTTTTCATAGTAATTTTTTTAATAACTTAACTATAGTAGCATGCTTTTTTTTGAATTACGTATGCTTTGTATTTTCAATCTAATTTTATGTACTTGATTACCCACTTTAATGATCCACTACCTTGCTAAGTAATAACTACTACACTTTTTTTTCATTTTCAGGTGCATAATGGGTACATTTTAATGATCTCATGTCCAAATACATAATGAATACATTTTCTGGTATTCCTATATTTTATGAATTCATTCTCAAGTACACATTGAATGCATTTTTATCTGGCGGTATGTTTCTTTCTCATTTCAATGTTGTTTACTGTATGAAATTGAATGCATTCTCATTATGTATACTAAATATTCTTATTTCTCCCCCCATTGAGGTTCATGAAGTGAAATCTTCACTCTCCTGGGGTCTCTGATTCATTCAACAATATAGTCCTCTTCTTCCCCATCATGTGATGTGTTCCCTGAAGTGCATTATAATATTCTAGAGCCTCCGGTTCATGGCTCTTACCCTCTTATTGATTCGTATAATTCCATGTTAGCATTTTGGGAACCCAAACTCAAGGGATATTCTATCAAATATGTCCCTAGAAAATTACATGTGTCTAATTACATGAATTTTAGTACAATTAATATTAATATATGGATTTTATGGGGCAAGAACCATGAAGTGGAATTCATTGATGCTTCCCATCAAAAATCCCAAGAAAGAGTTTTTGTAGATGTTATTAGTTGGAATGTAAGAGGAATTAAAAAACATAATTAATTGTCCTACATTGATTGAAATGGGTTGTCAAATTCAAACTATAAATAGTTGAATGAATTATATGAGAAGTACAAATATCTAGGTTTGGGATTTACATTTATGTTCTCCATATGCTTCTCCATCTTTTAAGACAAAAGATACGTGGCGATTTCATATTTCACCAAACCTGCCCTTATAACCCCTTGCATTTCATTTCTCTATATGTGTTACGTTTACATAACCTTGATATGATATTGATGGATTTTTTTATCCAACACTTATTAAGGCCATTCTTCTGAGTTTTTACCATTAATTTTTCAAACTTTATATGATTTCATTTCACAGTTTAATACAATCTTCAGATTTTTGAATCATCTCATACATTTTGTCAAAAAATACAACACAACCCAAGGGGTGTCGAACTCCATCAATATCTCCTCATATCTTTCATGTTTCCCATCGATAGTGGCGCAACCTAATCCATTATGGAATACTCAACAAATATAGAATAATATTACTCCAACGCTTCTGTTGTGTATGTATTGAATGAAATTGGATTTCATTTGAACAAAAAGCCTTTATCAACGATCATGTTATTCAGTATTGGGATTTACATATCAATCTGAATATTCTTTGTTCATTTATGATTAAGGAGTTATGTATCATTTATCATGTATAGTTGACACATTGATCACATATATATAAGAAGTTGTTATATCTCACTCTTTTTTATATTATTTACTTACAGGTGGTTACTTATGATGAGGTTGATTCTACCCACCACCATAGAAGGAAGTGAGTTCAACATCAGATTCAGGTAAGGATTCTGCCATTTTTATTCTTTGGATCAATTTTAATTTGGGTTTTTGTGATTTTTGGGTTCCCTATCTTTTTGCAGTGCGTTTTGGATCATGTTGAGGACAGTGAAGCACCACATGACTGGGATATCCTCTCAACCTGCGGGCATGAGGAATTCTAAAAGTTCATCACAAGGCCCGACTCCTTGGTTCAGTTTGGGCCAAGTTAGGTTTGCTAAGTTATTTTTTATTGGGTTCATTTTTTTTGGTTTATGTCAATTTTAACAGGTTCATTTTGTTCGATTTGGGGATATTCAGTTCAATTAAATTAATTTTAGATCCAATCAGGTATGTTTCATTAGTTTCATTTTTTTCATGCTCAATTATACTTTATTGAAGTCAGTTTTGATTGGTTTGAGTCAGTTTGGTTACATTTTTTTCATTTTGGTTCAGTTTTATCTTTTTTAAAACCATTTGGTTTGGTTCCACTTTACTCAAATTGGCTTGATGATGTTTGATTTAGTTCTAGTCATATTAGTATGTTTTTTATTATTGTAGTTGATTTGACTGGAATTTTTTGTATAATACCATATATTACCATGTTTTTGGTTTTCACAATTCAATTGCCCTGACTCCTCCCGCTCCCTTCGCTCTTGGGCCGAAGATGCTACCCCCCGGATGTCACTGGACCGAGCCAACACGTCGCGGTCACACCGCGGTCACGCCATAGTCACGCCGCGGTCACGCCACAGTAATGTCGTGATTTTTCCCTGCTCCAGCCACATCCAGCCCACAGCACCCCCTTCCACCATTATTTCATCCCGCTACAACCAACATTCCAGCTCGCAACAGCCCCCTTGCCACCTTCGAATCAACCTGCACCATCCCCCCAGCACATGCAACAAGCCCCCTTCCACCAGCATTCCAGCCTCCTCCCGCTCCCTTCGCTCCTGGCCGGAAGATGCTGCCTCACATATGTCGCTGGACCGGGCCAACACACTGTGGTCACGCCGTGGTCATGCTGCGGTCACGCCGCGGTCACGTTGCGGTCACTCCGCGGTCACACCGCGGTCACGCCGCGGTCACGCCACCGTCACGCCGCGGTCACGCCGCAGTAATGTCGTGATTTGGCCCTGCTCCAGCCACATCCATCCCACACCACCCCCTTCCACCTTCATTTCGGCCCGCTGCCACCAACATTCCTGCCTGTAACAGCCCCCCCTGCCACCTTCGAATTAGCCCAAACCATCCCCCAGCACCTGCAACCAGCCCCCTACCACCAACATTCTAGCCTCCTCCTGCTCCCTTCGCTCTTGGACAGAAGATGCTGCCCCGCGGATGTCGCTGGACTGGGCCAACACGCCGTGGTCACACCGTGGTCACGCCACGGTCATGCCGCGGTCACGCCGTGGTCATGCCGCGGTCACGCCGCAGTCACGCCGCAGTCACGCCGTGATCTTCCATTATGTTATTTCTTGCCACTATTTTCACATACAAGCAGGGCTTGTTTGCATGAATCTAAGTTTTTCTCCTTGTTCCATGATATAATAACTGATCCTTTTATATTTAGAACTTGGCTTAGACTTCTTAGGTTTATTACCAAAGGATGTATGATCTACATTCTTTAAAAACTTCATGGGAATAGTGGTTCCAACTTCATTTTTTTAAAATTTTCCAAAGGAAGTTTCCTTCCATTTTTCATCATCAGTGGTTTTCATTATCCATTTGTTTTTAACACATTCTTAGATGAGCATGCTCCATTCTAAACATGTATGTTCCACATTTCCTTATGAAGTAGCGACCCTTCATTCTTTGATTCCTTTGTGAGGGAAGTAGATTACAATGGAATGATGAGGATCCTAATCTGATGAATGGAAGGGATATGAAATAAATACCTACTAGCCCGCCTCTAACCCTGAAAACATCATCCGGACAAGTATGGATGAGAATCGGGTATTCAGTTCGATCTCCTCAACTTTTTTGGATTTGTGAATATCAATCACTACTATTTATATTTGGTTGCAGTGGATAGTTGTGTATGGATTTTACTATACATGAAATATTACTGCAATTTGAATAAATATTAGGTTTTAAAACACTCCAAAGCCTCCATTTACGCAACAAAAGGGGTTCAAAATTCCAACATAAAGGATTATCATGGCATCGAGGAGTTCAATTAAAATAGGGTTCTTCTATTTTTTTCTATTAGGTTTAGCAGGTGATTCATTTGTATTTTATTATTCATTTGTGTTATTAAATCATTCAAATTAGGCATAAAATTTAAATCATTCCAATTAGGCATATAGTTTATCAAGCATACACATTTAATGAACTTTATTTCAATTTTCATTTGTGTTATACAGTTTTTGCAATTGGTTTAACAAACTGAATTCACAACGATTATTGAATAAACTGTATGTAACATATAGATTTCATACAAATTATTGAATCAACTATATAAAATTTATCCAATAAACTAGATGCCTAAACTAAATAAAATATATAAACTGTATGCAGTTTATTCAATAAACTGAATGCAGTTTACTAAATAAACTATATAAACTGTATGCAGTTTATTCAATAAACTTAATGCAATTTATTGAAAAAACTAATTTCGTTAAACTATATTTACGATATGCATAAACTGAATACATATTATTGAAAAAACTATGTAAATTGTATGTAGTTTTTTGAATAAGAAATCTAATCAACTTGATGCAATAATTGATTTCAAATATGTAAGTTGGAATTGATCGGACTGCCACTGATAATGGTTTTGGGGTGACCTCTATTTACACTCGGCCCTATAACCGGTATTTCTTCCTTGAATATTTTTTATTTTTAATAAATAATAATTATTTTATTTATGTAATATGATCTTAAAAAATGAAATATTTATAATCTAAGCATGTTTTCTAATGGTTTATTCCTCGACATGTCTTACATGATTATAGATGATATATAAACAAACAAATCCTCTATGGAATCTTACAAGTGTGTATATGTATCTTTAAACACACAAATACTTTCCAAATATCTGAACTTTATATGATTAAAAAGGGGATGGGTAGGGGGGATGGGGCTGGGCAGGGGGAGGGGCTGGGCAGGGGGAGGGGATGAGAGGGGAAGAACTGGGCAGGGGGAGGGGGAGAGGGTTGGTGGGGGATGGGGCTTGGCAGGGGGGAGGGGCTGGTGGGGGAAGGGGCTGGGCAGGGCGGAGGGGCTGAGAGGGGAAGAAATGGGCCGAGGGGGAGGGGGCTGGTGGGGGATGGGGATGGGTAGGGGGGAGGGGCTGGTGGGGGAAGGGGCTGGGCAGGGGGGAGGGGATGAGAGGGGAAGGACTGGGCCGGGGGGAGGGGGCTGCTATCCAGGAGGGTCTAGTAGGGGCTACTGCTGTCTAGGGGGGTCCAGCAGGGGGGTGTTGTCCAAGGGGGTCCAGCAGGGGGGGTCTAGGGGTGTGCAAGGGGTGCAAGGGATGTGTGTGTGGGGGGGGGGGGGGGGTGGCTAGTTTTTTTTATGAAATAGGAAGAGATCTTTGTTTATGTTTATGGGTATTGGAAAAGAAAAGGACATTGTCGGCATTGTCATAAATAATGCATACACTGTCCTCTAGCACTCGATTTTTTCTAGCTGCGATCATGTCTCAACTGTGATGGTGTTGTCCAATAGCAAACAAAGGTCTCAAAGTTGTCTCTATCCTTGATCGGGTACTCACAAATAGCTTCCAAAGTAGCCCACTGACTGCGTATTCCTAAGATGTCTATATGGATTGACAAAAGAAGATATAACAACCTTTCTGCCCAGATCATAACTGAAGATCCATCCTTTACTTATATGTGGCAAGCATAAGATTCCCTCACTTCCAGAAATGAGAAATATATTTATGGGATTCTCTAAATATACATTGTAATTGAAATTCTAGTCAACTTTGATCATTAGGTTTTCACCTTGATAAGGAATAATGTGGCATTATTAACTGATGTCCACATGGAGATTGAATCAAGAACAAGATTCATGGGCATGTGTTAATTATATAAGAGAAATTGTTGGATTGGTGTTGCCTGATCCAGCTGGGCCAAATGCTTGTGGGGGTGTGGAACCAGGGGGAAACAGGTAGGGGGACTGGCAGTGGCAGAGCCAGATGGAAAATAGGGGGGAGACATGTAGGGTGGGTGGGTGGGGGGGTGGTAGGTGGGTGGAAGGTAGGGGGACTAGCAGGGGCAGGGGGGACTGGAAAGGGGTGGCAGGGGGAAGGGGGGAGTGGTAGAGGGACTAGCAGGAGGCAGGAGGACTAGCAGGGGACTGACAGGGGGTGGCAGGGGGGGACTAGCAGGGGGCAGGGCCACTATCAGGGGGTAGGGGGTGGTATGGGGTAGGGGGGGCTGGCAGGGGGGACTAGCAGGGGGTCGAGGGGACTAGCAGGGGGTGGCAGGGGACTAGCAGGGGGAAGGGGGTGGAAGGTAGGCCTGCAAGCCTGCTGTGTTTTTATTGAACTTTGTTCTATAGCCACAGTTAGAAACCGTGGATATAAGGATTTTTTCTGTTTTACCTTCTTCCACGGTTTCAAACCGAGGCTATAAGGCTTTAGCCACATTTTCAAACCATGGCTATAGGGCTTTATCCATGGTTTGAACCGTGTCTATAGGCTTTAGCCACATTCTTATACCGTGGCTATAGGAGTTGGCCTATAGCCATGCCAATTCCATCCACGGATCATTGAACCGTGGCTATAACCTATAGCCATGATTTTTGGGCTTATAGCCATGGTTTCAAACCATGGATATAGCCTAAATTTATAGCAGTGGATGGCTTTGGGCAGTCTTCATCACTCCTGGATGACATGAACCTTCTCTGTAGTAGCCTGCCCAAACTCTGGTCCCATGAGCACAAAATCTTCGGGCTTAGTCCAGCAAATTGGAGACATTTATGGTCTCCCATTAAAGCCCTCGAACGGTGCCATACCGATGGTGGAGTGGTAGCTTTTTTGTATAAAAACTCCACCAGAGGTAGGTGATCCTCCGAACTACATCCAAAATTCCGGATTCAATTATTTAACAGGTCCTCTAGGACTTGAATGATTAGCTTTGTCTGATAGTCTGTTTGTGGGTGGAAATCTGTGCTCAAGCTCAACCGAGGCCCCAAAACCTCCTACAATCCCTTCTACAGTGGGGATGTAATGCGTGCATCTCGATTTGAGACTATCGTCGATGGGAGTTCATGGAGTCAAACTATATCACAAACATTGAGGATCCCAATCCCTCTATGGGACTATGTCCTTGAAAATATAAGATGTGAATGACATGGGGAGTTGATTAACAATCACCCAAATGGTACCATTTCCCCTAGACATACGTGATAAACCCATCACAAAGTCCATCGATATCCTTTCTCACTCTCTTATTGGAACCCTACAGAAGAAATGAAAAACCACCTTCCAATCATAGGGGATCAACATAGTGCATTGAAAAACCAAAAAACTGATTAAACTAGCACTCAACTTTTATATCAACAGGTAATCCTTGCTTCAACTTGTTCCGTCATCCCTGATTTTTGCCTTGAAACCCACATGAATATCCTCATTCATACTATCCCTATAGGTGTCCACTACTACTATTGTGTGTCCTATTAAATGAACATCGTGCTCCCCACTTTTCAAATATCCATCAGGGGTATTCCTTATGGACAAACAAGAACTTAAAGAATCACAGTTAGTATCATCAAGTTGTTCCTCCCTAACTCAAATTAAGAGTTTAGGGGTAAAAACCACCAATTAGAGGTAAGGTGCATCACCTCTATCCATGAAGAATAATTGTAACAAGGTTAACTACTCCATTTCTTCATTCAGTAACTATGAACTGGATTCCTACTGAGAGCATCTACTACCATGTTTTCCTAACCATGAGTATAGACTATTTTAAAGTCATAGTCCTAGAGGAACCCCAACCATCATATATATATCTCAAGTTCAAATAATTATGAGAGAAGATATAATTTAGACTCTTGTGGTCACAGTAGATGATAAAACATTTTCCCATAAGGTAGTGTCTCCACATCTTCAATGCGAAGACTACCGCTGCCAACTCAAGGTTGTGGGTCACATAGTTTTGCGCATGTGGTCTCAAATGTAGAGAACAATCACACTCTCTTTAGCTAATCAAAGAGATCATCATTCCTAGGTAGTAGATACGTATTCTTCATGATTACCTAATTTAGGCACTATTAGTCCACACATAACCTTAAGATCTCCCCTGCCATTTTGGAAAAAAAATACAAGGGATTCCCATGGTGAAACACTGGGTCTCACGAAGCCCTTCCTTTAAAAGTCCTCCAACTATACCCTCAATTCACAAAGCTATACATGATCCATATGATATTCTGGTGTAGATATCAGTTTCATCATGAGGTATGAGTCAAAGAGAAAGTCTACCTCCCTGTGAAAAGGTTTCCCTGATACATCTTCCTAAAAGATGTCCTCGTACTCATACACCACTAAAGGAAACTGTTGATTGGTCTAATCAACTACACCATGGGTCATTCTAACCAGCTAAATAGTGATTTATTTTACCCTCCTATGCATGAGTCTATCCCAAGGTTCACAGATTTCCTTTTTCTTTAGAAAAGGAAAACACAATTCCATCACTGCAGATATAATACACTATTTTTTCCAAAACAATCAATCTGTGAGTGGACTATTGAAAACCAATCCATACTAAGAATGAAATCATAAGGCCTCGATGCTACCACCAAGTGGTTTTAATGAAAGCATTCACCTCAAGGTTTGTATCACACTATCGTCATAAGTGTGATTATCAAGTCTCCTCCCATAGGTATCTCAAAACAGAAGTGTCAATTCAACTGTTTAACCAGAAACTCAAGGTCTCAAACAAGATTCATGTCAAGGAATAATGATTATAAACTGTGTCTATTAATATGAAAACTAATAAAAGACATGGACCATACAAAAAATTATTCCTGGATCCCTTGGATCATATGACTTGACCGCATGAAGGTTCCCCTTCCCCTATCCTCCAGATCCCTAAGCATAGGGTAGACTATGTGGGGGTGGTGGTGGTAAAATATAAAAATTAATAACACCTTCATATTTCCTCCAAGCTCCTCTACCATATTATAGGGTCCTAAAAATTTCACCAAGGGAAGAAAATACCCCCACAATCACTTTGCAGAAGAAATCAAGTGATTCTTCCAGTCTATTTTGGTGAAGGGACTCAAACTGAGATGCAATATTCAGAAGAAACTTGAAGGAATTAAAGTTTTCTAAGGAATTTCAAGTGGCCCTCATACCATCATCCAGAAGGGTATGAAAAGAAGTAAGACTGAAAAACAATAGGTATGGGGAATGATCCATGAACCACCGGCCCACAGAGCGATGCCCAGTGAGCATGACAATCCAAGAACCACGTAGCTAATAGATTCATACACGTGACAACAATTCAAGTACCATGTCATGAACCTATAAATTCATAGATGAGGTGAAGGGATAGGGCTTTGTGAACCATTATCACAAACCAAATCATTTGTGATCCTCAGCTGACTGAGTCTTCAACGAGTTAATATATTGCTTCAATGGGCCTCCAAAAATGGTGCCTCCTACCAAGTAGGTATGAGTTCATCGATGCTCTTTAAAAGGAGAATAATAGAAGTATGAAAGAGACATAGATAGAGGGATATAGACATGGGGAATTAAGGATAATGAAAACTTTAGGGAGACTTAGAGGTTTCACTTTGGCTTCTGTCTTGTTTTTTCGGAGAAGCACAAACTACGAACCACTCCCTCTGTAGGTATTGTCGACCGTGAACCATAAAACAGGGTAATTGAATAATAATAATAGAACTATGGTGTAACTTGTGAACTAAGAACCAAGGGCTTGTCGAGGATGAACTCCCCGTGAATGATGATTCCCCAGACCCCCTTCAATATGGTTCCCAATGTAGTGTACTGCTATGTAGACTAAACCTAGCGCCATGTACTAAATCAGTATGCGGATGGAACCCGAAGAGGCATGATGGTCCACGTACCACTATGATACGTGGTTGCCTATACCCTTTCCCATGTAACGTAGAAGTACGTGGATGACCCCTCTTCCCAAATATGACTATGGTATGCATAACCTACCCCATCCTGCATAAAAAGTCAGTATATAGAATGAGGCGTTTTTGGTTATTGTTCCCATTTATTCCAACCTTACCATTCCACTACTATCCCGTCCTCCATGGTCCCTACACTAACAAGGCCTCTAGAATAAGGAATGATTTTCCTCTAAAGCCATAAAACTCGTATGATCAGACCATAAGGTGCGTCAACATGCCCCATTGAGTCTACATACCCATGGTAAGTGGAGTCATGATGGACCTCCCCACAAAGGTGTGGGCTTCAGTAATTCATGTGAGGATACATTCCCATGGTAACCCATAGCCCAACCATGGGATTCCGACGTGAACCTTCCTATTTTCAGAAATAAATGTGATCACTTTATTTTCCATTCAATGGGGAATAGTGATTATTTGAGGGGTTATGTTCACTCCCCCTTTTGACAAGGATGAAACTCTTTCCCTTCCCAGAATGTGCTCAAAGGCCCTCCCATTAAGGTAAGTCCCCAATATTCAGGGGCAAGACCATGTGACCTGTAATGTCATATCACATATAATAGTTCATTACTCCGTTCCCTTGACCACGATCTCTCTAGACTCTTTTTTCACGGGCTCTCCCCCCACCAATAGGGGAGGAGGCATGTGCATTGTTGAATCTTTCACATCCCATTGTTTCTCACACCGAGCATGACTCACATGGACCTAGGTGTTTGTGAGGATTACAACATCTATATGGAGGTGAACTATGAGAACTCTGATTCCTGACCAAACCAAGATATGTAGGATTCCTGCTAGTAGGCTCGAGCATGAAAGTGATCTCATCAATAAGGAGTCCATCCAATCATGTTTCCCCCAAAAGGGAAGCTCCCACATGTAAGCCCCACACATTCTAAACTACTAGAACTCTGATTTTAGAACAAATCAGGATATGTAGGATACCCACTAGAAGGACGAAGCTCAAAAGGGTACCCATCTCGAAGGGTCCACCCTATCATGTCCTTTCAAATGGGCAGATCCCATGAGTAAGACCCACATAATCCGAACTACATGGGTTATGATTCCTCTCCCGATGATACATATGAAGCCCTTATTATTGGCCTGATCCCAAAATCAACTCCCCTACCGTCCCCCTAGATGATGATAAACTCTAGAGTTCCTTTTAATATGGCTCATGTTAGCATCATCTCTGTAGCATCAAATATATGCATGCTTATGAAGATTTTTCAAACCAAGGGTAGCCCATGGACACATTTTTGGGAATGAACCTAGGATTGAATAACATATGGACACAATATAAATATATAATAGAGTTCTGAAATAGGCTAAAATCCTCCCCCAAAAGGGTGTAGGGAGCCTGATCTCCCATCCTCTCGACCAACGGAGTCCTTAAGTGTTGTTGTCCAAATCTTCATCCAACAAGCACCTACCTTTGGGAAGTATGTCCATGAATCTTGGATTCTAGTGCTGTTGGGAATTATTATCTCCATGAATAAACCCATCAGAGACCATCTGAGGAAGTTATATCCAAGAAGGATTGATTTCATGAGTGGTTGAACCTTGCACAATCGCCTGTTGTGACCAACAGTTCCCGCATGGTTAATTTAATCTTCAATAAAGGGCAATGATGCCGAACGGTTCAAAAGAAAAGGAATGGTGAATTCAACGAGAACTTGTATCTATAAAAAAGGGGGACGGGTGAATATCCCCATCGAACCATCTCTGCACCACTCGAAAATGCATCACCTTGGAGGTGGAAAAAATGGAAACCCTAACGTGAATCCTTAAGCAAGGTGGCGGTTCTACCCCAATGATAAAAGACAAAAGGATATGGCACATCAAACCATTTTTTCACCTCGGTATATGATAAATGTGCCACCTTATAGGAAGAACAAAAATGGTGAACCGAATGTGAATCCTCAACAAAGGTTGCGGTTCAACCCCACTCAGTCACTTTCTCCACACAATAAATGAAAAGGGAAAGGGGGACGAGATGAATTGCCAAATATGCATATGTTTAAAGGAATTCAACTTTGTAAATGTTATGTGGTATGAATGTCATATATGTATATTGAAGGTTCTTGTAGAGTGACCTTAAATCCCAATGAAATCCCAATGACCCATAAATACCGGCACATCAGCCATCCGGCTGGTGGCTAGGGCCTCAATGTAGAGCAGGACCCCTCACCTACCCAGTTTCTTCAGTGCTGGGTATCCAATATATTGATCAAAGGGTACCACTAAAATTGTAATCTCCCCATGCTGGAGGCTGCAAGAAAATCACTCTGGTCTGCAAAGGTCCCCCATCCGCCTCTTCAACAACTGCGGTCACCCCAGCACCAGGCGACCCTGGTGGCCATCTCAATGCATTTTGGGATCCTGTCCTCAGAACAGGACAATGAGTACCTCCCTTATCTTAGGAAGGAAGATAAAGTCAATGTAGACAAATTAATCTTAACTACAACAGGGTCCAACCCATGGTCTACCACTAGAGAGCATCACCGCTGACATCAGATGACCAAGTATCCTCCTGCCTAGGAGGACCTTATCCCGAGGGAACTTGCCAAAGACTAGGAGACCTGGGCCCCTCGGGCATCCCACCAAGGGTTGCACCTACATATCTAGGAACACGCTATCACCCTAGTTCTTCAGGAGCAAATCCACCATACTAATGTGGAGGCATTCAACGGGCAGACACAAAACTCTGCCCTCTCCACTCAATCCCACTGTGGAAATTGGGTGGTACAATACAAGCACAAGCATGTTATTTCCAATGATCGCCTATCTGGCCATGAAGATTGAGAGAAAAACTACAAGCAGATGCAGATATCTTCCAACACTCAATAAATGCGCCATCCAAATTGGGCGGCAACCAGCTATATGATGACACAAACACCTGTTGACGCATTTCAGTCCCACCATCCAAATAGGACAAAAAATGGCTCTATGTAGGCACAAACACCTGACGAAGCACAAAAATACCACCATCCAAATAGAGTAGAAACTAAATAGAAGTAGAGTCAAATTATTGCAGGTTTATACAAATCTTGTGATACAAATATAGAGAAAAGAGAGCAGATGAAAATCCCTACTCATGAATATGAAGACTACCAGTAAAATACAGTGTCAGCTAGGGAAAAAACCGTTGATAGACTCATTCCTCTATCATGGAATAAGAGAACTGCCAGTATCCATTAACAACTCATGGAGTACCTGAGTAGGAACCAACTCCTACACCAACATTGAAATGGGCCTTCATACCTATGATAGCCAAAGATGTACCCCATCACATCCTGGAAATGATGGATTATCAGATTTAAATTCCAAACCTTATTCTCCAAACATGCGAAGATATCATTGCATCAGTAGAAAAGGTGAGAAATTGGCTCTAAGACCCAGTTTCCTCGAACAAAATGACTAAATCGCAAAATGAGTTAGTAACTCTAGAGCAGTTATGCATCCCTACTCCAGTCCAGGAGGGTCGACAAAAATATACCGCGACATATGGACAACCAGATCAGAAACAAATACTCATTCCAACTAGGGGACGCCGATCCAATGTGGTGGCCTCTCCAGGGTAAGAAAATGTCCCTGCAAAAACTCAAGATGCCTGTCGGCATATCCAAATGACATCACGGGACCCAAAAAGACATGGAACCATACATGAAGGCTATTACTAATAACATATGGCCCTGGTTACACACAAGAGATTTCCAAAAAATGATAGGCACCAAAGGCAACCGAAAAAGGAAGAGAACTTGCATAATCCCTCTCTACTATTCGCTAGGGTTCTTGATGCCCTCAAACATATATCAAAAACGGATCAAGAACCTATCATTCCATTACCAAATTATGGAAGTGGTAGTACTAGTTGGGAAGGTCCTTCCCAAAAAGTCGCTACTAATAGATCTGAAGGTCCTCCACAGAGCATTCACAGTGGCTTACTCCGTGGGCCAAGAATGATCAATCACGAGAGCCTATCTCGTGATGCCTATTGGGGTATCACTCCCCTCATCCTTATGATCAGACAGCAAGAAGGTCCTCCCTTTTTTATCATCCACCCTGATGGTCCTCCACATGTTATATGCTACATATATTCTTCTCGTTGTAGTCGGATGTCAAGTCATGATGGTAGTCCTATCCATAATGTCAATCATTGTGAAGGCCCTCCCCATAAGGAAAGTTATTATGAAGGTCCTCCCCATAGTAACATCAAGAAATGAGAAGGTACTCCCCTAATTTATGTATATCCTAATGGCCCTCCCTAGGATATACAATGCTGAAACTGTCCCTGCATCCAGGTATCGAGTCATGATGGTAGTACTCACCATGATGACAGTCATTGCAATGGCCCTCCCTGCAATGAAAGTTACTATAAAAGTCCTCCCCATAGTGACATCAAGTACCACAAAGCCCCTCCCCATGATACATTCTACACTAAAGGTCCTCCTCAGGGTATAGGCTATAAGGTAAATTCTCACGGTCGGGCATCAAGTTGCAATGGTAGCCCTCGCCATTGCCGTACCACTTTTGAAGGTCCTCCTCGCAACCAAAAGTAATGATGGAAAGAAGGTCCTCACCTAGATGGAATAAATATGAGAAATCCTTCCTATGTTGAGGCACTAGAAAAGGATTCAGACACGGTAGTCACTCTGTCTATAACGAGTGATATTCTTTCTCAAACAGAGGATGAATCAGGGTCATGCTCATCTTCTAAGCCACCCCATGGCATCTGCAAATCAATAAGGCTCCCACCATCCTAGTTTCTTGGAAAGAAATTTTTATGAACCAGTCGATATGGGAATTTCAAGTAGAGGAACCTCCAAAATAACAACAACATGAAATTTTGTTTGTTATACGACAACATGGTAGGGAAAATATACCTGTGATGTATTGGCCCACGACCACTTCTCACTTTGACATACCAGGAGGGTTGTCTGGGGAATGCACGAATGACATTTCCCTCAATAAATTGACGACTATTTGAAAGAAGAAATAAAAATTCCTACCCTATATAGGGTAGGTGGACCACATCATCACGATTGGGGAGATTCACTGTCTAATCAACTTGGAAGACCTCTCATCTGCAAGACAACCACAATCAGGATTGTGGAATAAAAAACTCGAATTGTATAGCCTCCATGAACTACAATAATTGCGTTGCCTCATTGGAAAGACTACTGTTGGAGTTCAAATTCAGGGATGGGGAGAACCTGGAGCTCTACACTTCACCCCACGTCTCATCCAGTAGGACCAATTGGAAATAAAATCTTGCAATGTCATCAACCAGAGGCAACAATCATGTGAAACCCCTGCTCAAAAAATATGGGATACTCCAAAAAAACTGTCCCAATGTAATTATCAAAAGCATCTAGGCCTAATATATCAATCCATCGAAAATATTCTGAGTTAGGCAACCGGGAACACACAGTAGGATTCCCGCCTTTGAGAAGCTGACCAACAAGAAGTGCTCATGGCTTCAAATGACCAGAGACTCTGTGCAGGCCCAATGCCATAATCTTCTTATACATGCGTGAGAGTATGTGACATTGAATGGGTGGCACGAGTGGCAGATGCCACCATGATATGGTAATAAACCCATCCCCTAGGGATGGGGGAATTTTTAAATACAAATTCCCCCATAAGACCAACAAATCTAGGTCATAGTGCATCGATAGGTGAATAGAAACAACCCTAGCCCCTAGGGTTGGGGGCATTTTTACCTCAAATCCCCCCACAATGGATATCTTTCTTCAACCGTCTAGGAAGAATGATGGATATTGGAATTACCCATTTCACCCCTTCTTTCCATTCACACCCTCTAAGACAAAGTCTCATTATGAGATCAAACCAAGGATTAATTCAGCTCAATCACCACCAAGAAACCCAATTAATCCCACAAAATTGAAGGAGAAAGTATGAAAAAGGGTTCAGAAAGCCTTCCTACCATTCAACACCGAGTACAACACCCCCAATGTAGTATGCCTCAGTGAACATGGTAAACATGAACACTACAAATCTCACATCAAATTACATTGATAGAGTTGACGTGAAGGAAGATGGTTCCCTCCCAGAGTCATCCCATATCGATGCTGAGGGAGTGCATACACAGAACCACAGAGCGATAATAGATTTGGGTGCCCCTTCAACTAACCGATCGTTACCCCCCCCCCCACCCGCACAAAAATCCAAAAAGATGAAAAATAAACCCAAGGTCATCGATGACCCACCATAACCCACCACATGAGAATGCATCCCTCACCCTCGAGGAATGGTTCACCAAAAAGGATAAAGAAATGGAAGATCTTAGGAGAATTAATACCGAGCTACCTCAAGGGAATTGTCTCACCGTATGTGTTCCCCCCACAGAACATTAGGAGGTGCTCCCAGAAGAGGTGCCAATGCCAGAAACACTCATCCTAGTGAATGAATCCAAGATCAAAGGACCATTAAATATGATCCTATAAGGTTTCAAAGACTTCCCACATTGAGAAGACAACCAGAATATATTCAAGAAAACCCACTAATGCTGCCCCCAGATAGGTATCCACCCCAAATTCTAGTAGTGCTGACTTGCCCAGTCCTAGCCGCGGCCGCACCAGCTCAAGATCGTGTTTGGTAGGACATGCATCAAGGGATATTAAATACTGTCGAGCATCTAACAACTCGACTAGAATCCATTGATGGGTGGCACGCTCTGATACAACCAGAGTGAAAACCCTACCTCGAATGGGTGAGCAATGTTCCACCACCACCAAACTTTAGAAACCATGTTTTCTCAGTATTCAATGCCTCGAGGGACTCAAAAAATAATTTTATGCACTATGCCTCTTACTGTAACCCCATGATGGGAACACCAGAGCAGAAAGAATCCGTATAACTCAGGTGATTCATACAAACCCTACGAGGCTTGACATTCGTATGTTATACTAGCCAGCCAGCTAATTACATTGCAGACTAGGAGGACCTCCGAAAATAGTTTCTCTTCCAGTTCAGTTCATCACTGCCTAAGATGACAGTCAGTGACCTCATGAACTGTCAAAAGAGAGAGAAAAAAGAGTCTCAGAATTCATTTCTAGATGGAAGGTCCTGACATATTCCCTGAATCAGATGATCTCCTAAGATGAGATGCTCTCTATGTTCGTCAATAACATTTGGTATGAACTGCGAACACAACTTATCCTAGTGAATTACACAAGTGGATTTAGAGACATCGCTTCCATTGATTAAAGGATAGAAGACTCCTTGAAACGGACCAACCATAAGTCTTGAGTGGCCCCACATCCCTAGGGATAATAATGAGAAAACTGAAGCAACTTCTGTCACAATTATCCAACCCCAGCACCACCTCTAGTTGCAAGGCCCCCACCGAATCATGCAGGACCCCCTGGATGCCAACAACCACCCCCACCCTGATAAGATGAGTGATGAGGTGCTAAATGAAATCAGTTCGAATAATGAAGAAATACTATTTATTTTTTCCGAGACGACCAGTTCTGTGACTATTTCACAGCTTCCATGAATTGAAATCTACTCTGGAAACTAGAGCCAAAGAAAGCTGATGAAGTGGGTCTTAACAACCTCCCAAATTATTGTCTATAACACAATATATTAAGACATACCATCCAATAGTACTTTTTTAGGGATATCCTAAAAAAGATGGTGGATTCCTGGCAAGTAATGTTGGGCCTGCAACCAGCAAAAGTGGCGTATGTTTCTACCTTAGACTCAAGAGAGGAAGAGGAATTGACAAAAGGCACCAGTAAGAAGGAGAAATTTTTTGAAAACTGGATGACCTAGATGATTGTTAACTGAGTCCATGTAATCCTCCCGGGAAATTTGAAACAACGAAGTATTCCCCAAAATCCCCCAATACACCACATCCATCCTCCTTATCCCCACGGTCCTCTGAAGGCCAGAAGGGTGGAAAGAAAGAGAATGAAGATGTGTTGACACCAAATCCAATGTTATTGTTGAAAATTTTGGACATCATGCCAAAAGTCTTGGTACAACGAGCACCTCCCCACCAAACGGTATAATGGGAACCACCCCACAAAATGGTATAATAGTAACTTCCCCAAAAAATGGTACAACAAGAACCACCCCACCAAACTGTAAAATGGGAACCACCTCACCAAATGGTACAATGGGAACCAACCCCCCAAATGGAACCATCAGAAGGAGACAATCAGACAGAAACAATGTCGGATCAAGAAATGATCTTCGGCTCCATTAATGTCATTCACTTGATGGAACCATTCTCTAATAAAGAATATGGGCACAAACCCAAATTACCCATTCCCAACTAGAGAGCCGAAGAAAGAGACCAGAGGTTCTTTGGAAGGAATGATTACGCCTGAGTCAAATTCCCGACCAAATCACAAGTCAAAATGTTAACATCACAGAAACTCATAGAAGGACCCTCCGACAGACACAACAAGAACCAGAATTATCCTCCTCTCCCGTCAAAAGAAATCAAATCCCAGTTATCTTGGAATATCCATTAGGGGAAGAACAGATACCGAACTACCCAAGGTATACAGGCGGACCAGTTCAGACAAACCTGGAAAAGGCCACAACACCACTAGACCGAATCACCGACGTCAAACCAACTAATTTCAAAGCTCAAACCCCTAAAGATTTTTTGAAAGAGAAAGCCCAATCTAGGAAGCACAAAACTTTAGAGAAGAAGCATAAAATTCTAATGCATCTTGCTTTAGTACCAACAATTCTATTAATCATAGATGCATTGAGCCTTCTTGCAGATCCTAGGGAGGCACTCATCATAGCCTTGCTAAGTCCTCAGGAGTTTGAGGCTGAAGTCATAGTGACTAAAGATTACCGGACAAAGAATAGTCTTGAAGAATTCCACATATTCATCTCCTTCATAGACAGGGATGAATAATTCATCATGCAAGGGAACATCAAACCCTTATATGTGTCTGACTAGATAAATGGAATTGATGTATAGAGGATCTTCATCGACAATGGATCTAGAGTCAACCTCCTTCAACAGAGAATTCTTTATCGGTTGGGATATGATGAAGATAGCTGGACACCCTGTAATACAACTCTTCTAGAATATGAAAAAAGTAAGCAAAAACCATTGGGATGAATAAAGATTAAATTTTGGCTCATAGATCTCATATCAGATTATGAGTTCCTGGTGGTGTGGAAAATTACAGTCTTCAACATCCTGTTAGGGAGGCCTTGGCTACATCGACATGCTGAAATTCCCTCCCCATACCATCAGGGCATCATATATTTCAATAATAGAAAAAGTTTGACATTTCACACCAAGAAAACCCCATTTGAATTTTGTGAATATCATTACATAAACGTAGGGTTCTATGAGTCAGAAGAAAAAAATCTTTTGGCCGATGAAATTAATTGGATCAAGGCCCCAAATGGTTTAGAGATGGCTCCCGCTGACCCCCTCCAGCAACTTAGGGAAGAGAATGTACTACCCATCAACCATGTTGAATGCATAAACACAATTCCTGGTGAATGTTCAGTTGTCAGCACGGTCTCTATTATGAATAATGAGTCAAAGGACCTGAAATATTAGACTAACTCCCATGATGATAGGAAAATACCTTTTAAAGATGCTCCTGGACTATCCTCAAGACAACAAAATACCATTTCCCCACACACTAGGGAAAAAGATGATTTCTCTCCCAATATCAGGGAGTTCGTCTCAAAAATCCTTTCTACATCAGAATAAGAGGAAGAGGAAGATAGAGAAGAAGAAGAAGAAGAGGAAGAAGTCTTCAAATATGACCCTCCTGCATTCGAAGAAGGTGTCTCCACCACAATCGTTGAACATAAATAGATAAATATAGGCACTAAAAATGACCCACGACCCACTCTAATCATTGTGTCCATTCTTATTGAGGAACATGAGGCATATAACTCATTCCCTCATTCTTAAAGAATAATCGAGATGTGTTTGCCTTGAATTACGGAGAAATGCCAGACCTTGATCTCGAGGTTTCCACTCATCATATGGGCTTACCAGAAGATGAATGGCGACGCATACGACCAAAATAGAGGCCGAATTTGACAAGCTGATCAAATACAACTTTATATTGGAGGTCTAATATCCGACCTGGCTAGAAATTTTTTTTTATCTAAAATGGAAGAATGGAAATAGTAAAATCTTCATTTAATTTAGGGACCTTAATCTGAATTTCCCAAAAGATGACTTCTCAGTCCCGATCACATAATTGTTGATTGATGAAACAACAGGATACGAAGCCCTCTCTTTTATGGAAGAAAATTCTAGATACCATCAAATCCAGATGGCCCATGAAATGGAGAATCTACTAATTTTAAGGCCCTTCAGTGAGTGTTCTGTTATAATGTGATGCCCTTTGGTCTAAATATTGCTGGAACCCCATATCAGTGCACCATGTATCACATCATCACGCCCTTCTAGGTAGAATTTTTTGAGCGTTATGTCGACGACCTGGTGGTTAAATCCCTACCACGTTTAAACCAACTGACAAATATTGAAACTATCTTCAACAAATTGTGACTATAAAATTTAAAGATGAAACTCCTTAAATTATCCTTTGGCATTACCACATGAAAATTCCACGACTTCGTCATACGCCATCATGGCATCGAAGTCGACCCCAAGAAGATAAAATCAATTCTTGGAATTTCCTCCACATCGCAACCTCGCCGTGTTGAGATGTCTCTAGGGGAACCTCACCTAAATCTAGAGCTTCATATCCAATATATAAGGTAAATGAGTACCTTTCACAAGGCTCATGAAGAAAGGAGTTATGTTTGAGTTAGATAATGATTATCAAGAAGCATTTAAAAATTTTAAAAGATATCTCCTAAGACCACTTGTTCTCATGCCACTAGTTGAGGGGAGATCGCTTATTTTATATGTAACTAACCTGTAAAGGTAATTTGGTGCATTAATCGTGAAGAATAATGATGTTGGATGTGAGAACAACCTCTACTCCCTTAGGCGGACAATGATCAATGCTGAAACTCGGCATTCGAAAATTGGAAATAACTGCCTAGAACTAATCTTCATAGTACAGAAGCTCAGGCATTACCTATAGAACCTTGAAGTCCTCCTAGTCTCCCGATGAAACTCAGTCAAATATATCCTCAACTGCCCCATGCTGAATGGGTTCCTATCATGACAGGAGGTCATCTTACAATAGTTTGACATAGATATGTTCCACAGAAGGCCGCCAAAGGACATGGGTTAGAAGACTTCCTGACCGAGCACCCCTCTAATCAGACAACACCGTTGGCTGCCGAACATATGGATGAAGAAGTGTTTTTCATTCAGGAGGACCCCCAGATATGGTAAATGTACTTTTATGGTGCTTCTCGAGTCCCAACATAAAAAATGATGGAGGATCCCAAGCTCATCAAAGTAGTGATGGGGAGTCATACTCGTATCTCCCAAAAAGGCCATCTTGACTTACTCTTTACTAATTTTTGAAGGGTGCACAAAAAAATAAAGCATAGTATCAGGCCCCCATTGTAGGACTAGAATTGGCTCTTCATGTGCAAGCCAAACACCTAAAAATAAAGGTGGATTTAGAGCAAGTCATCAAACTGGTCAGCAGTGACTATACTATTAAGAAAGTAGTATTGATCCCCTTGATGAAACATGTTCGAGAAATGATGGAATAATTCCCATCAGAACCAATGTTAACCTATGTACCCCGGTCCCAAAATGGTCAAGTTGACACTTTGGAAAATGCAACCACAGCCTTGACCGATCTAGACTCGGATGAAACGGTCATTGACATTGCTCATAGTTGGAAGGTCTTGCCATTCATCCAGAGTAATGTAGAGGAAATCAACCAAATTAAATACCACTGGTTGGATGATTCCCATTGCATGTTACCTTAGAAATAGTGAACTCCCACTAGATAGGGCATGAAGGGAGTAGATCTGAAGATAGGAAATCAAATTTTTCCAAGATAATGGGATAAAACAAGAAAAGGTCCTCTAGAAACGAGGGCGTAACAAAGTCATTCTCTACTTCATTGATGGAGAAGAGACTGCTGCCATCATGAAAGAGATGCTTTCCAGAGATTGTGGAATGCACCAATTATCAACCAATCTCTCTCACCAAATCCAAAGCATTGGGTATTACTGGCCCACTATGATACAAGATTGTGCCACATTCACCAAGAAGTGACATTCTGGTCATGTTCATGCCAATTTCATACACAACCCCTAAGAGTTACTTCATACAGCTATGTACTCTTGGCCATTCGTCTCCTAGGGGATGGATATTGTGGGACCATATCCTCCAGCTACGTCCAGATAGCTTAAGTTCATACTCATGGTGACCAATGTCTCTTCCAAATGGGCCGAATCTATACCCCTTAAAAAGTTAGGGCAAAAAACATCGTCAGCTTTGTGAAGGCCAATATCATCTCCATAATTGGTGTCCCTCACAAAATACTGATAGACAACAACACCAACTTCTGCTATGCTAATTTGGACAACTTATATCAGGAGCATGGGATTAAATCCAATCGTTCCTCCCGCTACCATGTAGTGGAAAAAGGCTAGATAGAGGATTTCTACAAGAATCTATCCAACATACTTAAAAATATGGTCGACAAGGATAATAAATCATGGACATAAAAGATTCTTTATGCTTTTTGGGCTTACTAGACCACAGCCCGCACATCCACCATGGAAACCCCATACTCATTAGTATATGGGGTAGAGGCAGTGTTGCCTATCGAAATCTATTTTCCATCACTTCGTGTGGATATTTTCAACCAACTATCCATTGATGAGAAATCCTAGAGACAATTTGATGAATTGGAGAAACTAAATGATAAAAGGCTATATACTCTACACCATTTGGAAATCTACTAGAACCGTATTGAATGAGCCTTCAACAAAATGGTTCGCCTTTAATCTTTCCTCAAAGGAGTAATGGTGCTAGTCCTCAGAACCCTAATGATGCTTGGGAAGAATCCCCCAAATCTTGAACCAAAGTGGGAAGGACCATATTAAATACATATGTTCTATTCCAATAGAGCATATTCCCTGATATAAATAGACGAACATCTCACCACGACTTCTACAAATGCGAAGTTCACGAAGAAATAATTTGCATAACAGACATGTTATGGTCCAAACTATAAGACGTTAAACTATGAGTAACGGTCCGAGCTCTAGGACCCTAAAATATGATCCATAAAAAATAAAATTGCCCACAATGTTATGGTCCAAGATCTATGAACCTAAAATATGAGTATCAATTCCCACAATGTTATGGTCCAAGCTCTACGACCATAAAATATGATTTAAAATTCCCCACAATGTTATGGTACATGATCTACAACCCTAAACTATGAGTAAATATTCTGCACAATGTTATGGTCCAAGTTTTATGACCCTAAAATATGAGTAAAGATTCTCTACAACACTATGGTCTAAACTCTATGACCTTAAACTATGAGTAATGGTCTATGCTCTATGACCCTAAAATATGAGTCAAAAAAATTCACCCATGTTTTGGTCCAAACACTAAGACATTAAACTATGAGTAACTTAAAAACACCATGAAGCCAAGGTCCAAGCTCTATGATCCTAAAATATGAGTAAAAATTCCCCAAAATCCACTTTCTAAACTATATGACCCTAAACTATGAGTAAATAAAAAAAATATTGCTCCCAATGTTGAGGTCCAAGCTCTATGATCCTAAAATATGATTAAAAAATTCCTCCAATACCATGGTCCATACTCTAAGACCTTAAAATATGAGTCATCATCCTGACCACATGATGTTACGTTGTAAGGAACTCATCCCTGAAATATGACAATATACTATGACTCATGTCCACACCATAGGACTTCAAACTGCGTGACACAAAACATCCTAATCACATGACACTAAACTACATGATGTCTTACAGAACTTTTTATGACTTGATTCCTACCCTTATAGGATACGTAGTGACGGCCAGATTTGGCATCACATCCCAACCACTATAATATAATTCAACAATCATGCCCCCTATATACTGACATTTTTAAGAGAAACCCTTATCACACCTTATTCATCACATCAGTTATGACTCATGTGAGCTTAGGACTACTAATAGGGATTATCATACGAAATCCAAATATGGAGTGACATTATAGACAAGGCAACCATGATAGATAGAACAAAAATACCACTATCCCTTGGACCAAGACAAATCGGTATAGGGTACATACAGAACTACGTACGTCTTGATTCCTGCCCTCACGGGATATGTAGCAACACCTAAATCTTTAATCCTGGACCATCCCCACAAGGAAAGAGAAATGATACTACCCCACCATATTCTCTACCTACCCACACATGTGAAGGAGACCCTATGACCACTCCTTGTTTCTCACACTGAGTATAACTCCTGTTATCATATGATCAGTGGTAGGGATTCTCTTATGCAATTAAATCGTAGGTGATATGGTAGGATTGGCACCCGTATCATGTGAAACCAAAATTCCCTCACATGTCCTCACACATGGGCCGATCCAAATCTGTATAGGGTATGTACAGAATTGTGTTTGGACTAATTATTTCCCTTGCAGGATACATAGTGATAGCTCGATCTTTGATCTTGGCCTAGACATCATCCTAAAAAATACCATCAAATGTCCCTAACACATCAAGAAGACGCTTGTATGGAACATTAAGAACTACATGTGACTTGATTCCCACCATTGTAGGATACGTAGTGATGCTTAGACTTGGTATCCTGGCCCAACCTCTTTCAAAAAATGCCCCTTTCCCCCATACATAGGTCAGACTAGTATGGGGAGTCCATGAATAGTCCTATCACATGAAAATAAGACATTTGAAATTCTTTAAGATTTACGTATGTCCCATTCCTCAGTATTATGAGATTTTGCACCTACCTCTATGTCATGAGAAGTCAAAAGATCCTTCTCCCCCCAATATATATGGGTCAGACCTATGTGGAAGCTCTAAGTAGTTCATGATTAATCATGGTCCGAGTGTTCTCACATTCTCAGGCACATCCTTCCCATGTGTCACAATCCATACCTTGGGAAAACATGGATCCCCATAATCATCCATGGCCATCTGGGATGGAAGGCTAGTGTCCTACAAATACATTTTCTTTACTATGCATATCATTCCCCAGTGGATGTACATAAGTTACCCATAATAAAATGGCCATCAATCAAAGGAAAATTTGTCCCTAGGAGAGTCCTCTCCTATCTCAGTATTCCCAGTAGCTTCTAAGCCCAATGTCATCCTTCCTAATTCAAGTTTCTCCTGGGAATATGGTTTACACCTTCTATCATCACCCACGTCTAAGGGACACCAGTGCATCCTAATTGTGATTAACTGGAAACTATTGAATATCTTTATGATAGCTAAATCGTCCTCACTGTATGACTCTAAACTGCATAGCATCACATACTCACTACATGTAGTCAAATTGAAAGGCCAAAATCGACCTCACTTCATTACTCTATACTGTATATCATCATGTCCTCACCACATAATATTAAACTACAAGGTCAAAATTGTCCTCACTGCATAACGTTGAACTGCAAGGACAAAACCATCATTATTGTATGATGTAAAACTGCATAATTGTGGTTTAATCATAAAAATTCCCCCTAATACAAATTTTTCTATTCTAAAGAAATTACACAGAATCCTTGTAATCCCTTGTTTCTGACATTGAGCATTGATCAGGTGATCATAGGTATTTCAGCGAGAGATACATTGTGGCATTATAGAAAAATAGTCCAGGAATTTGGTCTTAGCAGCATGACCCTAAAAGGCATGTCATGATTCTCTCCTCCAAGTGGAACCCCATGTTCTGGTCATGTGATGTTAAATAACCAAGTATCCCAAAGATGGAACACATGCCTCACCCTATGAATGAGTCAAATCTACATAAGGTACACTCAATTCCATGAGTAAATCACAGCCCAAATGTCCCAAATATGTCCGGATACAAACCTGACACATTCTAGATTCCATGATCTAAGAAATATTGAATCCACATAACCCTGCAAGGCCATCTGGGATGAAAGGCCAGTTTCCTACTAACACCTTTGTTTGAGTATGAATATCATGCCTGCGTGGCATTTCATATATTATTTCCCACAAGAAATGGAAATCAATCAAAGGAAAATTCATCACCAGGAGAGTCCTCCCCTATCTCAGTATACCCAATGGATTCCAAGCCTCATCCTATCCATCTTGATTCAAGGGCCCTCAAATGTCATGGTTCAAACTTTCCTCCTTACATATATTCTGAATATATCAGAACATATGGGCCCAATTCATCTATGGTCCCTTTTGATGTATTAAAAGATATCCCATCCATATGTGTGAATTTGATTCACATACAAAAGAAGAGTTCCCCCACTCATTTTCAGGTTCCCATGAAGAAGCTCAGTTAAAATGCCTCTTTTTGTGTTCAGGAGCACCTCTTGTCGAAGGTTACATATCGTATTTAGAAATTTCCCATTCTCCATAATCCTTAAAGGCCATCGGAGATGGAAGGAAAATGTCCTGCAACCACCTTTTCGTGACTATACATATCATGCCCCGATGCCTCTACATATGTCACCCATAAAAATAGACATCAATCAAAGGAAAATTCATCCATATGAGAGTCCTCTCTAGCTTTCATATGCTAAAATGACATCCACGTCTTGTCACACCCACCAGATTTGAAAAAAACATGGATGATGGCTTCTGTACCACCTTCTTATCAAGTTCCCCTGACATAAAAATGAATTTTAATTAAATTGGTCATTCACCAACTATCCCTCATGTTAGAAAGAAACGTGTGGAAACAGTTTCCCACTCAAAGCTGACATTAATGTCCCTAATGTTTTTAGACACCACTACTCGGGCCTGCCACCCACTAAGGCTCCAGATTTCAAAATAAAGTCAAAATGTTGCGAATTCAACCCAACCATCAAAAAAGGAAAGCCAGTGTCCTGCAAACAACTTTACTTGACTATGAATATCATGTCTCAGTGGATCTGCATACGGATCCCACAAAAAAATGGTCATCAATCAAAGGAAAATTCTTCTCTAGGAGAGTCATTTCCTACCTATATACACCTAAAGAGGATACTGATCCTCATGCATGTCCAAAATAAAAAAATAAATGGTCAATAAAAATACCTAATCCATGTTTTAAGGATATTATAACATTCCAGGTTAACGATACTGAGTCAGGGACTTTCCCTATTATGTCTGGTCAAAGCTATTTGACCGAAAACATCATTAGTATGTTTGATTGGCAGGACAATGAACTTCCACAGAAAAAGAAACCATACTTGCGAGAGGAAAAGTCTGTAAAAGGGAACCTATAGGGAAAGTCATGTATTGAGAAGGAAAAAATTGAGCCATCAGAAAAGGTGTAAACCCTATTTGGTTGAAAATCTACAAATGGCGGCCTAAGCCCAGACTAAATAGGCTCAAGAAAAAATAGGGTAATATATATAAAGTAAAAAAAGACACAAAATTTAATAGGGTTCTCCATGAAACCATAGTAATAGTCAAACTACACTCACTGAGTCCTGAGGCTCAAGAAACAATTAGATCTTGATTCGATTATTTCAGTTTACTGACTTCAAGACTTGGTTTGGAATTAATGACTGACTGAAATGATGTTGACACAATATGAAATTTTAAAGATAAAGTTATTTAAAATCCAAATTAGTTCCATTAATATCATTAAAAGATGGTGTAATATCCCCATTCTGAAGTCTCCCCAAAGTATCAAAAAAGGGGGAAGAGTATATATCTTGATTTGGGAAGGAACTAGAATAGATCACAATTCTCCCTTTCTAGAAGGATGGAGAGTGATTACTGTAGTCCGTCTATAGTCTACTCCAAATAAGCTCTTTCCTCCATTTCGGCCTTGATCGTCGGACGCACCCGCTCCAGGAAAACATTAAGTTCCCACAATTTCTCTTGGATGACTTCATAGTTGGACCACAAGGAGGAAACTTGTTCCCTCAACCTTGCTGTGGGGGATTCACACTCCCATATCTCTTCCTCTTGGGTCACCACAAAATCACGAGTCTTCACCTCCTCAACCATCAAATAATCACATTCTTTCGAAACTTCTTGTAAGGTTTCCACCTAATGATGGGAAGAATTGAACTTGGCCATCTTTTCCTTACAGGAGGCAAGGTCTTCTTGGGAAATGATGATTTGGTAAATTAGTATGTGTAGTTATTGATAATCCAAGACGCTAGAACCCAGATCAGTAAATAACTGCTGAAACGTTTCACCATCACTAGAAAAATAGTCTAGGGGTGTCTCCACGACAAGAACACATAAATGGTTCCATGCCTCTTTTTGAACTGCCTGGTGTCTTACCACAACACCATCACTTCGATCCTTCCCTTCATCCATGTGTTTGTAAGAATAAAGTATCACCATGGGAGTGGGGTGGGACCTAATGCAAGTCACCCAAGATTGGAGAATCTCATTTCCCTCAGATGGCCTAGCCACTAGAGCATGATATAGAAAAATACCTACAGCCTCTTGGATGATCGGTGATACTCTCCTAGTGCCAATCTCATTAAGATCTTGGGAAATATCCATAAGAGGGGAGTATTCTGAATCACTTCCCACCAAAATGGGTTGTACTGATAAAACCCCTCCTAGAAGTTTCTGACGACGAACTGAACACCTTTTTACCACAAGATCAGGAGAATGAGATGTATCCATCTCGGTTTTTGTAGAGATAGAAGTAGAAGGCATATCTGTTTCACTTTTCACACCAGAAGGAATGTGTCGCATTGTCGTTGGGGAAAGGGTGGGGTAGGAAATAGTCAAGGGTTTATGCACCTTCCGAACTAGTTCGTTAAGCATCCCATCAAGATAACAATATACTCATATTTGGGCATACTCCAGTGATAAAAAGGTGGCCCACATCATTTTAGGAATGATAATATCCTGAGAATCACCATCACACAACATCATAAGCCAAAATTGGTGGAGAACCACGGGATGTGATTCTCCCCTTAACTAAACAACAGGAAGCAGCATAGTCCACTAAAGGCATCCAAATTTCCCGAAAAACTGGTATGGGAGGTATGGCTCTCAAATAACTACTCGATCTACATGAGCAATGATAATCCCATCCTGAAGATTTATGAGGTATGAGAATTCATTCAATGAGTCACCCCTATCACCCCTCAATGATCCATGTGGGGAATGATGTGGTATGAATGAGAGATGAGAGGTGTCATTCAATAGCACAACCACACCGGTAACACTCAGAGCCCTGAGACAAACATTAGGAATGTTGAGAAGAGTTGGATGAAAATCATAATGGGGAACCCTTACAGATTGTTGGTATTCATAATAGGGGAAGTGTTCATCCATCCACCCGTATAGTAATTGGAATGGTTTGTTGAGACGATGTAGAGGACAACCTTCGTGTATCTATCCCAACAATTCATATGTCTAGGAAAGGTTAGAAAGGTCCAAATTAATGGGTGGACACTCTACCAGCATGGACACCATCATGAAAGTGAAGGCCCGAAACTTGGCGTATGCGTCACGGGATGAGAAAATCCATATGGTCAATAACATAGAAAATAAACATACCAACCTAAGAATAGGTGAAATTTCTGACTGAAGCTTGTATCCCCATGTAGTATATCACCCTTATTCTAGGGTATCAAAATATGACCCTTGAGTGTGGTGGGACTGGCTAGTAGGATGAGTTTGACTGCGGCGAGCCCTTGGCATGGACCCATTCATCTTTAAGAATAACCTTATCTATGCTTCAAATGGGATGAAGGAACAAGATTTGAGGGGATGACCTAGTGATCTCGCTACCATGAATAGTAAACTCCTTTTCAAAGGAGGCACATGATTAGTGTCATTCCATGTGGTCAATTCAAGGAGAAACTCATCATAAATTTCTCAAAGGATGGGGATTCCTCCAAGATGGTAGATATCCCATAGACTAATTCCCACCTCCCTATACAGTAGGTGGAAGGTGTTGGTGCTCGAACACTAGCGACTCAGTAATTCCAGAAGGATTTTTCCCAGAGAAAATATTAAAAACTGAGAAAACCAGGCTTCTTGGTTTAATCCCACCAACTCCAGCTGGTTGGGGGACTCCAGAAAGGTCTAATGCATCCAAAATGTCTAGGCCCACTCATCGAAGAAACATCCTCCAGACTGAAAATCCCACTTGGTGCTCTATCCTCCATTAGGATTCTCTTGGTAAATGCTAATGATGGATGGGTAGTCTTGAACATCTTGTCTCAGGACACTGTCACAACACCCACAGTTGCCTTGAGTTCATATCGAGCCTCACATTATTAAGACATTCTATTGAATCGGAGTGACGATGACTTCTCCTATTGGGTAAATGTTCGAACGGTCAAGAACTTGCAGTGCCTCCAAGAGAATGAAATGGATATTGGGGTCAGGCAATGGTAGAAGTATGTTAGTAGGAAGACGTAAGCCATAAATTGGAATCTTTATGGATAACATATAATCTAAGAGCTCTGGGGTCAAGAAGACCATCAAAATTCTATCACGGGGAGCGATGTGGGCATGAAGATGACCGTCTCTATTCTTCTCCAGGGTTTCCCTTGTCTTCATAAATTTAGCAGTACCCTGTGAATCAGCCATTATAACCTACGTAGGAAGATATAAAAGACAATGAGAAGTTTTTATACTAAGAAATTGATGGATAAAATCTATGGAAGAGAGGTTGAAGGACTCAAAATATGTCCACATGAAGCTCTGTATATGGATTCCGGAAATGGTATGCGGTATCCAGATCCTATGTATTGAATGACATGTGGAAGTAAACCCTCTTACAACTATGGTACACAGACTCACCACACCATGTACTACCATGGTACACGAAACATTCGTGAGGCATTGGCCTGCGGGTTGTTGGCCGACAAACAGAAAGGTTCAAGAAAGATGGACTGTGAACCTAGGATTTGATTCTGTTCATTTTTATAAATGGTGGGTTAGTGTTTAAGTTCAGACTGTAAATATTTTCAAAATATTGGTTCACCGATCCAAGTTTGGTATGTGGATATGCCATCCACGTAATATCCTCCTATGTGAAATATGGATTTTATGTTTTAAAATTCCACAGTCCCATTAGAAAAATCCAAAATGTGGTACACAGAAGGTAAATTGGAGAAGAGATCAGTTTGTGGTACATAAAAAGTAGTTCACAAGAATGGTTTTCATAGGAACACTGTATGTGGGAGCAGAGGAATTCAGAGAAATGGAGAGAACATTTCCCTGTGAGAAACGATAAAAGACAAATGAAATGGGCCCCAATATATAGGTGTGTTACCCTCCAACTGGTCCATATATTCTATCATGAACCATTTTAGTTTTGGACTTCTTCTACCTCAGAATAGTTACCTTTTCATTCTGAACAGACACCATTCCAATGGGGGGTATTTGTAGGGTCTTTAAAATTCCTCCAAGGTAAGAAACTTCACCCAAAATATCTTTACAGAAGGAAGCAAGTGCTTCTACAAATCTATCATGGTGGAGGGACTCAAACCAAGTGGAAATATTTCTAAGAAACATGAAGTAATTCATGTTTTTAATGCATTTCAAGTGGACCACATACCATAACTGGGAAGGGTGTGTGGAGCAGAAGGACCAAAAAACAATATGTACTAGAAAAGATCCACAAATCACCGGCCCAAAAAGTAATGGCCAGTGAGTAAGGAAAACTGTGAACCACGTCATCACCGGATTCATACGCGTGACGATCATCCATGTACCATGCTACAAACCCATCAATTCATAGATGAGGTGAACGAGTAGGGCTCCGCGAACCATTATTATGAATTGGATACTCAGCAAACCCCGACTTACTGAGTCTTTCATGGGTCTGATATTGCTTTAATGGACCACTGCAAATGGTGTCGCGTACCCAGTAGATACAATTGCTTTGATGCTCTATAAAAGGAGCACAATAGATGTATAAAAAATGCATAGAGAGATAGAGATAGACTGGGAGAAGGAAGGATGAAAAAATATAGAGGTATAAAAAGAGGTTGCACTCTGGCTTCTATCTTGTTTCATTGGTAAAGCACAAATCATGCACCACCCCCTCCATCAGTACAGCTGACCGCAAACCATAAAACATGGGAATTGAATAAAAATAATAGAACCAAAAACAAAACTAGTGAACCTAAAACCAAGGTATTCTAGCGGATTAAATCTCTGTGAACAATAATCCCTCGGTCCCCCCTTCAATATGGTGCCCCACGTAGCAAACCGCTATGAGGACTAAACCCGGTGCCGCGTTCTGCATCAGTATGCAGTTGGAACCCAAAGCAGCGTGATGGTCTGTGTACCACTATGGTAAACGGTTGCCTATACCTATTCTTGTGTACAATAATGGTATTTGGATGACCCCTTTTCCTACATACCACTATGGTATGAAGATCCTCCCCCATCCCGCATACAAAGTCAGTACGCGGAATGGGGTGTTTTCGAGTATTGTTCCCTCCAGTTCCAACCTCACTCCTCCACTACCATCTAGTCCTCCATGGTCCCTCCACAAACCAGTCCTCTAGAATTAGGAAAAATCATCCTCCAAAGACACTAGAACAATATGATAAAACCATTAGGTTCATCATCATGCCCCATTGAGTCTACAAACCCATGGTAAGTGGAGTCACAAAGGCCCTCCCCACAAAGGTGGAAGTATCAGGAATGCTTGTGAGGCTATATTCCTACAGTAACCCAGAGACAGAACATGGGACACTGACATGAACCTCCCTATTCTTGGAAATAAGGGTGATTACTTTCTTTTCCATTCAATGAAGAATAATGATCTGTTGAAGGGGTTATGGTCACTCCCCCATTTGATGAGGATAAAACTCCTCCCCTTCCCAAAACGTGCTCTAGGACCTCTAATTGAGGTAAGTACCCAATATTCTAGTGTAGGGCCATGTGACCTTTAATGTCATCTCACATAGAAAGTTTCATTGCTCTGATCTATCTCCCATGGTCTACCCAACCTTTACCACCACAGGCTCTCCACCCCAACGAACAAGGGAGGAGGCATGTGAATTGTTGAATCTTTCACATCTTCTTGTTTCTCACAATGATAATGACTCACATGGTCTTAGGCGTTTCTGAGGATTTTGAAATCCACATGGAGTTAAACTATGAGAAATCTGATCCATGACCAAACCATGATATGTAGGACGCCTTCTAGTAGGCCCATGCTCGAAAGGGTTCTCATCCATTAGGTGTCCACCCAATCAGGTTTCCCCAAAATAGGCATCTCCCACATGTAATCCCCACACATTATAAACTATGAGAACTCTGATTCCTGACAAATCAAGATATATAGGATGCCTAACTGAAGTCTTGAGCTCAAAAGGGTTCCCATCTAGAGGGGTCCACCCAATCATGTCCCATCAAATGGGTATCTCCCATGTGTAAGCCCCACACAATCCGAACTTTTTCAGTTCCGATTCCTCTCTCGAGGATACGTAAGAAGCAATTCTTATGGGCCTAATCCCAACATCAAGTCACATTTTATCCCCCCTGGATGAAGATAACATCCAATGTACCTTATTATATGGCTCATGTCTACATTATCTCCGTAGCATCAAATATGTGCATGCTTACGATGATTTTGCAAACCAAGGGTAGCCCGTGGAAACACTCTTTGGGAATGAACCAAGGAATCATGAACATATGAACACAACTAAAATCTATAATAGAGTCCCAAAACAGGCAAAAACCCTCCCCGAGAAGGGTCTTGTGAGCCTGACCTTGCATCCTATCGACCAATAGAGTTCTTAAGTGTTGTTGGCCAAATCATTATCTAACGAGCACCTTCCATTAGAAAGAAAGTCAATGAATCATGGATACCGAGGTCGTTGGGTGTTATTGTCTCCACAAATAAACCCATTAGAGATTATCTAAGGAATTTAATCTTATAAGTACCAATTTCATGAGTGCTTGAACCCCTCACAATCATCTTCAAGGTCCAATAGTTTATGTAGGGTTAATTCAATAGTCATTAAAGGATAACAACGCTATTCAAGTTTTAACAAAAGGAATGGTGAATTTGAAGAAAAAATGTCTCTATAAAAAAAGGGGGACGATTGAAAATCCTCATCGAACCATCTCTGCATTGCCTAAAAACATGCCACCCCAGAGTCGAAACACACATCATCTTCCATAAAGATTCATCTGTTCTTATCACTATTTCTTCTCTGGTGTCCCATACAGTGTTTTTATATTATCATGATGGGCTGGACCATCTTTAACAAGATGTACCCTACTATCTTATGAAAATAATTACCTCTATATAAGACGATTAAACTCACAATATTCATAATTATTTATAGATCCCCTATCTTAGGACCTCCTCTCGGAAGGTCTCATACATACATGTTCTTGTGACTGACATCAGATTATTGCACCTGAGGTCTCAACTCCTTATTTCCCACTGATGGCATCCATTGGATATATCTTCTCATCTAAATGAATTACAACCACAAAGGATATATATAGAACCCTTGATTAAGTAGGAGTACATAGAGGAATAATGCTGGCTCAGATATCCCCAATCACTCCTTTCTCAAAGGTCTATTCCATGAAATACTGGTTGTATCATATTTGTTGAGTACAAGGATAGGTTGGTATGACTCAATGAACACTCAGATACCAACATGACATCCAGCTGAAGTTGTAGAAGCTCTTGGCCACACAAAAACCTTAGCTTTTATGGAGATATCCCCTTCTCTAAGAAAGGATCTCAATATCTATCAATGGAAGAGTCACCTCATCATAAGATCGGGTAATCTAAACCCCACCATCGCCCTGCTGATCCACATTGAAGGCTAACTCCCAGGACCACCATATATTCTAATGGTGTCCTGACTATATGGAAAAATTAGTCACCACCACAATCCAGTACTTATCCGCCTGTGAGTCAGGTCCGCCTCCAAACATGAGGGATCTATTTCACTGAATCTCATGAAGTTCACTCAGCCCGAACATTTCATCCGTTGGTACTATGAGTACCATGTGCTATCCCACAATAGGAGGTATGGCTGGTACACCCCCTAATGGTGCTCTGGTACGAACCACTATACCCATATTGTCACCCCACAGATCATCCTCATGGTCATACAGTGGAATTTTGGAAGGCTATCTATGTGGAATAATCTTGAAACAAAACAAGATATACCTTGATCAATATAGTATACCCGATGAGATGACTCAAGAAGGACATGGAAAATCCAACCCATTCTTATACAATGCATGTACCACCTTTTTACCTGCAACTTTTGTTTTCATATACAGAGTGAAAAAGTAGAATTTAGGGTCCTAGTGTATGGATATGTCATCCAATGCATCAACACCGGATTCCCTAGCCTCAAAGATGAAATTAAGACACTTAACAATGTTTCCCCAAACCAAACTCATAGACTCTAGGATTTTAAGGTAGAACCGACCTCTTTTGATACCACTCTTTCATGTCCCGTCTCCTGAGGCCCATGCCGTGACTACCCCAAGACCGCCTCACGAAGGCCAGGGGAGGATCACTAGCACCAAGTGGGAATATCCAACAAAAATGGGAGGAATTTTCCTAAGCACCTATAAATACGCACAAAAATCCTATCCACATATGTTGGAAGGTGAAAAAACAATGAAAATAGACACAAGGTATGATAGTTGAAAACTAAAGGTAAACAAGGTCCCAACTGAAACAGAAAAGTAAAAGTGAATGTCTCTGGAACTCCTCCGTAGAAATCCCCACCTGAACGGTAGGGGAAGAAAAAATTTTCTGAAGCTGTAGAATCAAATATCATCTATCGGCTCACTCTAAGAACCACCTGGCCTGAATCCACCAAGTACTCCATTAAAACATCGATCACCTGCACAATACACGACACATGTGGGTAAAAATCGTACAGGGGTGAGTAAAACAATAATCTGTAAGGACCCCAAACCACAAAGGTATACTAAAAAGAAATACACAAAGCAGAATACCAAATAGAAACATAAAGTGTATCCTCTAGGATGTAGAGTAAATAGAGTCACTAGAGTTAGCTCACATAGGTATAAATCTAATGTATGTAAAGAAATAATATCAATTGTAAACACTAAAAACCCTATACAACTGAGGCACTCATCCCCGATGAGTCACTTAGGCCTGTTGGTTCACCTAAAACCGCTTGTCACTTAGGCATACTGGGTCACCTAAACCCTCTCGTCACTTAGGTCTGTTGGGTCACCAAACCCCCCTCATCATTTAGGACTTCTAGGTAACCTAAAACCACTCTTCACTTAGGCATACTGGGTCACCTAAACCTCCTGGTCACTTAGGAATGCTAGGTCACCTAGACCCTCTCGTCACTTAGGCCTGTTGGGTCACCTAAAACCACTCGTCATAGTCTTATCATCACAGATAGCCACAAGATTCCCATTAATAGCGTGCTTGATTCCGAAAGAATCTACTCTTCAAGACATCTGTCATATCTTAACTTCCACAAAACCCCCTTAGAGTATATCCAAAGGACCTCAGCTTTGTGAGGGTCCTAATTCCTCAAACAGATCATCAATAAGATGTAGTATTTGGATGTTATGATGTTTTTTATGAAAAGGGGTCAGTTGGGTCACGACCTGGTTCAACATGGTTGGGCCGACCCAAAATGATCCGTCCCAGATACTTCTGACCTGAACCGCTGGGTCCGACCCAACCAATCATGTCGAGCCGGGCTACAGGGCCTGGACTGAACCAGCTGGTCCCAAACTGCTGCATTTTCCCGGCACGAAGATGGCCCGCCTGTCTAGCCCATCACACTAAAGTAGGCAGATTTGTTCTCCCCAAGATGTTGTAGGTTCCATGTCTCAAAACCACACATGGTCTAGCTAGACCATGGCTCTACAGCCGCATAACAGAGATCGATGCCACATCCGCCACCCATGACAGTTGTAACGGGCCACTCCACCGCCGACCTTCGAGCTAGTATCCCTCCTCACTGTGACCTTCCATCACCACTGTGTCCTGCCTAGCCGTATCCCTCTTCCAACGTCGACTCCCATGCCAGCAGTTGATCAAATGGAACTGCCCTCTTTGATGGCCTTCTACCAAGACTTGATCCACCTCTGCAGTCCCTCCTGGACCACAGTTTTCCATCACCACCATCCTTCGATCCAGTGTCTTGGATATTCGCGCCACAATGAATAGAAGAACATATAACACACAAAATGGATGGATTCATGCCTTTTTCATGTCAACCCTGATCCATTTGTGTTAGATTTTAAAATCATGGGGGATGGGAGAATAATATCTATAAGAATGGATCACATAGTAACATAGATAACCCCGATTCAAAACCCCAAAATAAAAACCATTCTGCATACAAGATCTATCTATGGGTCAACTTGTTCATGAGTTAATCAGTGATTGTTGCTTAAATTAAAGAATAGGGAAATAAAAAATTCACATAGAATTAAACCCCTACCTCAAGGACTGGATTCGTCATTGGTGAAGAATAGAGTTTCACTACCATCGTTCATCAATCCACGATCCTCATTCTTTGATCTATGATTTGTGATCCACGATCCATTTTTGTTTGTCACTACATATTGCGATCCTTCAAGGGGGGGGGGGGGGGGGGGTGGGGGTCTCCATCATTGGCAATTCATCGTTCTCCAACACTATTTCTCAAGATCCTCAGAGCAATCTCAAGGACCATACCAAGGTCCTGTATCCTTTTCATGATATTAATTGGAGAAACGCTATTCAATAGTGTTGTTATGCTGAGTTGCAGTGTCGTTACACTGTGTTAATTTAATAAGGGTAAAGACAGCTTAGTCATGTAATCACAGTGTCACTTTATCGCTATAAATTTTTAAAGAAATAAAATAAACTTTTTCTATTGTTTATTTTTTTATCTTTTAAACCATCCATAAATTAACTTTTACCCTCAACCAGCACCAGTCAAGGATAGATTGCACCTAAGGAAAGAACAACCTCACAAGCTCAAAAGTATACTCTAATTTCCATTCCAAGTTATGGTTTATGAGTTATAGGATTTGTAAATATAATAATTTTTCTTTAATTATTTTATTTATAGTCACATCCCATAGACTACATTACATAGTTGACTGTTGCGGCCAATGTTAGGCTCTGCCTAATGAGATCACCCCATTAAGAACACAATCATGGTCTCATATTTTCAATATGAGTCACCATTCATGAGTTATAAGGATTTGAAAAATAAAATAATTTTATTTCATAATTATATTTACGGTTATTCCATTTTTGGGTTTTCTCACTAGAGGCTCGTACCGACTAAAGTTAAGTCATGCCTAGGGTAAACCAGTAATCCTAAATCCAACGGTTCCCTCATATTTTTGATCTAGGATCCTACTGAAGAGTTATTCCACTTTTTTAGGATAATCACCCACACAATCTATTTAAAAACTTAACATTTTTAGATGGACTATTCAGGGAAAACCGGGCCTCAGAATTTCACCCCGTCTCATCGTCTAGTCTTGGAATTTTCCCAGTAATTTTCTAAAAATAAAACAAAAAAAATACGAGTCATTACATAAATATTATATTTCTCAAATGTGTGTTCATCCATTTAACAAAGTGAATATTAAAGAGACACCAAATTAAGATGTATAGATATAGAAGAATGTGGTGAATGTTACTAAGTTCAACCTTGGCTGGGATGGTATAATAAAAATCAAGAACCATGTATGTGTTCCCTATATACCCAATTTGAATAAGGAGCTATAAGATAAAGCTCAAAGGTCATCATTATCTATTCCCCCTAGAAGTAAGAATATGTATAGAGATATAAAATTGTATTTATGGTGGGACAGTATAAAGATTGATATTTATAAATATTTATCTTGGTGGTTTGTTTTTTATAAATTTAAGGATGTGAGGCAGAAGTACAAAGTTATTTTTCAACAACTATACTTACCAGAATGGAAATGGGAAAATGTCACCAGTGACTTTATCATCAAACATCCCAAAACCTATAAGGGTGATAATGAAATTTTGGTAATAGTTGATAAACATATGAAGTTAGAACAATTTATTTCCATTGGATAATGATTCTATATAGATACAATTTGTAGTATATATATCAATGAATTGGTAAGGGTACATAGAGTACAACATAATATTGTATCTGATTGAGATTCATGGTTCACCTAAAAGTTATAGTGAAGTCTTCAACATGCTCTAAATATAGATTTGGTTTCTAGTATGATGTATCATCCTCAAAATGATGTTTAGTTTGAGAGAAAAATTCAAACCCTAGAGGTTATTTTATTATCTTGTTTTATGGAATTCAAAGGTAGTTGGGATCATAACCTTACTTTTGAATTTCTTTTTTATAATAATAGATTTCTCTCGAGAAATATGATAAATACTCATGTATCCATATACAAAAATAAGAGTAAAAATAAAACATGTTGGGATGAAGTTGCTGAAATAAAACCATTTTTACCTAATATAGTAGATGAAGTGGTTGAGAGAGTTAGGACCATTTAGAATCACATCAAGGTAGCTATATTTTGGAAAAAAAGTCATGTGGAAAACCATCGACATGATTTATAATTTAAAGTTGATGAGAAAGTGTTTCTATGAATTTCTCAGTAGAAAACGGTTAAGATATTTGGGAAGAAATTAAAGTAGAAACCTCAATATATTTTCCCCTTCAAGAATCTTGATCATGTAGGGATTATAGCTTATTGGTTGGTGCTTCCACCGAACCTCTCCTAGGTTTATGATGTGTTCCATGTGTCTCTCCCATGAAAGAACAAACCCAACACATCAAATGTACTAAAATTAGAATTAATAACACTAGATAATGATATTTATCATTAATAAAAACCATTAGAAATATTAGATCTTATATGTATTTTTCTATAGAATAGACTAATAACTCGATAAAATTTCTCTTGAGAAATTAAAAATTCAAAGAAGCTACTTGCAAACCCATGGATGTAATGGAATAAATATACACACCATTTTCTTATGTCATAGTTATTAATTTAAGGGAAACATTTTAGTTTATTAGGGTAGAATATAACACCCTAATATTTGAGAATATATTTCCCCTTAAATAATTTGATTTCTTTGATAGCTTGTGTTACACACAACTCTGAATTTAAACGAATCGTGAGATAATAGTAAAATAATATTATGTGAAAGTTACCAATTAGTCATTGGATTAGAGTTTATGAATTTGAATAAATAAATTATAAAAAATTCATGGTTATATATGCAAAAATTATATCTTTGGGTATCAATTAATTTCAAATATAAATAAAAAACATCTAATAGTAAAAGAGATATTTTTATGAAAAACTATTTTTATGAAAAAAATGTATATTTATTTTAATAAATTAAACTATTAAATATTAATGATTTATTTTAATGAGAATTATATATTTTATATTAAATTATATTTTTTAACATTCTTTTAATGTTTTACATGCATAGAATAACAAAAAACCATGTTTTATTCAAAAATATGTACTTTCCTAAAAAGAATTTTCATCACATTTAGCATGATTATTTTTAAAATTACAATTTTCCACTAAAAAATTGAATTTGATAAAATAGATTAAATACATTTAATATTGTTTCCCAAATTTTTAAAATAGGACCCATTTTATTCGTCAATATGAATTGTTATCATTGTAATATTTAGCACCTCTTTAAAGAGTAAACCTAGATAATCAAGGTTAAAACTAAGTAATAATGCCATAATTGTTTCATCCAAATTATTATTAGATAAAGGTAATTATAAGATTATCCTCTTTGGATAATAATTTATTTATTTCATAGACACATGTCCATGAAAATGACTTATATATTGTTTAATGAAAAAGAAAGTTACAAAATGTCACTCAGTTAGTTTATAATTTCTCTTATGTGTCCACATAGGTAAAAAATAATGTTATGAATGAATATAAATCTCTATTTAAAGATTAATAAAATTATTTTCGTAATTCAAATTTATTTTTATCTTTTATAAATTATATAATTACCCTAAATTCTTATGCAATGCCGTTGTAGTATTAATTTAACTATTTGAAAAATAAAATAAATGATTTTACAAAATATTAAAAAAAATAATTTGAGAGATTTATAGTGATTTGAATTTTATTTTATTAAAATAAAATTTTCATTTTGTTTTAAAGAATTATATTTTAATTAAAACATTGTATTTATCCATTTTTAGTCAAATTAAGATAATATTGTCAAAAGTGACATTAATGATATTTTCTCAAATTAATAGTTTATTAAATTACATAAATATTACAAAAATAACGAAATAGGAAAATTAGGATATGATATGGTCTATAGTTTCACCATTTTTTATTTATAATTCCATGGATACATTGTAATTTAAATTATTTCCATTTATGGGTGAAAATGTTTTTTCTATGGTTATTGTTAAAATATGTTAACTAAGGGGTTAAACCGAAGGAGAAGGTTTAAATCACCACATAAACCTATCAAAATTTTAATTATATATGGTATTTAAAACCCATCTTATATTATATTTGAATCTCTATCCATATATAGGCATTTTTCAAGACAAAAACTTTATTATAATTTAATCTTTTTTATAATTCAAAAAATGCTCATCACCTCAATTATAAAAGGGATCCCCATCCACTAAATTCTTCACTAAATTTGATCTATATTTCTCAAATATCCAATATATAACATTCTAAAATTTCTTATCCACATTATAAATGTTTTGGTATTCCTAGAAGAAAAACCATAGGATCCTTAAGAGGAGATATAATGGAGTTCTTTCAAAGAAAAAGTAATATCCTTAACTGATCACCTTCTTCATTTAATTCATCTTTCACTCCAATAAATATGTGGTATGTATATAAAAATAATAACTTTAGTATCCTAAATATAATTAAATTTTATTCTTTTAGTAATCACCATTATCCACCCTCTTTCACATCAACTTGGAAGTGAATGTATCGCTCGTGCGAAGGTATGACTTTTTTTCACCATGCAATGATACAATTTATTTTCTATAACCATATTTAATGGACTGTTAGTATGATAGGTTTAAAGTTTATATATTATTATTATGAAATAATTCTACTTCTGAAATCATAAAATAACATCTAACTTCTTACCTTCCAATCCATTCAAAAATGATAACTTCGCTCGCGCGTACGTGTGGACAACCACTTCATGAAGTGCTGAGATTAATTTTTCATTTTAATTTTACTTGAATCATATTAAGGATAAATTTAATTAATATTAGATTTATAATATGTAATAATTATCCTTTAATGGTGAATTATTATTTACTATTCTTTTGTTCTATCCATCAAAAAATGAAGACAACATTCAAGCGTACATATGCCCTACCATATACATGAATAGTATAATTAATCTTTATATATATAAATTTATGTAAAACACTAAATATGTATATAATAAATATATATGATATTTATATTATTATCAAATATCTAGATATTATTTAACCATGATTAATTTATTGGTACCAAAACTACCAAACCAAAACATACATGAAAAATGAAGTAGTTATAACCTAGAACAATATATTTTATGGAATTGTTGAGAAAAAGGATATAAAAGGGTTATATGTAAACATATATGGTATTATATACTTGATTATGGTTCTTTAATATATTATTAATAAACATATATTTATTATACAAGAATTTAAAATGTGTATGATGATATTCAACACTTGGAGTAATGTATTTTCATCTCACATTTATTTCTATGGGATACATGCTATATTCACCACTTGTTTATTTTTTGTGGTGTATATAATTAACATGAATGTATTTTATAATTATCATAATGAAAATTATGGTATATATATCATATATTCTTTATTTCATGGGGTTTACTATTTAAAAGTTTTCAAATTGGTAAGGGTTTTTTATTACAATCTCACTGTTTATCAGGAATATTTATGATTAAGTTTTTGATGATGAAATATTATGATCTACCTCTAATGAAACTAATTAATTTTATTATCAAATATTTTTTGTATAGAAAACATGATTTTATTTCATTTTATGCTATTTATGTACCCATGATACCAAATAATGATTTTATGTAAAATCAAATTTTTTCTCTCTTCGATCGAAGATCCTTTCTCTTACATGTCCATATTTTCTAAAAATGACTCAAAAAATATTTTTAACATTATTAATTTATTGTTTATGGTTATTATTAATTTTTTAATCCTAAAAAATTCTTAAAAATGAATCTTATTACCATTTTATATGTGGGATACTATTTAGTTTTATCCAAAAAAGATAAAGAAATTTTTTTTGACATGTTCAACATGTAGAATATTTACTTCCATAATGATCTCTCATTGATATAAAGATTCATGTAAATTTTTCCAATTTTATCTTCAAATAAGATGTTTCATTAAAATTTTGGATATTTTTATATTTTAAATAAGTGATTTCAAAGTAGAAATGATATTTTATTTAATAATTGTTTCAAGTGATCTTTTTAAAACATTTTATATCTAAGATGACATCTTTTGATGTTACATAAGATTTAATTGGGAGATGATCCAAAGATACCATACTTATTATTTCTTGGGATTGTTTATGATAACAATGAAAAGATGTTTATAAAACACTTTCCTTTTCAATGGTTTATGCTATGATGAATTGATGAAATGAGAATGAAACCAATTTCTTTTCCAAATGTTATGATTTTATGAATTGTTTATGAAACCTTCTTATTTTCAACTTATTATGATATGAATAATTGTTTATAAAACCTGTTTCATTTCCATGAGTTACAAAATGATAAAATTTTTATGAAACCGAACTCATTTTCATGGGTTATGATATGATGAGTGTTTTATGATATTTTAGTACACATTTATATAATTTTCATTATGTGACGGGTGGACCCAAAATTAAATAGTCATCCAATTAATTAGTTTAAGATTTATATCTCATGAGATAAATATGAATGTAATAGGGAATAAATCTATTTCAATGATGGAATTTATCCATAATGGGAGTCTTGGGGTAAACCTTTACCACTATGATGGTTTGGGGAGTGAAATAATTACAGTATAATAGTATTGGAAAAGATCCTTCACTACCAAGAAAATGATTTTATATGCTTTTGTGTATGAAAAAATATTTGTTTTATGCCAATGTTATGCCCTCATGGATCTTATTCTTTGATTCAATTATGATTCTTTCTTTATGAGATGCTAATCGTTATCCCATGAATCAAGATTATGATCTTTTATATACAAGGTATAGTTTTAAAATACTATGCTAATGTTCTCATACCGTTATGCCCATGTTATTCTTATAATATCATTAATATATCACTTGTTTACCCTTACTGATCATCTGATCTCACCCTGAATTATATTTCCTTTCCCTAAGTTATGAAGAAAGGTTACCATAATGACATTTCTAAGAATGGTGATAATTATGACGAACTTAATGTCAGACTCTTATTAAATAATTATTTATGTGTCCAAGTTTCCAAAGATAATTGATCTATTTTATTCTGGTGTGAATCATTACAATATGTAATGAATATACATATAAAAAAAATATAATATATATGCATGAAAAGTATGGTTCCCTATATATTACTTCATGAATAATTATTCAAGAAATACGTCTAGGTTACCAAGGTCTTGGGATTGATGTTCTTGTTAATCACTATTATAGTTTTATGATTTTCTCTTCACATGAGACACATGATGTTTGATATTTATGATTTATAATGGATTTTATATATTATCATATAGATACAAGAGGTATCTCATGCACCATATCACACATGTAGGATTAAAAAGACATATACAGACCTCCTAGAATGTGATATATGACACCGATCTTGAAGAATAACTATTAAAAGTGTCAATAATAAGAAATATGGGGTTTTCCCACATAATATATTGGTGTCAATGTACTTAATTGAACAGGAATGTATAGACTTATTTCTAATGTAAAGTCATGTGGATCGATGATGAGACGATCAATGATGAGGATAATGATATAGTTATGTGCGTATATCAGGTGTAGTAACCCTAGTGGGTTGGTATAAGCACATTATGATTAGCCTTGACCCCTTGCGAGTTTCCATTATTAATGTTTGGTTAGTTAATGTTTTAATAAAAACCAATATAGTATTTTCCCAGAAATGAAATTCTACTTAACCTGGCTAGTGGTTGTGGTTCCCCTTAGTACGTATCATCCGAGGTGATGTTGTTGGTAGGGAAATTGATAATTGATGCGGTTTAAACTCTTGAGGGAGAAATATAGTAAGTGGATTATCGGGGAAAACCAATTCACTAGTAATATAATTATTTAGAACAAGGTTTCTAATATATGTGTTTATTATTCCATAGAGTGTGAAATGAAATCTGAATTTCAATAAGGTTTTGAGATGGGATCTTGTAAGAAGTATTTTTAGTTCTGACTTTCTATGAGACTTGTTATCTGGGATGGGAAAGTGACCCTAGTGACCTTGATATGTTACATGGAACAATGAGTGAGTTAGTTCTTATTTTTTTTTTGAGGTGACCCATTAGGGGTTTAGCCATTGTTTTCAAGTTCTTTTGTGGTGGAAAGAACATGCAGGTGTATTTTTTCAAGACTAATGAACTATAGGTTATGAAGGGTTTGTGGAATAGTCATGATGAGGCCTTATGGTTATGAGGAAGCGCCTAGACTGATGAACCATGGTATTAAAGTAGGGTTTGATGGTAAGGATTATTCCTATGTATGACTATAATTTCTATATGTGATTTATAGTATGCATAAAGTGTATGGGTGGGCACTTTTGACTTGGAACAACTTTGTGTGGTGTATAATCATGTTGTCAGATTGACGACCAACATGTCATGGGGAATTGTCAGTGGTTGAGGTGCATCATCCTAGTTGTTATGGAATTCAACTCATATGGTCATGAGTTAAAGTCTCAACGGTTGTGAGGTACTATAGAGTACACCCATTTTTTTATGTGAGAAAGAGGTGACACACACTGTTCATTCATGGAACCTATTTAATTTCAAAAAGGTGATGGTTGTGCATGGGATAAGAAATGATGAATTTTTTTGAGTACCTTTTGGGGCTATGGGTCTATGGTTTCGAATTAGAAATTAAAATTTAACTTTTTTTAGAGGAGTCGTTGGAAATGAATAAGGTGTTGTGGGTTATTTAACCCAATGGTGGGGACCAACATGTATTATTAGGGTGACATAGTTTCATGGGATGGTAGCATATGAGCTTGGATCGACAGGAGTGAAAATCATATGGAATTATAAAATTTTGACATGGTGATCTAGGAGTGGTATTGGGTAATCCTAAGGGTGGGATTGATCAATTAACCATTTGAGGGTGCGACCCTTGTTATGATAGAGATTTAAATCAATGAAATAAAAAATGTATTCATGTGATAGGGATGAGTAGTGAGTTGACATTTTGAAATTGACATCTGAGTGTGAGTGAAACAACCCAAGATATTTTTTTTATTTTTTGTTAAATTATGGAGTGTGGGCCTTATGGATAATAATTTTTATTTAGTGGTGTGATGAAAGGATTATTTTATGGTGTAGAGCAGTATGTCAGCCATTTTTGTATGAACCTCATGTGATATGGATCATAAACATGTTAGATCAACAATTAGATGATCATTTTGTAATTTTTATGCAAATAGATAAATGGATATGATTATTTTTACATTCTATAGTAAATTCCAAGTATAATTATGGAAATAATACTAGTGGGTGTCTAAATATTATTATTGGGCTTGATATAAATTATGGTGATCCTAGTGTGATCATGTTGAAGGTGCTTCAGTGCTCGTGGTTTGAACAAGAAAAATTCTTATTTTTGTCAGGGGATGATTTTGCCAGTTATTTTTACCATAATTCGGTTATGATCATCAGTGGGTGTATTGAAATGATCATAGGTTAAAAAAGTGGATAATTTCATTGTGATCAGTACTTTGGAAGTGTATTAGTTGCTGATGTTGAGCATCTTTGAGACAAGTTTTATATAGGAGGTAAAAATTGTGGTTTTTCTTGTAATTAAATATGGTGAGTCTGAAACTGCATCTGGTGTGTCAATTTAGATATGAAAGGTACATTTTGGGATCTTGTTCTGGCCTTTTTGGAGAAAGGTGGCCTAATCAGGTATTATTCATGAAAAAATTGAAACTTGTTTGGTTCTTTTCAGACCTCAAGGAAAGCGAGGTATCCACATTGGTTGAGTAGTTTCTTATGTGTTCAGGTGTGAGTATTAGAAACTACACTAGGATCATCATTAAAATACTATAAGAATGATACAAAAGATCATTTTTAGGATTTAGGCATCTTGACATAGAATTTATTATTATAATCCTACATTTATATTGAGGAGAACCATAGATCTATCATACAAGGACACCTCTTATATCTCAAGATATAAAACCGTGGGTGATAACATTATCGATGTTTTTTGATCTATTTGAGTTTTTTCTTGTTATTCAGTGGTTTTAGGGCCTTTGGATGGTGTATTGTTGTGAGAATGTGTTTGGAATTCAAAGAGAGAACATAATAATTTTAATGGTGAATGATGACCCACACATATCAGGACGAATGAGTGGATAACCCCCAGGACATCTAATGGATGATACGTGTAATAGTAAAAATTTTATAGTCTATTATGAGTATGGATGATTCTTGAAATTTATGAGGAATTAAAAATTTTGAATTAGTGGATGGCCCTTTCTGAGAACATAGGTTTATATTAATAATATGAGAGTGAAAACTCACTGAGATGATTTATTTTGATATATTTTGAGACTTAAGAGGTTATTCAGGTGATTGGGTGAGTCTTGAGAACTAATAATTATATTTTGGGATTTATAGAGGATTTTATCCCGGGCACATGATTTTATTTGTTGAGTTTATGAGGAACCATGTGGTACCATGAGCCTATGAAGGTTTTGGTTCAATTTCTATACAACACAGTTTAAATGGATAATTAACACACAATTGATGGTTAACTAGGTAGAGTGTTAGAAAACCATGTTGGATGGTTGGAACTTTAGGATTAGCATATGGTTATAACATGGTTGTAGGAAAATAGTGAAAATTGATACATACCAAGAAAATTCCAATTCATATGGCTGGTGAATGAATTGGAAATATTTGCGGCTCAACTATGGGTGAGGGGTGTAATTGGATAGATCCTACCCTATAGTTAGAATATGATTTGAAAAATGGTGTGTCCAGAATATATGACTCATTAAATGTGAATTTTTATAATTTACCCATGTTCAAATATAAATCCCAAACCCTCTATAGCATCCCGCCTTTTTTCACATAAACTTTCATCACATTACACAAAACTGAGGATCTTTAAGGTTTAGTGTCTTGGAAACAAGGAACATAATACATGAAAACAACATAAAACATTCATCTTAAACAATTTAAAGGATTCTCCTTAAGTTCATCCTAGGTTCATTACTACATCTCATAACCTGGGGACATAAATAAAAAGAAAGGGTGAGCAGAAGGCCCAGTAAGGGAAGCAAGAGAATCATTTTACATGTGAACATGAGATAATTCAATAAGGTCATGAAAAGAACATTAAGGCATGAGAATGAAATCATGAGGCATATCATAATAAATATAAAGTTTTTTATAACTTGAATATGTGGCTACAACATTTTACAAAGACAATCATTTCTGTTTCACCAAGGTTCATCCCCTAGGTGTCAATAAAAATTACCTAGGTTATTCACCAAGGTATCTGTCTAAACGGTCATCTCTAGAGATTAAATCTTTACCCAATGAATTGGAGCACTATCAGGGCGCAACCTTAAATTTGTATTTATAATCATTTGATCCACATATATCATCATAAATTATTTCATAAACAAACCATATAACATAAAAGAAATGGGTTTCATTTCATAATCATAACGTTTTAAAAACTGCTTTAAAGACATGATCTTTGTGTCACTTTAAAACACAGAGAAAAGGAACGTGGGTCTCCGGTATGTAAATCCCAGAATTTAAAATAGAACAACTTGGTATATATGTGAATACACCTATATAAGAGATATATTTTAAAATTCACTTAATAAAATAAAAGAACTCTATAAAAAGAGAGAGACATTTTGAGATGGAAATTCTGCAGCATAACAGCTATGGTACGAGGTTTTAGAGAACATTGAAAAGAGAGGGGACATCGGTCAACCACTCATAAATGATCCATAAATCAGTAGGGGAACAGAATATAAAGGATTTAAGAACATGTTAATGAAATTTTAATGACATACCAATTGAAATGAAAAACATGGAAGGAAGACAAAAATTAGATTTCTCTTATGATAATTCGGCAGCCTAACAGTGTCACTGAAACATCAACCAAAAATGAATTGAAATGATCAAATAGGGTCTCTCATCATATGAACATAATACTTCAGTATGATAGATATATAGATAATACCACAACATAATAAAAAAGAACTTTAATGACTTGACATGAAAATAGATCTTGAAAACGAGAAGGGTGAAAGAATCCCTTAAAAATTCGGCTACCTAACGGTGCCATTTAAAACATCAAAATACTAAATTGAAGAGATAAAGTAGGGTCTATCATCATATGAACATAAAAGATCAGTATTATAGATATAGATATCATACCCAAACATAAAAAGGAACTTGAAAGACTTGACATTAAAATAGATCTTGAAAACGAGAAGGGTGAAAGAATCCCTTAAACATTCGGCAGCCTGACGACGCCACTTAAAACATCAAAATACTGAATTGAAGAGATCAAATAGGGTCTCTCATCATAAGAAAATAAATGATCATAATGATAGATATAGAGATCATACCCCAACATAAAAAGGAACTTGAAAGACTTGATATAAAAATAGATCTTTGAAAAATGAGAAAGGTGAACGAGTCCCTTAAAAATTTGGCAGCCTAACGATGCCACTTAAAAATTTAAAATACTGAATTGAACAGATAAAATAGGGTCTCTCATCATATGAACATAATATTTCAGTATGATAGATATAGATATCATACCCCAACAAAATTAAAAGGATCTTGAAATACTTTACATGAAAGTAGAACTTTGAAAAATTAGAATGGTGAACGAATCCCTTAAAAATTTGGCAGCCTAACGGTGCCACTTTAACATTATTAAAATGAAATGATGAGAGAAAGAGGGGGTCTCACATCAAATGAACATAAAAAAGACATTAGTATGAATATAAAAGAACATCCTCCAACATAAGAGCATGGATCATAAAAGAAATGACATAAAAGAGATTACTTGAAAAGAAAGAGGGAGGTAGGATCCCTTACCTTAAAACGTAACTCTTAAAACTCAAAGGCTGGGACCTTGAGGGCTTGGGGGCACCTTGGGAGGACTCCTTGGGAGGTAATGAGACATGATATTCACTGGGAGAGAGTTAAGAGTTGGATGTATGAGAGGATGGCTTGGTATTTATAGGGAAAGTGAGGGGACAAGACATTAATGGCCAATGGACACCTCATTAGTGGTTTTGGCAAAACCATGGGCTTTTCCCATTGTATTTTCCCATGGTATTGGCCACTTGGGACACCTCATACCTTATAGTACTATTCATAAGTCGACCATATTGATTACATACTTAATACATCATTTAATTATGTCATTAAACACCCGTAACTTAAAAACTGTATTTTCACTATTCATCGAAAATTTATCTTTCTCAAAAAAACCCAAAATTTCACCTTAACCAAATATCAATGCTCAAATTTCAAAAAAGAACTCTATTTTATAAAAATAATTTTCTAAATATTTTTAATTTAATTTTTAAATATACACACTATTCACCGAAAATTCATTTTTTTCAGAATAATCGCCATAAATTACCTTAACATAATATCGATGCTCTGAGTTCAAAAATGAAGTCCATTTTATAAAAATAATTTTCTAAATATTTTTAATTTAATTTTTAATTAAAAAAACACTATTCACCTGAAAAAACTAATACTTGACTAACAATTTATGAAACTGTTATTTAACCATTTTATTGAATCACATTACTTAATCAAGGTGCCTAGATTATATTAATAATTTCTTTAAGTTAAATTACTAATCCATTTGGTCACATTACTAATCCTAAGCATAAAATCACTATTCATACTTTACTATTCATTAAAAATTAAGTTGATCTTATTAGACTCTAAATTTCCTACTGAACATAATTTTAGAAGACCATTTTTTGAAAATCATTACACATTTTGAATTATTTATGGTTTCCACAAATAGTTTTTAAATTATCCTTTTTCTAAAATTCATCAAAAATATGCATACTATATTTATCCGGACATTTGAAAATTCATAAACTTCATCATAAGAAGAAATAAAATTTTGTATTTAAAACAAAGGATTACACATGGCAGTTACGGTCTCCTAACATAGCCCCTTATCACACCAGCATAGGACCTAAGTGTAAGGTGTGCTAAGGTGAGAGAATCCGAGGGAGGCTTGGCCAACATTACACGAGTAGTAATTTCTATAAGTTTGAAATTATCACGAAGGAGACTCCGTTTTACCTTCACACGATGAAGATCAGCTTGGGTTTGGTCCAGAGCAAATCCCATTGGTGCTACCTCCTTCCCAAGTTCCGTTAGATGGGCTTTGATAGGTCCAAGACTACTGGGCAAGGCCATCGAATCTTCTTTATATATTAATTAACTAATATCACTTCTATTTAGAGACAAATATCGAAATGTTTAGTTTCTAGAGGTCATATTGACCAATGGTCATATAACTGTCAAAACCCAACGGTCTCATTTTAATTATACTCATGTTATCAAATGAAACAGTTTTGTTGAGTATAAAAAAAATAAAATAACACACAAAATTAGGAAACAAGATTTATTCAAAATTTCAGGTCTTTACAATATTCCCCCCTTAAAAAATTGCGTCCTCGCAATTTTTAAAATTGGGTTTTGAAATTTCATTGAAAGTCACACACCGGAAAAGGAGTCAGTAAAACTATTACTTTAAAAGAAAGGAAGGGAAGTAAAAAAGGTCACCCGAGTTAACCCATACAAAGATTCCATGTAGGAAAACATGGACATGGAGGAAAAAACAAAGTGTCAAGTTCTAAGGGAGAGTGATAGAAAACATGATTAAGAGAAAGTTAACAACAAGAAAATCACAAGCTTATGATGGGTTAAACGGTATTTGATTTCCCAGTAGGAAACGTTAACAGACAACATTTTTGTTTTACGTTCCTTTTCATAGTTTTGAGGAATTCATTTACTACGTAGAATAAAAAACACAAGGAAATATATTTAACTTCAAGTAGAGTTTCATCCTTTAACATGTTTCTACCAAAACTAATCTTTTCTCCAAACGACGAGAATTCAAAACTACTTGTTCTCATCGAAACACAAGAATCATATTCTAGAGAATCACATAATCCAAAAAAGATTAACTATATATTTCTTCTATTGTTAAGAATTGTCCCAAAAACACAGGTGGTAAGATAAAACAACTCTTCAAAAAGAAAGAATCCCATAGGAAGGTAAACTACTTTTAAATCTTCAAAGTTCCACGGTACTAACAAGAATTCATCATAGACTATTCCATAAATAACTATCCTTAAAATTCCTCCAAATAAACCAAACTAAGATTGAAACCCAAATACAAGAAGGATTTGATAACATTGTCTTCCAAAATAAACATCATCGTTCATATCCAAACAACATCAACCAATCCTAACATCTTATAAAAAATTAGCTAACCTAAATATATTTTTCCCAAGATAGGTTAATCATTTCCATAAGTAACCAATACTACCATAAGTTCACCATAAATGCATTGATTCTTCAAAATATAAGTTAACCTTTATTCCTCAAAGAAAATACCGTAGTAATCTATTTACCTCAATCAAATAGGGTTCCCAAAATAGTGAACATCTACCAAAATAATAATAATCTTTTAATCCCATAATCATCTCTATCATATTAATACAGCAATATTCACATTTCCTACCACATTGGTCATTGGGACATGCTCTTCCATTTCCCGCCATTAACTAAGAAAAGAACATATAATTAGGGGGCTTAAATACTTATCCAATAATCATTAAAAGGAAACGTTAAGCATGGAAGGATAAACTTGTAGAAGGAAAGTATACCCTAACTTGTGATCCCCTAGGTTCCAATATAGGTTATCCATGAACATATATTCTTATGTGAATCTTTATTTTATTTTATCTTTGTTCCTTTATTAATGGTTCATACTAAGCTTATGAATTTACCAAAACATATCCCCCGGGAGTGTCGTAACCAAGAGTGAAGCAATGCCCGTTGTTGTGTACCAGTTCCCATTTGATTCTCGCTCAAAGTGGTGTTTTATAGTTTTACCCCTATGTACATCTGTGCCAGAGCCACCTCTACCTGCTCATATCTAGACAGGGATGTATTTGTTTGGAAATCCCTTACTCAATACTCACCAAAATACTAGGAAGATTTCATATATTTAAAATTTTCTATTGGGTTCTTCCTAGAGTTTTCATATCCTAATTTCCACAAATAACTAAACCATCCTTTGATACCAACTATATCATCCAGCCTTTTTTGTCACATAAACTTTCATTACATTACACAAAACTGAGGATCTTTAAGGTTTAGTGTCTTGGAAACAAGGAACATAATACATGAAAACAACATAAAACATTATTCTTAAACACTTTAAAAGCTTCTCCATAAGTTCATCCTAGGTTCATCACTACATCTCATAACCTGGGGACATACATCAAAAGAAAGGGTGAGCAGAAGGCCCAGTAAGGGAAACAAGAGAAGCATTTTACATGTGAACTTGAGATACTTCAATAAGGTCATGAAAAGAACTTTAAGGAATGAGAAATAAATCATGAGGAATTTCATAATAAAAATAACATTTTTCATAACTTGAAGATGTGGCTACAAAATTTTACAAAGACAATAATTTCCATTTCACCAAGGTCCATCCCAACGGTGTCAATAAAAATTACCAAGGTTATTAACCAAGGTATCAGTCTAAATGGTCATCTCTAGAGATTAAGTCTTTAACCAATGCATTAGAGCGCTATCAGGGAACACCCTTAAATTTGTTTTTATCATCATGTGAGCCACATATATCATCATCAATCATTTCATAAACAACCCATATAGCATAAAAGAAATGAGTTTCATTTCATAATCATAACATTTTAAAAACTACTTTAAAGACATGATCTTTGTGTCACTTTAAAACCCACAGAAAAGGAAGGTGGGTATCATGTATGAAAATCCCAGAATTTAAAATAGAACAACATTTTATATATGTGAATACCCTTATATAAGAGAGAGCTTTGAGTATTCACTTAATAAAATAAAATAACATTAGAAAAATAGAGAGACATTTTGAGACGGAAATTCTGTAGCATAACGACTATGTTACGAGGTTTTAGTGAACACTGAAAAGAGAGGGGACATGGGTCACCCACTCATAAATGATACATAAAACATTATGGGAACAAAATATAAAGGATTTAAGAACATGTTAATGAAATTTTAATGACATACCATTTGAAATAAAAAACATGGAAGGAAGAAAAAAATTTGATTTCTCTTATGAAAATCCGACAGCCTAACGGCGTCACTTAATCATCAACCAAAAATGAATTGACAAGATCAAATAGGGTATCTCATCATATGAACATAACAGTTCAGTATTATAGATATAGAGAAAATACCCCAACATAATAAAAAGGAACTTGAATGACTTGACATGAAAATAGATCTTGAAAACGAGAAGGGTGAAAGAATCCCTTAAAAATTCGGCTGCCTAATAGTGCCACTTAAAACATCAAAATGCTGAATTGAAGAGGTAAAATAGGGTCTCTCATCATATGAACATAAAATATCAGTATTATAGATATAGAGATCATACCCCAACATAAAAAGGAACTTGAAATACTTGACATGAAAATAGATCTTTAAAACGAGAAGGGTGAAAGAATCCCTTAAAAATTCGGCAGCCTAATGACGCCACTTAAAACAAAACAAATACTAAATTGAAGATATCAAATAGGGTCTCTCATCATATGAAAATAAAATATCAGTATGATAGATATAGAGATCATACCCCAACATAAAAATGAACTTGAATGACTTGACATGAAAATAGATCTTTGAAAAATGAGAAAGGTGAACGTGTCCCTTAAAAATTCGGCAGCCTAACAGCGCCACCTAAAACTTCAAAATACTGAATTGAAGAGATAAAATAGGGTCTCTAATTATATGAAAATAAGATTTCAGTATGATAGATATACAGATCATACCCCAACAAAATAAAAAGGAACTTGAAATACTTGACATGAAAGTAGAACATTGAAAAATGAGAAAGGTGAACGAATCCCTTAAAAATTTGGCAGTCTAACGGCGCCACTTTAACATTCTTAAAATGAAATGATGAGAGAAAGAGGGGGTAGCTCATAATATGAACATGAAAATGACAGTAGGATGGATATAAAATAACATCCTCTAACATAAGAGCATGGAGCATAAAAGAAATGACATAAAAGATATTACTTGAAAAGAAAGAGGGAGGTAGGATCCCTTACCTTAAAACGTAACTCTTAAAACTCAAAGTCTGGGACCTTGAGGGCTTGGGGGAACCTTGGGAGGACTCCTTGGGAGGTAATGAGACCAGAGATTCATTGGGGGAGAGTTGGGAGTCTAATTTATGAGAGGATGGCTTGGTATTTATAGGGAAAGTGAGGGGACAAGGCATTAATGGCCAATGAACACCTCATTAGTGGTTTTGGAAAAACAATGGGCTTGACCATGGTATTTGCCCATGGTATTTGCCACTTGGGACACCTCATACCTTATCCTACTATTCAGAAGTCGACCATATTGATTACATACTTAATATATCATTTAATGATGTCATTAAACACCCGTAACTTACAAACTGTATTTTCACTATTCATCGAAAATTCAACTTTCTCCGAAAAAACCCAAAATTTCACCTTAACCAAATATCAATGCTATAATTACAAAAATTAACTCCATTTTATATAAATAATTTTAAATATATTTTTAATTTAATTTTTAAATAAATACACTATTCACCAAAAATTCATTTTTTTCATAAAAATCCCCAAAAATTACCTTAACATAATATCGATGCTCTGAGTTCAAAAATGAAGTCCATTTTATAAAAATAATTTTATAAATAGTTTTAATTTAATTTTTAATTAAAAAAACACTATTCACCCGAAAAAACTAATACTTGACTAATAATTTATGAAACCATTATTTAACCATTTTATTGAATCACATTACTTAATAAAGGTGCCTAGATTATATTAATACTTTATTTAAGTGAGATTACTAATCCATTTGGTCACATTACTAATCTTAAGCATAAAATCAATATTCATAATTTACTATTCATCAAAAATTAAGTTGATCTTATTAGACTCTAAATTTCGTACTAAACATAATTGTATAAGACCATTTTTTGAAAATCATGACACATTTTTAATTATTAAAGGTTTACAGAAATAGTTTTTAAAATATCCTTTTTCTAAAATTTATCAAAAATATGCATACTATATTTATCCTAACATTTGAAAATTCATAAACATCATAATAAGAAGAAATCAAATTTTTTATTTAAAACAAAGGATTACACAAGGCAGTTACAGTCTCCTTACATAACCCCTTATCACACCAGCATAGGACCTAAGTGTACGGTGTGCTAAGGTGAGAGAATCTGAGGGAGGCTCAACCAACATTGCACGAGTATTAATTTCTATAAGTTTGAACTTCTCGCGAAGGCGATTCCGTTCTAGCTTCACACGATGAATTTCGGCTTGGGTGTGGTCCAGAGCAATGCCCATTGGTGCTACCTCCATCCCAAGTTCCGTTAGATGGGCTTCGATCGGTCCAAGACTGCTGGGTGAGGCTATCAAATCTTCTTTCTATATTAATTAACCAAGATCACTTTTATTTCGAGAAAAATATCGAAATGTTAAGTTTCTAGAGGTCATATTGACCAATGGTCATATAACAGTCAAAACCCAATGGTCTCATTTTAATTATACTCACATTATCAAATGAAACAGTTTTGTTGTGTATAAAAAAAATAAAATAACACACAAAATTAGGAAATAAGATTTATTCAAAATTTTGGGTCGTTACAATCTTCCGCCCTTAAGAAATTGCGTCCTCACAATTTTTAAAATTGGGTTTTGAAATTTCATTGAAATTCCCACACCGGAAAAGGAGTCAGTAAAACTATTACTTTAAAAGAAAGGAAGGGAAGTAAAAAGGTCACCCGAGTTAACCCATACTAGGATTCCATGTAGGAAAACATGGACATTGAGGAAAAAAAAAGGTTCACATTCTAAGGGAGAGTGATAGAAAACATTATTAGGAGAAAGTTAACAATAAGAAAATTACAAAATTATGATGTGTTAAATGGTATTTGATTTCCAAGTAGGAAACGTTAACAGACAATGTTTATGTTTAATGTTCGTTTTCATAGTTTTGAGGAATTCATTCACTACATTGAATAACAACACAAGGAAATATATTTACCTTCAAGTAGAGTTTCATCCTTTAACAAGTTTCTACCAAAACTAATATTTTCTCCAAACGATGAGCGTTCAAAACTACTTGTTCTCATCAAAACACAAGAATCATCTTCTAGAGTATCACATAATCCATAGAAGATTAACTATCTATTTCTTCTATCTTTAAGCATTATCCCAAAATCACAAGGGGTAAGTTAAAAAAACTCTTCAAAAAGAAAGAATCCCATTGGAAGGGAAACTACTTTTAAATTTTCAAAGTTCCACGGTACTACCCAGAGTTCATCATAGACCATTCCATAAATAACTATCCTTAAGATTCCTCAAAATAAACCAAACTAAGATTGAAAGCTAAATACAAGAGGATTTTATAACATTGTCTTCCAAAATAAACTTCATCATTCATCTCCAAACAACATCAACCACTCCTAACATCTTATAACAAAAGTAGCTAACCTAAATATATTTTCCCCAATATAGTTTAATCATTTCCATAAGTAAGCTATATTACCATAAGTTCACCTTAAATTCATCAATTCTTCAAAATATAAGTCAACCTTTATTCCTCAAAAAAATACTGTAGTAATGTATTTACCACGATCAAATAGGGTTCCAAAAATAGTGAATGTATTCCAAAATAATAATAATCTTTTAATCCACTAATAATCTCTGTCATATTAATACGGAAATCATCACATTTCCTATCACATTGGTTGTTGGGACATGCTCTTCTATTTCCCGCCATTAACTAAGAAAAGAACCTATAATTAGGGGGATTAAATACTTAGCCAATAATCATTAAAAGAAAACCTTAAGCATGGAAGGATAAACATGTAGAAGGAAAGTATACCCTAACTTGTGATCCCCTAGGTTCCAATCTAGGTTATCCATGAACATATATTCTTATGTGAATATTTATTTTATTTTATCTTTGTTCCTTTAATAATGGTTCATACTAAGCTTATGAATATACCAAAGCATATCCCCCGAGAGTGTCGTAACCAAGAGTGCAGCAAGTCCCATTGTCGTGTATCAGTTCCCATTCGAGTCTCGCTGAAAGAGGTGTTTTCGGGTTTTACCCCTATGTACATCTGTTCCAGAGCCACCCCTACCAGCTCATATCCAGACAGGGATGTATTTGTTTGGCAATCCCTTACTCAATACTGACCAAAATACCAGGAATATTTCCTATATTTAAAATTTTCTATAGGATTCTTCCTAGAGTTTTCATATCCTAATTTCTACAAATAAATAAACCATCCTTTGATACCAACTATAGCATCCCTCCTTTTTTTTCACATAAACTTTCATTACATTACACAAAACTAAAGATCTTTAAGGGTTTGTGTCTTGGAAACAAGGAACATAATACATGAAAACAACATAAAACATTCTTCTTAAACACTTGAAAGGACTCTCCTTAAGTTCATCCTAGGTTCATTGCTGCATCTCATAACCTGGGGACATACATCAAAAGAAAGGGTGAGCAGAAGGCCCATTAAGGGAAACAAGAGAAGCATTTTACATGTGAACTTGAGATACGTCAATAAGGTCATGAAAAGAACTTTAAGGCATGAGAAAGAAATCATTAGGAATATCATAATAAAAATAACGTTTTTCATAACATAAAGTTGTGGCTACAACATTTTACAAAGTCAATCATTTCTGTTTCACCAAGGTCCATCCCCAAGGTGTCAATAAAAATTACCAAGATTATTCAGCAAGGTATCAATCTAAATGGTCATCTCTAGAGATTAAGTCTTTACCCAATGTATTGGAGCGCTATCAGGGCGCACCCTTAAATTTGTTTTTATAATCATGTGATCCACATATATCATCATCAATAATTTCATAAAAAACCCATATATCATAAAAGAAATGGGTTTCATTTCATAATCATAACGTTTTAAAAACAACTTTAAAGACATGATCTTTGTTTCACTTTAAAACCCACAGAAAAGTAAGGTGGGTATCATGTATGTAAATACCGGAATTTAAAATAGAACAACTTGGTATATATTTGAATACCACTATATAAGATAGAGCTTTGATTATTCACTTAATAAAATCAAAGAACATTAGAAAAATAGAGAGACATTTTGAGACGGAAATTCTGCAGCATAACGGCTATGTTACAAGGATTTAGAGAACATTGAAAAGAGAGGGGAAATGGGTCAACCACTAATAAATGATCCATAAAACATTAGAGGAAAATAATATAAAAGATTTAAAAAATGGTAATGATATTGGAATGACATACCATTTGAAATAAAAAACATGGAAGGAAGACAAAAATTAGATTTCTCTTATGAAAATCCGGCAGCCTAACGACGTCACTTAAACGTCAACCAAAAATGAATTGACAAGATCAAATAGGGTATCTCATCATATTAACATAATAGTTCAGTATGATAGATATATAGATAATACCCGAACATAATAAAAAGTAACTTGAAAGACTTGACATGAAAATAGATCTTGAAAACGAGAAGGGTGAAAAAATCCCTTAAAAAATCGGCAGCCTAACAGCGCTACATAAAACATCAAAATACTAAATTGAAGAGATAAAATAGGGTATCTCATCATATGAAAATAAAATATCTGTATGATAGATGTAGATATAATACCCCAACATGAAAAGAAACTTGAAATAATTGACATGAAAATAGATCATGAAAACCAGAAGGGTGAAAGAATCCCTTAAAAATTCGGCAGCCTAACAGCGCCACTTAAAACTTCAAAATACTGAATTGAAGAGATCAAATAGGGTCTCTCATCATATGAACATAAAATATCAGTATGAAAGATCTAGATATCATACACAAAAATAAAAAGGAACTTGAATGACTTGACATGGAAATAGATCTTTGAAAAATGAGAAAGGTGAACGAGTCCCCTAAAAATTCGGTAGCCTAACGGCGCCACATAAAACTTCAAAATACAGAATTGAAGAGATAAAATAAGGAATCTCGTCATATTAACATAAGAGTTCAGTATGATATATATATAAAACATACCCCAACAAAATAAAAAGGAACTTGAAAGACTTGACATGAAAGTAGAACTTTGAAAAATGAGAAAGGTGAACGAATGACTTAAAAATTTGGCGGCCTAACGGCACCACTTTAACATTCTTAAAATGAAATGATGAGAGAAAGAGGGGTTCTATCATCATATGAACATGAAAATACAGTAGGATGAATACAAAATAATATCCTCCAACATAATATCATGGAGCATAAAAGAAATGACATAAAAGAGATTACTTGAAAAGAAAGAGGGAGGTAGGATCCCTTACCTTAAAACGTAACTCTTAAAACTCAAAGTTTGGGACCTTGAGGACTTGGGGGTAACTTGGGAGGACTCCATGGGAGGTAATGAGACCAGAGATTCATTGATGGAGAGTTGGGAGTCGAATGTATGAGAGTATGGCTTGGTATTTATAGGTAAAGTGAGGGGACAAGGCATTAATGGCCAGTGGACACCTCATTAGTAGTTTTGGAAAAACCATGTGCATTCCCATGGTATTTTCCCATGGTATTGGCCATTTGGGACACCTAATACCTTATATTACTATTCATAAGTCGAACCTATAGATTAAATACTTAATACATCATTTAATGATGTCATTAAACACCTGTAACATAAAAAATGTATCTTCACTATTCATCGAAAATTCAACTTTCTCAGAAAAAACCAAAAATTTCACCATAACCAAATATCAACGCTCTAATTTCAAAAATGAACTCCATTTTATAAAAATAATTTTATAATTATTTTTAAATTAATTTTTAAATAAATACACTATTCACCAAAAATTCATATTTTTCAGAAAAATCCCCAAAAATTACCTTAACATAATATTGATGCTCTGAGTTCAAAAATGTGGTCCATTTTATAAGAATACTTTTCTAAATATTTTTTATTTAATTTTTAATTAAAAAAACACTATTCACCAGAAAAAACTAATACTTGACTAATAATTTATGAAACTGTTATTTAACCATTTTATTGAATCACATTACTTAATCAAGGTGCCTAGATTATATTAATAGTTTCTTTCAGTGAGATTACTAATCTATTTGGTCACATTAATAATCCTAAGCATAAAATCAGTATTCATAATTTAATATTCATCAAAAATTATGTTGATCTTGTTAGACTCTATATTTCGTACTGAACATAATTGTAGAATACCATTTTTTGAAAATCATTACACATTTTTAATTATTTAAGGTTTACACAAACAATTTTTAAAATATCCTTTTTCTAAAATTCATAAAAAATATGTATACTATATTTATCCAGACATTTGAAAATTCATAAACTTCATTATAAGAAGAAATCAAAATTTTTATTTAAAACAAAGGATTACACAAGGTAGTTACGGTCTCCTTACATAGCCCCTTATCACACCAACAAAGGACTATAAGTGTAAGGTGTGCTAAGGTGAGAGAATCCGAGGGAGGCTCGGCCAACATCGCACGAGTAGTAATTTCTATCAGTTTGAACTTCTCGCGAAGGAGATTCCGTTCTAACTTCACATGATGAAGTTCGGCTTGGGTTTGTTCCAGAGCAAAGCCCATTGGTGCTACCTCCTTCCCAAGTTCCATTAGATGGGATTCGATCGGTCCAAGACTACTGGGTGAGGCCATCGAATCTTCTTTCTATATTAATTAACCAAGATCACTTGTATTTAGAGACAAATATCGAAATATTTAGTTTCTAGCGGTCATATTGACCAATGGTCATATAATAGTCAAAACCCAATGGTCTCAATTTACTTATAATCATGTTATCAAATGAAATAGTTTTGTTGAGTATAAAAAAATAAAATAACACACAAAATTAGGGAAAAAGATTTATTCAAAATTTCAGTTTGTTACAATCTTACCCCCTTAAGAAATTGCATCCTTGCAATTTTTAAAATTGGGTTTTGAAATTTCATTGAATTTCCCATACTGAAAAAGGAGTCAGTAAAAGTATTAATTTAAAAGAATTGAAGGGAAGTAAAAAGGTCACCCGAGACAACCCATACTAGGATTCCATGTAGGAATAAATGGACATTGAGGAAAAAACAAAGGGTCATGTTCTATAGGAGAGTGATAGAAAACATGATTAGGAGAAAGATAACAACAATAAAATCACAAACTTATGATGGGTTAAACGGTATTTGATTTCCCCGTAGAAAACGTTAACAGACAACGTTTTTGTTTTACGTTCCTTTTCATAGTTTTGAAGAATTAATTTAATACATAGAATAAAAATACAAGGAAATATATTTACCTTCAAGTAGAGATTCATCCTTTAACAAGTTTCTACCAAAACTAATCTTTTATCCAAACGATGAGCATTCAAAATTACATGGTCTCATCGAAACACAAGAATCATCTTCTAGAGAATCACATAATCCACAAAAGATTAAATACTTATTTCTTCTATATTTAAACATTATCCAAAAAAAAATAGGGGGTAAGATAAAACAACTATTCAAAAAGAATGAATCCCATAGGAAGGGAAACTACTTTTAAATCTTCAAAGTTCCACGGTACTACCCAGAGTTCATCATAGACCATTCCGTAAATAAATATCCTTAAAATTTCTCCAAATAAACCCAACTAAGATTGACACCCAAATACAAGAAGGATTTTATAACATTATCTTCCAAAATAAACATCATCATTCATCTCCAAACAACATCAACCACTCCTAACATCTTATAAAAAAAGTATCTAACCTAAACATATTTTCCCCACGATAGGATAATCATTTCCATAAGTAACCCATATTACTATAAGTTCACCTTAAATTCATCGATTCTTCAAAATATAAGTCAACCATTATTCCTCAATGAAAATACTGTAGTAATCTATTTACCTCGATCCAATAGGGTTCCCAAAATAGTGAACGTCTTCCAAAATAATAATCAACTTTTAATCCCCTAATCATCTCTGTCATATTAATATGAAAATCGTCACATTTCCTATCACATTGGTCGTTGGGACATGCTCTTCCATTTCCCGCCATTGAATAAGAAAAGAACATATAATTAGGGGGCTTAAATAATTAGCCAATAATCATTAAAAGGAAACTTTAAGAATGGAAGGATAAAATTGTAGAAGGAAAGAATACCCTAATGTGTTATCCCCTAGGTTCCAATCTAGGTTATCCATGAACATATATTCTTATGTGAATCTTTATTTTATTTTATCTTTGCTCCTTTAATAATGGTTCATATTAAGCTTATGAATTTACCAAAGCATATCCCCCGGGAGTGTCATAACCAAGAGTGAAGCAAGGCCCATCGTCGTGTACCAGTTCCCATTCGAGTCTTGCTCAAAGTGGTGTTTTCGGGTTTTACCCCTATGTACATCTGTGCTAGAGCCACCTCTACCTTGTCGTATTCAGACAGTGATGTATTTGTTTAGAAATCCCTTACTCAATACTCACCAAAATACCAAGAAGATTTCTTATATTTAAAATTTTCTATAGGGTTCTTCCTAGAGTTTTCATATTCTAATTTCCACAAATAACTAAACCATAATTTGATGCCAACTATAGCATCCCACCTTTTTTGTCACATAAACTTTCATTACATTACACAAAACTAAGGATCTTTAAGGTTTAGTGTCTTGGAAACAAGGAATATAATACATTAAAACAACATAAAACATTCATCAAAAACACTTTAAAGGATTCTCCTTAAGTTCATCCTAGGTTCATTACTGAATATCATAACCTAGTGACATACATCAAATGAAAGGGTGAGAATAAGGCCCAGTAAGGGAAACAAGAGAAGCATTTTACATGTGAACTTGAGATACTTAAATAAGGTCATGAAAAGAACTTTAAGGCATGAGAAGGAAATCATAAGGCATATCATAATAAAAATAACATTTTTCATAACTTGAAGATGTGGGTACCAAATTTTACAAAGACAATCATTTATATTTCACCAAGGTCCATCCCCAAGGTGTCAATAAAAATTACCAAGGTTATTCACCAAGGTATCAGTCTAAATGGTCATCTCTAGAGATTATGTCTTGACCCAATGCATTAGAGAGCTATCAGGGAGAACCCTTAAATTTGTCTTTATAATCATGTGAGCCACATATATCATCATTAATCACTTCATAACAACCCATATATCATAAAAGAAATGGGTTTCAATTCATAATCATATCGTTTTAAAAACTGCTTTAAATACATGATCTTTGTGTCACTTTAAAACCCACAGAAAAGGAAGGTGGGTCTCATGTATGTAAATACCAGAATTTAAAATAGAACAAATTGGTATATATGTTAATACCCCTATATAAGATATATATTTGAGTATTCACTTAATAAAATAAAAGAACTTTAGAAAAAGAGAGAGACATTTTGAGACGGAAATTCTGCAGCATAACGGCTATGTTATGAGGTTTTAGAGAACATTGAAAAGAGAGGGGACATGAGTCACCCACTCATAAATGATCCAAAAAACAGTAGGGGAACATAATATAAAGTATTTAAGAACATGGTAATGAAATTTTAAGGACATGCCATTTGAAATTAAAAACATGGAAGGAAGAAAAAAATTAGACTTCTCTTATGAAAATCCGGCAGCCTAACGACGTCACTTAAACATCAACAAAAAATGAATTGACAAGATAAAATAGGGTGTCTCATCATATGAACATAATATTTAAGTATGATAGATATAGAGATAATACCCCAACATAATAAAAAGAGACTTTAAATACTTGACATGAAAATAGATCTTGAAAAAGAGAAGGGTGAAAGAATCCCTTAAAAATTCGGCAGCCTAACGACGCCACTTAAAACTTCAAAATACTGAATTGAAGAGATCAAATAGGGTATCTAATAATATGAAAATAAAAGATCAGTATGATAGATAGAGAGATCATACCACAATATAAAAAGGAACTGGAAAGACTTGACATGAAAATAGATCTTGAAAACGAGAAGGGTGAAAGAATCCCTTAAAAATTTGGCAGCCTAACGACGCCACTTAAAACTTCAAAATACGAAATTGAAGAGATCAAATAGGGTATCTCATCCTATGAACAGAAAATATCAGTATTATAGATATAGATATCATACCACAACATAAAAAGGGACTTGAAATCCTTGACATGGAAATAGATCTTTGAAAAATGATAAAGGTGAACGAGTCCCTTAAAAATTCGGCAGCCTAACGACGCAACTTAAAACTTCAAAATAATGAATTGAAGAGATAAAATAGGGTATCTCATCATATGAAAACAAGAGTTCAGTATGATATATATAGATATCATACCCCAAAAAAATAAAAAGGAACTTCAAATACTTGACATGAAAGTAGAACTTTGAAAAATGAGAAAGGTGAACGAATCCCTTAAAAATTTGGCATCCTAACGACACCACTTTAACATTCTTAAATTGAAATGATGATAGAAAGAGGGGTTCTCTCATAATATGAACATGAAAAATAAATTAGGATGAATATAAAAGAACATCCTATAACATAAGATCATGGAGTATAAAATAAATGACATAAAAGAGATTACTTGAAAATAAAGAGGGAAGTAGGATCCCTTACCTTAAAACATAACTCCTAAACTCAATGGATAGGACCTTGAGAGCTTGGGGGTACCTTGGGAGGACTCCTTGGGAGGTAATGAGACCATATCTTCGTTCTGGGAGAGTTGGGAGTTGAATGTATGAGAGGATGGCATGGCATTTATAGGGAAAGTGACGGGACAAGGCATGAATGGCCAATTGACACCTCATTAGTGGTTTTGGAAAAACCATGGGATTAACCATGGTATTTTCCCATGTTATTGAACACTTGGGACACCTAATACCTTACATTACTATTAATAAGTCGACTATATTGATTACATACTTAATACATCATTTAATGATGTCATTAAACACCCGTAACTTAAAAACTGTATTTTCACTATTCAACGAAAATTCAACTTTCTCAGAAAAAACACAAAATTTCACCTTAACCAAATATAAATGATCTAATTTCAAAAATGATCTCCATTTTATAAAAATAATTTTCTAAATATTTTTAATTTAATTTTTAAATAAATACACTCTTCACCGAAAATTCATTTTTTTCCGAAAAATCCCCAAAAATTACCTTCACATAATATCGATGCTCTGAGTTAAAAAATGTAGTCCATTTTATAAAAATAATTTTCTAAATATTTTTAATTTATTTTTAATTAATAAAATACTATTCACCCGAAAATACTAACACTTGACTAATAATTTATGAAACCGTTATTTAACCATTTTATTGAATCACATTACTTAATCAAGTTGCATAGATTGTATTAATACTTTCATTAAGTGAGATTACTAATCCATTTGGTCACATTAATAATCCTAAGCATAAAATCACTATTCATAATTTACTATTCCTCAAAAATAAAGTTGATCTCATTAGACTCTAAATTTCGTACTGAACATAATTGTAGAAGACCATTTTTCGCAAATCATTACACATTTTTAATTATTTAAGGTTTATACAAATATTTTTTAAAATATCCTTTTTCTAAAATTCATTAAAAATATGCATACTCTATTTATCCGGACATTTGAAAATTCATAAACTTCATCATAAGAAGAAATCAAAATTTTTATTTAAAACAGAGGATTACACAAGGCAGTTACGGTCTCCTTACATAGCCCCTTATCACACCAGCATAGGACCTAAGTGTAAGGTGTGCTAAGGTGAGAGAATCTGAGGGAGGATCAGCCAACATCGCACGAGTAGTAATTTCTATCAGTTTAAACTTCTAGCGAAGGCGATTCCGTTCTATCTTCCCACGATGAAGTTCGGCTTGGTTTTGGTCCAGAGAAAATCCCATTGGTGCTACCTCATTCCCAAGATCCATTAGATGGGCTTCGATCGGTCCAAGACTACTGGGTGAGGGCATCAAATCTTCTTTCTATATTTATCCCCCAAGATCACTTGTATTTATAGACAAATATCAAAATATTTAGTTTCTAGCGGTCATATTGACCAATGGTCATATAACAGTCAAAACCCAATGGTATCATTTTAATTATACTCATGTTATAAAATTAAAAAGTTTTTTTGAGTATAAAAAAAATAAAATAACACAAAAAATTAGGAAACAAGATTTATTCAAAATTTCGGGTCCTTACACCCTCTATTTTCCTTCTCCGTCATGTGTGCATGGTATGACATCCCTTCATCTCCTTCTTTAGTCCCCATCAATTTTATGTGATTTTGGGTGACATTATTTAGTGATTGAGGGTATATATTTGATTATGGTGACCTCTGTTGATCTTTTCCTTCATTCTCTCTATTTTTTTCTATTATCTAGTTACAGTTATTGCGGTGATTCCATAGAATCATGGTCTATTATCCTATTTCAAATTTGTATTTCATAAAAATTAAAAATAAGAGGACATCATATGATATCTTCCAACCACACCATGTCATTCTGGTGAAGGTACGTCAATAACAATTAATATGGGTTTCATTAAAAAATAATTAAAAATTATGAAGGAATCCGTGAAGAGTGTTTGGAATCATAACAACCCTTATCTTTATTATAGGTTAAATAATGATTTATTACATAAGGTTACTCATATTATATCCCAAAATATCGATATGTATAGTTTCTTTGGGAATTAGTTACATTACACAAAAACTTAAAATAGTATAATACATCATCTTTATTGAAAACTTCCTTAAAATGGTCATATGTAAAACAACATGGGATAACCTTGGGATATATATAAGAAATGGGTGATCTATAAATCCTAATAATGGAATAAACATGGAATAAAATTAAAAATTAATACATGTTTAACAATAGGAATATCAATGGGGAATGAAAGGAGTGAGAATCATAAACATAAAAAATGAGGCATGATATAACATTATAATATAACGACAACATGGGAAATGTAGTATCAACTTAAATCACTACATCATAAACATAGGTTAAGGATAAATGAAAAGACATCATTATAGGAAAAGTACTTTTATGGATTAGTTTCACTCCCTAATCCCTTATGTGACAGCTTATGAGACTAAAACATTATCCAATGCATTTGAGTGCTGTATAATTCTGGGTTCACCCATCATATTCATTTCATTCTCATTTTTAGTTGTGCCACATAGATAATAAAAAATGGATTCATTGATAATAAATTTTTATTCTACACTCAAGGAGTGTTGAATAAATACATGTATGTCCCCAATAAAATAATTATCAGTTTATAAAGGTGAACACCCTTGATATAAAATGGGTATGGTATTCACTAAAAAAAGTGTATGACATGGAAAATTGTGGTGAAATATTAAAAACATAATGACATCACATAAATATTCATAAAATGGGTTGATGATAGAGAAATGAATCTCTCATATTTCGGAAATCAAATGTATAGTAATGTAGACATGAAAAAACATATACCAACAACAGGGATTAGAAATATAAGGCATAAGATAATGAATAAACATGAATAAAAAGGAGAAGGAAAATATCACTTATCTTGAGAGTGTTATTCCAAATAATTGGGAGGGATTCTTGAGAGATTGGGGACAACATGGGAGGAATCTAGAGAGGATAAGTCAAATTAAGTATGTGATTAAAGGATTTTTAGTAATGATAAATGGGATAGTAGGTGGTTTTATATTGGAATTGAGTGGGGAATTAGGTATCATTTATCAAACACATGTTTTGGACTCTATATAATAAAATAACAAAAACCACAAACATTCCCACCGTTTTCCGATTTTTTCTGAAAAAGAGTGGTGGTTTTCACTATTTTGTAAGATTAGTGTCCAAATTTATAAAAATAATACCCATTCTATGTGGAAGTAATCATGTCCTTAAAAAATGATTTTTAAACCACAAAATATATTAATGGTTCTGTAGGATTCATAAAGGATTTAAAAAATAAATAAAACAAACATAAAATCAAATTATTTTAAAGTGGAAAAAATAATTGGTCATGGATACCATTTATAATATTTATTACATCACTTTCCAGTCATTATGATGTCATAATACACACTATATATTTATATTGTATTTAACTTTTACTAGAAAACATGATCTCTCTTAGAAAATTATGAAAAATTAAGCATTGGATAGTTTTGACATCTTGATTCCAAAAATAATATTTATTTTATAAAAATAACTATATATGTATTTTAATTTTCACTTTTAAAATAAGAATCAACATTTATTGAGAAATGTTAGTTTTTTTGACAATAATAATTTTTGAACAATCATAAAACATAAATTCTGATTCATAAATATTATATGATCATTTATATTTGATAAAAATTATTCTATAAGAATAATTTACTAAAATATTATGTATTTCAAAAATCAATTAATTCAACGAAATTAATTTCTAAATAGAATTTGAAATTACCAAAAATACAATTTCTATTTTTTTCATTCAAATCAAAAAATTTATAAAGTAATGATAAGAAGTAAATATAAATATAATTCTTTTTAAAATATAATATAAATTTTCTTATTGTTATGGTATTTATACACATCCCTTTAATACACCAGAAAACCACCTAAGGGTAAGGTGTGTGACTACAAGACTTTCATGAGGTGGTTCAGCGTACATGGTTGGTGTCATGATCTCAATTAGCTCGAACTTATCTCATAAATGGATTTTCTCATTCTAATGTTGTTGGATATAATCTTTGAATTGGTCAAGGGAAAAACCCAATTATTCTATAACCCTCAGATGCTCTAATAAATGGGCTTCATAAGGTATGATCCTACTGGTTGGGGTCATCACATATTTTGTCTGCGTCAATTTGAATTGTTAAAACCATATATTTATACAAATCATATGATCACTATTTAACATATATATTATCAATGGTTTTGATACCTAATAGTCTTTTAAATATATTTGGATATAATAAAACCAAATAAGTGCATGTGATTTCAAAATCCATAATATATATTAAGGATTTTATTTATATTTAATAGAGAATTCTATTTATAGAAGTTTGGGTCATTACATGAATTTTGTACAGATTGAGGTAAGAGGCACCCTATAGGTTGTTGGCATGTGTTTAGTAACAGATCTTCTATGATGGGCCAACCAATGAGATATTTGGAAGTTATGTCACAATTAAATTAAATTTTCTACCATATATATTTTTTTAATTAATTATAAATTATTATAATTAATTAAATTAAATTATAATTTTTTATTTGAATTAGGGCCTCATGATGATGGGTGGTGGATCAAGCCTGGACAAAGCTTATATCAAGTTTAGTGAGCCTCAAAAAAGTTTTTGGCTTTGAGAATTTAATAGAATTGGATTTGGAAAAAGGTAGGTGTCCTTACGTACATAACCTATGGTATTTATACATTCTTTTATGTGGAATGTGTTATGAGGAATCTCTAGTAAGGTTCATGGACATGATTTAATAAAATGTATTATTTTACATTAAATTTTTGGTTGGGCTACTCAATGTGGTGAGGCCACTTGGGTCCTTGACATCAACTTGATTATTTGAGACAGATATGGTCAAGGCCTTGATTATGAACCTGTAAGATTATGGAATCCAAACTCCTTGATGGGTGTAACTAGAGTGAGTGGGACATTATGGCCCTTGTCAAGGAGATTCTTGAGACCTCCTAGAAGAGGTGCAATGACTTAGAGAGAGTTTTGACCCCATGGGCTGTATATGACCCTGGTGATTCTTTTAAGCCCATAAAATTATTGAAGTGATCATTTATCCATTGAGATGTGATGAATAAGAAGTTAGTTTATGGGAGATATGAATGGGCTGAGAGAGTGGACCGACCTAGATAACCCATTAGACCGTATTGAGACTGAGGAACCTATGTAGGGATAATACCTTTTGACATGACTCATGGAACTAGGGTGGGTGACTTGATGACTAACCAAAACCAAGAGGGTTCAAAATAAGAATATTTTATGTGATTACAAGTGTCACCATAAAACTAGTAACTCATATATGTTTTTAAGGGTTATAAATAATGGTTATGGGTATGGGAATTTGGCCAAACCATATTATTGTTTTTATTTCAATTTACTTTTTACTCTTATGGTATCCTAATTTTTTTCCTATAATATGACTCATTAGGCTGGTATTATGAAGTAGATAACACCCATAGGGGAATTATTTTACGTATATATAGGAAAAATTCAATAGGTGTGGCCTTTTTTATATATGGAAAATTCTGAAGGGGAACTCATTTATTATGTGTTACTATTGGATGAGAAATCACATGTAGGGATGGTCTGTGATACCATTATATGTGAACAAACATATAGGTGAGGTGCATGTTACTTATGGGATTTCTCCTTTTTTGAGAAAAATATCATAGGGTGTGTCTATGTTACTTAAGGGATCATTTCCTTGATGAAATAACTCCCATATGAGAAGTCCATGATATATATCTTGTATACTGTGAATACCCAAGTTTTATATATTGGTTAGTACAACAATCATGATGTGCTTAGAGACACATCAACACTAGTTTAATAATGCATTACCAATTTGGGTCATAGACCTCAGGATTGATTATAGGTTTTGGTCTTGGACTAGGTTATATGTATACACCTATTGGGAGGTTGTGATACTCTAGTTGGAACAGTTCCCATGATGTTCTTATAGAAGTTCTAGTATTGGGCCAAAGTAGGTATTGTTGTTGGTGTATTAATTTATTATGTTATAAATATTAATTATGGTAAATAGCTAATCATATCACTTGCACATATCAATACATTTCTAGTATCGTATGAGACTATATTAGTGATAACCTACAGAGTGATATACTCACACCCTGTTCAGGACACCCTTGATTTTTTTTACCTGAGAAGCCCTCATTGGTTTTTGGTGAATGTTGTATTGAGGTCCTAGTATTTTAGGATTGAGAAGGAGTATCTCAAATGGGACTTCATGTTTAGTAAGTGGTATGAAATGATGCTTCAGTGGATCTATGTAATTTTTTTCTTATTCGGTATATGTGATGGGTTCTAACGATAAATATTTATGTTACTTGTTATTTTTCACTCTAAGATAGGTGGAATAGTCTCCCCATGGTAGTATCTTAAACCTCCACTACTATTCGGCAGCCTTGGCGTATGTTGTGGAGGACCTAATGAATAGTGGAGACAACTGGAATGAGTATGGATTAGTGGTTTGGGGGTGGTGGTGTGTTAAAAAATATCTTTAATACACTAATTTTTTTAATGTTTACAAAAAAATTATTTTCAACCTCTTTTTCATCCAATGAAAAATAAAAACTTTACTCATGCGTATATGTGGAAAACCACCAGTATTAAGCAATGTATTTCGTTTTTCATCACTATATCTAAATAATGGTTATATATGGATTAAATAAATATATATTCCATTTGAGATATAATTATGAATACGGAAAGATAAAATATAATATACATTACTTTCTTTCTATACATCGAAAATGGAAATCATCTCCTATGCGAATGTTCATACTACCTCCTCCTCAAAGTGATGTGGTTCATTTTTCTTCACCTACTAAATTTACTAGTTATACAATTTAATATAATTAATACGTATTATATATATGACAATAATAATAATAATAATCTATATATGATTTTACCATGATCATGTCGAAAGGACACGATTTTATGAGCAGAAACATATATGGAAAACCTAATAGGTAACACTAAAATATTTATTATAGTGAAGAAATTTCAATAAATAGGTAAATTTAAATTATATGGGAATGATATATATTGAATTTTACATTAATTTCATCCAATTTTATAGGTATAATATGTTTAAATTTATTATATATGTGGTAATATAATGTATGAATCAAGTCTAGACATGAGGTAATCGGGATTGTTTATGATTCAATATACATTAGAATAATTAAATTTTATTTATATATTAAATAAAATATAATTTATTCTAATTATATTATTTTAATTAATTTAAATTATCAATTCCATTATTCCCCTCTTTGGTACTCAAAATGAATGAAATAATGTTATTAAGAAAAGATGAACTTATATCCTTTGTTAGTTCATGAATATTTTTTATTATAAATATATTTCATTATAAAATGTTTTATATAATTTATTATCTAATTTTATATTCCTTATAAATTTATTTTACAAATTATATATTAATTTCTTTAAAAATGATTAAAACTGATATTTTCAAAAAAAATTCCATACAAAACACTTCTTACCTTTATTAAAAAAGTGAAAAAAAAGATATTTTTTAAAATATATATCATGAAAAAATTCTATTAGTCTCAAGTAATTTGTTCATGATTTTTATTAGTTTATAATATTTAATATTTTTCTTTAGAAATTCATATTACCATTTTATTTGGTTTTTTATTTTAAATTTTTTTTAAAAAAGAACAAGATATTTCTTCTTATTTTTAAATTCATATTTATAATTATTTTATAAAATTAAATTTCATTTATGTAAACATACTTTAAGTATTTTTAAACTCCACTTGGGATAATCTTTAATGATTCCATCCACTTTAATTCTATTATTAACTTATGATGATAATGTTTTCATAGTGTTTTTATGAAACTCATTTTTTCCCTTTGGTTAGTTAAGAAATGATGAAATTATAAATGTTTTTAAGATATTTTTGTCTCACATATATATATTATTCATTATATCATAGCCGATCTTAAGATTATTTATCCCTACAATGCATTGAGTAATGATTTAAATCTCTTGGAATAATATAAATTAGAATTTGTAATGAACTTAATTTAATATGGGACTCTATCCACTATGTTCATTAGATTGGTGAGTGAACTGAATCCAATATGAGACTCTATAAACTTTTATAGTCTTAGAAAAGACATTGGGTTAAAAAATGATTTTCTATTCTTATTTGAATGTAAAATTATAATGTATTACTCCTATGATATTCTATCATTGATCATGATTGTTGATTTATGATTCCACACTATTATGAGTAATGTTTTTTTAAAACTTTTATTCCCTAAGTCATGGTTTATCATTTGTGAATTTTTGGGTATATTTTCTTAAGTGAGATACTTTTATTATACCCTTACACTTATCATATTATCACTTATGATAATTGATTCATATCTCCCATGTTTACCACTATATATCATATGGTCTCAAACTTTATTATGTTACTATTTCCCTAAGTTATAATGATAGGTCTTTAGTGGGATATTTCTAATAATTTTACAAAGTGAGAATAATTATGTGGGACATATTGATTATCATTCATGAAATAAGTTGATTATATCTCTTTTCCCCATAGAAAATATTTTTTGATGATTCTAAAAAATATATTACGATGATATGTATTGAACATTCATCTAAAATGATATAATATTTATTTAAGTGTTACTTAGTTTTCTTAAAGAATATAGAATAAATATTAGTTTATTTCCAAAACATATATTTGACAATTCTATAATCCAAAATGTGCAAAAAAATAATGTGTGAAGGAAATTTTATGTTATGATTCATTTTTCAATAATTGAAAATGGAAATAAAAATTTTCCGTATAGATGTCCAATCATTGATGATAAAGATTAATTCATTCCAGAATGTCATATACTTTGCATCATCAAAGCATTAATATATCATGGTTTTATTACATAATTAATGGTTGAAAATCATTTTATGGTGGTGTATTGGTAATTCATCATGACCATGAAACATTCTCATGGAAGGGTGATATTAGCCACTCTAAAGAAGTCATCCTTATTAAGAACATCTATAATTTTTTATTTAGACATTGGGAAGTTTTTTATATTACTCCCTAATAAATAAATAGAATTTAGTTTAAAGAAATGAGGCATATATGACTAAGGGAATCATTTCCTCTGAGGCTTTCAATCTTCCTAGGTGATTGAGAGTCCACCACCTTTAGAATGCGGGAGAGCTATGTGATCACTATAGGAACCAAAATAGGCCAATGAGTAGAAATAACCAATAAAAATTATAATGTTCAACTTAATTTTAATCTTTCATAAGAAATTCAATTATTTATTATAAATTCTTATGGGTGATAATGCATTGATGGATTTTTCTTGTTCATCACCAGAATTATAATTTAATCTATGATGAATGAAATACAAGGATTAATGATCTCTTACTAATATAATAAAAACAATATAACATCAAGGAATTCCACAAAACTCCATTTGATATCCCCATAATCATATTCTATTATCATTTATAAAATAACCTTAGAGTCACGGTACAAATTTACACTACACCTTACCCGATGCTTTAAATTCCAAATAGTGAATTAAATGGTGAAATAATACCACTATGAAAGGAAAATTACAATAATGGAAATAAAAAATCAATTTTTTAGCTATCTAGTATATAAATTCAAACACTATGTAAACAAATACCTAGGGGGTTTTAAACCCCCATATCAACATCAAATAAAATCGGCTATCTCTTATTAATGAATGGAAATGATTACAAAAATATATTATTGTAGTGTAGGAGGATGTATGAAGCATATAATAAAACACCCATGAGCTACATTGGATATTTTTATTCATTTTGGAAGTCATCACTGATGTAATAACTGAAGTATATATGATTACTCAATGGAAACTATACCAAATCCAATCATCGAGAGAATAGAAAACTGAATAAGATCACATTTTGAGAAGAAAACCACAACAACTTGAATATGGGTCCATGTCCCAGCTATTTCCATCAAACCTGAAAGTGGCCTTAGGAAAATTATAGATGAAAATGATTTATAAAACTCATGAATCATCAAATATATCTACAGTGACTTCTTTAATTTTCATCTCACCAATAAGGGAGAGAATCACCCGAAATGGATTTATTTGTAGTGGTATTGTACCATATCTAGAACTCAGTAGAATATGGGCCTGAGAAGTAAAGAGAGTTGTTTCTATAACCACATCATCCTAGGAGGACCCCTAGTCCACATGCTTGGGGTTTTTTCACCCCAAATTTCATCTCCCTTGTTATCTATTTGAATGATATATATCTATATTACATATATAAATTCTCCATAGAAATATGTATTTCATGTTGTAGGTTTCTAATTATTATATTTCATCACTCTGAACATAAATATTATTGAAAAACATGATACTATCACCGAACATGACAAAGAGGAGGCATACATAAGGAGTTCTACTCATATAGAAGTACCTATGTAAGGAGTATATTTATGGAATCAAATTCAATAACATAAATTTGGACCCCATTCCAATATTTCACAAAACAAATTTTATATTTTTAGTACTAAAGAAAAAGAAAAATATATAGAAATATCATTAAAACTCCCACCCCATGATGAATGTGCAGAAATATAAATAAGGGAGCTTATTGCTTGGACCAAGGCATTAAAATGAACAATAAGAAAAAAGTACTAAATTTATCTAGGAAAATAAACTCATTGTGTATGATCATCTAGTAAAATCCACTATGCCTCCTTCATCTAAACATATTTGGAAGGGAATAGGCTTATTGACCCACAAATTCCAAATCAATCCCCTCCTTAAATATAAGATTATACCAAATAAAATATTTTATAGAAGTGTAAAATTATTAACAATTGTTCCCACCACTAGGTAAACATTAAAAAAGAACAAAAAAGCAACTTAACGATAACTACAGTTGTTCTATCTAAGTAATTAGTTGATTCCATTATAACTCAAATGGATTATATATAAGTGAAACATTGAGAGATTTAAAATTATTTATTTTCCTTTAAAATGTAATGTATTCTATAACTTGATTTAAACACAACACCAAACTAAAAGGAAATGTGAAACATTATATAACTATTAAAATATGGTTGTAGAATTATTAAGAAAAAATAGAGTTGACAAAATTATAAAATAAACATAGAAATAAAAATAATGTTCTTTATTAATACTAAATAATTGATAAATATTAATTTTTTTAACTAAATAATAAATAATACCGATTTGTTCTTCAAAATGTAACATTTTTTAAAATGTGAATTTTGTCCAATTTAAATTATGAAAATAAATATATTGAGGGTAAAAATTAGTTTTTATATTATTAATATATTACCACTAATTAGTAATTTATAGGAAATAAAACTACGAATGGTTAATATTTTAAAAATATTATTTTCGTATGAAAAAGTGTTTTATTATATTAAAGTTGTATTATTTTAATGTTAAATTTCAAAAATTTAAAACATAAAATTAATAAAATTGACATCATTTTTTAATTTATAATAAAAATATAAGCTTAGCATATTTTTTTTTATTTTTTTAAAAATTTAAATTTTATGTGAATATTGAAACTATAACTTTTACCAAAACTATACCTTTATAATTATATAAGAAAGACCAAGAAGCTTATAAATATTTTAATTTATAAAATAAGTGTTTAAAGAGTACAACTATAAATTTCACTAAATACCATACTTAATTTATAAAACCTATGTTTAATATTTTAGGACATTAATTAATATTTTCTATTAAAAAAGTATTTGGTCTTTTCATTTTATTAAATATTATTTGGGTAATAATTTTGTTTGGTATAATTTGAAATATTCAGAAATTTTATTAATTTTTTTATAAAAATTTTATATAATGAAACTCAATTAAATTTATAATTTCATAGTAAATACAAGATTTGCGAATAATAATAAAATTTTTCTAAAAATGAAATTTTACAAGTTACATGCGCTAATATTGAAATTGAGTTTTCATAGAAATAAATATTATATGATAAAATTGATTTAATATTTTTAATAACTATTTTAAAGTTATTTAATAAGGTTCATTTTAATTTTAGGAATAAAACATTATTTACATAGGTAAAAATTAGTTTTCATGCTAATGTAAAAAATGGTAAAAATGAAAATTATAAGAGTGAGGGAGTTAAAAACAAGTTTAAAACAGGTGTTAAAATAATTAGTTGAAGGATTATTGAACTTATATCATAACACACTAAATTATTTTTCTATTTTTTATCCACATGACTTGTTTAACATGTTAACCCTTTATATTAGGTGATCATAATTACAAACATTACATTCTACCCACTTATAAAAGGGACCTCTAAAAACCCATTCATGACCATTAAAAGAATTTTTTATCCTCTTGAAACTATTACATTATTCATTACATTTTAACCTTATTCATTCTCCATGATAATTTGGTCATAATATAATTTCTTAAGACCACTTTTTATAGGAATCCTCCAAGGAAGACATAATTATTTCAATGGGAGTGCTCATTCTTCCAAACTTTTATTCTTTTTTTATTTTAGATTTTCAATTAATATTATATAATTAATATATAATTTCATATTTATTTTTTTTATAATTAATGTTTTCATTATATGGTAATATCTATTAACCATATTTTCCATTTTATATTAAGAAAAATGAAACTGACATTCATGTGCATTGTGGAATGCCTCCTCCATGAAGCGAGAACCAATATTTTTCAACCACCACCTATATTTGTTGATTATAAGAAGAAAATTTAAGAATAAATATTAAATATGCAAATATAAATATTATTATAAAGAGGGATATTATAATCCATATTCTTTTCCTATCATTCCATTATAAATGAAAATCTTAACCATGTGTTGTATGCACTACCACCTCCATGATGTAACATATTTCATTTTTCAAACAGTTTCTTCTTATTTAATAAAATTTCTTTAAATATGGTTCATCACATTAAAATTATCTATATTATATAATTAATATTATGTAATAATTATATTATAACCAAATAAAAGTACTTTCATAATAATAATCATTCATTAATTATAGTGTGTTCATGTTCGGTTAGTCTAAACACATACTTGAACAATGTTATAGAATTATATAATTGTTGACTATGAGAAAATAAATACTGAAAATATATTATATAAATAAAAAAATAATGATTTTATTTTAGTTTTTAATGGTAATACTAATATAAAACCTATTCACTAAGATACCACCACTCGTTTTTCAAAAATCACCGAAACATTCTCATCATCGAGTTCATCTTCAAGGATCATAACCGAATCTCCCAAATAATGACATTAAATATTTATAAATAATTAAAAATAATCAATTAGTGAACCATTAATGATATAATAATGATGAAATTTGAGAGAACAATTAATAGTGACCACACTATCACAAAACTAGTTCAAAACAACTTATTTTACTCACCCATGATTTTAAGAATTGATTACAACTAATTGAAACACACAAGAATAATGATTATAAATAAGGAGAATAAATTCTAATAGTTGTAAATAATGTTTTTAAATAAGTGATTAATATAGTTATATTTATTAAACATAGGTCATATTATGTTCTAGGAAATCCAAATAAATGTTTTGGGGTTCCATCTCAATCACCCTTCATTGAGGAATCCTTTGATATTATGCGCCAATAATAATTTGCATAACATAAATTCTTCATAATTGACATATAATATCATAAATTATTATTGAATATAGAAACCATACTTCCAATAATTTTCTTCATCTCTATGAACGGTGATTCATATCTTCTCTAAAATATAAAGGTTTTTTATAATTCAAAATTCTTTCTCTAGTTATAATGTTTCTCATTGAGCTTTATATTTTATTTCATATGGTATAACCTATTTATTTCTTAACAGATTACTTTTGATTCAAAAATTTCTTATTGATGAGTTTCTTTTCTTCCTGAAAATTTAATAATGTTAAGAATAATTATAATCCTATTAAATAAGGGTTTATCTCCTATGTCTATGTTTTCCTCTTCTAAAAAATTTTCTCCAATCATATATTAAAAATTTATTATATATATAACTCTTATTATTATCATATTTACCTTTAAAAATTTTCAAATGGAAGTTATATTTCCTTTTTTAATGAGGTGGGTTTCGACCAATGTATTATAATAATAATAATTTTTTTCCTTACAAAATCTAATGTTTTATCATCCAGACCACATTTCCATTGGATGACAATATTTTTTCCATTGTTAAATTACTTTATATTCATTGTAAATTTAATTTTTTTCAATTTTTTCACATCATTTTTTTAAATTAATATTTAAAGTAACACAAAATATAGTCTTTTATAACAATGTTAAAAATATTTTCTAAAACTCTTTTACAGTTTCTCTTCTATTTTTATTTTTTATTTTCTAAAGGATTTACCTTATTGGGATTCGTATTTCATGATTTAATGACTACCTACAATTATCTATTGGGGGTTTTAACTCATGATTTCTAAAAATAAAATTCTTAATCCCTTATTATACGGTACCATTCAAAACATTCTTCTGCATGGGTGTTTTTTCATCTATGACAGTACCCTTCTACATTTATTTTTTAACCGGGGATATGAAATTTTAAAACCATCCAAATTATTTCTCAAGATAGTTTATTGTCATGTTTTTTAAATATAATCATGAGTACAATATATTTTTTAGGTTAATAATTATTTAATGAAATTAGGTATGTTTTTTCTATGTGAAACACTTATTCAAGTACATAATTTGATGTGACCGGTGGGTGAAGAATTTTATATCCCTCAAATGGATTGGGTAATGTTTTCATCTCATGAGAATCCAAGTATGGTTCGTGTGTGTTTAGTCTATGAAAACCATTTTATATGTTACGTGGGGCCATAATTATACATCCATCTAGTGTATTGGGTAAGTTTTTTTAAATGTTTGGGCCAAAACCTCATTTTTATTTTTAAAGCAAATAAAAGACCTCTTTTAACTAGGTAGAGGGAGACCCGTTACATAGCTCGAAGTCCCAGTGGGAATTTTTCCCATTACATGACCCGTAGGACGAAATTTTTGGCCCAAGACCCAATCTGTGAATAATACCGCTATAGTACCACCTGATACACTACCACATAGTACCTGCTGCTGCCATAGTGCCCCTGCCGCCACTAGAGTGACCTGCTATGGCTACATTGCATGCCGTTGCAATAATGTCATCACTGCTACAGTACACTATAGTACCGCTACAGCTTGCAAACAATGGGTTTTGAACCCCAATTTTCCATGTAGAATTACGAGGGGTTTACCACTAAGCCAAACCCCAACTACAAATGTGTTGTTGGGTAATGAGGTACTAGGGCGACCTCCCCACCTGCGTGCCTGATGTCCCCAATGAGGCCCAAGGTGGACAACCCTTGGGCTAAGGCCAGTTCCCAACAGGGTAGAGGGGCCCATGAGAGGTTTGTTAGCATATATTACGCGTTGTCTCGTGAGTACTTGAACCCAAAACGTCAGGGTCAGGACGCCACCGCCTTTAACCAAATCACTCATGCCCCACGAGCAAACATGTTGTTGGGTAACGAGGTATTGGGGTGGCCTCCCCACCTACACACCGAACATCCCCAGAAAGGCCCAAGGTGGACAACCCTTGGGCCTAGGCCAGTTCCCAATGAGGTAGAGGGGTCCACGATCAGTTTTTTAGCATATGGAGTGCGTTTCCATGTGAGGACTTGAACTCAAAACCCCAGGGTCAGGATGCCACTGCCTCAAACCAACTCACCCATGCCCCACAGCTAACATGTTGTTGAGTAACAAGGTATTCGGGTGGACTCCCCACCTGCAAGCCATACATCCCCAACAAGGCCCAAGGTGGCCATCCCTTGGGCTTAGTCTAGTTCCCAATGGGGTAAAGGGGACAACGAGAGGTCTGTTAGCATATAGTGTGTGTTTCCTTGCAAGGGCTCGAACCCAAAACCTTGGGGTCAGGACGCCACCACCTTTAACCAACTCATTTGTGCCTCACTGCACATCCCCAAGGAGTCCTTTATATGATTATGGTATTGGGATTGATCCTTGACAAAGGATAATTATGTCATGCATTATTTTATGGTAATAATTTATATTGTTAGGATCCTTTGATATCAGTTTTTTTGCTAAATCCTCATGTTATAATTCTTGGCTAATGATCTATATTTTATTGGGTGTGAATTATATATATTATGTTCAGGTCCCTTGTTTATATTCTAATACCCATATTTTCATATTATTCTTAATTATGATCATTTAATTTCAACACTTATGATTACACTTATTGAGTGTTTGATATTACCCATTAGTATGTCCCCTTTTCCATATATAATAAAGAAAATTATTTTATGTGGTGTATCTAGAATATTATCCTTTATTGAAATATTTGGGAGATAATAATGAATAACTATTGTATAACTAGTTCTAATTATAGTAAATAAATATCCATTTGATAGGAAAGATATAATTTTTAGTTAAATGTTTTATTTTTTACAAATTATTCTCATTATAATCGACCTTTTGATTCATAGGTTATATTCGATAAGTAATTTTATTTAAAAAATAATGAAATAATATGTGTCTAAGTAATGGATTTCTATAAATAAGAGTACATGAACCAATTAAACTAGAGATAATTTTATACAACGAGTGGGTAGATTTGACTTCTCCACCACCAATCATTGAGAATCCTAACTTATGGATATTCAATGGAATTGGAAATGCATAACATCATTTTGATAATATTTTTGCTCGATGTGGACAAATATTAGGGAACAACAAGGTTGAACAAGGCTTCCAAGCTCAGATTCTTTATGAAAACCATAAAATTCCCTATATTGAGTTTGTTTAATAACTTTATAACTAGATATATTGTATTTTATAAGGATTTTGATCACTAATTTCCCTAACATTTTTTGTATGATAACAGAAAACAATCATTGAACACTATAATTACTATAAGTGGGAAAATGTTTATGTCACTAATAATTTTAAAATATTTAAGGGTATAATATACTTAGTGAAAATACACATTCCCTAGGAAAAAATAATTCAGATTTGGTTGTAAATATTTGATAATGAGTTTTGTACTATGCTCAACCATAGGATGTATCTTGGTGGGTTTAATAGTGTGAGACTAAAACACAACATCTAGAGGGTTCTATTTGGGGAAACAAATAATGAGTACACTATGAACCTCCATCATAGATAAGGAATTAGGGTAAATTAGAAACAAATTCTTTCACCATCACGATAATAGGGTTTAGGTGATAATAAATTTATGATATGATGAATAATGTTTATTCTTAATATAATTATTATTTCATTAGGTAATTCATATCTTCCTTAGAGAAAATTATAATCTCACTACCAAAAATGATGTATCCAAATGAGGTAGGGAATAATTGTCACCTAGTGTTCTTCCTTATCATCATATACTAGGTCATGTGATCAATTAATTAAACAAATAAATTTATGTACTTCAATATATGGTTCACGATCGTTAGGTAGAGTTATATAGTCATATGGTTCATATGACTTGTGTAATATAAATTCTCTTAGAAGAGGAATTAGAAAGTGAAAAGGAACTATATGATAACCAAGAAATGATTGATAACTGGATATCCAAGGTGTTATTTTTTCAAGAATATACCATCATAAAGGAATATTTAAATCAAATACTCATGACTAGAATTCCATTTACGAATCTTATTGGAGTATAGATTACATCCCATCCTTTAAAGATCTACTGTAACAGTGACATGTGAGGAAAAGGGAAGGAGTATTCTAGAATGATTCATTTATTAGTATAAATTTTCACTGATTTAATGACCCCAACATATAGAGGAATTATCAAAAATCCCATGAAATGATACTAGGGGAACAATCCCACCTAACATGACAATCTTATGATGATGATAATTAAATCACCTTATTTAGTGTTATTGATTTAATGAAAAATAATAATTAAAAAAATAGTTTTATAAAATGGAATAATGAAATTATACCCATATGTTATCAATCAGGATGATTTAATTTTCACCCTTTCCTAAAAAGTTCACCCTTGAAAGAGATGGTGACACCTAAAGATAATCAACTGAGGCTCAATTGGTTTTCCCATACTATATTCATAATATTTGTGAAAATGGATTCATGATACCACGTATACCATCAAATAATGGTTCTTGGACCCTTTAAAACCTCATAATATAATACTAATAGCTCATGTTCCTAATGTGATAAGGATATCTAATAAATGGGGGTTCAAACTAGGATTTCTATCATCAACCACCTATCACTCTATTGGTAATGGCAAGGTAATCATCATGATTTCTACCAATTATAACATGTAGTAATAAAATGACATATTTTTTAAATAATGGATCACTTATTTTCTATATGAAAATAATTTTTATTGAAAATCATTATTGTTTTACATTGTGATAGAACACCCCTTCGTTTTTATGTTTAATCCCACTTTCACTTATTGAAAAGATATATGATCATAAATTTTTAGGAAAACATGTCATATAGAAATTAATGAATGTTCTCTCTTTGTGGCATGCTAAACAAAATTTATAATGATGTTTTATTTATTTTCATTACATGTGTTTGATGTGTTGAAAATATTTTTGGGTTCATTTGAGGAAAATGAAGTAGTTTTATGTTGAGTTGAGAACCCTAGAGATGAATTCAAAATTATATATATATATATATATATATATAAATATATATATCACCTAGACCCACACTCATATTTTTTATGTTAAAACAAATTCTTAAAACATTTAATTTGATACAAAGTAAGATGAGAATATATTCCTCATATAATATTTCCAAAATATAAACTTTACTTCTCAAAAATCATCACAGGAACCCATGAATGGATGATTTTGAGTCCCTGATGACCATATACATAGACACCCCATTTTACAAAACTCATGTAAATTTATTCACAATCAAACCATATTACACTCCCTTCAAGATGTATAATAAGTTATAATCAACTTCCTAACCCAAGGAAGTGAAACATAAGAAATGAGTGATATATGATTCTGTGTAAGGGTTATCACAAGAGATAAAAATCAACGATCATAAGTGAGTATAGAATAATCATATGAGTATAATTAGGGTACATAATAAAGTTAAAACCATTAAATCATAGATTAAAAAACAGGTCATAAGGCATTATATAATATAATAATGCATCATAAAAATTCATTGTATCGTATAAATAATGCATGCATAGAGAAATGCTTTCACAACCATAATCATATGTAAATTTTAACATTACAAAAAAAAATGTCCACACTTCATGTTTTAAATAAATAGAATGCCTACATTTCATGTAGTGAATAAAAAATGTTCACACATTATTTTATGAGAAAAATATCTACGCTTCACGTCATGAATAAAAAAATATCCATGGTTATTTTTTTTCAATAATAAAAACGTCAAAACTTCATGTTGTGATAAAAAAATGTCCACAATTCATGTTGTGGAAAAAAAATGAATAAACCTTATACTATGCTCAAAATAATGTTAATTCTTAATGTTGTGAAAAAAAAATCCATACATAAATTCATCAGATCATATTATATACATCATTAACCAATTCCATAGAGGTATATATAGGACCCCAATCATCATATAATAATCATCCATACATATATGTTCCATTCGAGTTTGAAAAAATTCATTCTTTAAACATCTCTTAATTAACCCATGTAAAAGTTGCAGGTTTCACAAAAACAATTCCTAGTAAATTCCAAAATATATTTAGTAAAATGAGTTTCATGATGGATTAAAAATATCACTACTGTAACATAATGACCATTAATTATTTATTTATATATTAAAAACAACTTTTTATGATATTATGATAATACACTAGAAAAATAATTGGGAATACCACTTTTTTGAAATGCTTGAAATCACTATAAAAATGGTATCTTAAAAATGAAATACTTGAACTTGATAAAATAATATTAAATCATTTATTAAAACCAATAGGATTTTTTGATAAAAAAATTATAAGAGATTTTTTTTTTCAAAAAATATCACCGAAAATATATAGAAATACATAAAAAATTCTTTTCATAACACAAAATTTTTAAAAACCATTTAAATATCAGTAATTTCTTTAAAATTAAAATTTTACATCAGAATAATATAATAATATTTCATTTTCTTATTAAAAACATCAATTGTTAAAAACAATTAGAAAAACTTTTCAAACCATTTAAAGGAATCTTAAAAAAAAATAATTGTCACGCGGTGAATGAAACTGTAAAAGAGTTTTCAGAATTTTTTTACCATAGTTGTAAATGAATTTACGAGTCACTTTTCAAGTTTATTTTACCAAAATAGGAAGTTAAGGTACCATAAAATAAAATATAAGGGTTGGAGTAACCAATAATAAGATAATTATGTTCAAGAAGAAGGCTTATAACTCAAATAAGGGAGTCATGTTAATAAAAAATCATACAAATTTGATATATTTTAAATCAAAAATAATTTGTGGAAATAACATTACAAAGATATTTCAACCCCAATGAATTAAATAAATATTGTAAAATTCACACATATGTAGTAATCAAAACCTCTAAATGAAATAATGGTGCACAATATGAAATAATTTTCAAAAAATTAAATTTAAGACAGAGAACCAAAAACCTTTTATTCTGGAATTGTCAGACACAGTCTCACCTTATGCATAACAAACCTAACTATCTAAATATTATATTTTATAACCCTATCATATACATGAACTATTATAGAATTCATTTATAACCATTTATTAGGAATATATTAGTTATTAGTACCTTATTTTTACTCCAATATGATAGTAACTTTAATTACTCCACACTTATGTTATAATGTCAATATTGGTACCATTTATTTGATACCAAGTTTATAAATACTATAATGTTTTGAGGTGTAAGAATTTATAGAATTTATATATTTATAAATATCATATCTTTTTCGATAAGTGTTTTAGTTTTTAATGATAATTTAATCTATATCGAATTATTTCAGTATCATAGAAATCAAAGAAGATATTTTAATAACAAGTTAAATAATAAATTAAACCTTTCAAGAACCATAATATAATGAAATGCATTTTTAAAAAGGTAAGGGTCATATTTGGTTTGACCTAATTCCTTATTTTTCTCATTTTTAAATGTTCTCTAAGGCTTAAGTAAGGTATCAGAAGCATATAGGGATTGTTTGGAGCCTAAAACACTAGAAAATAGAGAAAAAGCTTGTGCCACACAATTATCGTATGGTTATTACTAACCAAGTGACTCAAATTTTTTGAGAACCCAGTGCACAATAAGAGGCTATAGAGTTTCTTTTCAACTTTGTGAGCCATGATACATTAATGTGTGAAATGTCTTAGATATGAGCTAGTGGATTTTCTAATGGGCTATGCATGTCTTGAGAAATCATGTTCTAAGCCTGTGTGCACATGTTCACGGGGGGGGGGGGGGGGGGGGGGGTTATTGGCTTATGGGGGAAGAACAGTTACTGTATAGTTTGGAAAAATATGTGGTGAAACGATGTATCCCATTATTGGAGAGGTAATTTACTATTTTTCCCTAATTTTTTTTAAATATATTTCCTTATTTTTCTTTATCCTCTATAAAACAAGCTTCATTTCCCTCTCCAATGAGAACTCCCACCTCTTTTGATATGTTTGTGGATAACTACCTTGTCAGAACTTTGTTTTCATCACTGTTGGTTACATTAGATCCATAATGTTAATTTCATTAATCCTATTACATCCTATTTTAGTTTATCCTTGAATCTCCCATTCTATTTTACTGTGATATTGTTTTCCCTATTTTTAAGGAATTCATATATTTCAATGTTTTCATATGTTCTTCTTTAAATCAAAGACCAAGACTAGGAAAGTTGTCATCTGTGAACCTAAGGCAGGTGGTTTAGAAATTTTCTTTAAAATTTTACGTACTTTATAACATTATGCCAATGTTATACACACAATACTTTTCCACATGTTTCTTTAAAATTAATTTTAACTTTTTAATCAATTTCATCATGTTATTATAATTACATGGACCCATTTAGACTATTTGAGGATTCATACCTCATTCTTCTCCACACCATGGGTGTGATAAAATAAATAACATCTCTCATGTAAATGCTTAATTGATTAAAACACTATTTAATTGTTTGTACTACCTCTAAAAATGAATTTTATTTCAGAATAAATTAAATGTATTAATTTAAATGAATGAATGTTGGTGGAAATGACACACCACATTTTGAATATTTTTATATATGGATTATATAATTGTGAATCCCATGGTTAGGTTTTGAGAAATTTTTATAAATTATTTAGAGATAATCCATCATAATTATTATCATTATACCATATATATTGGTCATTGAACAATGGTTAAGGGTTTTTTTGAGAATGGAATTTCCTAATCCCTAATATTTGGGGATGTGAGTAATGTCTCACACCATTTAATTTCATTAGAGATATGGACATGATATTCCTCATTCCTTGCACTGGGTGTCAGGAATGATGAATCAACCCATAGTCCTGAGTTATGATCATGATATCTCATATTCATATAATATTCAGGGCATATACCCTTGATAGAGACCTTAGATCATTAGACTATTTATAGATACCTGAGTTATTCCCTAGGTCATTCTAGTACCTAGTATCAATGTATATGCCTCTAAATTTGTAGACATATAGATTTTATATACATGTACCTATATTATATAAGATAACTTATATATGACAACTGATCAAACATTCCAAAAAATTCCAAAGTATATATAGTCTTCTAGGTGTCCTACAGGATCCTAAGACAAGTGGTAATTATTTTTAAGAGTTTTTTCTTATATATTATACCTATATATTTCTATTCAATATGCATTGAGTGGATTTTTTCTAGAAATCATTGGCGGTGGCCTAAAAAGTTTATCTCACACCATACTTGGTCTTCCTTTACATTCCTTGTATATTTCATGAATTCATGTGTATACAATAGGAAGCGCCCTACAATGGATGCTTGATCTATTTTACTTATTGTATGGAGCATGGGAGGAGTTGACTGAGCATATGTTTGTGATGCCAATGGATCTTTATTTTAGTCTTTTGTACTTTTTATATAGCATGTTGTGTATTCATTTACACTATATCCCATGTTCCCCATTTTTACACAATCATTATATGAAATCATTTTTTATATGACTCAGCCTATGAATCTGGATTATTATTACAGGTTGGATGTTTCCCATTTCAATGTTCTTATTTATGGTATCTATTTCTACTGTGCTGTCTATTATATAATGATTATATTATTATCTTATTATTTATCATTACCTTTAGACTGCTCTAATTTGAGGGTATAGTCTTCCCAATGTACCACCGTGGATCCTCACTTCTTTTCGAGAAGATCTAGTATATGGGGAGGTGCTCTTGAGGCTATGTGACCCACCAGGTGAGGGCACCGTTTTAGTGTATCCTGAGTCAGGATATTACAATGTGATATCAGAAAATCTTTTTAATTTTCATTACTATTTTGGAATTATAAAATACACTAAGATGAAGAGGAATTTGGTACTGAACCTGCTCTTTAGTGTATGTAAGCCACATATAACAGAAACCAAAATTACATGGGACTAGTGGTTTCTATTTTGAATTATACCAATTGCATTTGATATGATTTCACCATTGGGTGATGAACACATTTTATAATGCTTTTATTGTTAAATTTATTGTTACAAAATTTATTTTTCATATCCTGTTAATTCAAAGAATTAGAATCTCATGCATTATGATAGGCTATTTAGGAATGATATTCCGTTCATTTTTTCAGGTCACATTTACTTTCTATAGGTAGTGCCTATTGCATATACTTAGTTCCTAGATTATTATTTGTGGTAATTTGATAAAATTTATTGTAGGAATAATATTTTATATTAAATAATGTTCCTTATTCAATATAATTTTTTTACTAGATAGATTGATGATGAAACCTTAATTAAACCGCCCATTCCGTGTTTGAGACAATGACCATTGGTTTCATGGGATGAAACATTATATTATTGAATTATCTAAATTCCAAATGCAATTTGAGAAGAAATTTATTCTATAAACATTGAAATGAGATTCATGTAATTAAATCATTGACTATGACTAGTTTTATTCTGATACAGGATATAAAGGTCATGTTGTAGTTAATGGCATACACATTGTAATTTATAAGAGGTATGAATTTTACAGATTGAAAATGGTGAAACATATTATTGGACCAAGTTATATATAGATATATAAATAATATTGTGAACTCAAATGAAATTAAAACTTTAAAATGAAATGGTAACCACTAAATGGGATGCCAATTATAATGTAAAGGGTGAATTCTTCTATAACCTGCAATTGAGGCTCAATATATTTGAACCCCTATTAGGAAATGAGATCAAAACCCAAACTAATCCTTAGTAGTGGGTAGTTTGGGGTGTCTCAAATCATTCTTATGGACCATTATGGTCTTTAATTTATCAGATATACCTGTCTTTAGGAGAAGACAAAGATGAGTGATCTTTTCCATAGGAAGGCTATGTACCTATCTTAACCGTTGATCTATAATATTTTGAAATAATGAATTCTTTATTGAGGAATGTGTTTGAAATTTTTGAATCATTCCACCATGATGGAATCGAGTCACATACTAAGAAGATAGTGAAAACTATACACCAAAGGTAGTAGTGCCTAAGCCACCATATATAACTCTTATAGTTCCACCATAGGAACCACCATATATTCTTTACTTCCAAATTGAAACGTAATTATGAGATGGTTTTCTACATATGGTTCATTCCCTGAAAGATGTTTATCAATATTCCCTAACTATGGATGAGTTGACTCGAGAATTATAGAAGCTCAATCCTCGCACCTTTTTGTGGGATGCCACACCATATATTGGAGAGTCATTCCTTGAGTCAATTATTTCTATTTTCAAGAAATAGGGACACCTCCAGAGTGAGGATTCATGCTCGCTACATATATGTGATGTGGTTCCTATAAGATATGGTGGAATGTCATTACCTAGGAATACCGACATAAATATATGGTGCATAGGGTATTCCAACTAATATTTTATGATTACTTATTCCCATAGACATGAACGAATGGATGTGGTAGAGAGTTCAGTAAATTATAGTACAGATCTATGTCTATGATGGAGTATTATTCCTATTTTACTAGGTTATAATGATTCTCACCAAATCTATCATGTGATGAGATTATGAATACTAGAAGATTTTAGGATAGTCTTATTGAATCCATCCTATAGTATGCTATCATTTTTGGTTGACTATAATATCAGATATAGTCAACTAGGACCTCATTACTAAGAAAAATTTGAGGGAATTTGATGGTGTAATCTAGGGTGGTTTAACACTAAGACCAAATAGTGATAATTTTAGAAGAATGTAGTGTCACATTGAGTTTTCGCTGGGGGTAGTAAAAATTAGGAAACTCAATCTAAAATACCCTTATAGTTCACCAGTGCTAGAAATTGAGACAAAGAAAACTCTAGTGTATATTAGATCTAGTTAAGTGTAGAAGCTGTAGTAGGATTGGGAATATTCAGCACCTCTATAGAAATTTCTCCCAGGAACCAAATGATAATGGGTCTACACTTTCTCCTTGGTCTGGAGTGGGACTGAGAGTATATGACCAGGTAGGTAGATGGAATACCACTGGGCAACCTAGTCAAGGTGGTGGTTGAGGAGGTGGGAATCAGACCCAAGAATCATAATGTGAGTAGGGAGGGACTACTCTGAGAAGTCAGGTTGAGACTCAAGGCCATGGGATGGGCTAGTTACATGTAGTGATAACTATTTTGGAGGAGAAGAGTGCAAAACCTTATACTATTTGAGTTACTATTCTAGAAGCCTCTCCATATTTTCTGCTTTATTTAACTTATGTGTATCACACACTTTTATATTTGAAGTAATTGTATAGATTGTAGGCCTCATGATAGAGTCCTTCTATGGTGTCATGAAACTCAATACCTCATTGGGTATCCAATCAGATATTGTTCACTAATATAGGGAATGTCCCCTTATGATAGTTGGTTATTTGTTCATGTGGAATATTTATATCCTCGACATGATATGGTTTGATGTAATTATTAGGATGAGATGGTTAGTTCCCTATCGATCCCATATTGACTGTTATCGCTGGAGGGTGATTTATACATCACCCAAGGGAGGAAGACATGTCTACAATGCATAATGGGATGCCAATGCATCTCGATATAGACTTGACCTACTAGGGTGGGGTAGAGTGATACCTATATTGCTATTTTTTATGTGAAAGATCAGGGGATACAACCTATTCTTCTACCTCATGTGCTAAATCATTTTTTGGACATATTTCCTTACAAATTTCAGTGCTATGTATAGTGAGAGAGGTAATATTCAATATTGGGATAGAGCTAGGAGTGGAATTATTGTCCATTACTTCTTATAGGATGTCACTTACAGAGATTCAAGAGCTCAAGAATTGTTTTCAGGATTTATAGGAAAAAGTTCTTATCTGACCTAGTACTTTTCATTAGGGGTTCACTGGTCCTTTTTTCAAAAATGTTGGATGGCACCCTATGGAATTTATTGATTCAACGATAGTTAAACTAAATCATGGTAAAGAAAAAGTATCTACTACCACAAATAGATTATCTCTTCGATCTTATCCAAGGAGTGAGGGATTTTTCAAAAGATTTATTTGAGGTTAGGCTATCATCAGGTGCATGTTAGGCCTTCATACGTACCTCATAAAGCTCTATAGAGTAGTTATGGATTTAATGAGTACTAGTTAATGATGTTAGGACTTATGAGAAATACATAGGACTTCATGGATCTAATAAATTTGTTTTCCACCAATATCTAGATTCATTTGTGGTAGTCTTTAGGGAAGATAACATAGTGTATTTTCACTCTCAACATGACCATGTTCAATATCTTGAGATCACACTAAATACATTAAGAGAGAACCAAACTTATGAAACTATCACCAAATTAAACTTTTGGATTCATAATTTCTAGTTACTAGGATATATTATCTTAGTTAGAGGAGTATTATTTTACCTAGAGAAAGTGAGAACTGTAGTTTCCTGGGAGAATCACAAGAATGTATTTGATATACAATGTTTCTTGGTGATTTCCATGTATTACGTATGTTTCAGATAATACCTCTCATTCATAGTAGTGAATCTTAATTGTCTCACTAAAATTGGTGTGAAATATTTATGGCTAAAGGATTTTGAGATTGTATTTCTAGATTTGAGAGGCAATTTGACTTCAGTGCTAATTATGAATTTTTCATAGTCATGCAAGACCTACTTTGTTTATTGTGACATAGCAAGTACTAGGATGGGAGAAGTGCTGATGTAGGTTGAATGAGTCCTGAAATATGGGTCTCATCAGGTGAGGCCACATGAGAGGAATTACCCAAAACACAAACTCGATCTAGTAACTGTTATTCATACATTACATGATTAGAGGATTTATTTTCTTCAGGAGAATTTTGTGGTATTCAAAAATAAAAAAATCCTCAATTATATCTTTACATATTATGATATAAACATTATCCAACATAGTTTGGATGAATACCTAAAACAGTTTGATTAAGAGATTTCCTATACACAAGGAAAAGAAAATGCAGTAGCTAGTTCTTTAAGCCGTAAGACTCAGGAATATAAAGATCAGGAGTCCAGTGGTGAGTGGAAGATTATGGTATTTCTTTCAAAGATGCATGTTGTGGTTTATTAGGATTATGGGATGAAATTAATGAAATATTTAGTAGTGAAATACATCTTCCATGTATGGGTAATAATGTGGAATATTTTTGATATCAAGGCCTTACTCCTTAAGAAGAGTATCTAAGATGAGGATACATCACCATATTGGACCGTGGATGAGGATGAGACTTTGCGCAAACATGGGAATGTATAGGATCTTTAGACATATGAGTGAAGTTGATTTGGGAATTTCATGCCTCGTTTTGAGAATTACATCAATGTTGAATCGTGATTTATCAAGAATTACATTGCATTATTTGTGGCTTTGTAGGAAATGAGAGATAGACAACTTTGTTACACAGTGTTCCACATATCACCAGGTGAAGATAGAACACCAGTGATTAGAATAACACTTGTAGCCATTGTCCATTCCTGAGTGAAAATGTGATGATGTTACCATGGATTTTGTAATAGGTTTTCCCAGATCGACTCAAGGTAAAGATATAGTTTGGGTGGTTGTTAATGTTTTGATGAAGTTCTCCCAATTATTAAATATTTGAGATATATTATTGGTAGATGAACTAGGGGGGATATAAATCAAGAAGGTCAAACGTCTTTAGAAAGATAAATGTCTTAAATTATCTGATTGGTATTCTCACTTTAAATATCAATTTTGGAAGGTGTTTTATATATACAAGTGATTTTATGCATGGACTATAACCCTTAGATTAGCGGAGTGGGATAGTGCATGATTAATGTGTTATAGGACACACTCCATGCATGTGTCCTTGACTCTAGAGGTGCCTGGGAGAAACTTATCCCCCTATTGGAGTTCACTTATAATAACATCTTTCAGGATACCATCTAGATAGCTCCTTATAAGGCCTTATATTATTGGCTATGCTGATAACCTATATGCCGATTAGAGGCATCAAAGGAAGCTTTTCTTGGACCATGACTTGTCTAAGAGAATTGAGATTAAGTTCAGTGGATTTTCTAGCACATGATGATAGCTCAGTCTAGAAAAAAATCATACGACAATTGACACTAAAGAACTCTTGAGTTCGCGGTGGGTGATTGAGTTTTCTTGAAATTTTCACATTGGGGGGGGGAGTCCATTGATGTATTTTAACACTGGGGAAGATTTCACTATGATTTGTCTGACCCATTGAGGATTTGGATAGAATAAGACCAATTGATTACCAGATAACACTTCCTTGAAGATAGTGGTTTATACATGATGTTTTCATGTGTCTCAACTTCACCAGTAATATCTGAACCTGTCACTTGTTTTATATCCTAAAGAGGTTGAGTTATATGTGGATGCATCCTTTGAGGAGTACCAAATGTACATCATGGATCATAGTGTGAAGACTCACCGAGTAAGGTCAGTTTCATTAGTATAGGTGATATGAAAGCATGAAAGAGTATGTGTTGAGACATGTGAGAGAGAAGTTAATGTAAGTTCCTTATGGCTAGAGATTCTCTCAGATAATTACTTTTTTACCCTCTAAAGGCCATCTCAGTGATGAGTTTATTTAAGGAGGGGAGTTTGTAACCACTAGAATGTTAATAAAGGTATGGGTCATTTTTTATAGATTAATTTTTTTTCCTCTTTGTAAACATTCTTTAAGTCTTAAGGAAGGTCTCAGGAGCATCCAGGTATTGTTTAGATTCGAAGACCTTAGAAATTGAAGAAATAGGTTGGGAAACACAGTTAGCACATGGTTAGTGATAACCGTGTGACTCAACCATGAGGGAAACCCAATACAAAATAATAGGCCTCGAGATTTGTGTCCAACTATATGAGTTGGGCTGTATGACCATGTAAAAATTTCTTAGACATGAGATAGTGGGTTTTTCGGAATTGTAGGGAGCACGTTTGGCACATGATTTTTCCAACAGTATGGCTAAACTATGAGACCCATTACATGAGTGGTAATTTACCATTTTCTCTTTAATTTTTATTAAACTTGTTCCCTTATTTTCCCTTCTACTAAAGTAGATAGCCTCCATTTTTCTTCTCCCATGAGATATCCTTTCTCCTTTTGTAGGTTCATTGCTAATTCCCATAGATTAACTAAGTTTACATCACAATTTCTACATTTGATCCAAAATAGTAATCCCTTTAATACTATTTCTTCCTATTATATTTTATCTTCACATATTATGTGCTATTTTAATGTGATATCATTTTACTTATTTTTAGGTAATTTATCTATCTTGGTGTTTTCTTCTATAAATCTTCAAATTAAAGGAAAACATTGGATGATTTGTCATCCAATGACCCAAGGTAAATGGTATAGAAAATTTCCCTTAATGTTTAGGTGTTTTATATAATTCTACCAATGTAAATTACACCATACCTTTCCTTGTGTTTCTTTAAAATTTTCTCTCACTTTCTAATTAATCACACCATGTTATTATACTATTGTAGACCCATTTTACACTATTTTAGGATAAATACCTCATAAATTTCCTCCCAAAGGGTGTGCTAAATAAAATACCATCTCTTATATAATTGATTAAATGGAAACAAATGTCTATGTTTTTATCCTAAATCAAAAATATTATTTCATTTTGTAATAAATTATATTTATTAATTTTAATGAATGGATGTGGGTGGATTGGACACACCACATGTTGAAATTCTTTATATATTGATTATATAATCGTGAGTCCCATGTTTAGATTGGGAGAAATTTTTATAAATTATTTGGAGGCAATACCTCATAATTATTATGATTATATTATTGATATTGGTTAGTGAACAATAGTTATTGGTTTTGATGATCATGGAATTTCATGCTCGCATATAGTGGGTGATGGTTACGAAATCTCACACTGTTTAATTTCATTTTGTTTATAGTCATGATGTTCAAAGTTACTTGAATTTGGTTTTTTACATAATGAATTACCCGAACTTTTAAAGTGATGAGAATGAAATATCAAATTCAAATGAGACTCTGGGCTTATACCCCTATTGGAGCTCTTGTCCCATAAGACTAGTTATTGATGCATGATTTATTCCCCAGGTCCAGCGAGCACTTAGTATCTACATATATGCCTCTAAATGTCAACTAATATAGAGTTTATATACATGTATAATATTAAATATTTTTACTTATAAATGATGAATAATCATAAATTCAGCCTATGACAAAGTATTTAATGTTTTCCATGTTTCCTATAGGTCCCTAGGATGAATAACAATTATTTTTCAGAATTGTTTATTATTTACTATAACTGCACACTGCTATGCAATATACATTAATTGGATTATTTGTAGACACTGTTTGTGGTGTCATACTGAGTTTATCTCAAACTCTAATTAGGCCACCATTGATACCTGAGTATACTAAATGACTGTAGGTGCAGATAAGGGTAAGCACCCAATTACAGATTCTTGATATGTTTTTCTTATATCATAGAGCTTGGGTGTAGAGGACTGAGTTTATGCATGTGATTCTAGTGGATATATCTTTTGGTTTTTTTACATCCTCAATAAAATGATCTACATACCTGTAATCTATATCCCATTTCTCAATTTTTTATATCATCTTTCAAAGACATCATTTTTTATATAACTTAGCCTATGGTTTTTTATTATTATTACTTATTGGATGTTTCTTATTCCATTGTGCAGATTTATGGAATCTATTTACACTGTGATGTCTGTTATATTATAATTGATATTTTTTTATTTATGATTACCATTATGCTATAATGATATGAGGGTATTGTCTCCCCACCACACCACCTTGGACCCTTGTTGCTAGTTGGAAACCTCTGGAATATGGGAGTACATGCTTTAGACTTGGTGACCCACTAGCTCGGGGAACTATTTAGTAGCTCCAAAGATGGTATTTTACAAATAAAAAATCATTGTTTTCTTATAAACTTATAGTTATACTATTATTTAATTTCTAATAGTCATCTATGATAGTTTTTTAAATCCCTATTTAAGTAGGTGGTTTAACTAACCCAAACATGAACATACCATAATTAATGGATGAATATGGTTATAAAAGTGGTTTAATTATAAACTATATCAATATTAGAGAATGATAATGATATTATTTATATATTTTTAAGGTATACAATCATATTTTTATATGTATATATAATGAATGAATGTAAATAAAAAAACTAAATATATGTAATTTCGTGGAGGCTGTAATCTGTACAATGCATGATTAAAAATATCATTTCCCAAAAAATTAGATGGAAATAAGGTGGATTATAATTTTATTATTAATTAAAAAAATTATAATATATATGTCAAATTTAATCATTCATTACATAATTATTACTACCAAAGATAGGTGGTGGTGAAAAATGGAAGACATCTCTTTATGGAGGCGGTAGTCCACAAAAAGGTATGGTTATCATTGTTTTGTTTTTCTATGCGAATAAAAAAGAATAAAAAATGGTTGTTACATTAATATATAACAATTCAATATACTAATAATATTAAGGTTATTATATTACCCTGTTTATCATAGGCTCAGAAGAGAAACATTGAGAATAAAAGTATAAGGATTAAGTAATACTCACTTTTGGACATTGAATTTTCTCTTAAAAGTGTCCTAAAAATGTGTGGATTAGGATAATGTATAGTGAGCAGAGGATTTTTTTAGTTAAAGGGAAAAATATTAGAGGAAAATTGGGTTTTTCTTTAGTTAAATTTATTAGGGTATGTGTAACTTAATTAGGGTTTAATTCATCCCCTTTTGTTAGTGAATAGAAGGGCACTTTTCTGAACACCAAATATTTTTCAATAATGGAATGAAAATATTCAATGTTAATTGGTTACAAGATATTAAAATAGTATATTACGGGGCGATATAAGGTATATAAATCCTCAAAACCCATTATACCTTAAGTTTTAAACACTTTTCATGATTTTTACTATTATATATTTATATTTAACCATTATTGGTTTTTATCATGGAAACTAGTATTTACCGTAGAAATTTATATTTTATTAAAAATATATGGTAACCATTATAATAAATTTTTTATATTATAAAACTACATATTTTGTTAATGTATTATAATTCAATTTATAAATAAGAGGAAATTAGTTTTTAAATTAAAACCTTTAAAATATAGGAAAACAATTATTTTTTTAAAAATGTTGTATTTACCATTAAGTGTTCTTAATATTATATAATATTCACTAAGAATTGAAGGATTTTTGATTTATTTATATATATATTTTAAACATTATATTATAGACATTTTATAGAATATATAAATTGAAATATTTGAAAAAAATTACCCAATAATAATAAAATAATTCTTTAAAAATAATTGCTTTACCATTATCAGGGTAATTAAATTTAATCATCGTAATCATACTATTATACCAAAAAAATAAAATAAAAAAGTTATATATTATGAATATTTTGATCAATAATATTACATACATTTTATTATATTTAATTTATACAAGTGATGAAAACTAATTTTTAATATATGTGAATAAAAAATATTTTTTAGAGTAAAATATTACTTAAGATTCAAAAACATTAAACATAGATTTTTTAAATTCATCATAGTATATTTAAATTAAAAATTTTCATTTAAAAAATATATATATTAATAAAAAATGATTCTTTTATTTTCTTGTCATTATTTTATTTTGATAATGTCATAATGGTGATGCTATTAGAAATGTCATTATTCTTTTACCAATCACTAAAAATAAATTATTTTAGAAAATTCTCATAAATTCACCTTAGGATAATTTTAATATGTGGAACTTCAAAAATAAAGTTCATTTTTTAAAATTAAATTTCAAATATTTATAAATTTATCCTTTAAATAAAAATTCATTATGTAAAGGAAAATTTTTTTTGTTGTAAAAACGTGTTTTTTAAAACATGAAGTGTCCTTAATCATATTTTGTATGAATTTATAATTAATTTAAATATTTTTTTACCATAGGATTTATTATTTATATATATTTATAATAAAATTATTTCATTGGTCATTTTCATTCGTTGTTTATAGTGTATAAAGACATAAAACATAATATTAATTTTAAAAAATATATTTGAAAATATTGGGATGTTGGATTCTCACACGTAAATAAATTATGTCCTCATAATTTTAATGATCACTTACTAGTTAAAATCACTAGGTCTATCTAATATATATATATAAATCATGATATAATTTCTATAGTGTTATCCACATACATTTGAAATATATATTTTCCTAAAAAATATGTCAATCCTAATATTGAATGTTTGACCAATCATTTGAGAAAAACATTCAAAGTGATTAGGTATAAAAACACCAATAAAGGATTTATTTTTCGAAGAATGATCATTGTTAACCTTTCAGTAATAGATGATTATTGATTGGTATGAAATATGAAATGTGATTTCCCTGTTTTTTATTATAATGGACTTTATGCAGAGATGTTCAATACATTTACTAAATCAAATTGTATTAAACTAAAGGATTTATAATCTGGTTTTCATGATGAATTTTCCATAAACATCAACTTAGGATAGAATAATAATATAATTTTTCTCCTAGATAATATAAAATCATTGGGGTGTTGATTTTAATCTCTCAGAAAAATTCCTAGGCATACTAGGTTAGCTAGAACTAGATTCCAATTAGATTTCCACAAATTTGGAGTGGATAGCGAGTGTACTTTTTACCCTTTTTTTGACCTACATTTATCCGTGGTGATAACATCAAATTTTCCTTATTTCCTTATTTTTGGAGGTTGTTAATGTTTATTAAATTCATTAGCTATCGGTTCAGGGAATATTTTTTCATCATTTCCAACCTACAAATATTTGAGGCATTAAAAATTATTCATTTATATTTCATTTATCTTTTTCCTCAGTTTAGTATTAAAATCACTAGTTCAATATAAAATTCTTCCATAATATAAAACTTTTATTATTCCTCTAATATATTCTCTTGGGTTAATCGTTCCAAATTTTTAACATGTCAAAAGTTGAATATTCTTTGCTTCATTATATTTATCACCTGATCTTCTGTGAAACTCTATCAATCTATTCTTTTGGGTGTTAAAATGTTTGGAAAGACATAATTTTTAAATTATATCTCATTATATTTGGGAGAGAATAATAATAATAACTTCTATCCCATTTGGTTTATTGTTAGGGAAATTACTACATTTCCCACCATGTGCATTATTATATTGGTTCCTCCTATATCCATCCATTTCTAAAAGAAAAATGAGTTATTATGTATTGAATAACAATTTATAGTATAATATAATAATTATAATATAATTACATAAACAATTCAAAATAAAATAAATATTACTCATCAAATTTATAACATTAGTTTTTAGTTCATCATAAATTAGACACAATTTAATTTAGGTCTCTTTTGATTAAGTTCTATAATATTTTTTATCCTAATTGTGTAAAATGATAAATCCTTTAAAATGGAATATAAAATGATTGTGATTAGCCAAATAATATCCCATGGAAGTGTAAATGAAGGTGTGTAGTCTAAATACCACTCATCTTTCACTGGAGTAATGAGTGAAATGATACTAAAATAACCTTTTTCTGGTGATTACCCATAGGAGGATCGATTCTACAAACATATCAACTTTACAATATCCATACATATATGTAATTTCTATAAAACCACACAATATTTACATTACCAAAACATCATGATGATATCATATACATAGACATATCCTTAGGGTTTTAACTAAATTTCTCATAACCTAATCCCAAAATAACTAAACTAATCCACAAAAAACAACTTAATTGTAATATAAGACAATATATAACTCCCCAGAACCACACATTTAGGACTAGTTCTAAAACAATTTATCCAAGCATTTTCTTTAATAAAAAGTGAGATTCACCTATCTTTATCTTAAAATATTTCCTTAAATTAAAATTTAAACATAAAAAATAATCACACAATCCCCAGAATGCAAGGATTAACATCCTTGAGGATATTTTACATTTTCAACATATTTTAAAAAATGTTTAATAGTTTCTCTATAATCAAACCACAATGGAATCCCTTATATAATTATTATAATCTATACTCATCCTTATAACTTGGTGAAGTTATATATAATCAATCACTGTGTTCAGATGCTTAGTAAGGTTATTCATAGGTGATAACAATCAAAGAATATATGTGTACATAAAATGAGAATATTGTTCTAATCAAGATGCATAAGAATGTTTTACCCACAAAATCATAGATCGAGAATCATAGACTAATGCATGAGATAACAGAGGAATACATCATGAAAATTACTGAAATCATAGAAATTGTGGATTCATATTGAAATTTTAGAATAACCATAAACCTAATAAAATTATAATATTTTGAATAAAAAAAATTCTAGGGTTCATGTTCTTTTAAAAAAAATGTTCATGTCTCATGTCTTGAATAAAAAATTTCAATGATTCATGTTGTGAAATTTTTTTCCACACTTCATGTTATAAATAATCAAAATTTCCACACATCATATTGTGATAAAAATTGTATGTTTGATGTTGTGAATAAAAAAATGACCATTATTAACATCCTTTCCACATAAGATATAAATATTTCATCAATAAATTATAAGGTGATATAGGACCCCAGCCATCACAAAATAATCATCCATAAATTTAAATTTCATTTTAATATAAAAATATGCACACTTAAAACATCACTTAATTTACCCATAGGAAAGAGAGAGGTTTCATGAAAAACATCCCTAGAATATTTCATAAGACATCAAAAGAAAGAAGTTGGATGGAGGCATAAAAATATCACTACTGTAACATAATTTTCATGACCCAACCCAAAGGATCCTAAGAGGGAACATACCCAAGCCCACATCCAATATTTCTTGGGAAAGTGACATGCAGCAAGAAGGTATATCACACACATGGAAAGAATTATCCTAAATTACCTATATTCACACACACATCTTTAATCCCATATAGGGAAGAAATGAAAAATAAATGGTAAAAATTAATACATAAATCTATAATCCCATAATCAGAGTATGAAATAATGAACTATAATGCACAAAAAGGGTCCAAAAAAATCCCACCAAAAACTGGAAATTATTGTTTGACCTTCTTTGAAGGAGGGGACTACTGTCAAATGTGACCCTAGTATAAACCCCAGTCTATCTATCCCAATCAAGATCTATCTACTCCTAATCCACCAAGGACTCTGTAAAATGTCCATTGCCTATATAAGGAAAACATGTTAATGAAAACCCCTAACAAGGGTGAGTATAACAATACTCAATAGGACACTTGGAAGTCACTAAGAATAAATCATCAAGAGTAGTAATCTCATCAAAAGATATGTTAATAATAATGTGATACATACAACTGAACATCCATATATTCTCATAAAAAACTCTGAGTCTCAAAGTTCTCAACCACTTCCAACTATAGTTCCATTGTGTGGCATAACAATAAAACTCTTCTTGGAGGAACCACTCTGTAATATAAACTACTAATGACTAAACATATCCCATAGGTAACGCTCACCAGGTGTAGCCAATAATAAGAACACATGAAAAATGAGAGGTTTGATCTAAGATACACACTCTATTAGAATAATACCCCATCGGAATGATAAGGTCTTGATACAAAGATAGGGGTCAATGCCCCGCCCTCACTACTGGAACACCAGACCTCATTAAAACATTATCCTAGATAAGAGATCAATGCTTGGGTAAATGTTGGTAGTGAAAATTTCAAAAAAAAACCCCATATAAGTAAACATAAAGTAAATAAGGATCACTCTAGGCACATTAGAGGGATACATGATCAAAGCCACCAATCCAATATTTAAAGTGGTATGAGATAAGTCCCACTAGAATAAGGTAACACTCCATTGTTAAGAAATCATTAGAAGATATAGTGGAGCCACCCTCTATGACAATAATAGGAAACTACACTAAAACTTCATAAGAATTATCTAAGGGAATAAAATCAACCAATACTATACCAAGGAAGATCACAGAAGCAGTCATCAAACAAGAGCTAAGAAGTAAGAGGAATATAAGTCATCCTCAATCAAGTACACAGCGTGTCCCTAGGGGTACATGAAAAATATCACTAATCCTTGAACTGGTAGTGTCTCGCACTCACATAGAAGGTACTATTTATCAATATAGGTCATGTTCCAATAGTACACAGTGTGTAAAAGTCGATCTCGAATTCAACGTGGTACCTTGTCCATGCCCATGTACGATAGAACATGTCCATGTACTTGGCCTTATATGAGTAATCAACACATCTTGCATACTTTGGATTTTCGATGTAATTCACTAGTAAACAGAGTGTTGGTCCACATGTCCACCTAGGCATTTAATCCTTATACATGCTGAGTCATCCTCTATATGTTATAGAGAGCGAGACTTGGTACATACAATGTGTAACACTATATAGCCTCCTGGGTGTGTACCCTCTTGTACACGCTTATCTGGTTAGATAAGGGTCACATGACATAAGACACATGTCACATAGTGTTTCATCCATATCTCATTGTTAAAAACATGTCACTATATAGAAAGGGACTACATAGTGTGTGTTCATAGAACTATACGTCATGTAGTCTGGTTTTTCATAGAACCTGTGAAAGAACATCCCACATCTTTGATTAGGCCTCCATGACCACCAATTCCACTAGGAATCACAAAGAAAATACATATTAAGTGTTTAGCTGTCCCCATTTACACTGATGGTGGGAATATAGCCATATTTAGTGCTTAGGAACCACTACGGTCACACCTCATCAGTGTCACATGCCAACACTAAGAATAACCCCACTTGATCCATCTTTGGAACTGCTATTGTAGTCATATACCACAATCATGTTATAGAATCTCCATAACAACCCCATGATAATGATATATTTCAATAAAAACCAATGATAATGATATTTCATTGTGTATTCATAGAATCATAGGCTAAATGAAATTTACAATGACAAAACATACATATAACGGAGAGATGAAACCATAAACCATGAATGTGAGGCACAAACCTCAATGTTTGTTTGTTTTGACCTCGATCCATTTTCATATGAAAGAGAAATTCACAAGCATATATATTAATGAATAAAAAAATATTATTGTCCCAAAATACCACAAATAACCCATACATGAAAAATGAATGATTCGTGAATGAATCTATTAGTTGAATTATTCTCCTTTTTCATGGAATAAGAAACAGGGAGAAATCCAAAAAAACAAACTTTCTACCTTTATTCTGATCTATCAATGATGAAGAATGAATCTGTATTTTTTTCATTGGTGAGATCCTCTGTTTCTATTGGCACACCGTTTCCCAAAGCCTGATTTGTCAATACATGATCTCAATGACCACCAATGATCCTCTATGCTCTCCTCTCAATTCTCAGAGTTATGAGGCTAACACTATGAATTTTTTATAATAACATATTTAAAGTGGAAAATATAGGTTGATGCATCAATTAAATAAAATATATAAATAAAAAATTTATTTTATTTAATTTTTTCATGACTACACTTTACCAATACTCCCAATGCATAAAATTTATATGTCACACCTAGGGTAAATCTTTCATTTTGAAGTCAATAGTACTCTCATATTTCTGATATGAGACCCCATCTAGTAGTTATTTGCATTTTTTTAGTAAAACTATACACCCCAGATATTAAATATATTTAATATATCTCTAAAATAATTTTTGGGATCACCAAGCCTTGGAATCATGAACCATATTAGCGCCTACCTCTAGAAATATTCTAAGAAGTATTATAAATTCTAACATGATATAAATGGGGACACTACATTCTTACCTCCTTCAATTATTTTTTCTCCAAAAAGAAAAAAATTATAAAAAGTGTGGATACTAATCTCTCAACTAGGTCTCCCAAATCGTCAAGCTATGCCGATGGTTTCCTATCTTATCCGAAAAAACCCAAGGAAAACACTTGAACAGAAAGGGTATTTATCCAACAAGTCCTCAAAGTCACTGGTTCTATGGAAGGGGAAACTCCACTTTCATGACCCAACTTACCCATGTTTATATCATGAAACAAGTCATGCACATAACTCCTCAACATTGATATGTGGAGAACACTATGAAATTAAAAACTATTGTGATCACAGGGTGAGGCAGTACAACACCTCACTAATCAGACACAACAGTAAGAAAATAAAGGGACCATGAACCCTAGAGATATCCTACCACCCTAGATAATAATTTGCAGATCTATAATTCCAAGCCCTCCATCATCAATCAAAAAATGATTGATTACATTTTCCAATCTGTCCTCATTCAACCCTAGATGAACTGTACCCTTAAAACTAACACTATAACCCAAACTAGGTCCAATGTGATATGATCTACTGGCTCTAACCAATGTCAAAGTGTCCTATAGGGTACATCATTGCTTTAATTCTAAAAGGATCTAATTTAGTGTTCAGGTAGTAGTCATGATGATATGGAAACACCACATATGGTGGTTGATCCTCATAGTTGTGGATCAAATATGACATTCATATTCTAACAATGTTCAGCAGAACCTACACGATATATTTTACATGGATATATGGATGAGGTAGAAAACTGTGCACAAATTCAACCTAAGTCCCCAAATGCTTCCTGCATCATCTCTATAATCATGTGCTGAAGTAATTATCATAGTCAATAGTTATCTTCAAAGGAATTTTAGGAATCTTTACTACCTACTTCATGAATAGGTGGCCCAAACTCTTCACAAATCTATGTTGTCCATCACACATAGATATAGAAAAAAAAGTTTAACTCAATTTTTTATTACTCCGTTGTCCATCCAATCGATTTCATAAGATCTTGGTAAATCCTCACCTCCACTATTTGTACTACAAATGGAAAACAACCTCCTCAACACCTCCTCTCATATCATGATCAGAATCACCATCCAACCCTAAAAAATGGTGATGTAACTTCAACATTCAATAAATCTATCAGTATTATTTACAATAGATATATTGTCACACAAGATCTGAAAATTGATATCCTTGAGTCATACATTCCCAGATTTCAGATGATTTTAAGGGTAACAACTATCAACTAGAGTCACATTGCACCATCCTCACCCACATGGGGTCAAATAAAATGAAGTTGAATGCTTTATCACCTCACTTGAAAATATCATATGGAAAACAATACTATGAGCATCTTTTGACATTTCCACACCTTGGGTGGTCCTCAAGATCACATTTCCTAAAACTATAAAGGGTAAACTATCACTCCAATGTTTGAGAAGACATATTTTGAGAACTAAATCAATGAGAGATTTCATATGACTAGCACTCCAAACACATTTCTAACTTCATATTATGACGTGTCATGTTTTGTATCTATGATGTCAAGGAAACAAGGGAACCATTGATGAATACAACCACAAACTGATCAAAGAAATATTAATGATAAAACTCATAAATTTTAAGAACTCTACGATGGTGCTCAACATTTAAAATGTTATCACCAAGGACTCAAAAACAACTAATGTTGATTTATAATACACTTATGGTATATCCTACTCCAAAATTGGATCTAGTGAAAACTTATCTTATGGTCTAACTCTAATAATCACTTTTCCCCAAACCACTAGTCTAAGAAACCATCAATTCTCAAGGGTGGATACTTTCCCTCATGTCATTTAGTTCATTTAAAACTGACACACACTCAAACATAATCACTCATCCTCCTCTCAGGAGAAAAAATCATGGATTCCAAAGTTAAAATAATTGGTCCTATAAAACCCAAATTTTTTTAAAACTCCAAATTTCACTTTGGACTACAAATACCAATAGATTCCCTCTAATTTTATTTAAAAAATCAGATCTATATAATGATATATTACTTACAAAAAACAAAATCTCGGTGCATAGGTGAACCCAACACTTCTTTAGGCATAACATACTCACACTCTAAAACCACTATTTGAAAATAAAAAGCTCATAGAATCTACTACTACAAGGGTATCACTAGCCAAGTGATGATAAGTTGACTGCAACCTCCTTCACAAGAGTTGATCATTCTTTTCTTATGATCAATACTTATGAAATGAAAAAATCCATCAAAAAAAATTGAAATCGCTATTTCTATCACTTTTAGAAAACATATGAGCATGGATTATAGGTAGAAAATCCATAATTTTAAAAATATCGTAGCGTCTCACCACCACTCGGAAACTATTCCACATGAGGCTCTATTTCTCCTCCTAGAGTCAGTTCACACTTTCAGTGGAAGCATGTATACACTGATCCTTTTTGTAGGAGCCTCCAACATAAGGTTCAAGAAAAAAGAAATACAATGGTATCACAAGGTCATGAATATAGGATAAAATCAGGGAAATGTTTCTCATAAATATGTGAAAATATAGTAATTGGGGTAGTTAATACCCACGTCATACCTCAAACCACACTGAAAGCTGATGTGATATTCTAATACATAGAACAAATCCTTTCCATTTACCACCAATTTAACACAACTAGGGCCTAATATGAAACCATTTAACATAGGAAAACCTCAAAAATACATGTCATAGAAACTCATCCTCCACACCTTGACACTATCCTTTTTGCGTAGAACTAACTCACAACATGGTTTTTGATCACATCTCAAGAAAGTGTCTTGGTGGTGAATTTTTCCCACTTCCCTACATGTTTAATGTCACCTAAAAAATAAACAAAACAAGTATCTAAAAATTTCCAATATCACCTTATAAGAGTATAACATCCTGGAACTCCATCAGAGAGGGGTGTAATCCAATCCGGACATTCACACCACAGGATCATGCCAGTCCTCCACCACTAGAGAAAGGGGGTCAAGACAACCATATAACATGGGTGACCTATAACGCAGGAGATCACGATGAAAACTCAATATATTTGTGTCATAATCTGATATTACATGATATAAATACTTATCCATGAAGAAAATGAGTCATAAGTGTGACAACCTGATTAGTTAAGGTTCCACACAAGTTAGAAAAACCAGACCATTACCTTGAGTCAAACCTCAACTACATGAGTTCCTATCTCATTACAAAACCTTAACTATCTTCATTGCTAGAACTCATGTAATGTGCTAAGCCTACATGTAACATTATCCAATCCTATTAGAGCTATCTACTTATTAACATACAAATTATAATTTTCCTGACCAATTGAGAGATCTATGTGCAACCCAAGATGTGGTAGAACTATTTGGTTCCCATATAGAGTAAACACCTCATGAGGGTGTCCTTGAAATGCAACCTCATCACTAATCTGGTCATTATTACTACACTATCTTGAAATCATAGCTGGATATCATTATAGAAGAATCTTATATATTATCAAGATTTACCATGATCAATGAGTATATCTAGGGATCTGTTTTAATAATGACATGGAAAGAACAATCAATTCCTATATGATGCTGGTACCAATGTTTTCTTTACAAATCATGTCTATATAAATTAAGTGTAAAAGTAGGTAATCAAGATCTTGGTGAAAGAGTATGTCAACCACTTCACCAATACTATACACCGTGACCTGAGATCTAATATCAGAACTCTTTAACAATGCTTCTTTAGTTCTCAAACCAAACCTCATATCTATAAAAAATACACAAAAAACTAAAATACTAATCTTAAACTATGTCATAAAACTTCAGGCTAGGTACCCATGTGATACCATTAAGTCATGGCCCGAACCGACATGGCCTGAGACAAAAATACCCTAATCTTTCCTACAATAGGCAAGGGGGTGATGACTAGTGCCAATAATGCATATCACACATATGGAAGGAATTGTCCTAAATTAACTGTATGAACACACACTTATTAAATCCCATACAATGCTAAAATATATTAAAACTGAAAAACATTCATGCATACATATTTAATACCATAATAAGATTATTCCATAAATTACTAGAAATAAAAAATGGGGCTAAATAGAAGACCACCCAAAACTGGAAGGTAATAATAGACTTACTCAGAAGGATGGGACTACATTCAAATGCAACACTAGTACACACATAATTCTGTATAGCCTAAAATAGCTCCACCTACTCTTAGTCCACAATGGAATCCATAGAAAGGCATGTTGTCTGCATATAACATGACACATGAAGGTAGAGTCCTTACAGGGGTGAGTATAACAATACCCAATATGAAACCAAAAAAATCAATAAGCATAAAGAATCAAGAGTTTTGAGGTCATCATAGGTTATGTCAATCATAATGGGAGACATACAAATAAACCTCGAGATGTTCGCATAAAAGGATTTGAGTCTCAAAGGTCTCAACCACTACCAACCATAATTTGACTATGAGGTTTCACTATAATAATCATATAGGTGGAATCCCTCCATAAGATATACTATAATAGACCACACTCATCCCTGAGGTCACACTCATTTTGTAGATCCAAGAATAATCAGAAAAGAAAACTGAGAGGGTACATCTGAGATACACACTCTATCAAATTAAAACCCCAAGAGAATGATAAGATCTTGATACACAGATTGGGGGTCAATGCCCAAGGCTCAATATGGGGACACCAAATCCTACTGGAACATCCTCATAGATAGAGGATCGACACCCAAGTAAATATAGGTAATGCCAATTCCAACAATCCTTTCTAAGGAAACATGGAAGAAATGGGGATTTCTCTGGGAATCTCAAAGGGATACATGCTCCAAGACACTAATTCTGCAGCCGAAGAGATCTAAGATAAGTCACTACACAAAAAGTTAACTCACCCTTGGTGTATATATCATCAAAATCTACAGAGGGTTCTCCATCAATCATACGAATATGATAATGCACTGAACCCTCTTTGGAATGGACCAAGGGAACACACTAAAAAAATATTGGCCTACATAATATCACCAAATCTCTCAATGAAGATGATCTAAGAATAAATAGGAATCCAATCCATCCTCATATTAGTGCATGATGTGTCCTTGGGGTAAAAGGTGTGTCTCGCTAATCTTAGAACTATCCTTGTCTCATGCTCAGATGGCAGGTAATATTTCCCAATACATGGTGTGTCCCAAGGTTACTCAATGTGTAGAAGTTGTTTCAGCACTTATCCTCTTCATGTTCGTGTACATCAGACTATGTTCATGTTATTGATCATTTCTAAGTAAGTGACTCTGCTCGTGTTCTAAGGCCTACCCTTATACTTCCCAAGTACAAAAAGTTTGGAGACACATGTCCACCTAGGCATATACTACCTATAGACATTGATCCATCCTCCATGTGTTACATGATGTGTGACTTGGTATACACAGTGTGTAACAACTCATTACCTCCTAGAATGTACCCCTTTACACACCAAGCCAGTCAGCTAACAGTCACACGACATGTGAGATGTGTCACATGGAATGTTATACTCATCTCTGAGCTAAAACCCTAGAGCCACACATAAAAGTTCTATATGATGTCTGTTCATAGGAAAACATGTTTTGTTGTAGGTTATTTCACAGATTCCGTAGAATAATTTACGGAATCTTTGATCAGGACTCCATTTCCATTGATTCTTCCGAGAATTGTGTCGCATTCCACATCTGCGGTTGAATGAACTGCCTCATTTCTCATAGATGGAATTTTGCTATATCTGGTGCTCGATATCCACTGCTGTCACATGTTGTTGGAACCACACTCCAAAACCAAAAAAAACCTCTTAATCCATCTATGGATCTAATTCCATAGTTGTATACAATAATCATTCATCAAATCTACATACCAAACCCATAGTAATGATATATTTTACTAATGATATAATTTAAAATGATCATTAACCGAGTATTCGTTAAAATAATAAGAGAAAATAAATTTCCAAAAAAAAAACATACATATAATAGGTAGAGAAAACCATAAACCAAAAAATTGAGTATTGAACCTCTGTCTTTGTTAATTTAACCCTTAATCTATTTTATAGGAAATAATAATGAAGATGTATAGAAATAAATGAACTAATAAATAGATTATTATCCTATAATCCTTCAAATATCTTATACCCACAAAATGACCAATATGTGAATCAATCCATCACTTGATTGATTTTCCTACATCGTTGGTTAAGAAATAGGGATAAATCCACAAAACCCATATCCTATATCGATTTGCATCGATTCTTGAGAAAGAATGAATCCATGTTTTTTTCATTGGTGAGATCCCCAATTACCATTGGTACACCAATCACCAAAGCTTGATCAATTGATCGACAATATTTTTTTTCGACAAAAATCCTCCATGATCTCCTCACAATTCGCTAGGTTTTGTGTATTAACAATTGAATTGGTTATACCATCATATTTAATTATGGAAATCTTGTTTCTTGTATCAATTAAATAAAATAAATAAAATAAATAGACTTATTTATGTATTTTATTTAATCTTCCCATTACTAAACTTTACCATAATGCCTGACACTGACAAAGTTTATGTCGTGTACTAGGAAAAAACCTCATTTTTAACTAAACAGTGACCTAATATTTTTGATGTGGTCATCTATTCTAGGTTTATTCTACCTTTTTATTAATACTAAACACACATGATAATAAATATTTTTAATATATTAAAAAAATTAATTATGTGATCACTGGGCCTCAGAATCATGAACCCTCTCAGGGCCAAGATAAAAAAATATTCATAGAATTTCACTAAATTTTTACATGGAGATAAATGTAACATTATAATAAGGAACATTATGGTTTTTTTCATAGATTAAAAATACCATTTTAATTATATTGGATAAATCACTTGTAAAATAAGTGGTAAATAACCCATTATTTAAAGCCTTGTAAAATCCTTTATAATGGTTTTATTAAAATAAAATAAATAAGTTTGGTAAAAAGTTTATTTTTTTTAAAAAAATAGGAATTTTAGAATATAAATTTTATGTTAAAATATTCTTTCAAAAACCATCTTTTAGAAGAGATTAATATAATTTTAAAATAATTTATAAAAAACCCCTTAAAAACTATTTTATTAAGACGAATTCCTTTTAAAAATAACTTTTTCTTCTTAAAAATATTTAAATTCCTATTTTCATTATAAAAAACAAAAAGTATTTAAAAATATTTTCAAAACCATTGAAAAACATTGAAATTATGATTTGTAATGAATAATGCACATATGGTGAAAAAAGCATAAAAGAGTTTCAAAAACATCTTTATCAAAGTAATAAAATAAAATGTTATGGGTAAAATTAAAAAATCATTTTACCTATACTATAATATAAGGTACAAATAAAAAAATCATATGTTTTATGTAACAAATCATGGAACAATTATGATCAAGAAGATGTATTATAACTCAATGAAGGGAGTTGGTTAATAAAAAACATCACAAATTTGGTATCTTTTGAATTGGAAGCCATTTAGTGAAAGAATATTATATGGATATTCAAAACACGTGGATAACATGAACATGTTAAAGGAATACATAGGTAGTAATCACCATTATATTTATACCATGGTGCATAATGTAAAACATGTATCATGAAATTAAATTTTATACAAAAAACCCATTACCTTGTATTTTTTCTTTGAAGAACACCCTCTGAACTAATGTTTAAAAAACATAACTCTGTTAATATTATATTTTATAATGTTATTAAAATAGTTTAACACTTATATATTTCATTTATAGTCATTTATTTTTGAATAAATTACATAGTTATTTCTTATTTTTACTATCGGGTAACTTTTATTATTCTATACATGATCTAAAATGTCAATAAAAATATATATTATTTGAAACCAAGTTAACCAATTATATAAACTTTAAGTAACTTTAATTTATAAATTATATTTATTTATAAATATATTATCTCATTCCATATTTGTTTTAGTCGTTTTGCGTGAGAATTGAATTGGTGTCGACTTAGTTTGGTAATTTAGTGGTCGAAGGTGATTTTTTAATAATAAGTTAAATAGTTAATATAACTGTTATAGATTCATAAACCAATAATGATTTTTTATTCACTTATAATAATATTAGTGTTTAAAATCCAATTTTCATTCATTATATAGTTTTATATCATTGTTCACATAGATGGTTAGAGAGACACAAACATGAACATGACAAAATTAATAGATGATTATGGTTATGAAAAAGGGTTTCTTTTGAAATAATATAATTATTCTAGAATAATAATGATATTATTTAAATAAATTTAATTTTTTGAATCATATTTTAATATATATACATAAATAATTAATATCATGACTAAAAAAACATTATTTCATTGATGTGGTAGTCCTAACAACACATGATTAACATATTTATTTCCTAACAAATTAGAGGGAAAGAAGGTGGATTATAATTTTTCACCCAATAACCATAATCATATCATATGTGTGAAATTTATTCTTAAATACCATTTTTATAACCATTTTTGAGTGGTATTGATGTAAAAAAGAAGACATTGCTCTGTGGAGGAGGTAGTCCACACAAACACATGATCAACGTTCTTTTGTTTTTATAACTGAATGGAATGTAATAAATAATGGTTGTTACAAGAATATAATAAAAAACCAGTATAATATTTATTATGAGGTCACTATATAAATTTTTATTGGGTATTTTTGGAAGATAAAAATTAAGAATAAAAGGATAATGATTAACCAATACTCGGTTTTGATCCTTGAATTTTCTACTAAATAACTTTTTAGAAATGAAGGTATTATTCTAAATTTTGTTGACCCGGATATTTATGAATTGAAATTTACATATAGGAGAATAAAATTGGGTACAACTTCAATTAATGTTTTATGGGTAATTGTAATATTTATAAGGTTGATGTTGTCCCCTTTAATAAGCAAAGAGAAGGTCACTTTTGTGAACACGTACAATTTTCAAATAATGTACTGAATCTATTCAAAGGTAAATGCTTAAAAAAGAATTCAATAATGGAGTGATATATGCTATAATTTTTATAAGGATCTGAAACTCATTTCACACTTGTTTTAAACATGCTCCATGCTTTTTACAACTTGATTTTTACATTTTACCATTTTGGTTTTTACCATGGTAGGAAGTTTTTACCCTATTAATTTATATTTTTTTCAATAATATAAGGTAAAAATTAAAACCAAATGTTTTGGTTATAAAACTAAAATTCAGATCCATTGAGTATAATTAAATTTCTAAACAATATAAAACTATATTTCATATTAAAAAGATTAATATATAGAAAAATTATTTTGTATAAAGATGTTGTTTTTACCATTATATAATCTTAATAAAGGTTTTTATTAATTACTAATTTAATGAGTGTTATTGTAATTTTACATAAATTTAAAAATTATATTAGATTAATTTTCTATAATATATTTATTTAATGATTATATAAAAATTACACAATGTTAATAAAAAAATTAAATGAAAATAACAGTCCTACTATGATAACATTAATTAAATTTAATCCTAGTAGTCATAATTTTAAGCCTAAAAATGAAATTTAAATTGTTACATAATATGAAATTTTTGATATAAAATTTAAAATAATTATTCTATATTTAATTTCAATAAGTGATGAAAAATATTTCTTGATATAAGCCAATAGAAAACATTATTTAGAGTAAAATTTTACTTAAGCTTTGAAAACATAAATAATAGGTTTTATAAATTAAGTATATAATTTTTAAATAATTTATTTTACTTTATAAATATATATTTTCATAGAATAATTTTTCATAATTTTTTTTTCTCATTCTTTTATTATAAAAATTTTAAAAAAATTATTGTATTAGAAAAGTGGGTATTTTTTTACTGCTCACCTAAAAATCATTTATTTTAGAGAAATCTCAAAAATTAAACTTATGCTTATTTTGATATCTAGAATTTTGAAATGATTTTAATTTTTTAAAATTAAAACAATAAAACAAAAAAAATTATATTTAAAAGAGAAGTACAATATATAATTGAAAATTTCTTTATGGAGAAAAAAAACATTTTAAAAACAATATGCTTTTTAATCATATTTTGTATAAATATCTAATTGATTACAATATTTTTATTTACTAGAGGTTTTATTATTCTTAAATTTTCATAATAATGAATATGTCACATGTTTTTTTGTTTCATGTTGTATGTGGAGTAAGCTACCAAGAAGTGTATAAAATTAGAAACAATGTATTAAAAAATATCAGGGAATTATAGTATATTTTAGAGAATATGAAAATTTCCTATAGATGCCTATGATATGTAAAGGTAACTCTATCATTATAATTTATATGTCAATATAACTATAAATTTCAATAAAATACATAATTTTTCATAGCCATTGTATATAATTTTTTACAAAAAGTCAAGGAATATATAAACATTATTTTTAAATTACTCAACATATGTCACAATTATTCAAACAAACTAAATTTAAAATATTTAAAATATTTGTAGATACACTAAGATATATATAAGTATCAATGATTTTAATTTAAATATTTTGAAAATTATTAGAGATACTATAATATATAAAAGTCAATTACCTGATACATAAGTTTCAATTTCTGATTCTACATAAAAAAATACTAACTATAAGACACTAATAAATATGAAAATATAAATATTAAATTCATAATTTTATTTTTATGAATATGTAAAAATTTCATAAAACTAGTTTTTATACTTAAAAACTAACCCGGTGATATATAATAACACAATACTTTATATAAAAAACTTTTCATAGATTTAATAGTTATTTGTTAAAGAAATTCACATTGAAAAAATATTATATTTTTAGAGGATATCTATGTTTTTTGGAAGACCACATTTTGAAAAAGTAAAATATAGATGATGATTGATAAATTCCTATGTGATTTACATATTATGTTTACAATTATAATAATTAATCAAGATCATATTTTTTGTGATGATGAGATATGAATATTTATTGACATAAATATAATGATATTAATGATTATTTGTCATGTCTAAACCAGATAAGAGTTTAAGGATGATGATTGAGGAAGAGTAAGTAGAACCTTGTTAATAAGGACACATCATAGTGCATGATGGAAATAATTTTGTGGGAAGGATCCATGCTATTGTGTCACATCATGATATTTTTTAAGTACACTTGAATTAAATGAAGGAACATGTCTCACTATGAAAGAAGATTCCATGATTAAATAAAATAAGAATAAATAGAATCCTAGGTTATGAGGATTTTCCTCACGACCATGATATTTTCCCTACATGTTATCTTTCATATTTTGAAAATAAATACTCATAGATTTCTTCATTGATTAGAGGATAACATTCCATAATTATTGAGTGATATCATTTAAAAGAAATGGTTGAGAATTATTGGATTTCAAATCTTGATAATTATTTAATCATTTTTTATTATTTTATAGTCTTAATTTGAATTATTAAAATATTATAATTGGTGAGGAAATGAAGATAGTCCTTGGTCAATTGTTTATTATTTTAATACTATGAATTATATTAGATACAATAGATTTATAAATATATAGGGTATCACACTACTGATTTCATGGGATTTCCAATATTAAACTTTAGAAATAATACTCCCATGATAAAGAAAACATGTTAAAAATAAGGAAAATATATCTATATTTAAATAATTTTTTATAATTAATTGATGCTAAAATGTTTAAAGTTGAATTTTTAATTGTAATGTAAGTGGATAAATAATATGGGATTTTGTGGAACATTATGAATGTCATTGAATGGAGAAGGAACAAAAATCAAACGATTGTTGTCATGTTGAGAAAGAAGAAGATCACAACATCTAAGTATTTATGTCATATATAGTTTTATAATTGGTTATTAATAAATTATGTATTTATTTTGGTTATAACATGTTATTACTTTTCTATGCCTTTTGGGTTCAAGAAATTACTATAGGCCAAAGGTCTCTACCTTTTTTATATATACTTCATTGTATTGAATGAAGTGTTCTTTGTGGAAGGGAGAATATACTGTTGAGGTAGTTATCAATTTTAGAGGATAACCTAATTAAAACATTTATTCATTGAACATATTTCTAAAATGTTTTTAGTTTAATAGATTTGGGTTTAATAAGAGATAAAGTGATTTTCATTATTAATTAAAAAATAGATAGTTTTTCACCCCTAACTCTTTGTGTTTATTGTATTCCACATTAGCCTAATAGTGAAATAAAAAAAATCCAACTATAGTGGCCTCAAATGTAGTTAACTACACTGAACCTATGGGATAGGAACATTTTCATGTTATTCACCTCATCATCAGACATATTTTAGACATTTTTTGCCTTAATGATCACAATATAGTCCCCAATATAGTTGAAGTTCTCCATTTTATTTTAAATAACTAGGACCCAATGAAAGCACATACACCCTGCCTTAACATGGTTGTCAGGTCCTAGCCTTCTAGGTACCACCGATTTCTCTATAGACACATGGTCCTTTTCATGGGGCCCACCAATGTGCCTAAATGAGTTATCTGACTAATAAGTCTTCCCATAGACCAAAACACATTCTCTCCAGCGTGCTTTCTCCTCACTTGGACACACATTAGAAAAATTCCATGAACTTTACCCATGCTAATCACTACTCTAAGAAAAATATTCTAAACTATGGAGTTCTAATCATGTAGGCTCCTAAAAATAAAGGTACATATTTTTTACATGAGTCATATCATTTTTACATTAAACCCTTTAAAATTATAGGGTGTCTCATTCACCCCCCTTCAGAGAACAACATCCTTATTGTGGATCCTAAAACTCAACTCAGGCAGTGCCACCACACTTTGGCCTTGGTTACTCTTTTGATACCAAGGTAACAACTAAGAACCACTAATAGCATAGAAACCCCACGTTAACATGGTCATTAGGTCCAATCCCTCTAGGTGCCATATTTTTCTCCATATATATGTGCCCCCAATGTAGGTCCCACCCATGTACTCAAACAGGTCATCCAACTAATGACTATCCCCATAGGACAAAAATTATTTTTTCATGTGTTCTTTTCCCTCACTCTCACACATCCTAGGTAACTTCCTAGAAGACCACCAATCATAATCACTACCAAGGACAATCATGCTTAACTATGGAGTTATAATTAGGAAATATCCTAAAAAGAAAGGTGTACCTTGTTAACATGAGTCATATCATTTAGTTATTTAACCATTTATCATTCTGGTGTGTTTCATTCACCCCATTTGAGAACAACTTCATCATCATGGAGCCTACATCTCAGCCTAATTAGTGACACCATTTTTAAGGATGCATACCTATTCTGATACCGAATGTAACAACTGGGCCCCAATGATAGCATAGACACCCCACCTTAACATGGACACCAAGTCTTGTTGTACCAAATACCACGTATTCCCTCGTAAATAGGTGGTTTCTTCTTGGGATCCACCCACATAATCTAACATGTGATCTGGATAATGGTTATCCCCAAAGGAAAACACATGTTCTTTCTGGTGTTCTTTTTCCTCACTCACACACACCTTGGGAAACATCCCAGAAGATCACCGATTATGATCACTACTCTAGGACAAGAACACTTATCTATGGATTTATAATTATGTTGGTTCCCAAAAATAATGGTGAAACTTGTTGGCATTAGTCACATCATTTTCCTTTTACCCATTTAAAATTATGGGGTATTGCATTAGTGTTGGTATCATCTATTTTCTATTCACAAATAAATTCAACATATTCCCCCCAAAACGATTGAGTTAACAACACTTCAACCCAAATTTAATATTAAACTATATTCTAATTAATATCAATGTATAAATACCATGATATAGAATCATTGATGTAAAAATAAAATAATATTATTACACAATTTATATTTCATCAAAATGAAGTATGTTTCCGAAAATTCTTCCTCTTCATTGGACAATGATTTGATTGGGATTACAAGGATAACCGGACTTGAGGAGGTGAATTTTAGACATCATTAAAATTACTATCCCGATCATATTTTTTGGAAATACAATCATGTGGTGATTCATATTTAAATATTTTCATAATGATAAGATAAATTATGGGATAACAGATTCTTTGATGCCTAAATCATTTCTTCGACCATATGAACCCCTGAGTAGAACATACCATCGGTTTGAATGTATCAGTATTACTCATCAGTTAGTGGTAGAATAAACAATGCCCATTAATATAGGATAAATAATTTTGCACTATATTTTATCTATTAATTATATCATAAATTTCTTTATATTTTGAAGCTTAAGATACCATTTATATCTATTATGAAGTATTGTACCAAATCTTGGATATAAAAACAAATTTTTGAGATATATGATCCAAGGAGGTTGTATCAATAATGGTTTGTTGATGAAATTTATATATGAAGGAAAAATAGAGTTATAGAATTATAAGAAACATGAAACATGAATGTGATTCATTCAAACTATGATCTAAAATCATTACTCTTGATAAACCACATGAGATTAATGAAGGTCTTATTACATGAATCTAAATGGGATGACCTAATTTACTTATAAAATGAAATTAAATAACATTTCATGAAGTCTATACCCTATGAAACTAAATGGAACAAAACATGTTCCTAATAATAATAAGTTAAACTGCATGACATAAGGCCACAATCATAAATCACTGAACAACATGACATTAGGTCCTTACCATAGGAACATAAACTATGCAGTGAATGATCCATCTCGTATGATGATAAACTACTTGGATGGTCAATCAAAATATGACCTTAAGCTTTATTATAATCTATTTCTTAATGACCCATTCCTCATAGTTTACTCTTGATTTCCCTTTGAGATATAAAATCCATGTTGAAATACATAAAATATCATACAAATGATAGGGTTTATATACTTAATGACTAATATTCCCCAATTATATCTCAAGACCACACTTTATTTCCTATAGGGTTACATTCACCTTTATTTTATGTTAGGATCTATTAATTTTTCTCAAGTAGCCTTTATAACTATATAATATTCCCAACACATTGTGGCTTCTCCTTTTCCACCCAACCAAATTCATATTGATGAGTTCTGAATCATCATCCAATTTTTTTTATTAAAAAATATTATAATAAAAACCCATATTCGTTGATTATTGAATTTCTTCTTGACATCCCATGAAGCTTAAGTATATACTCTTAGTTTTCCTTTTCCTTGAAATTAGTAATAAATGTATGTGAATATATAAATAAATATATTATTGGGGAGGAAATCAGTGTTGTGTTTATGTCCTAACAATTTGAATCTTGTTTAAATCTTAAGGAGTAGTTATACTAACCCTATGTACTACATTATTATAGTGTAGTAGTGGTTTTTTAATTATTAATGGTTTAACTAATCCCAATAGTCAACATTCGGTTAACTTTTATTTAGAAATTTAAAGACATTATTTTTTCTAATATGTTTCACCTATGTTAAAGTGGATATATAATATCATTTAATTTTATGTTCATTTACATTTTAGAAACTACTAAGGATTCAATGAGTCATATGGGCACAAAATAAAAGGAACTTGGATTAATTCTCTATGAATATAAAATACAAGCCTCATATGTCCATCCCACAAGACATTAAAATACCTTCAAATGATCATATTCAGATGAATTTAATCAATATAAATTATTTTTTTAATCAAATGACCATAAATTTCAATTCACATAGCCTATATACGTCAAATATAAACTATTAAATGTAGACCATACCCCATGAAACTAAAAAAATAGAGTTTTATATTCTATGAGACCTCAACAAATCCATATCATTTCTAATTAATATTGGTAACATCTTTTAACCCTAATATCATGGTTTGTCGAACCTATTTAAATAATTACCCATTATAAAGAATATATAAGGCTTTATTCCCACTAATATATGATATGTAGTGATTATTGGATATCTTATCCCTAACCCAATAATAGATTCCATTTTCAAGCATGAATTTTATTCAATGAAAATCCACTTTATAGTTTATGCCAGTTCTTTATAAGGACATATTCTATATTGGATCTATTTCAATATATCTTTTATAAAAAAATCACAAACATTGGGTTACCTCCTCACACCAGTATAATAATTTATTTAACTTCTATGCATCTCATTTAGAAGGGATACTTATTGAAATACTCACTATTAATAACTATGTATATCTAGATTCCCATTACCATATGATACAAAGTGACACTATGATTTCCCATTCTAGGAATTTTTTTAAATTTCATCACTATCAAACCCTATCCCAATGTATGGTCTACACATTTATATAAGGTAATTATATATTATATTCTATTATAGGATAAAATATTTACTTCATGAACTATGTGTAGAAGGATTTATGTTTTAATAGGATAGGTAGTAACATATAGATCTTGTATCTTAAACCCATATTAAAATTTATATCATATATTTCAGTCTAAAAAATTTCACATTAAAAAATGTTCATATTTTTTTGACATTGTCTATTCACCGTAGGGTAGAAAAATCTTCAATTTTTTTCCATTTACCTTATTTCTATATATAGATAAAATCCTATTTTGGTTAAATATAGAGTAAAGTAAACCTCATCTACTTTTTATCCAATCTGTATAAACTTGAACCCCAATTACATATGGTTAATGTTTTCCAAACATAAAAATTAATAAGTTGTACAATATTTTTAACCTTAAACTTTCAATGGATGGATATATATAAATTTTATTTTTGAAACCCCATAGAGGTAATCTTGAAAAAAATAAACTATCTACTTTCTAGGAATGTAATTTCCATAGAATATGTACCATTTTGAGAATTTAATAAAAGAGAAAGGAATAAAATAGGCCACGTTTAAAACCATTGAATAAATTTATAAAGAAAATATCTATTCTTTCAAACTAAGCCTTCACCTTTATTTTCATAAGAAAAACTTATTGTGTCTGAAATATAAAAGATGAAACAAATTCTTATCAAGCTGATAATCCATAACGGGTGGCCTAAGAAATATCCATATCTAATATAACTAATTAATTCCATTTCACTATATATTTTAATTTTATAGTGTAAAATGGAAAATGATTCATGATTATATAGTGATAAATATGGCCTACGAAAATTTCATGATATTATTTAAGACCAAATGTTGTTGAAAAAATTTAGATTTCAAATTATTTTATACTATTACATGATCTTAAACAATTCCATAGATACACTATCATTCATGTCAATGAAAAATCATCATATTGACATGTATATTCCTTTAAAAAGATCATATACTCAAAAATATATTGTTATATCCCTTTGTCTTAGGAATGTTTTTAATACACAATGTTATAACCTTTATTATGATCTAAACCTTCATGAATATTCTTTTCTCTATGAAATATACATTATAACTTGGATGTTTCAACACCATAAACTAGATCCTTGAATAAATATTCCTCTCTTATCATCTAAATAAATCATGATGGTATACTTTAAATTTTTCCTTTTATAGGAATCAATAACATGTCAATCTGATTCCAAAAATTAATCCTTTTATTGGTAAAAATATATATGCCACATATATGGATTTTCAATCATAGTAATATTTTCATCGGCAGTATAAGATCCTCAAACCCCATGATGCATTTCCTAGAGGTGGGGTGACAGTCTCTTTATTACAAATGGTTAACTTTTTCCCACATACATTAACTTATTAAGACATTCTTACATGATGGTTTACAAATTCCACAACTGAATAATTCACGTAGATTCAAATTACATCAATGTTACATTGATATAAACCATATCAATTTTCAATGAATGAACATGATAACCAATTTTTTTACTTAATCATATATTGGTATAAATTTTCTATGAATAAAAATATCCATGAGTCAAGATACTCAACTTGGAAGCCTGATTAATTAAGTCAAGATTTTCCTCTTGGAATCCTAAAAAACAATTGTTGAGATTCCCTTTATATAAATTTACTAGTGGGTTATAGTTCTCATCGTGTAACCATGAACTGAGAAATAAATGGTGTATTATGGATTAAAATAAATTTTATAGAGTTGTCAATTATATATGTTCTAATTCACTTAAGTATGAAAAATATCTACATAAGTATTCCCAGTGTAAGGGAATACTAGTTAAATTCGTATTTTCAATAATAAAACCTAAATTGGATGAGACCATTTTATTATGTTATTTGAATAATCATGGTCCCCACAAATACTATCTACCAAAATCTATGGGAAGCTCAATTCTAGTTATTACGGGATATGTAGGGACATAAAGACCACTTATTCTAGACCGAACAATACTTTTCCAATTCATATGATCCATCACTATATAATTTCTCCTTATTTGAGTTTTTCCTCAATTTAAGGAATACACTATGACATTATATATAGAAACCCAGATCACCAATCATGAGTATAACAATAGAGCTTCTTCAAGTTCCCATGCCATACTATAATGAATTTTTTTTTAATAAATGTCCATAAAATTATTCCAATTATAGTAGGATATTTATGAAGTATAAATATTATACCATACACCCAACTACAAAATCCACTTTGAATCAATTACCTATAAAATAAAAGTCTTTAAGCCTAAATTTTTGGATTTTTTCCTTTATCAATTAAATTAGTGTCGTAATGTAATGTGCATTGAGTCGATTATTTCTCTTGGAAAATAAAATCCCCAGATTCATTTATTGTTATGGTAAACTATTTGTATTAAACCAAGATTCTGATATATAAAAAATATTTTCATTAGGTTACGTCTTATTTTTGAAACAAACCCCTTGAGTCGATATTCTGTTATTTGTACCAATAAACTAGAGTTTAGATCTTATTATCTATGAACACCCCCTTATTGTTGAGTTATATCTATAAGAATTAAAAATATTTATGTAACATGAAATAGTGCCATGTATTACATTAGAATCATATTCATTTCATTGTAATCTATACCTAATCTACGTGATCATATTTTTTTGAATAAAAAAATGTATACCATTCACATTTCTATGGACTCCGGGATACGATCCACACTCATTTGTAAAAATTAAATTGTATCTTGAAAACTTTATTTGTGTAAAAAGATGAAAAAATGGGATCTCTATGTGCCACATTATTTCTTTTTTACCAAGGAGTATAAATACATAGAAAAATGTTTCCTAGTATGTTGATATAATTATAAGGTTACATCATTAGGGCTTAGCCATTTATGTCATTATCATTAGAAAAAGTGTTGTTGTAATATGAAAACACATTTTATTAGTCTTTTGGACATATATTCTACTTTTGAGATACAATTTATCCAGAAAATCTATGTTAAATAGAATAGTAAAATTTAGGCTTTAATTTTGATGCTCATGGATGAAAAATAGAAATCAAAATTAAGGATATATCTATTTTAAGATGGTATTCATTTATTCATAAAATAAAATTGAAAAGGGACTTTTTTTTGGAAGAAATACCATAATTCGGAAAAAAGATCTGTTTGTTCATGAAAAAATCATACTTTTTCATAATCATTGTGGTAATATTTCATGATTCTACAACATCATTCACTAATAGAAATTTTAATGAAAAATCATGGTAATAATATATTATGTTCAGTTAAAATTATCTGTAAAGGGTATCATTTGTCCCACTGAAGCAGTAATGCTTCACAATAACTTGGCATTCTCATGGAAGGCTGTCACTTTCATCTCTAAATAAGTTATTATTTTCAACCACATATTTATTCTTCTATATCGATTTCATGTATTCAGTGACGTGACTCTCCTATAAACACCCAACACACATATCAAGGAAAAATGTGCTACAATATTGAGGATAATAATTTATTCTAATACATAAAAACTAAGGGAGAAATCATATCATTTTAAATTATTTTCATTCGTGAGATTCTTCAATGATTTCTCTCATGTAATATTGAAACATAATCATGGGAGAGAGGGATGGTAACAAAGTTAGACCTCTATGGTAATAAATTCACATCATAATATATTCATATGTCCAAAAACATAAAATAATTCTCAAAATATTCTGATGAAATTATTTAATAGGGGGATACATCATTATCTCTTTTTAAAACAGATTTTCTTTAATCCTTATGACTTTAGTAAACTCTACCAACCAAATATAGACTCTAATATTATGTGGAATTTTGTCTTAATGATGTTTTAATTTAAATTTCCCAATTTTTAAATTTACTATATTATTTTACAAAGTATATCCCACCTCATTAATTTCTATATTAATTTGTATCAAGGACTTTATGTATTGAAACCCATAATTTTTAATGAAAAAATAATTCATGGGTCTCTTTCACCTTATGGTAAATATTTTACAATTTACAAAACTTGACCATTAATTAATATTTCATGTAGGGAAACCCCTTTCATGAAAGATTTTTTATATCGGGATATTATATAATAGCCTCACAAAAATTCCTTATATCAAAGTAATACTATTTATTTCACTAAAATATTTATGTAAATATAATAATAATATTATTCTAATATACACTATGTCTCGATTTTTTACATAGTTTCGTCATATTGTGTTAATTTAAAATCTTATTCTTGGATAACGTATATACATTGAGTTGTGATTCTCTTCCTGATTTTAATATATAACATGACTGAAGATCCTCCTCATGGTTTTTGGTATTTAAATTCATCTGGGTCAAAATATAGAATAAACTACATTGGATATCTCAGTCTTAATTTTGACACCAAACCACTACAAGGTACCTTTTACATAGTATCCCTAATAGAATAACATTAAACTAAATAGCTTATAGTCCATTATAAATGATGTTAATATGCCCAAAATGAGTTCTATAAACAAAATATTCAATGTCACTTTAGTTTTAATTTTGAAATTATATTAAAATAAAAAACATTTTTTATTTTTATATGACTTTAATGTTATTCCACGTATCATTATAAAGAACCAATCTGTGTGGGTTCAGATTCAATTTATGGGGATATGTATGAATCTTATTTCAAAGTACTAATAAAAACACATAAAAACATCATGCCTCCTTTCCCAAGACCCAAATTACTCACATCTTATAGATAAGTGTTAGTGTGCCTACCAATATGTATTTAAGCTATAGAGAGAGAAAATACTTGGGTTAAATGATAGAAAATACAATTCCCATGTACGGTGTAGTCTTAAATTCAAAGGGTATTCTAGGAATTTGGTAAGTGGAAGAAGTATTGTTACTGGGAAGGATTATTGAACTTATTTTCAATCTATAATAGTGTCCCTCACAATGAAATAATTCTATTTAGGATATTATTCAAACTCACATGATCTCTTTTAAAAAATATTATTTTTATCACCAAACTAGGTGATCAATGGAGAAGAAACTCATTAGAAATAGTAGAATGTCTATATTATATTGTGAATGATTTGATGATACCCACCTAAACCCCTAAAACTCTGAAATTCATTTTAAATTTGAGTATTTAACATTAACATCACTTATATATTTTTACCGATTCATCCCATACCATTGATATTTACAGTTTTTTTATATCTGTATTCCAATAGAAGGTGTTCACAATTACATTACGAGAGATTCTTTGGGTTACACAATTACTGATAGGACAATATATTGGATTATCTATCAAATAGTTATAATCTACAATCTTGTAATACCTTAATTATTCAAGACATATTCATCATTAAATCCCTATAATAAATTTATTATTGTTTACCAATGAAAATAATTATCAAACAAAGTCATTCATTTTATTAGTGATAGATTTATTATATTGTGGTTTAATGTCGAATGGATGGAGATCCTGAATTTATCACCATATAGGGAGGCAATAGGTATTGGGGTTTTTTTTGGTTTGGTAATATAAGAGGTTCTTCATACATATACTAATAATTGGAATTACAACGAAAATTATTCATTGTTTCTTAATAGGACATGTCATATCCTGAAACATCATTTGAAATGGAATAATTTTGTGCCTTTAAAGGTCATAAAATCATGACCATGTGAAGTTTCACTTACTTTTGTGTGTCTAGGAATAATGGGGTCTTGGGACTAAACCTCATAGAGGCATCCTACATTTCTTATTTTTATTGAAATATAAGTATATATAATTATAGATGAAAAATTTATAGTATTGTATTAAGACTCATCCATGTTATTTAACATTGTGTGGTAAGGAAATATGTGTATTGAATGTGATGATAATAAGAGAGTGAGTAGTTATTATACATGGTTGTACCTTTCTAGTTCACCTTATCCTTTGTCAATGAAATACGAGATGACCATTTTAGAATTATATGGGATATATCCCATCGAGGAAGTGTTACTCATTATAGATATGGTCCATTGATGAAGAGACAACCTTAGGGGATATATCCCATTGAGAAGTGCAACAGCAAAACAAATTATCATTAAATAATAATATTCTCGATAGATTTCTTAACACATAATACATAACTTTATTCAAATTGGGATATATTATATAAAAAATATTATTTAAATGTGATTGTTATAAGATGGAAATGGAATTGTTAGGTATGAAAAAGAGTAAACAAATTATGAAATAAATTTATAAAGTTCATAATAAATAAAAAATAATTTATTAACTATTATTAAATAAGTACCCATTTTACTGTGAAGTCATTTTATGATTCAAAAAATGCATTTTATTCAAAATAATTTTTATCTAATATTTTACATTGAAATTAAAATTAATTATTACCAATTTTAATAATTTTATTTTATAAAATGAAATTAAATTTCGAAATCATAATACCAAAATAAACATCAGGTGATTGTTTTTGGATTTTTATGAAATGATTTATTTTTCAGTGAATGTTGAAAATACCAAATTTATAAATACTATCATTTATTTTCATTAAATAATTTCATTTAAAAGTACCAATATATATTTGTATTTCTATTAATGTGAAATATGATACATTTTATTTATAATAAAATAATTAATTACATTTCAATCCAAAATATTAATGATTTTTATATAAGTTAATATTTATGTTTAAAAACACATTTTTCAAAAAAACAATTTTTTTTTTCTGTTTTACAAATTTAAATTAAAATTGATTTCATTCATTTATATATATTAAATCATGTAAAATTGATACCTTATTTGGGCTAATATTTTTCAAATTTCATAAACATGTTTCTTTTGATTTCAGACATTATGAATAGTAACAATGGTAAAACATTGTCACATCTATAACGGTAAAATGGGTAAAATAGGCTCAAAACCATGATATGTGGTCTACATATCAACCCAAAAATTGATATATTTAATTTTATGTAATATATTTTATGATATTGATCCAAATATTGAATATATGAAAATTAGGAACAATTTTCCCCCATAATGAAATTTATATTATTTTAGGTAATGATAATTCTAAAATTCCACTCTCTTAAGTTTAATAACTCTAGTTTTTTACATAAGGGTAAAAAGAGGATATATTCAGTTATAATTGTTTATTTGTGATATTAATTAATTTTTTCATCTAGTTAATTTATTTTAATTTTTTTTGATTAAATAATTACCTTAAATGTATACACAACACCAACATTATTCTTTTGTAAGAAGTAGAAAAATTTTGTTATTGTTTTTAAAAAAACTAAAAGTAATATTTTTTGGGTGAGTAATAGTACCTCACTAATTTTAAATATTAATATAACATATTAAAGATCTTTTAAAGGATTATATTCAAATTAAAAATCTATATTAATGTCTTTAAAGTCAAATTTAGTTAATATTTTCAAGAATGGCATTAACGATTTTTTATGTTAAGTAATATGTTATTTAATTATTTAAAAATCATAATAATTTTTATAGAGGACAATTCGGATGATTAATGTCAAAAAAATTCACCCATTTTCTATTTATGAGTAAATTTTTATGTTATATGTTAAATTATAACCCTTTAATATTGAAAAGGTTTTTACCACTATAAAGGTTAAAATCAGTTAAAGAAGGGGTTAGACTAAAAGATAAGATGAAACCAAAAACTATCTAAATTTAATTGGGTGATGATATTTTTCACTTATCCTCTTTTTATTTTATTATAATTATATTTATAATCATCTTGCAGGAGAATTAATTTATTATTATTTTATTCTTTTAGTAAATTTCAAGTGTGTCCTCTCCCCCACTTATAAGAGGACCCCAAACCTTTCTCTTCATTACACCACTTTGAGTAATCTATACTGACCAAAAAATATCTAATTCTATTATAAACATCCATATCAATAAATTAGAGTTTGTAGACATCTTATAAGACCATTCCATACGTCATTATGAAAGGATCTAAAAGAGGAATACTAATGAAGATGTAATCATCTTACTAGACCCATTTCAATTTATTTATTCTTACATATATTTTAAATATATTATATTCATCATAAAATAACATGTTCTATATATTTAATATACTAAATCGTTATTGTGATTATTGAACTATCAATATCCACCCTCTATTCCATCAAATGTGACGTGAAAGTATCACTCGTGCTTATGTATGGATTACTGCCTCTAAGTGGTGATACAATTCATTTTCAAGAAAAATATTTCATGACTGGTTATTTTGATAGTTTTAATGTTTATAAATTATATTTATGACATATTTATCCTTTTTTAATTACAATATCATATCTAAATATATACCTTATAAACATCTGGAAAATGAGAACATCACTCATGCGTATGTGTGGACTTCCACATCCACAAAGAAATGTGATTTTTTGTTTCTAATTTACATGGATGGTAATAAGTATAAAGTCCTATCCATGATTGATGTATTAATAATGTGGGGAGGTATTAATTAGTGATAATTTTTTTATGTTAACTTTCTTTTGTAAAAAAATTCACCTCAAGGTAATGGATTACCACTTTCCTAAAAAAATTGGACATCTGGAGGAACACAAGTATTTACATGCTTCACTACTAAAAAATAGTAGATGCATCCTTGACATAGTTTAGAAGGAATCCAATACCAAAAAATACACTATAAAATAAAACTATTTCATTGATACGATATATAGGATAAAACCTTACACTAGTGTTATACTAAGATCACTATAACAGGGAATTATCTTCTTATTGAATGAATGATGTAAAAAAAGTTTGTATAACATGTTTTTAAACCTTCACCAGTTAGTTAAAATCAATTCACTATGCTATATTATCAACATAAACTTATTAAATTATTCAAAAATAAACTTATTCACTTTCCTACCCAGCGACATATAGAATTTTTTTTATAAATATCATATAAAAACTCTATTTAATAGCTCAGTCCCATTCCCCAATCCAATTATTCAGTTCAAAAATCAAATAAGAAAATAATATTTTTGAAAAAATTATGAACCACTTTGATCATTCCTCAGAAAACTGTGTCTAATTGCTCTATCTGATCCAAAAACTTTTTCTTCTTCTTCTTTTTTTGTTCGTAAAACTTCCTAAATAAATATTATTATGGAAAATATTTTTTCTTCCAAAACTTTAAGCACTCTCTCTATACTTCACTGGTTAATAGTATAAGAGTAAGAAACTAAAATTTACTTCATACTATTTATAAAATATCCAAAAGTGTTTTGGGTGTGAATCATAGAATTTTTTCCCACTTAACCAAATTTCCTTAAACTTGAATTTTATTTCTATTTTGACATCATATTTGAATCTTTCAAAACGTTTCAACTCTTCTTGATTGATATTAAAACTTCTAAAATCCTCTAAAAACTTCATATATACTTTAATTTACTAAAACTTTTTCAGTTTAATACCATTTTATATTTTGGTGTTGTTCTCATTACAATAAAAACATACAGTCACTCCAATTTTCTGGACCCAAATGAAACATATAAGAACTGGATACTTGTCATTACAATGTTTTGTACTATCTGAATGACAAAAAATATAAATATTTTTCCTTAAAAATTGTTTCAAATTTCATTGAATTTAGTTTATTTTCTTTTTCCATAAACATCATTTGAACATATAAATATTTTTTCACCCCCTTTAGAAACACTTCAACAAAACTCTTCATGGAAATTTTACTTCTCTTTAATTGTTCACAACTTATTTAGACCGTGCCCAATGAATTATTAGTGTGAGCCTATATCTGATGCATCAGTCATTGACTAATTCAGATGGATTCTTTTCAGGGCTAGTTTGATTACACTTGACCCTCATTAAACAAATAGTTCTTTATGCACTCATGACCCACATGAGAATGAATCAAAAAAGAGTTTGTCCTAAAATATAATCAGACCAAAATTTAATTTCTCCTGATCCAATGGAAGTGAAATAGAGAAAATTTTATATAGAAATTGTTGACTACATTGTTTTCCTTCATCTATTTGATTATTCTATGAATCTACTAATTCATTGGTCCCAAAAATTCAAACATTCTTACCCATTATTCCCCTATTGGATTAGTGGCACACTATGTCCGGTGGACCAGTGTCAATAGTGAATTCATTTTTTTAGAATTTCCAACTAATAACTGATCTTGTGAATTATTTCGTTTTATAGATCAGATATTCCAATGAATTAGTTAGTCTGATAAATCAGTTTCAGTTATTGGAAAAATATATATGAATTTATCATATTAAAACACCAATTATTTTATTCTTACATATATTTATGCTTATATCATGACTTCTTCATGAATTTGAGAACATAAAGACCACAATTTAAATTTATGACATAAATTTTAAATTTCTATGACATTATATCCAACCACACATTATGTAATTCCAACAAAGCCTCAATCTAATTGGTATCACTTAGAATTACTCAACCAACTCCTCCCATTTATATCACAAAGCATGCATCAAATGTGTTTTTTAAAACTTATGATATTTGATAAAGAAATGAATAGGAAATAATCACCATAATTAGTATGGATAATACAATCTCAGACACACTTACTCAAAAATATTGAAACCTTCTTTCCGAAAATAATATGAGTTGGGAAATCTATTTACATAAAAAACATCATTATAATAAAAAAAAATGGTGAAATTTTATATCAAAACAACAACTTTTCATATATTTATGATTCCTCTATCTATACAATTGTCTTATAAATAAAACATAAAAAGTGAGAATTTTTTACCTAATGAAAAAATGTCAACAATTAGCACACACTTCTTTTAACAACCACAACTGGCCAAATTGGTTTCAATAATCTCCACCTATAGATTTTTTCTCATCCAATGATCATAAATAATTGACCATTGTAATCTGAAGAAATGTATCACTTATCCAAAATTCTAATACTACATACGAAAAATAATTATTGGAAATGAGAATCATTCAAGGACAAACTATGACATCTATATGTAGTGATTTGTGAACTGTTTTCAACATTCTATCTTTCTTATTCTTCATAAATTTATTTTTTAACCAAAAAAGCTTCTTACGAACATCTCAAAAAACAATTAAAACTATTCAAACATGTACATGATGAGTTAACAGCTTACCCACAACTCACCCTTCATATATAACACCTTAAAAGTTTTAACACGTACCAATAAATAGATTTATGAAACTTTTATCCTCCTTTGACAACACTATCCAAGGATAGGATTAGAGAGGGAAAAACTCACATTCCTTAACCTTGAGGAGAAAGAGGTTGGATGTATATTTTAAACCTATGTTTTTAAAATTCATTCTTCAATAATGGTTTTGAGAAAATATCAACAACTTTTTCTAATGTGGGAACATACTCAAGTTTGAGTTCATTATTTTACACATGATCTTTGAAGAAGTGATATTTGATATAAATGTGTTTGAATGAGAATGTTGTACTATGTTTCTTATATGGTTTATGGCACTCTAATTATCAAAACATAATAGAAAGAGTAACATCACTTCAATAAGTAAGTCTTTCAACTGGCTCTTCATCCACATGAGTTGTGCGGAAAATTTATTGGTGGAAACATACTCATATTTATCCATGCTAAGTGTTATTAATTCATTTCCATAGAATTTAAACTAACAAAAGTTTTACCAATAATGAAAACTCCACCAAATGTATATCTTTAGTCAATAATGCTTCATCCCCAATTAGCATCTGTGTAACTGAACAAATCAATTATTTCTGATTTATCATACATAATTTCAAAATATATTATAGAATTGATATATATGAGAAATAATTTTCTAAACAATGTATGTGATTCTTTTGGATCGCATTGAAATAATTTATATAAGGTAACACCATAAAAAAATATTTTGTTGATGTGGCCAGATACAAAAAAATTTCAATCATCTTCTGAAACTCTGTACATTAAACTTCCATTTTTTTATAAATCATTAGTCAACATTATTCCTACTAAAATTGGTGTGGAAATACATTTCTAGTATTTCATAACAAACTTCTTAGGAAGTTACTCTGTATACATTTCTTAGGAATGAAATATTCATTTTCAGTGAGATTTTTATCCCAAGAAAGTATTTCATTTAACTAAGCATGGACATATTAAAAAATCATTTATTCATTAAATCATCCAAAATTTCTTTCATCATTCCTCACAAAGATAATGCCATCAACATAATCAATTACAATGAGGGAAATATCACGAATTTACTTGATTTATAGACCACTATTAACACTTCCTTTTTTAAAAATTCATATTTCTTAAGTAGGTATCCAATTTCAAATACAATTTTCTTATAGCTTGTTTCATCCCATATAAGTATTTATTTAGTTTTCACTCATAACATTCATCCTTCCGAATAAAAAACACACAAGGTTCTTCAAAATATTTTTTTAATAAATTTATCCATTCAATAATGATGAATTCAAAACCATATGTAAAATTATATAACTTTTTTGTGTAATAATATCAAGAAACATTATAATTATTTCAAAATTTTCCAAAGAAAAAAAATTATCATCAAAATCAATTCCATAAATTTTGGAGTATCCTTTACAATGTAATATTGATTTGTTTCTTATCACCTCACCATATTCATTCATCTTATTCCTGATCATGAATTTTTTTCTAATAACATTTTTGTTATTTTGTTTAGATACTAGTTCCGAGGTATCATTATTCTCAATTTGATCAAACTCTTCATTCACAACATGAATCCATTTTGAATTCCCAAAATCTTCATTTACATATTTCGAATCAAATTTTGAATAAAATATATATGTGTAAGAACTATTGATGTTATTATTGTCTAAAAATTTAGTTTTTGATCACTAATTATGTATTGAGCTTCAAATAAATTCCTCATCCCTGGATGAGATGTTTGAAATTACACTTCATCGTTGGAAATACATGACATCGATTATTCCACATATATGATATAACAATTATTTTAATCATTCTCATGTTACTTAAGAATAAATCTTTCAAATTATTTATCTTCCTTATTTGTAGAAGATTGGGAAACATATTCCTCGCCTTTTTCGAAAAAATAATATCAACAAAATAAACAAATATTCATTCCTCTTTATTAAATCATCCATATATTCTTATATTTTAAGCATATACATTACAAATTACATATTCACATCACTAATAAAACTTCACATGGTTTAAATTTTTGTTCTTTATGATGTAGAGACACCAAAAAACTAATAAGTGTTTCAAACATGGAGTTTTTTTGTCAAAAAATTCACAAATATTGATATCTGAATTTGCCTTGTAAAAACACTGGTTCTAAATATAAATGGTTGTTCTCATAACTTGCCTCCAGATTTAATGATAAAGACCATGTTCAATTAACACATTATGGTCTATTTCAACCAAAATTATATTCTTCCTCTTAGGGAAACCATTTTTAATATGTATATGCTGTATTGAACTCATATCAACTTATATGTTCATCAAGACTACTTATGAACTCTTCATTCATGTACTCACCACTGATATTAATTTTCATATTCTTCATATAATACCCACATTACTTCTTCTGTGTTCTTTTGAAACACTTAAACATATTTGGAGCTTTTTATTTATGTTTTAAATCCACAATAAGTGTAATTTGAGTATAATTATTAATGAAATAAGTGACGTACTTTTCTCCATATGTTAATTGTTTTCTTATTATACCAAAAATATCAGAATGTATAAGTACTAGTGGTTCAGTTGAACCTATGTCAACTCTCTTATATCCAAATTTTGTTATCTTCCCTTTCTAAAAAATAAAACCACACTAATATCTTCTTCTTGAAATATTTGTAAAATCCCAGACTCTATATCTCTTTGATAACTTTATTATGTTTCTATCACATATATATCCCTACGTTTTTTCTACAATATATTTTTTTCGATCATGATTAAGTAACATGAATTCTAAATTTCACCAACTTGAAACAAATTTACATTTTTACATTGTCCTCATGTAATAACTTTTCAATGTTTCTCTTTTTTTTCAAACAAAAACACATTTTACTAAAAATAACATTATTTTATTTATCAAAAAGTTGTGAAACACTCAATATATTTTTTTAAAAAAAATGAATAATCAAATAATTCACAGATTTCAACTTTTCTTCCCCAATAATATCAAATCCAACACCTTTGATTCTAAGGGATCCATCATTTCCAAAATTCATTGTCCCTTATTCAAAGTCTTTCAACTTCTTTATTAATTTCATGTATCTTATCATAGGAGAAGTAATCCCACTATCCAAGATCCTCAGTCTCTCTCCTTTTGTAGGTTTGAGAAAAAGACCACTATCCATGTTCCGTGGTAATTCATAAAATTTAGTATATGAGAATTGTTATAAACATCTTGATGTGTCATTAATGAAAAATACACCTTTGTGCAAGATTTAAATGTTTTATAATTTTTTTTCAAATGGGTTTTGAAGGATAGAAGTTATTCCAAACTTTGAAAACATCCTTACCAAATTTCACTAAAATATCCTTCTCATTTTTCATCATTTGGAAGAATTGAATCCCCCTAAAACATTTCCTTCTGTAATTTATGTTATGATTGTAATGTTTTTGGTTAATGACACACATATATGTCATATTCCATAATCCACCAGAATACCAACAGTACCAATAAAAATAATACTTTCTTTTATAACTTCTATACAGTCTGGAATTTTGAACATGTTTCTCATAAACTTTCATATCTTTCACATACGATATTTTTTAGTTCCAAAATTTCTATCATCTGATGAAATCTTATTTTTCAATTAATATATCTTTCCAATCTTATCTGAATTAGATGTAGTAAGTTTATTTCAGACTTAGAATATTTAGAATCTACTAAACGTCTATGTTTGTTTGTTTTAGGAACATACATGATTTTTTAGACATCTTATTCTTTGGAAAATGTTCAAATTTCTTTCCAATCATTGAACATAACTACTGATCCTTCTTAGTTTTTTATTTTCTAAAAATTCCAAAATCTTCAACAATCGAGTTCTTAAATATTTTAACTACCTACATCGATTAATTTTTTTTTTGGATAAGTTACAACTCATCTTCCTTTACCTTCATCTTTACTGTAGGAATTTCATTCTAATTATTTTCTTCTCAAGATACTTATTAAAAAAATCAATATACTAAAGTAACATAGATTTATCATAAGGAAGATATTATATGTTCTTTTCTATAAGACTTTATTTCATGAAATTCTTAATCTCTATTTCCTATCTTACAATATGTCTGACACAAACATTCTATTTATATTTTGATGTATTTATAATTTAGTTTCTCCATATTTAGAACTGCTACTTCCAAACTCTTCATTAGTAACTTTTGTAATGAAATAATATTTTTCTAGATACTTCATTAAAATTTTTATACTCAACTGAAATAACTTAATCTTCATCATCTTTAGAGAGAAATATTCTCCTTTTGGATTTGGAGAACTTTTTATCTTTTACCATGGCATAAGATTTTCATTTAACACCATGTTTCTTCTAAGATCTTTTTTTTCTTATATCATCTTCATAACTATATTCTTCTTCCTTTCATCGAAGAAAATTATCCACAATGTTTCTGAAATCTATATATCTAAAAAAATTTATGTTAAGTTTTCATTTATAATTTCTTGTACTTATTTTAACATTTTTAGAAAATAAAGAAACAAATTTTTCCAGATTGTAATATGAATAATTTTCAGATTCAAAATTTCCACCTTCTATATATTTTTGAATAATATTATAAATTACATTCATGGTATCCTAGTAAGATATACCTTGACAATTTTTTGTCATTAATAAATTTCTTCCTTATCATTTTATATGTAATGACCATACTATGAAGATCATCAACAAAATGATTTACATGGTCTCTATCTTCTAAAGATAAAACAATGGAATTAACTTATAAGGAAGAATTATTAAGATACATGGTATGTCTGGGAGAGGGGAAAAAAGGAAAGAAAACATGCAGATTTGGAGGCTCGAAACCAGGACCTCCTCAACTTACCACCATAGGTATAGTAGGGGTGGAACTACTGAAATGCGCCATATGGTGCAGGAAGAATTATTTAGATAGTAAAAAAAAATTCTTCTAACATCCACTCATAAAGAAATATTATTGTTCTAAAAATATCACTAACCCTTGTAAAGAAGTCACCTGACGATTCATAATTTACAATTTTTAAATCTTCATAATTCTTGGTCTAGATTTGATGCTTGTATTTCTTCACCCTTATATTGCCTTCATGAATTTTCATTAAATTTTCCCAGATATGTTTGGTTATAGCAACTCCCTTCGATATTAGAAACACACTTTTATAAAGTGATATGAGTAAATCATTATAATATCTTCCATCATTATCCATATCCTTGTTATCCATAGATGTTATAAGAACTTTTTCATCAAGAGGAGGAAATCCATTGGGAGCTACAACCAAAACATCATAACCAAGAGATATAAGATATAAAAAAAATTCTATCTTTCAAGATATAATATTTATTCTTGTTAAATACTGGAATCTCTTTACTATTCACACAATTCAAATTATCTATAATAATTTCCATTCAAAAGTGTCAGAAAATAATAAATGAAGGGAATATTGACTCGGATAGTACTTGTAATGGACCTACTAGGATGGATGTATCACTAAGATGGGGAGGGGGTGAATCACTGATAAATTTTTATGTAATTCTAACTCCCTTGTGTTAAAAAATTTTCCTCATATAAATGAATTACCAATTTTCTGAATTCATAACATTGATATATTCATAGGAACAGATGTATTTAAAATCTCCTCTTCTTAATAAGAGTTACTACGTCCTTAGGATGGTTTGTAAACGATAAAATAGAAAAATATCCACTAGAAAAAAATAATTTTGTGTGGATACAAAAAGTAGGTTATATCCTTACACTTATGTAGCGCTATGATCAATATAAACATGTGTGTTCTTATTCTAGCATGACTGATGTAAAAAAGGTTTGTGTAACATGTCATGAAACCATCACGAGTTGTTTAAAAATAAGTTATGATGACAAATTAACTTTTACTTATGATATTATTCAAAGAAAAACATATTAATTTACATACCTAGAAACAAGTAAAAAAATTTATAAACTTATTATGAAAACTATTCTTGATAGATCAATCTGATTCCTAATTCTAATTCATAAGCTCATCAAATTTATAAGAAAATAATACCCTAGTAAATATTCTAAACCACTTTATGGATTCCCCAAAAACCTGAACCTTATTTCTTGGACGGATTTGATAACTCTTTATTCTTATTATTAGGTCCATAAAACATCCTCAATAATTTTTAGTCTAGAAAAATCTTCTATCTTCCAAAAGATTCAACAATATATCTCTCTAATTCACACATAAATAGTAAATTACTAAGAAAGTACTATGTACTTCTTTATATTTATAAGAGTTCTAGAAATGGTTTGGGAAGGAATATGAAAATGTTTTCTTCTCAACAAAATTTTCCCAAAAAAGAATTTAACTAAAAATTTGACTTCATCTTTGACACCTTCAGTGCTTCTCAACATTTCTTGATTCTTCTAGAAACATATTAAATATTATCAAACCATAATCCATCTTCATTTTTTCTAACACTTATTTAGTATGGAACCATTTAATGTTCTAATTATGTTCTCATTATAATGAAAACACATGGTTACTCCAATTTACTATCCCAAATAAAAAAATATTGGAACTGAAGACTTCTCATTATGATGCTCTGTAATAGAAGAATGAAAAAACTTTGAAACTATTATGACTTAACATTAATGGAAATTTTTTATACTTTTATTTTATTTTATTTTTCTGTAAATATAATTTAAAATTATAAATATTTATGCATTTCCTTTAGAAAAACATTGAAAAAACTCTTGAAGACAATTTTTCTTATTTTCAATAGGTCAAAACTTCCTTAGACCACATCCATTGTCTTATTTGTGTTAGCATGCATCTGATTAATTAGTCTCTAATTAATTATAATATTTCATTTTCAAGGATAGTTTGATTACTCTTGGAAATATTAGAGAAAAAAAAGAGTTCTATTTTTCTATTGACCCCTCTGAGAATGAATCAAAAATTCTTTTTCCATGAAAAAAAAACCATCATGAATTTTCTATCTCTTTATCCAATTACAGGGAAAGTGAAAATTTGTTTTATGAAAATTTCTGAATAATTTTTTTCATTAATCTATCTGATAGGTCTCATAATATTATCAATCATCGGTCCCAACATTTCAAACTTTCTAACCCTTTCATTATCCAATAGATCAGTGACACACTGTATCTAATGGACCCGTAGAAATAATCAACTCTTTTTTTATAGAATTTTCAACCAATAATTGATCCTGTGAATTGTTTATTTTGATGAATCAGAATGTCCATTGAATCAATCAATCTGATTGATAAGCGTTATTGATCCAGAAAAAATTTCAGTTGAACACCTTCAAACTCCCCAACCTGTCTTCTTTCTTATTATATCACGACTTCTTTATGTCTTTGAGAACAAAAGGATCAGTATAGCATGATTTTACTTAAATGCAAAAGTTATGTGAATTTCCACACTACCATCACCTTTTATATTTCTATCCAAACCTCAATACAATTGGAATAAATTAGAATGACACGACCACATCTTCTCCCATTCATTGACAAATCTCACATCAAAAGTGTTTTAGATAACTTATGACATTTGAGAACTAATTGAATAGAAAATAATCCTCAAAATTAGTAAGGAGACATATATATTCTAATATAGCTCTTAATACTAATTGAAACCATATTTTAAGACATGAGATGTTTCGAAAAAAATATTTACATAAAAAACTTCTTCAAAACAGAAAACCCAAACTATTGAACCTTAAAATCAAAACTATGTCCAATATTCTAATTAAAAATCCCCCTTTCATTCCTATCATCTGATCACTAAAACATTCAAAGTGAAATGATTTTTTAATAATGAAAAAAAATAAAAATCAATTATCACAAAATTCATTTAGTAACATCTTCTAGCCAACTTAGTCCCAGTAATCCCCCCTTTTGAGTGTTTTGCAATCTAAGGTTGAAAAATCCCAAATATATTTAATATAATGAAATGGATCAAATGTAAAAAATTCAAAGACTATATGAGAAAAATCATTATAAGAAACATGAATCATTGACAGAATAACCATGATGACCCTATGTATTGAATTATGAAACTTTTTTCGCTTTCATACTTTCTTCCTATTCACAACATGATTTCTTCCTATAAAAAGTTTCCTACAAACTTCTCAACAAATTTTTAACATAGTTTATACATGTACAAGATGATTTCACATCTTACCCACATGTTCCCCTATATACAAGCTTCCTTAAAAGGTTTATCGCATATCATTGGATATATTTATGAAACATTTATACTTCTTTGACAATAATATCCAAAGACAATATTAGAGAGTGAAAAATACACATACCTCAAACATGAAGTTTAAGATGTTAAACAACCATGTTGAACCAAATTTTATAAAAATATATATTTGGTAATGGTTTTATGAAAATATAAGAAAATTATTTGGATATGAAAATATACTCTAGATTGAGTTCACTGTTTTGCACATCCTCTTTCATAAAATGATATTTTATATACAAATGTTTTGATTGATAATTTTTTACTGGGTTTCATGTAAGGTTGATAGAACTCTAATTATCACAACCCAAGATCAATGCTAACTACATTTCAACAAGTATATCTTCTAAATAAATCATCATCTACATCAGTTTTGTGGTAGCTTGAGTAGTAATAATATAATAATCATAAACTATTTTAATATTTAATTAATTTCATTCTTATTATGACAACTAATACAATATTTACCCAGAATGAAAACTCCACCAGATGTGGAGCTTCCATCATCAACACTTTCTTCCAAATCAACATAAGTGTAACCAAAAAATAAATTCATTTTGAGCTACAATACTATATTCCAAAATCTATTGTGCCTTTGATATATATGAAAAATTAGGTTTCCAATAAATATATCTGATTCTTTTGAATCAATTTTAAATATTTCACATAATGTAAAAGTATAAAAAATTTCTAGTCTTGAGGTGGTTAGATAATAAAAACATTCAATAAGTTTATGAAACTCTTTAGAGTCTACTTATTTTCCTTCTCAATATTTAGTCGAATTAGTTCCCAATGAAATTGGTGGGGAAACTTGTTTCATTTTTTCTATTCCAATTTTCTTAATATGTTCCTTTGAATTATTATATTGAGAATGAAATTTTTGTTCCTTATTTTGTGAGATTTTTAACCCAAGAAAGTATTTCAATTCTCCATGCACATACATATAAAATAAATATTTCATTTTTTACTTAAATATTTCATTGTTTCTTTATTTATTTACATCAATGATAATTTCATCAACATAAAAAATTACAATGAGGGAAATCTACATAATCTCTTTGATGTAAAAATCACTATAAACCTTACATCTCTCAAAACTCATCTTTCTTAAGTAAGTATCCAATTTGGACTACCATGCCCTATGATCTTATTTTATACCATACACGTCTTTCGTTATTTTTCACACATAACATTCATCCTTCCAAATAAAAAACCAACCGGTTTTTTCAACATAAACTTCTTCATCAAGTTCTCTATTCCGAAATGATAACTTCACACATATCTGAAAGTATTTATAATTTAATTGTGCAATAATAATAAGAAAGATTATAATTGATGTTATTACTTATAGTGGATAAAAATTCTCATCAAAATAAATACCTTCAATCATTGAGTTACCTTTTTACACTAATATTTATTTATTTCTTATCACTTAACTATTTTCATTAATCTAATTCCAGAAAACCAATGTTGTACCAATAACATTTTTATCATTTTTCTTATGTATGAGTTCCCAATTATAATTATTCTAAATCTGATCCAACTATTCATTCATAGCCTGAATCCATTTCAGATGCTCAAAATCATCATTCACATATTTTGGATCAAATTTTGAATACAATGATGTATGTGTAACAATATTTCATGTTCTTATTGTATGAACCATTTAATGCTGGTCATAAATCATGTTTAGAGCTTTAACATTCTTTCTCATTATAGGATGCAATATTATAAATTAATAGTTATCACTAAAAATATAAGAAATTGATTATTAAATCTATCTAATTTCATAATTGTTATCATCCTTATCATGTTTATTATTAACAATTCTTTTAACATCAGCATATTCCTCATTTTTACTTGATTGTGACACATCTTCCTCTACTTTTTCAAAAAAAAATTAACATAAACTGAATCACTAATCTTTCTATCTCTTCATTGAAAAATATATACCCTATTCTATACAAATCATAATAATGAAATATTCCATAATCACCTATCTAATCAAACATCCCAATGTTCCCACTTTTTTATTTATGTTGTAGGGGATCCCAAAAACTGTTTAGTGTTTAAAATATAGTGTTTTTTCATAAAACATTCCTATAGAGTCATAGAATAATTTGGCATTTAGAAACACAATTTTTGAATATAAATAGACATACACATAACTTTCCTCTAGAATTATGGATAAATACCTTGTTCTGGTAACATAGTACACCCCAATTCAACCAAAATTCTATTCCTCCACTCAGTGACACCATTTTGATGAGGTGTATATAGTGTACTAAATTCATGCCAAATTCCATGTTTATCAAGACAAGTTTTTTAACTCTTCAATATTGCAATAACCACCATTCAATGTTCAAAAAATATTCATAGAATGTGCACATTAATTCTCAGATCTTCTCTTGATAATATTAAACATATTTAGAGCTTCTCATTTATGTTTAAAATACCTAAAACAATTAATTTGATTAAAATCATCAATGAAAGAAATTATGTACTTACCTATGAATTTTTATTTTTCTCACCATCCCACAGATATCAGAATGTATAAGTTTTCAGTGTTGAGTTGAACAAATATCAACTTTTTCATGCACATAGTTTATTATATTCCCTTTACAAAAATAGAAAACACAATTCTTTTCTTCTTGAAATAATAGGAATATCTTAGAAAATATATCAATTTGACAAATTTGTCATGTTTCTCCGACACATATGTCCCATCCTCTTATTAAAAAATTGATTTTCACATATCATGTTTAGATAACATGAATTCCAAACGTCACTAACTTAGAAATATTTTCCATTCATATGTTCACCTTTTGTAACAACTTTTCCATGTTCTTCTATTTTCACAATAAAGCCACCATTTCTGAAAAAAACTTATTTAATTCATCACAAATTTGGGAAATAGTCAATAAATTGTGTTTCAAACCATCAAAAAATATATGCTTGTTGTATTTTAACATTTCTTCCCCAATAATAGTGTATCAAACACCTTTGATTATATTAAATTCATTATATATAAAAGTCACTTTTCCTTTTTTTAAGTCACTCACATTCTTCCAAAATTGAAAGCCTCCTATCATATGAGAAGGACACCCACTATCCAATATTTAGGCTCAATCTAATTTGGTTGATTTGATAGTTGTAAAAAAACAAGATATTTTTCTTTCCCTTTATATTTATTCACATATGGATTCTTGTAATTATTATAAAAATATTGACATGACAGTAAAAAAGGCACCATTTTTTAATATTTCTAGGTTGTTCAAATTTTTCACAAATACTTTCCAATTGTTGGAACCGATTATTAACTTTCAAAATATCATTATTAGTTTTCATTAAAACAAACTTCTCACATTTATTCCATTGAGATTATTGAATCCCCCTCAAACTTTTCCTTCTTTAATTTATCGGATAATTTTAATTTTTTTGTTAAAGGAACTCATATATTCCATTTTTAAAAATCTACCACAATATCAGCAATATCCATAGAAAAAATAAATTCATATTTAGCTTACATATTGTACAGAATTGGGAACATGTTTCTCCAAAAAATTATTATATTTCACATGAAAACTTTGTTTAATCCCATATATTTTGTCATCATCTGAAATCTTATTCTTATATTCATATTTCATTTGATAATTATCAGAATTTGAAGTTGTATAAATTTTTGTTTCAGACTCATATTTTTTTTGAAACTTATAAACTTCTAAAATTTATGGTTTTAGTCACATACATGTTATCAAACTTATTATTATTAGTAAAATTTTCAACATCAGTTAAATTTTTTGAAGGAAACTCTTGATTTTTCCCACATTTTCCCTTTCTATGACATTCAACAACTTCAGAGATAGATATTTTAAAACTTTTACCTTCTAAATTCTCTTTAAAATTATTTTTGGACAGGTTCAAAATATTATTTATTTTCCTTCAACATTACTTCACAAATTTTAATATGTTTCTTTTATTTCTCAAGAGATGTATCTATAAAATTATTATCTGAAATCAAATTAGATATCTCATCAGGATGGAATTTTTGATTTTTTACTATAGGAGTTTTTTCTATAATTTTTTGATCACTCCTTCATGTATTACAATCATTCTCAAACATTCATTGTATTCTATATATAGTTGAAATTATGACTCAGTTTATTCATATTCATAACCAATACTTCCATACTCTTCATCATTAACATTTATAATGAATTTATTTTCTCTAACCAAATTAGTAAAATTTTCAACCTTAACTTCATTGTCTTCATTTTCATCATCTTTATAAAATAAAGACAATCCTTTTGGATTTGGATAAATTTTTATCATATCCCTTGGAATAAGAGTTTATTCTATCACCATGTTTTTTAAGATATTATTTTCTTTATATTATCTTTTTTACTATCTTATTTATTATTTCTTTGAGGATAATTAGAAGCAAATATTTTGATAGATCAACATTCAAAACATTTCAAGGGAAGTTTTCATTTTGCATTTCCTGTATCTATTTTCACATTTTTAGAAAATAATGATTAAAATTCATCAATATTGTTAAATAACTCATTTTTATATTTACAATCACCATGTTATTCTCATTATTATTCAATAATATCTTTATAATTTCTTTTATTGGTAGCCTTAAATGACATTTCTCTATCAATATTTTTTTCCTTTCAAAAATTCATCCCTTCTCATTTCATAAGTAATGAGAGTAGTACTATTGTCATCCAGATATAGAGTTCCCAGGACTCCATCCCCAAAATATATAAATTTGGTATCAAACTTTTCCAGAATAATTATCATGATCTTTTTAATAATAGTGTAGTCTTCCAACATATCACCAAGACGTCCTATGAGGCTAACAATAACGTTAATGAATTCACCAAAATATTCATACTCACCCATTTTTTGATCTTCATAATTCAACCTCTAGATTTTTATCATGGATTTCTTCACCTTTTTATTTTCTTCATAAATGTTCATTAACTTTTAACAGACACATTTAGAGGTAGAAAATACCACCAATAATAGAAAATCACTTTCATAATGTGATGATAGAAAACCATTCTTAGGGATTCCATCATTCTTTAGATTATTCTTGTCTGCAAATATTATATGAACTATTTTATTAAGATGACGAAATCCTTTGGTAGCTACATCCAAAACATTATTACCATAATACAAAAGTTACTGAAACATTAAATCTTTAATGATATGATGGTTCTTTCCATAGAATACCAAAATCCCCTAACTAGTTTACACAATTGAGATAATCCATAACAAATTATCTTCAAAAGTTTTAGAAAAGAGTAAATAAAGGGAAAAATCACTTTGATACCACATCAAAAGGACTAAATAGGATTGATGTTTCACTAAGAGGGGGGAGGGGTAAAATAGTGATAATTTTTTCTTTATGCTAATTTTCTTATGTAACAAACTTCACATACAACTAAATAATTATCTCTTTTCTAAAAAAACATTCAAATATCTACATGAACACAATAATTTAAATGGTTAACTACTCATTGAGAGTATATATGTCCTTGAAATGGTTTTAAAATTATCCAATAATACACAATCCACAAGAGGAAAAATATTTTTTTTTGTGGACACAATAATTATGATAAACCCTTACACTTGTGTAACACTATGATCAATATAGTAGAGCATATGCTTCTTCTAGTACGAATGATTTCAAACATGTTTCAATAAAAATTTAATAAACCCTGACCAATTGGTTGAAAACAAGTTACTATGATGACTTATCAAATTCTATTTATTAGATTCCTCAAAAACATACTTCTTCACTTTCCAACTCATGAGAAGGTAGAAATATTCTTTCTAAAATTCGTATAAAAACTCTATCTAATGGATTATTCATATTCTAAAGTATGATTCATAATTCCATAAAATAGATAAGAAAATAATACTCAAGAAATAATTCTAAACCACTTCATACATTCCCTAAAAAACTGTGTTTGATTACTTGGTTAGATTCGATAACTCTTTATTCTTTTTCTTATATATGAAAACTGTTCATAGTATATCATAGTCCAAAATATTATTCTCTCTTAAGAAACATTTAGAGCTCTATATATCCTATTCACACATTAATAGTACAAGTTTAATAATGTAATATTTACATCCTAATATTTATAGAAGATCCAAAAGTGGTTTGAGAGTGAATTTAAAAATGTATTCCTCCTCAACCAGATTTACCTAAAAAGGAATTTTGTTTACATTTTGAAATCATCTTTAAGTACTTTAACACTTCTAAAATCATATAACATACTCTTGAAACTTATCAAATCATCTCAAAGCATCATACATCTTTGAATTTACTAACACTTATTCAATTTGATACCATTTGATATTCTAGTGTTGTTCTTGTTATGATGAAAACATAAGGTCACTCTGATTTTCCTAAACCAAATAAAAACATATAGGTATAGAAGAAATCACAATAAAATGGTTTATACTAGATAAACTACAAAACATTTATTTTTTCCTAAAAAAAGTTTGAAACATTTTTTATAATTCAATTGATTTTATTTTTTCATAAATATCATTATAAATTATATATATTCTTACATCCATTTCAAAACACTTTGACAAAACACTTAAAAACAATTTTCCTTCTCTTTAATTGTTTGAAAATTAATCATACCACATTAGAGGAAATATCAGTGTTATCCTACATCTGGTGAATAGGTCTCTGATTCATTCTGATAGATCAGTGTTTGGTCTATTCCGATAACTCTTGACCCACCTAAAAAATAAAAAACCGTTCTTTTTTCCTCACTTGAACCACTTGAGATTGAATCAAAAATTATTTTTCTTTGAAAAATAATCCACACTGAATTTTATTTTTCTTGATCCATTTTATTGTAAAAAAAATTATATGAAAATGGTTGAATGCATTGTTGTTATTTCTAAGTTTGGTCGGTCTATAAATTTTCTCATTCATCAAATCAAACAATTTAGAATTTCTTTCCCATTTTGCCTCCATAGGATCAGTTTCACATTGTGGTTTATAGACCTATGATAGTGGGGAATTTATTTATTTCTAGACATTCAAACTAAATATTGATCTTGTTATTTTTTTCATTTGATGGATTTAATATTCCAATGAATTGGTCTATTTGATGGATTGGTTTTAGTTATTTAACAAGACATTTACTTTAGCAGCTTAAAAACCCTCGCCATTATTCTTCCACATAATTATTATTGTATTATGACTTCTTCATGAGTTCGAGAGCATATGAATTAGTATTAAATATTATAATTTATATTTTAAGTTCTATGAATTCTTATCCTACCAACACCTTCTTTCTTTCTAACCAAACCTCAATCCAATTAGCACCACTTAGAAGTGATCAAACACGTTTTATAGCTTTCCATCAAAAATATTTCATCAAAAGTGTTTTAAAAATCTTATGATATTTGAGAGGAAATTGAATATAAAATCATCTTCATAATTATTATGGAGAAACACAAGCTCTAATAAACTTCTTCATATTGATTGAAACCTTATTTATGGACACTAGAGAGTCCAAAAAACTCTGTACATAGAAATATTCTTCAAAATAGAAAATCAAAACTAATAAAAAATATTATCAAAAATATGTATGATAAAATGATTATGATTTACCCTTTCACTCAAATATCCTGATAAACAAAACCAATAATGTGAAATTATTTTTTCGAAATGAACACAAAATAAAAAACAATCAGTAGAAACTTCTTTTCAGTAACTACTTCTATCCATATTGGTCCAAAAACTAAGGATATACATAATTATCATATATGATGTAATAATTATTTTTATAGAGGATAATTTTTATTTAACATTCATTCATTCCACACATTGAAAATTGAAAACAACATTCATATGTATGTATGACCTATATTCTTAATGTATGATGTAATTTATTTTTATATATTTATCCAGCATATATGACTCATAATATATATATAATTAATATATAATATTTCAACATAATTATTAAAAAATTATATATCATGAAACAATGATCTAATTATAAGGGCCGGTAATAAAAAACTAAAATTCTCAATAAAAAAACATAAAACACCCAGAAATGATGATTTTAATAAGTAATTATTAGTAAATGGGTATTAAAATGTTATCAGGGGATTATATATCATATTATATGTATGTATATGATTATTTAATAAAATTATAAAAAATATAAATATTTTATATAGGAGGTTAGAGCGATTTTGAATCAAGACAAACTTGAGTTAATGGATTTTTGTTACAATTTCATTATTTATTAGGATTGTTTATGATCATGTTTATGAAGAAGAAATTTAACAACCTTTTTCCCAATACTGAATATAATTTTATTCTCTTTTTGTTATTTTTTGGATATTACAAATTTTAATATCATTTTCCTCTTTTTAATAACTCAATAGACTGGATGTTTTTAAAGAAAACTAACTTTATCTCTCTCCTTGGTTGAGAATTATTTATCTTTCATATCCACGTTTTCTAAAAAAAATTTTAAGAGTGCTTTTCATATTCTCTTAAAAATATTAAATTCATTTTTACCAATGTTTTAATTTTTACAAAATGGTTTAAATGGAATTTATTTTAATTTTATGAATGAGGAAATTTTTATTTTTATGAAAAATGTGAAAGTAATATTTGTTTTAATGTACATTACATGAACAAAATTTCTCTCCACATTGATGGCTCATTACATTAAAGATTATTTTATAGGTTTTGAAGATTATTTTCAAAGAAATTTTTTCCATAAAATTTTATAATTTTTTAGATTTTGAAGAATTGGTTTCATTTTGAAAACAGTTTTTTCCTTAATAGAAATACCATGATATGTTTTAATGTAATTTTTACCTACGATAAAATCCTTTGATGATAGTTATGTTTTAATAGGGATATAGATAATCAATACCATCCTAATACTTTCTCTGGATATTTTATGATTATGATGATGAGTTGGTTATGAAACCTGAATGTCTTACATGTTTTATGTTATGATAAAATGTTGATATGTTTATGCAACCCATTTTCATTCCATCAGTTATGATATGATGAATGTTTTATAATATTTTAGAATAAATATATACATTTTTCATTTTGTAATGGTTCATATGATAAATATTTAGTGCATTGATGCATTGGATAAAGATAGATAGGTAATGTAATATTAAGGACTAGAATGGGGAGTGAACCCAATACACTAAGGGTCTTTTTCCATGGTGATAGTTTGGGGAGTAAACCATGAATAATTATATGATAGAATGTGGAGTGACAGAAATCAACTATGTTATTTTTGGAAGTGGACCTTGACTAAGGAAATGAATATCTTAATTTTTGTTTCTTCTATGAACTTATGTCATATTCCAATATTATTCTCTCGTGGATCATTTTATTTTATTCCATTATAATATTTTTCTTATGAATTTATAAGAATTATCCCATGACTCAAGATTATGATCTATGATATGCTAATTATGGATTTTAGATGTTAATCACATGTTCCCAAACCATTATTCTCATGTAATGTTTAAGTGATCATTTATATCTCCCTTTTTTACCATTGTTGAGCATCTAATATTTACCTTTATTTTATTTTCCTTTATCTAGGATATTATGAAAAGTTTTACGTATTTTTTTAATAATATTGATTGTTATGATTAAATAAGTAGATTATATTGGTACTTTATGAACCAGTTATTTATGTTTCTAAATTTCCAATGACACAAAACCATTATGGTTCTCGCATGGATTTTAATGTTATGAAATAAATATTTTTTGAATAAAATTGAAATTTATTTTTTGAAAATTATGGGTTGCATGTGTTTGTATCCTATCAAGGATTTATTTGATTCATAATTTAAGATGATAAAAATTTGTGAGAGATTCTAAGATAATAATATATATAAGATACTTTCCTAAGTTATAGTAAATAATGGATTTTTGTTTTATATTAAAAATATCAATGTTTGGATATTACAAGAAGATTTGGTATTCACATAGATTAATCTTATGGTAATAACATGAAAATTATATGGTCAAGTATATCTCAACCATCATATTGGGGCATTGTGAGAGTGACCTTACTACCCACCTAGTTTGACACTATTGAGAAATATTAATTAGATTAATTCAAATTTTCTTTACGAACCATTTTTAAGGATTGAATATATGATGAATATGAATAACGTAGGTTAAACAAAAGGTTTCATAGAATAAATCGAATTAATCTTGATTGAAACATCCTATAAATAATTTTTCATAATTATGTAGTTTCCCAATACAATTATTGTTTCTCACTTTAAGTTTTTTTGTTTTATTTAATGGATGAAATGAAAAAAAACCATGTAAATTATGAATATGATGGATAATGGAGTGATTTTCCTAATGAGAAACTAAATGAACTAGGATATGGAAGGTAACACATTGTGATTATTCAGAATCATCTATTGTGATTTAAGATTTTCAACATAAACTTAAGTGAGTTTCCTAATGCGTAAAATAAGAGGAAGATGGACTTTTAAGAATATTCATGTTGAAATGGAAATAAATGAAATAAATAATATTTTTCTTCCAATTAAGAATGTTTGAAGTATCACCTGATAGAAATTATCAAATGATAGGGAATATGTTTTGTGTGTGTAAAAAAGGCCATAGGGGAATAAAATGCTATTAAATTAAATTCCATATATATGGGGAACATGGGAATTATCCAAGTTAATGTCCTAATCCAAGAATAAAATCCTAGACTAAGGAAGGTACTATGTTATTTCGATCATTGAATTGGAATAATTATGGTTTTTATTTACTAGGATTTAATAATTATGTTATAGAAGTGTTTTATCAATGATAATTTTATTATAAAAACAATAAAACATATAATGATTTATTTAGTATTTTTTCATTAAATATTTAAATCATATGTTGAATAGTATCAATACCCAAATAAAAAATTTTGGTGGTAAAGTAATATTTTTTGAGAACACATGATTAATGGAAAATAATCCTTAATATGTTCCTAATGTTGATTTAATAATGTTTATTTAGTGTAAAGATATTATTGACCTTGATAAAGTAAACTTTATAGTATCTATGACATTGAAATTGGTTAGTGAATTTTTTTATGTGATTTAGGTCATATTTGAAGAATATTCTTGGTTTTTTTGATTTTTGGTTTATATTAAATATTCTACGATTTTATTTATATAAAAAAGGCATAGTTAATTTTTAGAAGTAGTGATTTTTTCATTAAGGTTTGATGGTGATTCATTTTTTTAATATTTCTTAAGAGAATATATGATCAAGGTATTCAGATGTTTGGTATATTAAAATTATGAGGTAATTTTTGTTTTATGGGGATAAATGTTAATGTTTATATTAAAAAAATACATGATCAGATCATTAAATTTTTTTGGCATTGGATTTGGTTAGAAATATTGTTTAGGTGTCTTGAGGTTAACTATTTATGGAATCGGTTAAGTTCAACTCTAGGTGTTATTATTGAGGTTTTAGAGAATAATGTTTAATATTTATCTATATTGGATAACTTATGGTAACAATTTTTTAAAGTAAATATTTATAGAAATATGATACACATTTTCATTCATTTATTGATATTATGATCAATTAAAATTAACTTTTATTGTTCTAGAAATGAAAATTTTATCTTGAATATTCGTTTCATGGAGGAAGAGATGAATTTGAAATTTATCAAAGAAGAATGAAATGATTAATTTTTCAGTGAATACTGAAAAGTATTGACTTTTCAAATACACTCAATTTTTAATTATATCATTTAATCTTAATGTAATGTTATATTTTGTCTTTGGTGTCAAAGATAAAAATTATAAATTTTATTTATAATAATATAATTTACTCCATTTGAGTTAGTAATATTCATGACCGTGATAAAAGATAATTGTCATGATTAATAATGCATTTTTCTAAAATCTATTTTTTATTGTGTTTTGTGAATGTATAATAAAATTTATTTCTTAAAATTTGATATATTAGTTAATAAAAATGGATAAAATATTCAGAATAATGAATTTTAGATGTGGTAAATATTTCTCTTTTATTTTTTCCATTATGAATAGTAATTTTGGTTAATACTTGTCACATCAATAATGGAAAAAATGATTAAAATAAGGTTAAAATCATGAGAAAAGTATCAAAATTAAACCGAAACGTTTATTTCTTTCATTTTATGAAAAACATTATTCTATATAAATAATTTTTTTTGAATATATGGCATTTTGGTTTCATTTTTCCTTGAAAATAAAATTTATATTATTTTAGGTAATCAAAATTCTAAAATGTCAATCTCTTGAATATAATAACTACAAATAATTTAAATAAGAATAAAAAGTGGAAAATTTAATTTATAATTTTTTATTTTAAATATGGATACATTTTAATTAACCTAGAGATTTATTTTTCATTTTTAATAAGTAAATAATTACCTAAAATTCCCACACAACAACAATATAGTTCTTTTGCAAGCTGTAGAAAATCAGGTAAATATTTTTTAAAATATTAAAACTAATATTTTTTGGGTGATTTTCTGTTTCCCAAAATTATTATAGATTAATATAATATATTATGGATGTTTTAATGTATTATATTCTTATTACATTACTATATTCATGTCTTCAAAATCAAATTAAATGAATGGTTTCAAAAATGAAAATAATGAAATTTTATTTTAAATAATAGTTTTTTAAATTATTTAAAAAACAAAAAAATATTTCTATAGGTATAGTAGGAAGAAAAATAAATTAAAATTTTAACCTATTTGTAACGCCCTAACCCCAGTTGCCCAGAGCCGGTGCATTACTTCGTAACATTGGCATAATCACAAAAGATCAAGTCTCGAAAGAACGATTAGTTTAGTAGCCTTGGAAACACTAAATACATTCATAAATGTTACATTACATCATAAAGTGAAAAACTATAATAAAAAAGTCTACATAGGCCACACTCATATCCTCTTTTGACTATCCCTGTAGGTCATTCATAAAATACTTCTTCACATCCTGGAAAATATTAAAACATTGAAAGGGGTGAGCTCAGATGCTCAGTAAGGATAACAATATTTCGGAAGCTTTCATAAATATACATTAACATTTAAGGCAATGTATAACTAAAACAAAAGCCTTTTTAAACTTGAACTTCATCATGATATGGAAAAAATAAAATTAAATAACGCCATTTACTTACTCACATGGATATTCTACTAGTCGAATAATCCCATGCAATATCAATAACCACTTTTATAATGATGGAATGCATAATGCCAGACTATCATAACCACGTAGCCAAGGCCTCGTGCCAATACCACAAATAAAATTTTGTCAAGGCCTCGTGCCAAGACACTAGTTTGTCTCATGAGACCTACCTATGTATCGAGGAGCTATAGCGGGATCCACCCGTCACTTATTATGTCCAATGCATTCCTCATATGAACAGGTTTAAACATATCATAAACCATAACATAATCGTATCACATAATACATGCATAAAGGAAACATAACATTTCCACATTTCAATCATAAGATATCAATACAACACATTGATATAATAAAAATTCTTTTAAAACCTTTTTCAATACCAAAATAAAAGAAAGTTAAAACTTTGTATTTATTTTTCATTAAAAAATGTGATGGCTTGTAGTGGAAGACGAAACACAAATAATGGTCATAGCGGTGGAGAAGTCGTTGTCACCTCATACGTAAGACAAAAACATTCCTTTTTTCATTTTGTAAAATGCTTTGTAAAAAAAGATTCCTTTTTGAATAAAAGTCAAAGTTCAAGGGGTTTATACACCGTATAAAAGAAAGTTGTGTATAAAACAAAATATGCCTCAATGAAAGGAGATTGAGATGAAGTTCATTATAAAGAACATTTTTAAAATGAAATAGATCTATTATGTGTATTAACTATAAGTACACATAAAGAAAGTACAAATACAAGATAGGACATCATAATATCATGACATAATTTGAAAGCAGGAGATTAACCCAAATAATGGAAATTGGGTTAAGAAGTTCCCTTACCTTGCATCCTGTCATGACTAGACCATTCTTTAACCTCCTGAATAATAAACTAGAGTTAATTTATAATTGCTTAAGAACATTTTTCAAGTTCATTATCCCTTTTATATCACTTGTTACCTTGTTATGAACATTATGTAATTATTTATGTTAATAACGGTCATTTTGTCGATCTTAGGTACTTGAGTCAAAAATAAAATTCTTATAATTACAAGTTGTTCATGTGGTGATATATCCATTATATCCAGAATTATATTCATGATATATATATCATATATCTCATATATATCCATTATATACATGCATTTATAATATTCCATAACGTTTAGAGGTAAGAAATGAAATGCACCATTCATGGAGACGGTAAGCCATACGTACGCATGAACGCTACTTTCATTTCTATTTCGTATTTAATGAAATCATAATGATATAAAGGTATATTATAATTCCATTATAATATCATATATAATATCATTTACTCCATCCTTTATACATCCCACATATGGTATTAACGATTCAAATCACTTTGAGGGGGCGGTAGTCTGCACTTCCTAAAATGAAAATATCACGTTATCAATAATGGAAACAATAAAGATATGAAATAAATGAAAAACACATAACCTTAAGTAAAACATAAACATATTATATATCATGTATAAATATAGTGACATCTTAATGTCCACCTTTGAAGGTGTTATATGAGTGTTGAACAAACATCGTTTCGTGAGACAGAAATTCGCCATCCACAGAAACAGTATGTTCTTTAACCATTAGATGTATGTGTGTGTATGTATAGCTCGAATACTTATTATAAAAACATCCTAGTATATTGAGTATACTGGTGTTGTTACAAAATAAATGAATAAAAATATTTTAGGTGGTTGGATAAGCAAAATAAAACAAAATAACATAAGTGAAGACATTACCTTAAAATCCGGTAACTCTTTTTGATTTGAGCCAAAGGCTTCTTTGAGAAGTCTTCTGCCAAAATTGAGGCTTCTAGGAGCAAAGGAGGGAAGTTTGGAGAGTATTTGGGTAGAGGTTGTCCAAGCCAAAAGGCTTTTAAAGTGTGTATAAGCTGGTAGAGGTGGGGTCCTTTTATAAGTGGAGAGGAGGGGCACTCTTGGAAAGTAATGAAATGTTACTTTATTATATAATTATTTTCGGATTTTAAAGGTCCCACAAATATATAATTCTAGGATAAGGTGATACGGGTTCTAAATATACTCATCCAATAAGTTTTTGACAAGTGTAAGCCTTGGAATTTACATTATCTTTTCATTTTATTTAAATCGTTAATTAATGAGGTAATCACTGCATCATCATGGTGTCATAAATAATTTAATTTATATAATGTCTAAAAATTATAAAACAAATATCATGATGTAGGAAATCTTTTTAGATTTCTAATGAATATTTATAGTCAAAACTATGACTTGTATAGCCCCATTTAAAAATTGTTTTAGTAAAACAACTTATGTTTGTGACATTTTTATTTTAACTTTAAATAAAATTTATTTATGTCATTTTCCTACAAAAGTGGATCCATGGGGTCCCCAAGTTGACCCATGGATTTTAGTGGTCGTCCATGACACATCCAATAGTTTTAGGACAAGTTTAATGCTATTTTCATATTTTTATAATATCATTTTTACCTTAAATTTTACTAATTACCTTTAATCGCGATTAATTAAACTTAAAAGATACTATTCAGCAAAAAATTATTTTAATCCCATTGAACTAAATTTTACTTCCTAATGAAAACCATGTATGTCAAAATTTTGAAAATAAAATCACAGAAGTGGTAATGTTTCATTTAAACGAAAAATCATTTTTTTAACAACCACTTAGTGGTTTCACTATTCATAAAAAATTGAGGTTTTTCAGAATAATGCCAAAATTTCACCCTAAGCTATAATTGATATTCCGAATTAAAAAATGAAGTCTATTTTAAAAAATTAGATACATATAAGTTGCATTAATTAATTTTATAATTAATTCCCGTTGTCACAACAAATAGCGTGTTTTTAAGAAACGATATATATCAAAAGATTGACAATTGTTTATGTCCAATTTCAAAGTAAATTAATTCTAATGAACACCATTGGATAAAACGGTAAAAATATATTATAATTATACTTTAAAACCACTAAATAGTATAATATATCACTATAAATTATTTTGATCAAAAAAGTTGTTTTAAGTATTTTTCACTATTCATAAAAAAATGGAAGTTCTCAGAAAATTAAAAAAAATTCAACTTAGGGTAATTTCTATATTACGAATACAAAAATGAAGTCCATATTGAAATATAAGATTTCCATAATTTTAAAAAGTGGGTATTACTATTCATAATGGCTACTTTGATTAGTCGCGGTGTGTTAGAACTCGAACTTGCGTACAATGCAAGCTATTGAATTATTGAAAGAGAAGCGTATCGTGGAAGCTCAGGGAGTTACATTATACCCTCCATAAATAAATTGCGTCCTCGCAATTTGAAAGTTTTCTATGAATATAAAAGGTTGAAAATAGAAAATACCTTTGTAGAAAAACCCACATCGGAAATAGGGTTAATAAAAATATAACTTTAAAAGATAGAAAGATAAGTACAAAGGTCACCCGAGATAGCCCATACTAGGATTCTATGGAAATATGGATATATAAGAAAAACAAACCATCAAGGTCTGATGGAGAGTCATAGAAAACTTGATTAGGAGAAAGTTAACCATAAGAAAATCACAAACTTGTGATTGGTTAAATAGTCATTGAATCCCCAGTTGGAAAAGTTAACTGGCAACGTTTTTTTAAGTTACCTTTTACAAAGTTAAGGAATTTATTTAGGAGATTTACTAAGAATGTAAGGGAATATACATACTTTTCATGTAGACTTTCATTATTTAATAAATTTTTACCAAAAACCCATCTTTCACTCTAAAAGGTAATAGAACTCAAAAATATTCTATTTATCCTAATGGTATAAGGTTCCAAATATTAACACATACCATTTAGATTAGTAAAACTATTTTGTAATAACCATGGACTTCCTGTAGGCCAGTGGTAGGTAATAAAGGCCTGTTGCACTATGGTTGTGGGTTCGATTCCCGAAGCTTTGTCCGACGTGATGGGTTTTACTCCACCCTACGGGTTGTCCTTTTCCTAAAACTATAGTATTATAATATTCCAAAAATAATCTTCAGAAATGTTTTAACCTTAAACAATACTATCCAAGGTTCAACTTAATCCATTCCAACCTTAATAGTTATCCAAAATACCTCTGTCCAGACTTTCTCTAAAAGGTCTCTAAATTCCAAAATCAATTGTAACATCATATTCCCCAAACATATTAAAGTATATCTTTTTGTCACATACTAAAAATAAGATTACCTTCATCATATTAAAACCTTACTGAAACAACAATTAATGTAGTACAATACTTATATATATTACATTATTCTTATAACCAAAATATAATCCTTGAGTCCAAAAGAACCAATACATAAATTATTCCACTTCAACTATAGTAATAGCATATGATTGGCCTTCATCCCTTGGCCTTTTTTGAGGTAAGTTTCCCTGATTCTTAGGAAATTCATTTTCATAATGCCCCATTTCCCTACAATTTTAGCATTCACCATTGATAGCCTCTTTCTTTCCCTTGCAATCACGTGCCCGGTGACCTTTCCCCCACATTTATAACAAAATCCCATTCCTTTTAGGCAAGTACTTGGGTGATTATTCCCACAATTATCGCATAATGGAAAATCCTTCTTTCCCTTTTTCCCTTTATCTATCTCTTGTTCCACCATTCTCTTCTTCTCTTGCTTTACTTTATTGTCATAAGATTTAGAGAATTCCTTTTCTGTCTTGATAGCACATGAGACAATATCTTCGTATGACGAGAAGGATTATGAGACTAAGGCTAGATGGAGAAATGGTTTTAACCCATCAAAGAAATGATCAATCTTACCTCTTGGGTTACATATATAATCTGCAGCATACCTCGCTAACCTTGTAAAGTTGATCTCATACTTTGCGACATTCTCATCCTCCTTTTGTCTCAGACTCAGAAATTGCCTTTCCATATCTGCTCGATGGTCACAAGGAAAGTATTTTTCTAAGAAAAGATCTTTGAACTCCATCCATTCTTTATTCGATACGTCATCATCTTCCTTTGTGTTTTGAATTAGAAACCACCACTGATCGGCATCTCCAGTGAGGCAGTAAACTGCCATGACAACCTTCTCCCTTTCGCTACTCCCCAAGGCATGGAATATTTTCTCTAAGGAGTTTATCCATTCCTTAGCTACTAATGGATTTGTACCCCCATTAAATGTTGGCGGTTGTTGCCTCATGAAGCAGTCTAACATTGATCCTCCACGTTGTGGATCAGGGTGATCCATATGAGTAAGGTTATAATTCATAACCAGAGTGAGTTGTCCCAGTATGGTAATAAGTTGATCAGCACCAGTTGTATCTCCAGATCCACAATAATTATCTTGAGAAGGAGTGCAATCCCTACACGGAGTGTATGCATTGATATGGTTTCCATTCCTTCCACTAGGCGCCATTTCTAAACAATGGAATAAACTAGATTAGTTTATGAATCAAAATACATAATTCCATTATTGTAAAATACTTAACATAAATTGAACTATTTATGGATATAATCCATAAAAATGTTTTCTTTGAGGAAGTATATACTCATAACCCTTCATAGTGGTTTGTAAAGAAAATGAGAATTATCCTAAGAATATCCCCCGGGAGTGTCGTAACCAAGAGTGCAGCAAGGCCCGTTGTCATGCACCAGTTCCCATTCGAGTCTAGCTCAAAGTGGTGTTTTTGGGTTTTACCCCTATGTACATCTGTGCCAGAACCGCCTCTACCTGCTCGTATCCAGACAGGGATGTATTGCTCGGAAAACTCACAACATCTCTACAATACCAAAATTCTAGTAAGTTATTCTATACTAATCCTCAAAGTCGATCTTCGGGCTATGTGATCTAATCAGAGTTTATCTAAATTTAGCTTCCATGTTTAGTACTAAACTGCCTCTGATACCAACTGTAACACCCCGAACCCAGTTGCCCAGAGTCGGTGCATTACTTCATAACAATGGCATGATCACAAAAGATCAAGTCTCGAAAGACCGATTAGTTTAGTAGCCTTGGAAACACTAGATACTTTCATAGATGTTACATTACATAATAAAGTGAAAAACTACAACAACAAAGTCTCCATAGTCCACACTCATATCCTCTTCTGACTATCCTTGCAGGTCATTCATAAAATACTATTTCACATCCTGGAAAATATTAAAACATTGAATGGGGTGAGCTCAGATGCTCAGTAAGGATAACAATATTGCGGAAGCTTTCATAAATATACATTAACATTTAAGGCAATGTATAACTAAAACAAAAGACTTTTTAAACATTAACTTCAGCATGATATGGAAAAAATAAAATTAAATAACACCGTTTACTTAATCACATTGAAATTCTACTAGTCGAATAATCCCATGCAATATCAATAACCACTTTCATAATGATGGAATGTATAATGCCAGACTATCATAACCACGTAGCCAAGGCCTCGTTCCAAGACCACAAATAAGATTTTGTCAAGGCCTCATGACAAGACAATAGTTTGTCTCATGAGACCTACCGATGCATCGAGGAGCTATAGCAGGCTCCACCCGTCACTTATTAAGTCCAATTCATTCCTCATATGAACAGGTTTAAACATATCATAAACCATAACATAATCGTATCACATAAAACATGCATAAAGGAAACATAAAATTTCCACATTTCAATCACAAGATATCAATACAACACATTGATATAATAAAAATGCTTTCAAAACCATTTTCAAAACCAAAATAAAAGAATGTTAAAACTTTGTATTTATTTTTCATTAAAAAAAAGTGATAGCTTGTAGAGGAATCCGAAACACAAATAATGGTCACGGCGGTAGAGAAGTCATTGTCGCCGAATACGTAAGACAAAAACATTCCTTTTTTCATTTAGTAAAATTCTTTGTAAAAAATGATTCCTTTTTGAATAAAAGTCAAAGTCAAAGGGGTTTATACACCGTATAAGAGAAAGTTGTGTATAAAACAAAATATGCCTCAATGAAAGGAGATTGAGATGAAGTTCATTACAAAGATCATTTTTTAAATAAAATTGATATATTATGTGTATTAACTATAAGTACACATAAAGAAAGTACAAATACAAGAGAGGACATAATAATATCATGACATAATTTGAAAGTAGGAGATTAACCCAAAGAATGGAAATTGGGTTAAGAAGTTCCCTTAACTTGCGTCCTGTCTTGACTCGACCATTATTTAACCTCTTGAATAATAAACTAAAGTTAATTTATAATTTCTTAAGAACATTTTTCAAGTTAATTATCCATTTTATATGACTTATTACCATGTTATGACCATTATGTAATTATTTAAGTTAATATCGGTCATTTTGTCGATCTTAGGTACTTGAGTCAAAAATAAAATTCATATAATTACAAGTTGTTCATGTGGTGATATATCCATTATATCCAGAATTATATTCATGATATAGATATCATATATCTAATATATATCCAGTATATACATGCATTTATAATATTCTATAACGTTTAGAGGTAAGAAATGAAATGCACCGTTCATGGAGACGGTAAGCCGTACGTACGCATGAACGCTACTTTCATTTCTATTTCGTATTTAATGAAATCATAATGATATAAAGGTATATTATAATTGAATTATAATATCATATATAATATCATTTACTCCATCCTTTATACATCCCACATATGGTATTAACGATTTAAATCACTTTGAGGGGGCGGTAGTCCGCACTTCCTAAAATGAAAATATCACGTTTACCCATAATGGAAACAATAAAGATATGACATAAATGAAAAATACATAACCTTAAGTAAAACATAAACATATTATATATCATGTATAAATATAGTGACATCTTAATGGCCACCTTTGAAGGTTTTATATGAGTGTTGAACAATCATCATTTCGTGAGGCAGAAATTCGCCATCCACAGAAACAGTATGTTCTTTAACCATTAGATGTAGGTGTGTGTATGTGTATCTCAGAATAATTCTTATAAAAAAATCCTAGTATATTGAGAATACTGTTTTTGTTACAAAATAAATGAATAAAAGGATTTACGTGGTTGGATAAGAAAAATAAAAAAAAAATAACATAAGTGAAGACATTACCTTAAAATCGGGCAACTCTTTTTGATTTGAGACAAAGGCTTCCTTGGGAAAACTTCTCCACAAAGGGAGGCTTCTAGGAGCAAGAGAGGGAAGTTGGGAGAGTATTTGGGTAGAGGTTGGCCGAGCCAAAAGGCTTTGAAAGTGTGAATAAGGTGGTAGAGGTGGGGTCCTTTTATATGTGGAGAGGAGGGGAACTCTTGGAAAGTAATGAAATGTTACTTTATTATATAATGAGTTTCGGATTGTAAATGTCCCATACTTATATAATTTGAGGATAAGGTTATAGGGGTTCTAAATCTACTAATCCAATACGTTTTTGACAAGTGTAAGCCATGTATTTTACATTATCTTTTTATTTTATTTAAATCATTAATTAATGAGGTAATCGCTGCATCATCATGGTGTCATAAATAATTTAACTTCTTTAATGTCTAAAAAATATAAAAAAAATATCATGATGTAGGAAATCTTTTTAGATTTTTAATTAATATTTTTAGTAAAAAATATGACTTGTATAACCCCATTTAAAAATTGTTTTAGTAAAACAACTTATGTTTGTGACATTTTTATTTTAACTTTAAGTAAAAGTTATTTATGTCATTTTCATACCAAAGTGGCTCCATGGGGTCCCCAAGTTGACCCATGGATTTTCTTAGTCTTCCATGACACATCCAATAGTGTAAGGAAAAGTGTAAAGCTATTATCATATTTTTATAATATCATTTTTACCTTAAAGATTACTAATTATCTTTAATCGCGATTAATTAATCATAAAAGTTACTATTCACCAAAAAATTATTTTAATCCCATTGAACCACATTTTACTTATTAATGACAACCATGTATGTCGGATTTTTGAAAATCAAATCACAAAAGTGGTAATGTTTCATTTAAACAAAAAATCAGTTTTTTAACTACCACTTAGTGGTTTCACTATTCATCAAAAATTGAAGTTTTTCAGAACAAAGCCAAAATTTCACCCTAAGCTATAATTGATATTCCGAATTCAAAAATGATGTCTATTTTAAAAAATTCTGAACATATAAGTTGCATTAATTAATTTTATAATTAATTCCCGCTGTCACAACAAATAGCTTGTTTTTAAGAAATGATCTATATCAAAAGATTGACAATTGTTTATGTCCAATTGAAAAGTAAATTAATTCTAATGAAAACCATTGGATAAAATGGTAAAAATATATTATAATTATACTTTAAAACCACTCAATAGTATAATTTATCACTATAAATTATTTTGATCAAAAAGTTGTTTTATGTATTTTTCATCATTTATAAAAAAATGGATGTTCCTAGAAAATTACAAAAAATTCAACTTAGGATAATTTCGATATTACAAATACAAAAACAAAGTCCATATTGAAATATAATATTTCCATAATTTTAAAAAGTGTGTATTACTATTCATAAGAGCTACTTTGATTAGTCGCGGTGTGTTAGAACTTGAAGTTGCGTACAATGCAAGCTATTGCATTATTGAAAGAGAAGTGTATCGTGGAAGCTCGGGGTGTTACACTATTTACATTTATGATCTAATTGTTAACATATATGTAAAATTTTGACCCCTTAATATTGATAAAGTATTTGAAATTAATTTGATAAAGGGGTTAAACCAAAAGATAATATTTAAAATTAAACAAAATTCTCTATAAATTAAATTTTATTATTATATTTAGACCTTATCCTCTTTTTATTTGAATATATGGCCATTTTTATGGATTTGGATTTAGAATTATTTTATAATATTTTATTCTTCTAATATATTCTAAGTGTTTCCTCTCCCACACTTATAAAATAATACCCCCATTTCTCTAATATAGACAACGTTTACCAATATATCTCCACAAAACCCAACCCAATTATATTATAAACGTTTTTATACACCATTTATAGGTTATGGTATTCTTAAAACACCATTACATTTTTCATTATGATCCGATGTAAAGGATGCCTACGAAAGTGAAAGAAATCATCTTACCCGATCTATTTTAATTTATTTTTATTATTATTCATCTAAATATATAGTATTTATCATAAAATTAGAAATTTAGTGTCATAAATATAATTAAATGTTATTGTGATTAGGTAACCCCCAATTTCCACCCTATATTTCATTAAATGGGAAGTGAAAGTATCACCCCTGTGTATGTGTGGACTACCGCCTCCACATAGAAATAATATTAATTTTTTATCACCATATTTCATGGTTGATTATTATTATGGATTTAAATTTTATACATTTTATTTATGAAATATTTTTTTTATTTTTCAATTATTATATAATATCTATCTTCTTATCTTCCTATCTTTGGAAAATGATAATATCACTTGTGTGTAAGTTTGGACTACCACTTCCACAAACGAATGTAATTAATGTTTTATTTATAATTTACATGAATAATAACAAGGATAGAAATAATGAATATATATGGTATATATTAAATAAGATTTAGTTTTTAAATTTTAATTTTTAATTACATTTTTCAATTCTTTCATTTAAAAGTGAAAACAATGTTCATGTGTAAGTGCGGCCTACCATATCGATGAGTTGTGTAATTCAATTTTATTTCTCCATATTTTATATATAAATATATAAATATATATATTTAATATATATAAATATTGAATATATATGATATTTATATCATTATTAAAATTTTAGAAATTATGGAATAATTATCAATGGTCTAGAATAAGAAGTACAAAACCAAAATTCTCATGAATAATTTAAAATTCAACATCAAGAAATGATGATTTTAACAGAGAATTATTAATAAATTGGTGTTGAAATGTTATAATTCGATCATATATAGAATTATAATAATGTAAATTATTCTTTTATAAAAGTTAAATAATGTAAAATTTATTATAAATGAGGATTGATTGATTTATAAGAATGTTAAACTTTAGGGAAGGGATTTATGTTACAATCTCATTGTTTTTTAGGATTGTTTATAATCATGTTTTGGATGACGAAATTTTATGAAATATCACTAAATAGTAACATTAATATTCCTCTCCTCTATTTTTTATGGGAGTTACATGTTTTATTTTCATTTTACTCTCTTTAGGAATGTAAGATTATAAAATAATGTTTTTCATATAAGAGGACATATTTTCTCTATTTCAAAAAAAATGCTTTTTATTTTATATACATGTTTCAAAAAAATCATTCTGTTTTTTAATATTATATTAAGATTGTTTAAATTCCTTTTTATCCATTACTGAATTTTATAAAATATGTTAAAATAAATATTCATATGGTTTTATAAATGAGTTTCTTTTTAATTTTAATAGAAAATGTGAATAGAATCATTATTTTGACATACATGGCATGAACAGAATTTCCTAACATCATGACCACTAAATTATTTTAATATTAGATTATTGGGGTTAAAGTCACTTTTCAAAGAATATTTCTTCCATAATATTATATAATTCATTATATTTTAATGAAGTGATTTCAATTTGAAAATGGAATTTTCCTCAAGAAATATTCCATGTGATCTTTTAAGGAAATTTTTATTAAAGATAACATCCTTTAATTTTAATTATGTTTTAAAAATTAATATGATGTAATTAGTCAATCTTTATTATTTTTTATTTATTATAATGATAATTTGATGATTATGAAACTCTTTTATTTTCAACAGGTTAAGTTATGATAAAATATTTCAATGTTTATGAAAACTATTTCCTTTCCACTAGTTATGATATGATGCTTGTTTTATGATCTTATGATGTAGATACGTATGATTTCAATTATGTGATCGGTGGTCCCATTATCATATATCCATCCAAATAATTGGTTAAAGATGAATATCTCATGAGATAATAATGACTGTTAGAGGGAGTGAACCCAGTAGAGTAAGAGACTTTGTACACATTGATAGTTTGGGAGCAAAGCCTGACTAATGATAAGATTGAATGAGGATACATCCCAATCCATTTTTATAGTATTGGAAGATATACTTAAAAAAGGAATTGAATTTATAATATTACGTGTATTCCAAAAACATATGTATTATGCAAATATTTTTCCATCACGAATCATGCTATTTCATTCCATTATTTTTAATGTCTTATGAACTAACATGATATAGGTCATGAATCAATATTATGATCTATGATATATAGGGTATGATTTTAAAAAGTTTTTCTCCTGATATCATACCTAGATTCATTGTTTATGTTTAATTTATTATTGATATCTCTCTTGTTTACCCCTAAAAAGATTCAAATCTCACCCTTTATTAGGTATTCTTTTCCCCAATATATGTATAAATGATTTAAATAATTTGTTTTTAATAAGGGTTATAGATGTGAATAAAAATAAGAGAAAATATTGATATTTTATGAACTAGATGTTTAATTATCCATTTTTCCATAGACCCTAATACATTATGGGTCTAGTGTGAATCACAATGTAATGAAATGAATAATCATCTGATAAAATGTAATATTTTCAATGAAAATTACATATCACAATTTATGGTATTAGATCATTGTTTAGTAATCTTTCAAATGTAATATGAGAATTTATTATTTAATGGTAAATAAAGGATTGTGGTTTTCCAAGAAAAACATCACAATTTAGATACTAAAAGTGGATTTGGTATTGGAAAATATTTTTCTAGGGTTAATAACCCCCACAAGAGTTGGTCGAGTATATCTTTTCCATCATACTAGTGTATGGTGAGGCTCTCCTTACTATTTACATTTTCTGAAACTCCCAGGGTTATAATATTAGGTTAATTAACATTTATTTTATGAACAATTATAAATAATTTTAATAGATGATGAATATTAATAGCCTAGGTTAACCCAAAGACGTCATAGATATAATATATGGTTTCATGATTTAGACATCCTATAAATCGTTTTTTTATTATGTGGTTTACCACCATGTTTTTTATTTCATACACTATGTTTTTTAGTATCATTAAATGGTTGTAATCTAAAGGAAATATGTTAATGATGAATGTGAAGGACAATGGAATGATTATCCCCTTGAAACACTATAAGAAATAGTATTTGGAAGGCGTGATCTTACGATTATTACAAATCACATGTCGTGATATATGAGTAGCAATGTAGACTCTAGTGAGTTTCCAAATTCATCAATTAAAAGGAATATAAAATTTTATTAATGATCATGTGGTAATGACCATAAATGAAATAGAGTCCAATTTTCGTCCTGTCAAGAATGTGGGTGGGAGCACCCAAAAGAATGTCTCAAAGGAAGTGGAATATAATTTCTATGTGGAAACAAAGATTATAGAACAATAAATCACTATTTAATTCAATATATTATGTATGTGGAACCTTGGAATTATCCAAGTAAATGTCTTAATCCAAGGGTTAAATCCTAGATAATGTAACGTTCTATGAAATATCAATCTTTGAAGTTGAATGATTAAAGTTTTTATATAATGGGATTGAAAAATTATATATTAGAATTATTTTGTCAATGATATTCGGGTTATAATAATCATGAAAAATATAATTATTATTATATAGTTGTTTTTATTTCAGCATTTAAAAGTATATGTTTAATGGTACAGATAGCCAAGATTAGTGATTTTGTGGAAAGTTGATATTTTAAAAAAACAGATGATTAATGTAAAGATAACCCTTAATATGTAATTTATGAAAATTTAATAATGTTTAGTTAGGATAAAGGGATTAATAACCTTGATATGGTAAAAGGGATAGTATTGATGACATTGAAATTGGTTAGTGATTTACTGACATAGTGATTTTGGTCCTCTGAAGACGTTTATTTCATTTTTGGTTTTATTAAATATATACAATAGTATATTATTTTATTTATAGAATAAGGATTGATTCAAATTTTGGAAGAAATTATATTTTCATTTATGTTTTATGGTTATTCATGTTATTAGTATGTTTTGATATGAAATATGATCATGGTATTCACATGGTTGTTACATAAAATTATGAGATACTTAATGTTTTTGGGGGATATATGTTAATATTGATCATTAAAAAATATCATGTTAAAATAATTAAAACATTTAGGTTTTTAATTTGGTCAAAAATAATTGGGAAGATTCATAATGATTATTCTTTAAAGAATAGATAAAGTTACTCTATGGGTGTTATTAATGAGGTTTTAGAGAATAATGTGTTATATATATATATATATTGGATAACTTATACTAATAATTTTTATTTTTGTAACTATTTATAGAAATAAGGAATAAACATTCTTTCTTTTAAGGATATTATGATCTATTAAAATTTTATTTTAACACACTAGGCATGAAAAACTATTCATGAATAATCATTCCATGGAGTAAGAGATGAAGTGAAAATTGATCGAAGTTCAACAAAATGATGAAATTATTCTTAGGAAGTAAAAATAAATCTTGTAAGTGAATTTAATTCTATACTATATTATTATAGTAAAATATTACCTCAAATTTAAGAAAACAATCTTGAAATAAAAAAATTATCCTTTTACCTTTATTTTTTTTGAATTGATAGTCTTTTCAACCCTCACTTATTTATGGTTTTATAGTCATTAAATTTCTCAGAACCATGTTCTATATTACTATATATTAGTCCTTATACATTATTTTTCTCCTCCTTGTATACATTTTAACTTACCAATAATGTTCTTATTATATGGGAACCTGATTATCTATCATTTTTGGCACACATTATGTTTCCCACTTCAACTTTTTAGAGGGTGATTTATTACCCCTCTATACGATGTGGGTTTTTGAAAATACTGTTTTGAACTATTTAAACTTTTATGGATTAGATTAAATTATGATGGAATAAATTATTTAATGGTGTTGGGATGTGACACTCCAAGAATCTAATTTAATGTAATAATAATATTAATAGATTTCTTAACACACAAAGTGGATCTTTATGAAAATTGGGATATATTATAAACAAATATAATTTAAAATTTTACCATTATTACGTAACCATTGAATTCGTTCCCATTAATACGAGTGAAAATATTATTAAATTAATTTAAAATGGACCTAGTTAATACAAAATTGGTTATCAATTCTTAGGAAATAAGAACTCATTTTATAATGCTATTATTTTATGATTCAAAAATACATTTTCTTCAAAAATGAATTTTATTTCATTTTGAAAATTGAAGATAAAATTAATTACTTATACTTTTAAAAGTTTTATTTTATAAAATTAAAATAATTGTTGAAAATAATTTTTTCAAAATAAAATTTTTGTTCAAATTTCTGATTTTTATGAAATAATTGATTTTTTTAATCATTAGGGAAAATACATAATTTTCACATACTCTCATTTATTTACCTTAAATAATGTAAATAAAGAGTCTTATATAATTTTTATTTGAATATAAAGTGACATAAAATCCATTTTATAGAAAATAATTCAATTAATTACTTTTGATCCATCAATATTCAGGATTTTTATATAAGTTAATTTTTATTCTTAAAAATGCATTTTTTAAAAATTCATTTTTTACGCTTTATGAATTTAAAATAAAATTGATATATTAAACATATAGAGATTAAATCATGAAAAATTAATAACATATTTTGAATAATGAAGTTCAAATTTTGTAAATAGATCCCTTTTATTTTTTTTCATTGTGAATATTAACTATGGTAATTATTTGTCGCATTGGTAAGGGTAAAATGCGTAAAACATGGACGAAACCATTATATAAGTTTAAAAATCAACCCAAAACATGCCTTTATTCCATTTTATGGAATAAATTAAACAATATAGATATAAAAATTTAATATATGTTATTTCAGAGCCATTTTACCTTGATAAAGAAATTTATATTATTTCAAGAGAAGAAAATTTCAGAATGCCACTCTCTTGAATTTAATAAATATAAATTTTTTACGTGAGAAGAAAAATAAGATATGTTTGGTTATAAATGTTTATTTGAAATATAAATTTATTTTTTAGGATGTTAATTTATTTTTAAAATTTATTGATGAAATAATTACTTTAAATGCCTACAATACACTGACATAATTCTTGTTGAAGCTGTTGAAAAATAATGAAAATGTTTTTAACACTCTAAAAGTAATATTTTTTTATGTGAATTATAGTGCCCCAAAGTTTTATAGATGAATTTAATATATTTAGGATGTGTGAATGGTTTAAATTAGAATTAAATTACAATCTTCATGTTTTTAAAGTCAAATTAAATTAATATTTTTATAAATGTCATTAATGATATTTTATGTAAAATAATATTTTATTAAATTATTTCAATATAAAAAAATTAAAGAGGATATTCAGGATTATAAATGGATTAATATTTCAACCCTTTTAAATTTTTAATCAAATTTTAACTTATAAGTAAAAGTATAACCATTTAATTTTGAAAAATTATATACCAATGTTTTAGTTAGAATCATTTAACGAATGGGTTAAACACAAAGATAATGTTTAAAATGACAAAAACACCTGTCTAAATTTATTCTTAGTATGATATATCGGCATAATCATATTTTTTTATCCTTATGGACATTTTTAATATTTTTTATTAAGAATTAATATATTTTTTTTTTATTTTATGAAATTTTAAGTGTATCTTCTCCCACACTTATAAAAGGACACACCTTTTCTGTTTTTTACATAACATTAAGATAAGCATCTCAACAAAAACCTAAACAATTACCTATAAACATATGTATCCATTAATTATAGTTTCTTTTATTCATAAAATACATTTTCAGTGGTCTTTCATAAAGGATCTAAAAGAGTCCCACCAAAGAAGGGGTAATCATTTTACCTGAACTCTTTTAATTTATTTATTATTCTAAATCATCTAAATCTATGTTATTTATCCTAATATAATAAATTAAGTGTCCTAAATATAATTAAAGGTTATTATGATTATAGAACCACCAATATACACCCTCTATTATATCAAATGGTATGTGAATTGTTCACATGTACATAGATGTGAACAACTGCCTCCATGTTGCGGTATAATTAATTTTCCATCATTGTATTTCATGGATTGTATTTTTGATGGGTTTAATTTTTATACCCTAAATTTATGGAATAATTACCCTTATTGAATTAAAATTCATTATCTACCTTCTTATTATCCCATCCATTGGGAAATGATGGGGTTGCTTGTGCATAGCTGGGGACTACCACCTCCATGAAGCGATGTGATTCATTTTTTACCAACTTACATGGATCATAATAATTATGGATTTAATTAATATAGATGATATATATATATATATATATGATATTATAATGGGTCTATAAAGATTAATTCTGTATTTACCATTCTTTCAATCCATCCGTCGAAAAGTGATAATAGTGTTCAAGCATACTCACGACATACTATCACTATGAATAGTGTATTTCATTTCTCTATCTCTATATCTTATAAATTGACATATTTATATATAAAATGAATATATATGACATTGATATAAAGACTAAAATTCTGTAGATGATGTAACCATGATCAAAGTTCATGTACCAGAAATATCGATCAAACATTTTCATGAAAAATGAAACAATAAAAACCTGCAAATGAAGATTTTAATATTAATTAATTAATAAATGGGTGTTAAAATATTATAATTTGATAATATATGGTATTATAAGTATATAATTTATTCTGGTATAAAAGGGTAATAAATATAAGTTTTTTATAAATTAGGATAGATCACTTTCGAAGCAAGTTAAAAATGATGTGAGGGATTTATGTTACAATCTCATTGTTTATTAGAATGGTTTTTGATCACATTTTTTATGATTAAATTTTATAAAATATCTACCAATATTCTCTTGAATTTTCTTATCATCTAGTTATTTCTATATATAATATGTTATCTTTTCATTTTATACTCTTTATGAACTCAGGAGACTCAAATAATGTTTTTAAAGAAAAAAACATTATTTCTCTGTTTTATCCAAATTAGTTTTTCTACCATATATTTTTTTGAAAACTCAATAATGTTTTTAATATTATCAAAATATTTTTAAATTAATTTTTACAAGTGATTTAATTTTAAAAAAATTTCTAAATTGAATATTCTAGACATTTTTCTAATGAGATACTTTTGATTTTTTTACCAAAAATGTGAAATGAATATTTATTTTCACATACAAGACATGAACTAAAATTTCCTCCATTATGGTGAAAAAATTAATTCAAGAATACTTTAAAATTGTAAACTTTAATTTTCAAATAAAATGTTTTCCATGATATTTTGGAAATTTTTATATATTTATGAATTGATTTTAATGTGAAAAACAACATATTTTCACTAGAAATATCCCAAGTGTTAATTCAAAGAAATTTTCATCTATTATAACATCCATTGATGTTACTAAGGGATTACCAGGGTTACGATCCAATGAAACCATATTCATTATTTCTTGAGATGTTTTGTGATTATGATGATGATATGTTTATGAAATCCATTTATATTCAATGATTTTTTTAGGAAGAAATATTGATGTGTGTATGAAACCCATTTTATATGCCTCAGTTCTGATATGTCAAATGTTTTATGATCTTATTAAACACATATGAATAATTATCATTATGTAATGGGTGGGCCCAGAATTATGTACCCCACAATTTCACTGTGTAAATATGGAAATATCGTGACATAATAAGGAAAAAAATGAGAAGTGAATCCATTTTAGTAAAAGGTTTTTTTACTATAAAAATATTTGGAGTATACCTTGAATATTGATATGATGGAATGAAGAATGAATCCAATATACTATGATAATCAGGGATGTGATAATTCACTAATTAAATTATTTTTCAATTATTATGTTAATGCTATAAAATTTGTTCTTATGAAAATGTTATGCTCTCATGGATCAAGTTCTTTTATTACATTTTTATTCATGTTTTATGAACTTCCATTATTTATTCCATGAATAAAGATTATTACCTATGATATGCAGGGTATAGTTTTCAATTGATAATCAAATTTTCTAATACCATTATGTTCATGTTATGTTTCATTGATCATTGATATCTCTATTTTTTAACTTATTGATCATCCAAGCTTACCATTTATTTTGTTTAGTTTTCCCTACGATAAGAAGAAACATTTTATATAGGATGTATCTAAGAAATGTTCTAGTTATGAAGTATTATGTGGTAAAAGATGTATATCTTTTATTAATGATATTTTTATGTATAAAATATTTCAATTATAATAAAAAATTATAGTTCTATCATAGATCGTAATATTATATAATGAATTTTAATTTAATAGGATAATATATTTATGTATGAAATGTGTGGGTTACTATAAGAAAACTTACGTGTAAGTGATATGACCCATTTTGTAAGACCTGGGGATTTCACAAGAGTAGACATCATATAGACACCTCACTAATGGATTATAAATATCGGAACACCATTTAAAATGTGTTGTGGGATTACAAATAATTAAAGGTCCATAGTATGGTTGCCTAACTATTTTCTATTTATAACTTGGCATATAATTTTGAATTACTCATAATGGATAGACCCTAGGGATGAGTAGTTGAGGATTATGTATAGATAACTCATATATCTATCCACCTAATGTCTATTGATGAATATAAAGGAAAGGGTTACTAAAATCACATGGAATATGTTATAGTGATAATGAATTAAGTTTTATTATATAGTGGACTATGATATGGATATATATCACATTAAGTGGACTAGTGAGGATAACATGAAAAATGGGTATTTGGTATAGGAATTAGGATCTAGTAGAGTTTTAATTTTTTTACTTAAACTATTTAATAAGGGAATAAATGTTTTTATCACCATACAGTTCCAATTTGTTTTGGAGAACCACATAGGGAATCACTCTCATATGATGATCAATCAACATTATAAAAAGATGACATGATTCATGGGGAGAATCATGGGATGAATTTCACAATCACGTGTCTCATGTTATCATGGATGAGGCCCAAGTAGGTTACTCCCCATTACGTGGGACACTGAAATAATGTTTCATAAGAATGAGACTCAAGAAAAGTTGTTCTAAGGTATAAGACATGGGTGAATTAGTTCCTAGATATTTACCCAAGGAAAATAGATGTCCTAAATATATTTTTTGGATAATTGGATAAAATATGTTAGTACATGGGGTTATTATCACCCTGGTGTGGAGTATTGGTGAATTATCTCTTTAGTTTTAATGGATATTCAATGTATTATCCTAACATGATGGTTGGGTGTAGTATAACCCCGATATAAATGGAACAATGATGTGTCACCTGTGTGTTGGTTGAAAAAGTATTAAGGCACCCTAGTGGGCCCTTGGGGGTTTTCAATCACATGGGGATCTTCTATAGTACTAACATGCTAGCTATGGGATCTGGAAAATTAGCATTGTCCCTCCCCCAATTTATAATGAAATTTCCAAGATGTTCCATATTTATATGGATTAATGGATAAAACATAAAATGATGTGATTAATAATTAATTATTTCGTTATTCTATGATTTTGACATATAAAGTCAATTTGAAGTAGAGGAGGTAGGGTTGGATGTATGAAGTAGTTCCACGATCCTCTTGGCTTCTAAATTTATCCCTACATAACATAATAAAATGGGATGCTTGGGGTTTAACAACCTATGATTTTAGACCACTCAAATTAATATTAACTTCAATATCTTATGTCACACATAACACCAAATGCATGAAACAACAACTTAAAACAAAAAATGATATACTAAAATGAAATGAATAATATAATCATTAGTAGAGAAAAAGATGGTAATGAATTAAAATAATTACTTATTATTATTTTTTTGATTAATATTTGAAAAAATATGCCTTTTGAAGGATGATTTAAAAATTTATATTATTTTTATATCGAAAAATAAATTGATCATAGTTAAAATTTTATTGCAATAGTAAATATTTATATTTGTGAACTAATATATTGACATTCAAAAATTAATAAATTTAAAATAAATAAATTTAAAACACTGGAAGCTAAAAGTCATTATTCTTAAAATTCATTTTTCATTATGTATTATACATTCATTTAAGAGTTATATTTATAAATTTTAGACATTTAATTTGAAAATATTAAATTTATATTTAAATTAAATAAATCAAGATTAGTTTATGATGAATTTTTGAGATAATTCTAAAATAACTAATTTTTAGGAGAATAGTTAAAAAATAATGATTTTGCTAATACAGTAACATTAATGAAATTTTTACAATAAATTAATGATTTATAATTTTTTGAAATAGTTTACCAGTAAAAATATATCTTTAAAAAATAATATTTTTAATTTATTAAACCCATTTGTAGTATTTTGGATAATTAAGAAATAATTCCCACTAAAAGAAGTTTTTATTTTCTTATATGAAAACTTAATTTTCATCTCTTGTAGAAATTAAATCTACTAAAATTTACTTAATATTTGTTAAAAAATGATATTATTATTTGATAAGTTCAAACTAATTTTTGGGAATAAAAGTATGATTCAAATTGTTAATGGTAGTGACGATGATAATGGTTAAACTGTTATTTTTTAAGAATTATTTAATTAGTATTATCAAAAACTTATCAAATAAAAAAAGTTTTAATATTATAATATGTTGTTGTAATTTTTTATCTTATATTTAAATATATTAACACACATTAAAATAGTAATTGTTACTAAATAATATTAAGTACACTTAATGGTGATAACATAATCTCTTCTATGATTTTTTTTAAATATTTTAGATGTTTTAATTTAAAAATTGATCTTATCATATTTATAATTTCAATTAATTTATATGAACATTAAATTGAGGTTCACCAACTTTAAATTTTCGAATGAGGGTTACCTTATATTATTAATAATATATAAATTACATGGGTAAAAAGAATATGCTAATGTAAAAAAATGGTGAAACGTAAAAATAAAGAAGATAAAGGATTGAAAAATATTTAAAAAATATGTTAAAATTAGTGGAAGAGGTTTTATAGACCTAATATCATAAAAAATTCATTATTTCTCACTTTTGGAATCATTTAACTATTAATAGTTTCATTCTATTAGTGAATAATAATGAGTGTTCACAAAAGTTCTATTTTATTCACTTATAAATTGATATCACATCCACCATCTCAGTGTTACACATATCCATTGAAATTTCCATGAATCCATGACCAATTTTCCTCTACTATAATTCCATTTGATTACCTAAATCACCTTTTCACCATAATTTATCCTAATCCATTAATTTCATAGGAGGATTTCATGAGAATGTTCAAGGTCCCAACGTACGTATTACTCAGTCTTTATCCGTTATTATTAAATTTTCTCTTCAAAAACAACATTATTTACAGAAATATAATGAAACTAGTATCATTATTATTATAAAGTGTTATTATATTAATGGAAAACCCATATTTATTCCTATCCATTCCGTAATAAAAACAAAATAACATTGATCAAGAGTACGTACGAACTACTTCCCCACAAAGTAGTATCTTCCATTTTCACCACAAAATATTATCATAGGTTATATGGATGAAAATGAAGAATAAGTTTTAACTATATAATAGAATTATTATCATTATGTTTTAAATTATAAAAAACCTTTCTTCCAACCCATTCGTTTGGAAATAAAAACATTTACCATGTGTTTGAAGGACTACTGACTCCACAAAATAATATTTTTTCATGTTCCATATATATTTTCCATTATTTTTCCAAACATTTTAAAATATTATTCAAAAACTTAAAAAACAAAATTGTATCATTATTATTCTATAATAATTATATTATGTCAAAATATATAATTTCATAACCATTCTCACCCATCGAATTATAGTATGTTCATATCTTTGTCAGTCTGACCAACTACTTGAATAATGATATACAAAAAATATCATGGATGACTATATGAACATAAATATTAAAATTATTATAATTTATTAAGAAGATATTTGTTGTTTTATGGTCATATAATAGTTATACCAAGTATTTAACTTATTATTAAAAAATCTTTTCTAATCGCTAAAATTATCTAAATAATTTGACACCAGAAACATTTAAAACAAATTATGGAATATGATAATATATTTATAAATAAAAATTGGTTATATATTCTAGTACCTTAAATAATCATGGAATTATTATCTTTTCATCAAAGAATTAATAAAAAAACTGGCATCATAAATCATGCACGCAATAAAAAAATCTACTAAAACCTAACAGTAAAAATACTTTATATCTAAGTCATATTATAAAAATAAATCAACATAAATGAAGTATATAAATGTTAATATATATGAATAAGGTTACCACATAAAATATTATGATATTTATAAAAGGGTCTTAGATTGAATTTAACTATGATGGAATGTAAGGTAAGAGTTTCTTTGTCTCTTTTATAAATTCCACAAGACATGTTTTATATTTCATGCTCTAATTTATTTTATATAGTGTATTAATTTTATAATTTATTTCATTCATGTAAATTATATTCCATTTGAAGATATTTTAATTACCTTTTCATGATCTCACTGTCAATATATTTTTATTCTTAGAATACTAATATAATTTGGATTTTTTCACCAATCTCATCTTTAAATATAGATTTCATTTGAAGGATAACTTTTTAGGGAGTTTGTCTAATTTCATATTTGAAAATCATATGATTTTATTATATATCCATACATGGGGGTTTACATTTCTAATAACTATTTTATTTCACCCCTTGGATCATTTTCACTCATTGTGAGGATTTTGAGACTACCTCTTCTTTTTTGTTGAAATCATTCTCTTACATGACCACATTCATTAGATTATTTTATGAATGTAATTATATATACCTAAATAATTTATTAAGGTATAATTTATACTATATGATATTATTTTAAAAATTAATGAAATTTTTAACATTTTTGTATGGGTAATTTTAATCAATGTTTTAAATTTTTTTATTTATTTTTTCATGTAAACACGTCATTGCACCATTTTTGCCTTTTTTATGAAAAATCCCATTTATTATTTCATGTTTTCTAAAGAAAATTATTATTTTTCTAGTTTTATTAAATATTTATACTTATATTAATGTTTTCAAAAAGGTTTTGATTTTTTCTCAATTCTAATGTGATTTACCAATGCTCTTAAAAATTGTTTGTCATATAACTTGAAACCCATTGAAATATCCATTCCTTGATCAATAATATTGTTAAAATGATAAAATTAAACTTATTTATTTTGATTAAATATGAAATGTAAATTTATATTAGGGTATTTTTATATGGACATGACCTTAAAGCTTACATAATATTGAATTATATGAATAACTCATATTGACGATATTTTTAGGATTAGAGTTTTATAGAATTAGGGAATAAATATTACATATCAAAATACTAAAAAATACACACTTATACATAGTTTCCAGTTTTTTACAAAACATGAACTCTTGACAAAAAGACTCATGTCTAGTTCTAGGTTTTTAGACAACATGAATTTTCCTTGATCTCATCCCTGTCCCTAATCTTCTTTATGTCCGATGAAAATCATTTAAAAAAACTTGGGATGAGAATAAAAAGCTCAGCAACGTATACACAAAGAATGAAAACTAGTAGTTTGTCAAAACAAAAAGTAAACCATGAATAATTTAACACAAGAAATACTTTTCACTTTTATGAAGTAGTAAATACTCTTCACTGAATAAATTATCATTTCTTACCCTTTTGTAACCAAACGATTACCATAAAACCCATATAAATAACACATCACATATAAAGGTAAATTGGGACATAAACATACTTAAATCGAATAACCATATGGTCGACTTACACACATATCACTAAATTGAATATCCATACGACCGACTTCAAAACCCAATGCATTGGAGTTTATAATTTAACCACCCATCCTAGTTTCCACGGCACCACCCATCATATGGTTTATCATGTAACCACCCTTAAAATGTCCAAGTACCATCACAACACATAAAATATTTCAAATATAAACATTTCACTAATAACATTTCATTTGAAGTCACAAGAAGAAATTTCAAGATATACAAATAATAAATCCATTTTCAAAAAACATTTAAAAAGAGATTTTTGGATCCAAGTGTCCCGTACCACTTTGAATATTTTAATGGAATTATAATTTCCAAACAATAATATCCATATAATTAAATAATGAAAACCATATTTAAATCACGGACATTAAATATAAATATTTATAATAATAATTCTTTAAAACATTTAAAATGATATTTTATTTAAAGAGTTTTTAACCAAATGAGAGACTCTTGAATACAAATAATTGAGGAATATAATTTAATCAGAACATTATAATTTCATGATAATAAAGGTATTCGTGATATAATATGTCATAGGATAGTATATACACCATATAAGAGTGAATTGGTGCATAACAATAATGAAGTCTCAATGAAAATGTAAATTGAGATGAAATCCCTTATAAAGATGGTATCATTAAATTAAGGATAAATAAATCTCATAATTATGTGTGAAAAATATAAATACTCTAAATATAAGTGGATATTAATTGTAAAACAATCATAGGTAATTCACACATATTCATTCAATAAGTACAAGTTGAACCCACAGAATCGAAATTGGGTTTAGAAGTTCCCTTGTAAAAATTCGACAGCCTAACGACGTCACCTTAAAATTCATAAAATGAGTTTATAAGACAAAAAATGGTATCTCATCACTTGTAAAAAAATTTAAATCAATAAGGATATATAATAACATATCCCAACATAATAAGATGTAAATTAAAAGACACAACAAAAAGAAGTCTTTTAAAAATAGGAGGGTGAAAGGTTCCGATACCAATTTGTAACTAACAAAACATATGCCACATGAAAGAAGGATCATACAATGGAGATGTAAATACTCATAAATTAAAGTATATTACAAAAATAGTATAATACATGGTAGTACATACACCACACCAAAGGAAATACTGGCAATTATAACATGAATCTTACGAAAATAAAAAGTGAGATGAAACCCTTTACCACATTGTAATCAACTAAGTCATATGAAAAAAGTTAATAAACACCAAATTAATCACATAATAACATGTATATAATGAGAATCATTATAATATATATCAAATGTAAGTACACAATACATTACATGCAATGAATAAGAGGCGAATAATGGAAATCTCATGGAATTAAAAGTGAGATAAGAAAATCCCTTACCTCGTGTCTGACTTGAGTCGATCGTTCTCTAATATCCTGGATAAAAAATAATGTTAATTAATACTTTATTGAGATACTTTCTCATGTTTATCATTCCTTTTACCATGTTATAAACATTATGTAGTAATTTAAGTTAATGATGTTCGTTTTGTCGATATTTGGTACTTGAGTCAAAAATGGACTTCTTATAATTACATGTTGTTCATGTTCTCAAAGGTTCATTATATCCAGAATGACATTCATGATTTGGATATAATATATATCATATATATCTAGCATATACATGTATTTATAATAGTACATAACATTTAGAGGAAAGAAATGAAATGCACCATTCATGGAGAGAGCAAGCCGTACGTACGGATGAATGCTACTTCTATTTCTATGGAATTAAAACATAATGATACATAGTAGTATTATAATTACAGTATTGTATCATATATAATATCATCAAATATATTCTTTATATGTACCACATATGGTATTAATGAGTCATATCACTTTGAGGGGGTGTTAGTCTGCACTTCCTCAAATGAAATTATCATGTTTACCCATAATGGAAACCATAAAGGTTTGATTTAAATGGAAAATACAGAAGCATAAAGAAAACATAAACATAATATATATCATATATAAATACAGTTTCATCATAATGGACACCATGATAGGCGAAATAGATAATTGAACAATCATCATTTAGTGGGGTGTTAGTTTTCCATCCACATAAACATTATGTTCTTCATCCATTAGATGGAGGTTTGTGTAAGTATAGTTAGAATAATTATCATAAAAACATACTAGTATATTGAGGATAATGGTTTTGTTACAAAATAAAGTAATAAAAAGAGTTTAGGGGGTTGGAGAAGTAAAATAAAAGAAAACAAGTTAGGAGAAACTATTACCTTTAATTTGGGTAACTTCCTTTGTTTGAACCAAAATGACTTCTTGAAGTGACTTATGCCTAATGTAAGGATTCTAGGAAAAGTATAGGGATGTAGGGAGCTTAATTGGGAAGAGGTTGGATGATCCAAAAGGCCTGATAGGTGTGAGGAATTAGTTAAAAGTGGTCTCATTTTATAAGTGGGAGGAGGGGATCTTTAGAAAAGTGTGAAAACATTATTTTATTATAAAAATATATTTGGTTTAAAAAGGTTAAAAAATAATAAAACTCAAAGATAAGATGAATCATATTCAAAATAAAATCATCCAATAATAATTGGATATGTTTTGGATAAAATTTTAATCATTGTAATCTTATTTATTTAAATGATTTATTAATGTTGTAAATAATGTATCATTATTATGTCATAAATAATTTAATTTATTTGTAGTCTAAAAATTATAAAAAAACTACCATGATGTAGGAAATCTTTTTATATTTAAAATTAATATTTATAGTCTAAAAAATAACTTACATAACACCTTATAAAAATTAATATACTAAAAGATATTTGTTTTTGTCATTTTTTCATTTACTTTAAGTTAATTAATGTAAATTGTCATTATCACTTCCAAGTGGCTCAATGGGGTCCCAAAATCGACCCAAAGATGCACATGGTCGTAAATGACTCAACCAATAATGTTTGGACAAGTGTTAATGTAATTTTTAATTATTATAATATTCATTGTACCTTGAATTACTTTATTTACCTTTAACCACAGTAAATAAAAGTCAAAAGTTACTATTCACCATAAATTATTTTCAACTTATTGAACTAAATTTTACTTACTAATAACAACCATGTATGTTGGAATATCTAAATTCAACTCACAGAAGTGGTAAATTCATTTTACTGAAAAATTCATTTTTTTAACTACTACTAAGTGGTTTCACTATTCATCAAAAAATGATGTTTTTCCAAAAAATAACAAAAATTAATCCTAAGATATATTTGATATTCCAAATTCAAATATGATGTCTATTTTACCAAATTATAAACATAGAAGTTGCATTAATTATTTTAAAATTAATTCCCATTGTTAAAACAAATAGCGTGTTTTTAAGAAACAATAACTATCAAAAGATTGACACTTTTATATGTCCAATTTCAAAGTAAAATTAATTCCAATGGCCAAAATTGGATGAAATTGTAAAAATATATTATAATTACAATTTAAAACCAATTAAAAAGATAACATAACTATATAAATAAATTACTTTAAAAGAGACTTTTGAATTAAAATACAAAATTTTTACTATTAATTAAAAAATGAACTTTATCCGAAAAATACCAAAAAATTACCCAAAGTAAAATTTGATGTCCCCATTCTAAAGAAGGATTTTATTTGGTCAATTATAATTTATTATAGTGACCAAAACAATATTTAAAGAGGGTTCACCATTAAAAGGCGGTAAATTGACATTTTAATGTAAATTATGCTTAAAATTAGATTCATTCATATTTTAAGCCTCTAACTTTTATTGGATAAATTTAGATATATTAAAAAACATTTATAATCATATTATAGTTTGTTTTTTAATTCCCTCCAATAAAAACCTAGGAGTTAAGTACCATTTTAAATAATAATATTATATTATTAGTGTGCAACATAAGATTTCAAAGAAACATGTTGTTGCGTATCGGGTACGCTGTCGAACATAGAAACCCATTTAAAGTAAAATTAATATTTAATTCAAAAATATTAATAAATAGGAAAATGTAGTATTATTCATTTATCCATGTTGTTGCATCCTTCCCCCCTTTTGGGAATTGCATCCTCGCAATTTTAAAATTTGGCTCGGGAACTTCATTAAAAACCCTACATCGAAAAAAGAGTCAATAAAACTACCACTTTAAAATAAGGGAAGAGAGGTTCAAAGGTTAACCTAGACAACAGATACTAGGATTCCATGAAAAAATGGATATGGAGGAGAAAAAAAAACCCTCATGTTCTTATGGAGAGTGACAAAAAACATGTTTAGGAGAAAGTTAACCCCCAGAAAATCACAAACTTTGGATGGGTTAAATAGTCTTTGATTCCCTAGTAGGAAAAGATAACAGACAAGGTTTTTGTTCTAAGTTACTTTTAATTGCGAAATTTATTTATTAGATTAACTACAAACATAAGGAAATATACATACTTGTCATGCAGAAATTCATATTTTACTAGATTTCTAACATAAACTCATATTTTCTCCAAACGATGAGTATTCAGGATGATTTGTTTTCACATTAAGAGTGTTATAATAAACTTTGAGAGAATCACATAATCCAAAAAATATGAAATATATATTTCCCGTGTCTTTAAACCTTAACCAGAACCAAAATGGTTAGCACCAGATCAGATAATCCCCAAAATGGATAATCTTTTAAAAAAAGAAAAACTACTCTTAATCTCATAATTTTTTCAAACAAAACTCAAAGTTCAACAAAGACCTTTTAATAAAAAACTGTCCATAAAATTCTTTAAAGTAATCCAAAATAATATTGAAACCCAAATCTCAAAAGGATCTAATCACATAGACTTCCAATATAAATCCTAACATTTATCTCAAAATAACATCAGTTACTCTTAATGTCTCATATTGAAAAGTAATTAACCTAATCACATATCCTTTATGATAGGTTAATAATTTCCATATATAACCCAAAACCAACTTATTATTGATTCATAAAATAATCTAACTAAAAATAATTAGTCATACTAACCAGGGACTTCCCATAGTCCTGTGGTAGGCAATAAATATGAGTCACACTTTGGTTGTGGGTTCGATTCCCGCAGCTTTGTCTGACGCGATGTGTTATCACATGGTCCGTGTGTTGTCCTTTTTTCAAAAACTATATAATTTTATATCATTCCAAAAAGGAGATAAATTTATCAAAAATAACCATAACAAGTCTTAACCCCTAAGGTTTTCTAATAAATTTCATTTTGCATCGCAAAAATGTATTAACCTATAATTTCCTAAAATTCAAGGATCATATAAACCCAAATGGTTCTTTATAACTATATCCACTAAAGAAAAGATAATTATTCCTTGAATAAAATTTTCATATATCAAACATCAGGGTTACACATACTATAAAAATTCTTCTAATGTAATTCACATCATCAAAAGTTCCTTAATACTTTTAAGTATTTCACCATCCTAAAATCTACCATAACACTTGAATCCCATATATATTGAAATATTACTCACTCAACATTATTCAAGATCCATTAACCACCCCTTTCAAAATTATTCTGAAATACTTTTTTCTTAAAAAAATCACAAATCATATCTTAAGATTCAATAATTTCAAAACATAAGTTAAGAAATAATGCATAGCTTTCATTGGTCATTGTCAGTTTCTTCATTCTCAATCGAAATGGCATTAGGCATTGGTAAACAAATATTTGTATGATCCTGGTGATCCCATTCCTGAAACTTATTCATAGGACATGTGTTTGTATAATGACCATGCACAACACATTTAAAACATTCAATCGATCCCTCAGAAAGAACTTCTTTCCCTTTCCTAGAGTCAACTGGATGATTCCTTTTTCCATGGTAGGTTATTGCTTTATGACCTTCATTTCCACATCTATAGCATATTCCTGTCCCTTTGAAACATTTTCCTAGGTGTTTCTTTCCACATCCTTGACACATATGTTTTTTTAACATACATACCTTTATGATTATTACCTGAACTTCCATGGGGATTTGTATCTCGCATATACGATGCCTTATAAAAATCACCAAGGTTCAAGTTTTCAATCATGAATACAGATAGTTAGTTAAAAATAATCACAAGAGTTCTCATTACAGCTCCCATTTCATTCAGTTGCTCATTCAGAAAACCGTCATAGTTTTATTCACATCCATTGTATCATTGATGCCTGCTAGATCCAACCATTGACTAAGACCAGAAAGGTAAGGGTGAGTATATCAGTAAAATCATCATATAATATCTTATGAGGAGGATAAATACTAACATATACTTATTCATGTTATCATAAACTCATTCACCTTATCTAAAATAAATATGAATCTTTCTAAATTCCTAACCATTATGGTAATATTACTTATGATTAAAGAATACCCTATCCTCTAAAGTTATCTAAACCGACCTCTTATACCAACTATAAGGACCCTACCTTAAACCTTACAAAATATTGAATTATATAAATAATTCACATTGATGATTTTTTAAGGATTAGAGTTTTAGATAATTAGGGAATAACTATTAAATATCAAAAGATTACAAAGTAGAAACTTCTACACAATTTCCATTTTTTTACAAAACATTAACTCTTGAGAAAATGAGTCATGTCTAGTTCCAGTATTTTACACAACATAACTTTTCTTTGATCACATCCTTGACCTTAATATTATTTATTTCCTCTGAAAAACATTTCAAAAACTTGGGATGAGCATAAAAAACTCAGTAAGGGATACACAAATAAGGAAAACTGTTAGTTTGTCAAAACAACAAGAAAACCATGAATACTTTAACATAAGTAATACTTTTCACTTTTATGAAGTAGTAAATACTCTTCACTGAATAAAAGATCATAACTTACCCTTTGGTAACCAAAAAATTGCCATATAACCCATTTAAACAACACATCACATATAAAGGTAACTTGGGACATAACCATACTAAAATGGAATAACCATACGTTCAACTTCGACACATATCACTAAATAGAATAGCTATATGATCGACTTCCATACCCAATGTATTGGAGGTTATAACGTAACCACCCATTCTGGTTTTCACGGCACCTCCCGTCATATGGTTTATCACGTAACCACCAATCAAATGTCCAAGTACCATCACAACACATAAAATATATCAAATATAAATATTTCACTAATAACATTTCATTTGAAGTCACAAGAATTAATTTCAAGATATTGAAAAGATCAATCCATTTTCATAAACCATTTAAAAAGAGATTTTTGAATCCAAGTGTCCCAACCCACTTTGAATCTTTTAATGAAATTATAATTTTAAAACATTAATTTCCATATAAATAAATAATGAAAACCATTTTTAAAACATGGACATTAAAGAAAAATATTTAGAATAAAAAATATTTAAAACATTTAAAATGATATTTTTATTAAAGAGTTTTTAACAAAATGAGAGACTCATGAATAAAAATAATTGAGGAATAAAATTTAATCAGAACTTTATAATATCATGATAATAAATGGATTCATGATATAATATGTCAAAGGAAAATATATACACCATATAAGAGTGAAGTGGTGCATTACAACAATGAAGTCTCAATGGAAATGTAAATTGAGATGAAATCCCTTATAATGATGGTATCATTAAATTAAGGATAAATAAATATCATAATTATGTGTGAAAATATAAATACACCAAATATAATTGGATATTAATTATAAAACAATCAGAGGTCATTCACACATATTCATTCAATAAGTACAAGTTGAACCCAAAGAATCAAAATTGGGTTTAGAAGTTCCCTTGTAAAAATTCAACAGCCTAACAGAGTCACTTTAAAATTAATAAAATGGGTTGATGAAAAAAATGGAATCTCATCACTTTGAAATAATGTTTAAATCAATCAGGATTTATACGAACATATCCCAACATAATAAGATGTAAATTAAAAGACACAACAAAAAGAAGTCTTTTAAAAAGAGGAGGGTGAAAGGTTCTGTTTCTGATTTGTTAACTTACAAAACATACGCCACATGAAAGAAGGATCATAAAATGAAGATTTAAATACTCATAAATTAAATTATATTACACAAAGAGTATAATCATGGGAAGTACATACACTACACAAAAGGAAATAGTGGCAATTATAGCATGAATCTTAAGGAAAATAAAAGTGGATGAAACCCTTTACCACGTTTTAATCAACTGAGTCGTATGACCAAAAGTTAATAACCACCAAATTAATCTCAGAATACCATGAATATAATTATAATCATGAGAATATATATCAAATTGAAGTAAAAAATAAACCACATGCACTGAATAAGTGGTGAATAATGGAAATCACACAGAATTAAAAGTGAGATAAGAAAATCTCTTACCACGTGTCCGACTTGAGTCGATCATTCTTTAATCTCCCGAATAATAAAGTAATGATAATTTATATTTTCTTAATAACGTTTTTCTTGTTTATTATTCCTTTTATATAAGTTATTACCATGTTATAAACATTATGTAATAATTTAAGTTATTGATGTTCGTTTTGTCAATATTTGGTACATGAGTCAAAAATGGACTTCTTATAATTACATGTTGTTCATGTGGTCAAAGGTTAATTATATCCAAAATTATATTCATTATTTGGATATATTATATATAATATATATCCAGCATATACATGTATTTATAATAGTACATAACATTTAGTGGTAAGAAATGACATGCACCATTCATGGAGAAGGTAAGCCGTACGTACGCCTGAATGCTACATTCATTTCTATGGAATTAAAACATAATGATACATAGTAGTATTATAATTCTAGTATTCTATCATATATAATATCTTCAAATCTATCCTTTATACATACCACATATGGTATGAACGAGTCATATCACTTTGAGGGGGCGGTAGTCTGCACTTCCTCAAATGAATTTATCGTGTTTACCCATAATGGAAACCATAAAGGTATGATATAAATGGAAAATAAAGAAGCATAAAGAAAACATAAACATAATATATATCATATATAAATATAGTGTCATCATAATGGCCACCATGAGAGGTGGTAGGAGATAATCAAACAATCATCGTTTCGTGAGGCGTTAGTTTACCACCCACAGAAACATTATGTACTTCATCCATTAGATGGAGGTGTGTGTAAGTGTAGTTCAATTACTAATCATAACAACATCATAGTATATTGATGATATTGGTTATGTAACAAAATAAAGGAATAAAAAGAGTTTAGGGGGTTGGAGATGTAAAATAAAAGAAAACAAGATAAGAGAAACGGTTACCTTTAATTTGGGTAACTTCCTTTGGTTTGAACCAAAAGGACTTGTTAAAGTGACTTATTCCTAAGGTAAGGCTTCTAGGAGGAGTATAGGGTAAGGGAGATTAATTGGGAAGTGTTTGGATGATCCAAAAGGCTTGAGAGGTGGGAAGGATTGGTTAGAAGTGGTCTCCTTTTATAAGGGGAGGAGGGGCTCTTTAGGAACGTGTGAAAACATTATTTTATTATAAACATATCTTCAGTTTAAAAAGGTCAGAAAATCATTAAAGTCGAAGATAAGATGACTCATATTTGAAATAAAATAATCGAATCAGAATTGGAAATGTTTTGGATAATATTTTAATCATTATAATCTTATTTATTTAAATAATTTTTAATGAGGTAAACAGTACATCATTATTATGTCATAAATAATTTAATGTATTTGTTGTATAAAAATTATAAAAAATACGATGATTTAGGAACTCTTTTTATATTTCCAATGAATATTAATAGTATAAAAAATAACTTATATAACACCTTGTAAAAATTAATTTACTATAATATATTTGTTTTTGTCATTTTGCCTTTATTTTAAGTTAATTAATATAAATTGTCATTATAACTTAAATAGTGTCCCAAAATAGAACCAAATATGCCCATGGTCGTAAATGAATCAACCAATAAGGTTTGGAAATGTGTTATGGAAATTTGGAACTATTATAATATTGTTTTTACATGGAAATATCTAATTTACCTTTAATCATGTTAAATAAAAGTCAAAAGTTACTATTCACCAAAAATTATTTAATCTTATTGGACCACATTTTACTTACTAATAACAACCATTTATGTCGTATTTTCTAAATTCAACTCACATAAGTGGTAAAATTCATTTTAATGAAAAAATCATTTTTTTTACTACTACTAAGTGGTTTCACTATTCATAAAAAATGATGGTTTTCAGAAAAATAACAAAAAATCAGCCTAAGATATATTTGATATTCCAAATTAGAAAATGATTTCTATTTTACCAAATTCTATACATATATGTTTCATTAATTATTTTAAAATTAATTCCCGTTGTTAAAACAAATAGCGTGTTTTTAAGAAACAATAACTGTCAAAAGATTGACACTTTTTTATGTCCAATTTCAAAGTGAAATTAATTACATTGACAAAAATTGGATTAAATAGTAAAAATATATTCTAATTACACATTAAAACCAATTAAAAAGATAAAATAACTATATAAAAAAATTATATTAAAAGAGACTTTTGAATTTAAATACAATATTTTTAACTATTCATTAAAAAATGAACTTTATTAGAAAAATACAAGAAAATTACCCAAAGTAAAATTTTATGTCCCCATTCTATGGAAGGATATTATTTGGTCAATTATAATGTATTAAAGTGACCAAAACTGTATTTGAGGAGGGTTCTCCATTAAAAGACGATAAATCGACCTTCTAATGTAAATTATGCTTAAAATTAGATTCATTCACATTTTAAGCCTCTATATTTTATTGGATAAATGTAAATACAATTAAAAAACATGAATAATCATATTTTAGTTAGTTTTGTTCATTACCACCAACAAAATGGCTAGGCATTAACTACTATTTAAAATAATAATATTATTTTATTAGTGAGCAACGTAAGATTTCAAAGAAACCTGTTGTTGCGTATCGAGTATGCTATCGAACATAGAAACCTCTTTAAAGTAAAATTTATATTTAATTCACAAATACTAATAAATATGAAAATGTCATATTCTTCATTTATCCAGGATGTTACAATTTAATGTCACTTTATTTGTCTTCCCTAACAATCTACTATGAATTGAAATAATTTTTCATCCAATGCCTTACCTTTTTGAATACTTTGTTTTCCATTTACTGGATTGATAATCATTCACGTAAAATTCATACATGAATTTATTGGGGATATTATTGACTAAAATATTAAAACTTTATCAATAAGACACAAATACCATATATTTCCTTGAATGGAATCTATCTAGAATATGATTTAGTATCACTGGATACCTATTTATATTCTAGGGGTTTATAATGTTGAGTGGTGAAATTATAAATGTTTTATTTATATGATTTTATTTAAAATGGACATGAAAACCATTTTTCCATTGGTTCGTTATGATATGATGATTACTGATTTTGTTTAGGTTCACATATGTATGGATGAAAATAGTATAGGTACTATATCACCCTTTGATGAACTGGATGAATTTTATGTCTCATGAGACAGTCAAGAATAAACATAATGTTTTTATTCATATAGACAAAGGAATAACATGTTTTTTTATGAACACACCTAGTTTGTTTTTTCGCATAGGAGTTCATATAATTATTTTTCATATGAAATTTTCTTACACTATGATTATTACATAATCCTAAAATCCTCTTTAAGATTAATTTTCATGTTATACAATACTTTAATGTTTTTTCTCATACCCATGTTACTCTCTTAAGGATTTTTATTAGTGTAATATCTTTTCACACTCTTTTTTATTAATTTATTATAATGATACATGACTTATATCTTGAATCATTAATGTTGATATATGATTTATTTGGTATTACTTACTTTTGTACTTTTAGAGATCTATTTCCTCATTTTATTTTCACTTTTGATCGATGATACTGATCACTTTTTTTTGTTATTACATTGTATTTGTGCACACCCCTTTCAAATGTTTCCATATACCGTTTTTATAAAAAATAGTAAAAAATATTATGTGTCTAGAATATTATCTTATATAGGGAATATGTTTGATATATTTAAGGATTCCTAAGGATTAATTAGTGTATGATGTTTTCCCCCATGGGCGTGGTGGAGTGGTCGAAGGCTCCGCTTCCCTCAGGGGAGGCTGGGGGTTCGAACCCTGTCAGGGGGTATGCTATAAAAAGCATGTTCACCACACGCGGTGCACGATTGCACGCCGGTTACCCAAGCGTTTACGCGGCGCCGGCCCCCATTGGGGAACTGGGTTTCACACCTTTGGTGGGCCTAGGGAAGGTAGGGGATTTTCGGGCCACTGCATGCCTTACCACGTAACCACTCGTGGACTGGGCCATCACCCGCATTGTTTCCCGGCCCCTGCCTTTTGTGACTAAAAGAAAGGAAAATAAAATTAGTGTATGATGTAGAGAAAACATTTCCATTACTTGAACAATACATGTGTTTTTTAGATGATGTTTTATCCCAATTATCTAAAACTATAAGCCTAAAATGTATTGGAAATGTATTTTATGGAAATAGTTTCATTAATTCATGTAATTATGAGATAGTCACATTATTAGGGGAATAATAGTTGGTATTAGAGAAGGGATCCTATAACCTTATAGGTTAGAATGTTTTTTGGGGATAATTTAAAGTTTTATAAGTAATGTTTAATCATAATTTCCTAGGTGTTGATACTTTTTTTGGAATGTCAAGGTAACATTGATTATTTTATGTATTAGGATAAGATAAATGTTATTAAACTCAAGGAATAAGTCTGTGGGATAAGTCTATTATATGATAATATTATGAAATTTTGTTAAAGTGGATATTGTGTGGTTCCCCTAGCAATTACATCCCTTTCTAGACAGTACATGTGGATTAAAACTCTAGAAAAGTTGTACCTATGGGTAATAAACCTAAATTGATAGGATTTGGTACTAACTTGGTCCTCACCAATTCTTGATAAAGATGCCTAACTCTACAGCTGGTTTGACACACCTGGGGTATATAAAATGATTAATTTAAATTATATCTACTAACATTAATGAAGGATTTGAGTATGATATGAACTAATTAAGTTAGAGATCCTAATCGAAAAAATACAATGAATTATCAAGTATTGAATAAAGAGAGTCATAGGTTATACCAAAAGTTTTATATGTTAAAAAGGAAGGTTTCATAGGGGAATATATATTTAGATTAATGTTTTTATTCATTATTTTTCATAATATCATAACATTTTTTGTTTTAGTATTTTTTTAGAAAAGATTAGGAAAATTAAACTGATAATGGTTTTTATATAGAAACCTCTATGTCTAATAATTATATAAGAGAGCACATATAAATTGTTTATAATCATACTATATTACATTTATGATGAAAAAGTGAGTTTCTTAGTATTTCTTATAGTAGTGAGGTAGTTATCTTAAGAAAAATAAATTCTTCAAACACTTATCTATTCAATTATTGTGTGATATTTATAAATGATATTATAGGATACTATAAAATGTATAAGGATTATATGAATAGTCTAAGGATTATTCTTTGGTAGTTATAAATTAAAATATAAAAATATATATTAAATGGTTATATAGAGAAGTGATTTTATGAAAGGATTATGTTTTTGGGTATCTCTTATAGAACACATGATTGAGGTATAGCTAACTATAATGTTTATTATATAATTTTTATTGAAGTAATTAAGGGATGATTTGTTTTTAGAAAATAGAGTTATATAGTATTGATATCATTTTAATTGATTGTTGATTTAATTAAAAAAATATTCCATGATTTTTTTGGGGAATTTTGTCTAATTGTTTGGATTATGATATATATTTACTATTTTGTGATGTTATGAATTAGTGATTATTACATTAATGGGTTAATGAGAGAGTAATTATTCAAAAGAATATATGTTTTTTTATTCTTTAATGACATGAATATTCAAAGGGTTTTTGGAATGTTTTGTTATGGTGAATATATGATTAGGGGATATATATATATACAAGGGTATGAGATTGGTGTGCATCCTGGGGATCCTCGTGTCAGATCTTAGGAGGTGTCGCAACGAGCTTCGGCTGCTTTGAATATTGGTACACATCATGGGGATCCGCGGAATATGGATGATGTTGCGGTGAAAGAGACTTCTTCAGCTGGTCTACAGTCGACCTCGGATCCTCAAGTCAGGCCTGTGGAAGTGTCGCAAGTAGCTTCGAAGAATGATGCGCATCACGGTAATCCATAGTATTCAGATGATGTTGTGGCGGCTACGATCCCTGCTGCATTTATTCGGGATTTAGGTGTTGGTGTGGTGAGGAAATCAAGTTCCGGGTTGGAGCAAGCTGGAACTGGTTCGTTGGCCTTGTTCAAGGAATCAGGTCCTTGTAGAATTCTTCGTAAGGGTTCTTCAGCTCACGTTGAAGAGAACCCTTCAGCGCTTGCTGAGTGAATTTCAATTGGTAAAAATTCATTGATCACACGTATTGTTCTTCTGAAAGGTGCACAACTGTGGAAGCTTGATGATTTGATTTTCATAACCTCAAATTTCTGGGGGTTTTCTAACTGGAAGTGTGTTTCTCTTGGCCGAGGATTTTTTCATTGTCTTTTTCCATCCAATGACTTGAAGCTTCGGACAGGGAGCATTAGAACCTTGTTTCTGAAACCTGGATGGTTGCATTTGCATGAATGGTCTTTGGATTTTAATGTCTCGCATGCAAGAAATTCATTTTCTCAACTTTGGATTCATCTTCATGGACTCAATTGGTTCCTCTGGAATCCAAAAATTCTGCATGACATTGGAATGGCAATTGGGACCCCGATTCATCTTGACAAAGAGACTGAGGATGCTCGGTTTGGTTATTTTGCTAGGATTTTGGTGGAGGTTTATCTTAGCTCCAATCTGATTGACAAGGTAACCCTTTCCACCCATTATGATAACATTCAAATTGATGTCGTGTATGAAAAAATCCTTTTTTTTGCAATGTATGTATGGCTGTTAGATACTCTATAGAGTTATGTCGGAAGAATTTTTCTTGTGAGAAATGTGGTATGAGAGGGAATTCAACAACCCTATGTCACAAGAAGTCCAACCTGAATGATTCAACGTTTACAAAGTCTACTGCTCATGATGGTGATTCACTTAACAATCCATCTCCTGATCCTGGTAAAGGGTTGCTCATTGATGTATCTCCGAAGGCTGCTAATAGTGGGCCTTCTAATACTCGGTCTAATTTGGTTGAAGAGGTTACTCCAGTTGAGGACATCCATATGCGGACCCCCGAATTGGTGACCCCTGCTACTTTCCTGGTTGATGTCTCCAATCAGGGTGATGTGCAAAAAATTGTTTATTGTAAACAAGAAATCCAGAAGAATTTTCAGGTATCTGAATTACGTGAGAAATGGGGAAACATTTTTGAAGATGAGCAGGGGAATGTGAGTACCCAGATTAGTGTCTCGAGCAGTGGTGGTCATGCCTCTCATAAGGATGCAATTTTAAGTGGCAAGACAAAGACTACTGATAGTGAGGGTCTTCCCTCTAAGAGGAGACCACGCAAGGATTATTCTAATGTTCCTAAAACCGTGTCTACCAGATCGTCGTCTAAGGTGTCAAGAAAAGTGGATACAAATATCTTGAAAATATTCAATCGGGATAAGTCTCAATCTGAGTGGGAGACTGCTGGTGATTCTGATTATGGAAATGATATGTCATTTTATGATCTCTAGACTCGTTCTTGGTGGTTGAGGGCATTTCAGTTGTTTGACCCCATCCGCAGCTCTATTGTAATTTTTCGTTCTTTTAATAAATGGTCAGAAGCTTTGCTTCTGGCTGGACTTGCCTGGTTATAATAATTATATAAAAAAATTACAAATTTTTAATTTTCATTAATTAATATTTTTAAAAGGATGGATTTAGAAGAACTATTATAAAAAAGTTTTTTAACCACTATAAATTAAATTTTTCACATTTAAAATTTTATAATTGTCATAATTTTAAATATTTATAAACAAATTATTTAATATTATATTATTTATAAATTTATATTAAATAATATTAAAGAAACATGAAGTCTAAAAATGTCATTTTGTTGATATATATATATATATATAATTTTAATTTCACAGATAAATTTATAATATTTATTATTTTAATTTGAAAATATCTATTTGATTTTTTGATTAAACATATCGATACAATTATTGGATGAATTTTCAGGTATTTTCTAAAATAAATAATTTGTATGTAAATAGTTAAAAAAGATTGATTTATCTAATACAATCATTTTTATGTAATTATCTTAATAAAATAATGAATTAATTTTTTTGAAACATTTTCTATATAACAATATAAAGTAAAAAAAGTATGTTTAATTTATTATATCCATGTCTAACATTTTAGAAAATTAAGTAAAATTTTACACTAAAAGTGTTTTTATTCGATTATATTAAAAATTGGTTTTAATGTATTTTACACACTAACTCTATTAAAATGGATTGAAAATTTTATATCAATAGGATCAAATTTTTTAATATGGTCAACATTATTTTTGGGCATAAAATTATGAACACTATTATTAACATTGATAAGAATGATAAAATTTAAACTATTATTTAAAAATAATTGTTTTACTAATATTTTTTAATTTCTATCGAATAAAATTATATAATAACATATAAAAAAATTAATATTTTTTTTCTTGTAAATAAAAATATTATCACTAATTTAATTGGTAATAAACACTTAATAATTATATGAACTCTTAGTGGTGAAAACAAATTTTTTTTCTATAAAATAGTTTTTCAATATATTAATTGTATTTATATAAAATTATTTTTTTTTATATTAATTGAATTATTTTATATGGTTATTAAATTTATGTTTAGAAAATAAAATTTTTGTAAGATATGTTATATTATATTTGTAATAAAATATAAATTATTAGAAACAAATTATTTATGAAAGTAAAAAATCAAAAATGATAAAATGTCAAAATAAAGAGGTAAGAGGAATGAAACATGTTTAAACATGTTTAATAATGAGGGTAAGAGTATTTATAGAGCTTATATCACCCCAAAATAAATTATTTATCACATTTAGAATCATTAACCATTTACTTGTGTCATTCCATTATTGAAATATAACTGGTTTTTGCAAAAAATCAATTTTCATCCCTAATAAAATGGGATTAGTTCCACCCTCTCAAAGTACAACAACCCCATAAGAATTTACTAGAACCCTTGAAAATTTTAGCTCTATATAAATTTCATTTCACAAGTTAAATAATTTAGTCACTATAATATATCATGATCCCTTTATTGTAACACCCAGACCCCAGTTACCAAGAGTTGGTGTGTTGTTACGTAACATTGGAAAGATCAGAAAAAATCAAGTCTCGAAAGACCGATTAGTTTAGTAGCCTTGGAAACACTAGATACATTCATAAATGTTACATTACATCATAAAGTGAAAACTACAATAACATAGTCTCCATAGTCCACACTCCTATCCCCTTCAGACTATCCCTGTAGGTCAAGCATAAAATATTTCTTCACATCCTGGGAAAAATAAAACATTGAAAGGGGTGAGCTCAGATGCTCAGTAAGTATAAAAATATAGTGGAAGAATTCATAAATAAACATAAAAATTTAAGGCAATGTATAACTAAAACAAAATCCTTTTAAAATTGAACTTTAACATAATATGGAAAAAGTTAAATGAGATAATTCCATTTACTTATTCACATTGATATTCTACTGGTCAAATAATCACAAGCAATATCAATAACCACGTTCATAATGATGGAATGCATAATGCCAGAATATCATAACCACGTATCCAAGGCCTCGTTCCAAGACTACAAATAAGATTTTGTCAAGGCCTCGTGCCAAGACACTAATTTGTCTCATGAGACCTATCGATGCATCATGGAGCTATAACAGGCTCCACCAGTCACTTATTAAGTCCAATGCATTCCACATATGAATAGTTTTAAACATATCATAAACCATAACATAATCGTATCACTTAAAACATGCATAAAGGAAACATAACATTTCAACATTTCAATCATAAGATATCAATACAACACATTGATATAATAGAAACACTTTCAAAACCATTTTCAATACCAAAATAAATGAAAATTAAAACATGGTATTTATTTTTCATTTAAAAAAAATTTATGGCTTTTAGAGGAAGCTGAAACTCAAATAATGGTTATGGAGGAAGAGAAGTCGTTGCCACGACATACATACGACAAAAAACATTCCCTTTTGTCATTTAGTAAAACTCTTTGTATAAAACGATTTCATTTTAATAAACGTAAAAGTCAAAGGGGTTATACACCGTATAAAAGAAAGTTGTGTATAAAACAAAATATGCCTCAATGAAAGGAGATTGAGACGAAGTCCCTTAAAGAGATCATTTTTTAAATAAAATATATCATTTATGTGTATTCACTATAAGTACACACAAATAAAGTACAAATACAAGATAGTACCTAATAATATCATGACATAATTTGAAAGTAAGAGATTAACCCAAAGAATGGAAATTGGGTTAAGAAGTCCCCTTACCAAGATAATTTTTTTAAATAAAATAGATCTATTATGTGTATTTAATATAATTACACATAAGGAATGTAAAAATACAAGATAGGACATAAAAATATCATAACATAATTTGAAAGTAGGAGATTAACCCAAAGAACAGAAATTGGGTTAAGAAGTTCCCTTACCTCGTTTCCGACTTCACTCGACCATCATTTAATCTCCTGAATAATAAACTAGAGTTAATCTATAATTTCTTAAGAACTTTTTTCAAGTTCATGATCCATTTTATATCACTTATTACAATGTTACAAAAATTATGTAGTCATTTAAGTTAATAACGCTCGTTTTGTCAATCTTTGGTACTTGAGTCAACAATAAACTTCCTATAATTACAAGTTGTTCATGTGGTAAAATCTCCATTATATCCAGAATTATATTCATTATTTAGATATCATATATATCATATATATACAGTATATACATGCATTTAAAATATTACAAAACATTTAGAGGTAAGAAATGAAATACACCATTCATGGAGACGGTAAGCCGTACGTACGCATGAACGCTACTTTCATTTATATTTTTTATTTAATGGAATGAAATAATAATTACATAAAGGTATATTATAATTCCAGTATAATATCATATATAATATCATTTACTCCATCCTTTATACATCCCACATATGACATTAACGATTCAAATCACTTTGAGGGGGCGGTAGTCCGCACTTCCTAAAATGAAATTATCGCGTTTACCCATAATGGAAATCATAAAGGTATGCCATAAATGAGAAATAGATAAGAATAAGGAAAACATAAACATAAGATATATCATATATAAATATATTTTCATCATAATGTCCACCATTAGAGGTGTTAAAATAATATTGAACAATCATCATTTCGTGAGGCAGTATTTGGACACCCACAGAAACAGTATGTTCATTAACCATTAGACGAAGGTGTGTGTAAGTGTAAGTCAAATACTTTTCATAACAACATCCTAGTATATTGAATATACTGGTTTTGTTACAGAATAATGTAATAAAAAGATTTTAGGTGGTTGGAGAAGCAAAATAAAACAAAAGAACACAAGAGAAGACATTACCTTAAAATCGGGTAACTCTTTTTGATTTGAGCCAAAGGCTTCCTTGGGAAGACTTCTGCCGAATGTGAGGCTTCTAGGAGTAATATATGGATGTTGAGAGAGTATTTGGGCAGAGTTTGGCCGAGAAAAATGGCTTTGAAGCTGTGAATAAGGTGGTATAGGTGGGGGCCTTTTATAAGAGGAGAGGAGGGGCACTCTTGGAAAGTAATGAAATGTTACATTATTATGAAGTGATTTTCGGATTTGAAAGGTCCCAAAATTATATATTTAGAGGATAAGGTGATAATGGTTCTAAATATACCCATTAAATAGGTTTTTGACAAGTGTAAGTCTTATATTTTACATTATCTTTTCATTTTATTTAAATCGTTAATTAATGAGGTAACACTACATCATCATGGTGTCATAAAATATTTAATTTATTTAATGTCTAAAAATTATAAAAAAATATCATGATGTAGGAAATATTTTTATATTTAAAATGAATATTTATAGTCTAAAAGTTACCTTATATAACCCCATGTAATAATTGTTTTAGTAAAACAACACATGTTTGTGACAATTTTATTTTTACTTTAAATAAAAAGTTATTAATGTCATTTTCTTACCCAAGTGGCTCCATGGGGTCCCAAAGTTAACCCATGGATTTTCTTGGTCAGCCATGACTCATCCAATAAGGGTAGGATATGGGTCAAGATATTTTCATATTTTTATAATATCATTTTACCTTAAATTTCACTAATTACCTTTAATCTCTATTAATAAAACCTAAAAGTTACTATTCCCCAAAAAATTATTTTTATCCCATTGAACCACATTTTAATTACTAATGACAACAATGTATGTCATATTTTTTAAAATCAAATCACAGAAGTGGTAAGGTTTCATTTAAATGAAAAATCGGTTTTTTAACTACCACTTAGTGGTTTCACTATTCATCAAAAATTGAAGTTTTTTAGAACAATGCCAAAATTTCACCCTAAGATATAATTGATATTCAGAATTCAAAAAAGATTTCTATTTTACAAAATTACAAACTTATAAGTTTCATTAATTAATTTTATAATTAATTCCCACTGTCACAACAAATAGCGTGTTTTTAAGAAACAATATATATCAAAAGATTGACAATTGTTTATGTCCAATTTCAAAGTGAAATTAATTATAATGACCACCATTTTATAAAATGGTAAAAATTTATTGTAATTATACTTTAAAACCACTCAATATTATAATTTCTCACTATAAATAATTTGTATTAAAAAAGTTGTATTTATGTATTTTTCACTATTCATAAAAAATTGGAAGTTCTCAGAAAAATACAAAAAATTCAACATAGGATAATTTCAATATTCTGAATCCAAAAATAATTCCCATATTTAAATATAAAATATATATAATTTCAAAAAGTGGTTATTACTATTCATAATGGCTATTTTGATTGGTCGTTTTGTGTTAGAATCTCAGAAATGTGTATAATGCAAGCTATTGCATTATTGAACGAGAAGCGTATCGTGGAATCATGGGGTGTTAAATTCTACCCTCCTTCAATAAATTGAATCCTCACAATTTGAAATTTTTCTTTAAAAATAAAATTTTTAAAATAGAAAATTCCTTTGTGGAAAACCCTCATCAGAAATAAGGAAAATAAAATTTAGCCTTAATAAGAGGGAAAGTGAAATGAAAAAGTCACCACCAAATTATGATGTCGATTAGGAGAACATTGGTGGATATTAGAGATATATAATCGGTAGAAAAACGTAAATATTTGTAGGGAGTGATTGAGGTCATCAATCACAAACAAGTGTAAAATTGAGGGCCTCAAAGCCTTCAATCTATGGTGATTTAAAATATCATCAGTTCAACAAAACATAAGGTATTAGGATAACACAATTTTTCTAATATCCCTTTACTAAAGATTAAGAATTAATTTATTCATAGAATAAGAGAGAGGTATATATATATATATATACTTGACAAGTAGAGTTTCATCCATCAACTAATTTCTACCACAAACTCATCTTTTTCTCAAAAGATAATAGAACTCAAAAATATTATATTTATCCTAATCGTACAAGGTTCCAAATATTAACACATACCATTTATATTAGGAAAAATATTTGTTAATAACCAGGGACTTCTTGTAGGCTTTTGGTAGGTAATAAAGGCCTATCACACTATGGTTGTGGGTTCGATTCCTGCAGCTTTGTCTGATGCGACGGGTTATCCCCCAACCTGCAGGTTGTCCTTATCCTAAAACTATAGTATTATAATATTCCAAAAATAATCTTCAAAAATGTTTTAACCTTAAACAATACTATCCAATGTTCAACTTAATCCATTCCAACCTTTATAGTTATCCAAAATATCTCTGTGCAGACTTTCTCAAAAAGGTCTCAAAATTCCAAAATCAATTGTAACATCAGATTCCCCAAACAAAGTAAAGATTCTCTTAATATCACATACTAAAAATATGATTACCTTCATCATATTAAAACATTAATGAAAACAACAAGTACTATAGTACAATCCTTATATATATCACATTCTTCTTATAACCAGAATATAGTTCTTGATTCCAAAAACACAAATTCAATAATTATTCCACTTCAACTCTAGTAACAACATAAGATTGGCCTTGATCCCTTGGACATTTCTGAGGTAAGTTTCCTTGGCTCTTAGGACATTAATTTTCATAATGCCCCATTTCCCAACAATTATAGCATTCAACATTGATAGACTCTTTCTTTTCCTCGCAATCACGAGCCTGGTGACCTTTTTCTCCACATTTATAGAAAACTCACATTCATTTTAGGCAAGTACTGGTGTGATTCTTCCCACAATTATCGTATAATGGAAAATCCTTCTTTCCCTTTATCCCTTTATCTGTCTCTTGTTCCATCGTTCTCTTCTTCTCTTGCTTTACATTGTTGTCATAAGACTTAGAGAATTCCTTTTCTGTCTTGATACCACAGCAGACTATATCTTCATACATTGATAAGGATTGTGATACCAAAGCTCGACGGAGAAATGGTTTTAACCCATCAAAGAAATGATCAATCTTACTTCTTGGGTTACGTAAATAATCTGCTGCATGCCTTGATAACCTTGTAATGTTATCCTCATACTTTGCGACATTCTCATCCTACTTTTGTCTCAGACTCAAAAATTTCCTTTCCATATCTTCTCAATGGTCATGAGGAAAGTATTCTTCCAAAAAAATATCTTTGAACTCCTTCCATTCCATATTTGATACTTCATCATCTTCCTTTGTGTTTTGAATCAATGACCACCATTGATCAGCATCTCCAGTGAGGTGGTAAACTACCATGATAACTTTTCCCTTTTACTATTTCCCAAGGCATGGAATATTTTCTCTGAGGAATTTATCCATTGCTCAGCTACTAATGGATTTGTACTCCCATTGAATGTTGGTGGTTGTTGCCTAATGAAGTAGTCTAACATTTATCCTACATGTTGCGGATCAGGGTGCTCCATATGAGTAAGGCTGTTATTCATAACCTGAGTGAGTTGTCCCGGTATGGTAATAAGTTGATCAGCAACAGTTGTATCAATAGCTCCACTATAATTATCTTGAGCATGAGGGAAATCACTATATGGAGTGTGTGCATTGATACAGTTTCCATTCCTTACACTAGGTTCCATTTCTAAAAAATAGAATAAACTAGATTAGTTTATGAATCAAAATACATAATAAAAAACTTGAAAAACACCTAACATAAATTGAACTATTTATGGATATAATCCATAATCATAAAAATGTTTTCTTTGAGGAAGTATATACTCATAAACCATTCATAGTGGTTTGTAATGAAAATGAGAATTATCCTAAGCATATCCCCCGGGAGTGTCATAATAAAGAGTGAAGCAAGGCCCGTTGTTGTGCACCAGTTCCAGTTCGAGTCTAGATCAAAGCTGTGTTTTCAGGTTTTACCCCTAGGTACATCTGTGCTAGAGCCGCCTCTACCTGCTCATATCCAGACAGAGATGTATTGCTCAGAAAACTCACTAAATCTCTATAATAACAAAATTCTAGGAAGTTCTCCAATACTAATCCTCAAGGTCTATCTTATGGATATGTGTTCTAATCAGAGTTTTTTTTCTAAATCTAGCTTCCAAGGTTAATACTATACAGCCTCTGATACCAACTGTAACGCCCCGACCCTAGTTACCCAGAGTCGGTGCGTTATTACGTAACATTGGAATGATCACAGAAGATCAAGTCTCGAAAGACCGATTAGTTTAGTAGCCTTGGAAACACTAGATACATTCATAAATGCTACATTACATCATAAAGTGAGAAAATATAATAACATAGTCTCCATAGTCCACACTTATATCCCCTTCATACTATCCCTGTAGGTCAGTCATAAAATATTTCTTCACATCCGGGGAAAAATAAAACATTGAAAGAGGTGAGCTCAGATGCTCAGTAAGGACAAAAATATAGCGGAAGCTCTCATAAATAAACATAAACATTTAAGGTAATGTATAACTAAAACAAAAGCCTTTTAAACTTAAACTTCAACATAATATGGAAAAAGTAAAATGAGATAATTCCATTTACTTATTCACATGGATATTCTAGTGGTCGAATAATCACATACAATATCAATAACCACTTTCATAATGATGGAATGCATAATGACAGACTATCACAACCACATAGACAAGGCCTCGTGCCAGGACTAAATATAAGATTTTGTCAAGGACTCGTGCCAAGATACTAGTTTGTCTCATGAGACCTACCGATGCATCGAGGAGCTATAGCGGGCTCCACCCGTCACTTATTAAGTCCAATACATTCCTCATATGAACAGGTTTAAACATATCATAAACCATAACATAATCGTATCACATAAAACATGCATAAAGGAAACATAAAATTTCAACATTTCAATCACAATATATCAATACAACACATTGATATATTAAAAACACTTCCAAAACCATTTTCAATACCAAAATAAATGAAAATTAAAACATGGTATTTATTTTTCATTTAAGAAATGTTGTTGCTTGTAGAGGAATCCGAAACTCAAATAATGGTCACGACGATAGAGAAGTTGTTTTCGCCGCATACCTATGAAAAAATACATTCCCTTTTGTCATTTAGTAAAACACTTTGTATAAAAAGATTTCTTTTGAATAAATGTAAAAGTCAAAGGGGTTTATACACCATATAAAAGAAAGTTGTGTATAAAACAGAATATGCCTCAATGAAAGGAGATTGAGACGAAGACCCTTAAAAAGATTATTTTTTAAATAAAATATATATATTATGTGTATTCACTATAAGTACATAGAAAGAAAGTACAAATACAATATAGTACATAATAATATCATGACATAATTTGAAGGTAGGAGATTAACACAAAAATGGAAATTGGGTTAAGAAGTTCCCTTACCAAGACCATTTTTTTAAATAAAATAGATATATTATGTGTATTAAATATAAGTACACATAAAGAATGTACAAATGCAAGATAGGACATAATAATATCATAACATAATTTGAAAGTAGGAGATTAACCCAAAGAACAGAAATTGGGTTAAGAAGTTCCCTTACCTCGTGTCCGACTTCACTCGACCATTCATTAATCTCCTGAATAAAAAACTAGAGTTAATCTATAATTTCTTAAGAACCCTTTTAAAGTTCATTATCTATTTTATATCACTTATTACAATGTTACAAAAATTATGCAGCCATTTAAGTTAATAACGGTCGTTTTGTCGATCTTTGGTACTTGAGTCAATAATAAACTTCTTATAATTACAAGTTGTTCATGTGGTAAAATATACATTATATACAGAATTATATTCATGATTTAGATACCATATATATCATATATATATATAAAGTATATACATGCATTTATAATATTACAAAACATTTAGAGGTAAGAAATGGAATGCACCGTTCATGGAGACGGTAAGTCGTACGTACGCATGAATGCTACATTCATTTCTATTTCATATTTAATGGAATGAAATCATAATGATATAAAGGTATATTATAATTCCAGTATAATATTTTATATAATATCATTAACTCCATCCTTTATACATCTCACATATGACATTAACGATTCAAATCACCTTGAGGGGGTAGTAGTCCGCACTTCCTAAAATGAAATTATCCCGTGTACCCATAATGGAAGTCATAAAGGTATTCCAGAAATGAGAAATACAGAATAATAAGGAAACCATAAACAAAATATATATCATATATAAATATAGTGTCATCATAATGGCCACCATTAGAGGTGTTAAAAGAATATTGAAGAATCATCGTTTCGTGAGGCAATATTTCACCACCCACAGAAACAACATGTTCATTAACCATTAGACGAAGGTGTGTGTAAGTTTAAATCAAATCATTATCATAAAAACATCCTAGTATATTTAATATACTGTTGTTGTTACAAAATAAATTAATAAAAAGATTTTAGGGGGTTGGAGAAGCAAAATAAAACAAAAGAACACAAGAGAAGACATTACCTTAAAATCGGGTGACTCTTTTTGATTTGAGCCAAAGGCTTTCTTGGTAAGACTTCTGTGCAATGTTTGCCTTCTATGAATAATAGAGGGATGTTGAGAGAGTATTTGGGCCATGTTTGGCCGAGCCAAATGGATTTGAAGGTGTGAATAAGGTGGTAGATGTGGGGGCCTTTTATAAGAGGAGAGGAGGGGCACTCTTGGAAAGTAATGAAATGCTACATTATTATTAAGTGCTATTCGGATTTCAAAGGTCCCACAATTATATATTTCGAGGATAAGGTGATAAGGGTTTGAAATATACCCATACAATTGGTTTTTGACAAGTGTAAGTCTGTGATTTTACATTATCTTTTCATTTTATTTAAATCGTTAATTAATGAGGTAATCACTACATCATCATGGTGTCAAAAAATATTTAATTTATTTAATGTATAAAAATTATAAAAAAAATTATCATTATGTAGGAAATCTATTTATATTTCAAATGAATATTTATAGTTGAAAGGTTAATTTAAATAACCCCATGTAATAATTGCTTTAGTAAAACAACACATGTTTGTGAAAATTTTATTTTTACTTTAAATAAAAAGTTATTAATGTCATTTTCTTACCCAAGTGGCTCCATGGGGTCCCCAAGATGACCAATGGAATGTCCTTTCATCCATGACTCATCCAATGAAAGTAGAACATGTTTTAAGATATTTTCATATTTTTATAATATCATTTTTACCTTAAATTTCACTAATTACCTTTAATCGCGATTAATAAAACTTTTCTATTAACCAAAAAATTATTTTAATCCCATTTAACCACATTTTACTTCCTAATGACAACCATGTATGTAGTATTTTTGAAAATCAAATCAAAGAAGTGGTAATGTTTCATTTAAACGAAAAATTAGTTTTTTAACTACCACTTAGTGGTTTCACTATTCATAAAAATTGAAGTTTTTCAGAACAATGCCAAAAAATTTCACCCTAAGATATAATTGATATTAAGAATTCAAAAATGATGTCTATTTTACAAAATTACAGACATATAAGTTGCATTAATTAATTTTATAATTAATTCTCGCTGTCACAACAAATAGCGTGTTTTTAAGAAACAATATATATCAAAAGATTGACAATTGTTTATGTCCAATTTCAAAGTGAAATTAATTCTAATGACCACCATTCGATAAAATGGTAAAAACATATTGTAATTATACTTTAAAGCCACTAAATAGTATAATATATCACTATAAATTATTTAGATTAAAAAAGTTGTTTTTAAGTATTTTTCACTATTCATAAAAAATTCGAGGTTCTCAGAAAAATTCCAAAAATTCAACATAAGATAATTTCGATATTCCGAATCCAAAAATGAAGTCCATTTTAAAATATAAAATATATATAATTTCAAAAAGTGGGTATTACAAATTATAATGGCTATTTTTATTGGTCGCGGTGTGTTAGAATCTCAAACATGCGTACAATGCAAGCTATTGCATTATTGAACGAGAAGCGTATCATGAAATCTCGAGGTGTTACATTTATTTTCAATGATACCTTGAATAGAATGTTCAATGTCCCAATGTAATAATTACTCAATCCCTATCATTTTATTATTAATATTTATCTTTAAAAATACCATATATATAGTAGTATAATGTACTCAGTTTCATTATTATATTTAAGTGTAATTATATTAAAGGGAAAAAATTATTTATTGTTTTTATTCAACTAAGAAAAAAACATTGATCATATGTATGTGCGGATTTCTACCCCCATGAAGTGACGTCATTCATTTTTCAACATTGAATCTCTTTAGTGGTTATAAATATGGAATTGAAGAATAAATGTTACATGAATAATATAAATAAAATTTTTAAAATACAAAATTACAATCCATTTTTATTCCCTCCAATTCATTGGGAAATCAAAATGTTAACTGTTTGTTGAATGAACTACCACCTCCCTGAAATATCATTTTTCCACTTTTCATATAAATTTTTTATTCTTTATATAAACCTTAGAACATATAACTCAAAAACTTATAAACATATAAAAATTATCATTTTACATATTTTTAATTATATTATGTCAAAATAAATAATTCTATAATGATACTCACCGATTGAATTATAGAAATTTCATGTTTGGGTTGGTCTAAACTCCTATATAAAGAATTATATTAAACTATATTAAGGATTAATTGGGAATATAGATACTAAAATTAATATCTTTTAATAATAAAATAATTATCTATTTCGGTGTCATTAAATCTTATATTATTTATTTAAATTATTGTTAAAACATCATCTTCAATCACTAAAATTACCAAAATAATACGACACTGATTCCACTGCAATATAGAAAAACTAAAATGCTTAAATAATGATATATGAAATTTATAAATGAAAATATTTTTTATATTACATTACCATATATAATATTAGAATTGACAACTTCTTATCAAATAATGGATAATAAAATCTACAGCATAAATAATGCGGGAAAAAATTAAAGTTACCAATCCATGATGGTAAAAATAAACTATAACTAACTAATATATTCATAATAAATCATCATAAAGGAAGAATATTTCATTTAATGTATATGAATAATTTTATGTAACATAAAATTAAGATATTTATGTTTTGTACAAAGGATTATAATGTTCATTCTCTGAAGCTAGTAAACAATGCAAGGGTATATTTATCTCATTTTCAACTATATAAGAGATTTTTTATATTTCACACATTATATTATTTTAAATATTGTATTAAACAACATATTTCATTCATATATAAAATTATCTTCCATTTCAGGATATATTCATGTACATTTCACAATCTACCTATCAATCTCTACTAATTCATACATTGCTAATATTGTGAGGATTTCATAAAAAATGTCTTTTTTGAATAAGGGTTTATTTTAAAATATAATTCATATAGGAAATTTTTATATATTTTCCACTAAAATTACTATACATTTGTTATCCTTTGGAAATTTTTGTGGGTTTACTTGTCTTACCTCTAATTTATTTTTCCCCTTAGATCATTTTTACTCATTTTATAGTAACATACACTACCATTTCTTTGTGGCAGGGGATATTTTTATTTCATGACTATATTCATTAGATACTTTTATAAATGTATATATCTCTTCCAAATTTGTTTATTAATGTAATTTTAAACTACATTACCATATTTAAATGTTTTGAATAAAATTTTTACATTATCTACATTGGTTGTTTTCATAAATGCGTAAAAAAATATCACTTTAATATTGTTTGTATAAACACATCATTCTACCATTTTGGTTTTGTTATATAAAATATTATATATATGATTTCATGTTTTATAACATAAATAATTATTCTATTAGTTTTATAAAGTATTTATATTTAAAAAATAATTCTAAAAAATACCACGAATGTTTCTATATTCCAATTAGATTTTCCTAATGCTTCTAAAATAATTGTAACCCATCAAACTGAACATAATTTTTTGTATATTTTTCTTGATCAGGGTTATTCATAAAATTATACCATACAGCTTATTTCTTAATATGAATAATAGAATATTATTTTCAAATTTAGGGGTTATCCATCCTTGCCTTTTTCTTTCTTGTCCATCCACTATGAATAGAAAGAACTTTTCTTCCAATGACTTCCCTTTGTGAATAATTTATATTCCAATTCTATGATTGAATGTTGTTAACATAAATTCCATACAACAATTGATATGGGATATTATCAAATAAATTTTAAACCCTTTATCTATATGGTGTAAGTAACATATACATCATTGAATGGTATATACATAAAAAGTTATTTATCCTCACTTGTAACTAATTTAAATTCACCGGGTTTATCATGTTTATTGATGGAATTATGAATGTATTCATAATATAATTTATTTATAAATGGATATGAAGCCCATTTTATTTGTATTAATTTTTAATTATATGGTGATTATTGATTTTTTGTGGAATACAAACGTACAGAAGATAATAGTTGGGGTCCTTTTTCTTCTTTTAATGAATTAGATTATGTTGATATCTCATGATAATGTCAGACATGGATATAATGATTTCTTTACTTATTTTAGGTTATAATGTGATTTTTCAAATTTTCTGGTGAGGACATAATGCGTTTATTCATATAGAAGTGTACATAATGTTTTCACACTTTTTTTTCTTATGATATGTTCATTCTATATTTTTAAAAATCCTTTTAAGATATATTTCCATGTTATTATAGACTATTTTTACTTATTATTATACATATGTCACTCTCTTATGAATTTTTAATTTTGGAATATATTTTAACCCTCATTTTTTTCATTTCCGATATTGTTACCATACTCATGACCTAAATTTGGATTGTTGATATATTCTTTGTTGGTTATGATTTACTTATTAAAATTAACTATAACTATTTTATTTTCTTATGCTCACTTATTTTCATTGATTCTTATTTCTTTTATTATCTTTATTAGAGTTTTAGTTGACCACTTTCTTATATTTCCATTTCCCTAGGAACTGAAGACAAGTAATACATACTAGAAGATTATATTATGTTGTTAATTTTGGGGAGATGTTAATGGAATGTTATAGATTAATCAATTTATTATATAGTGAAAAAAATGTACATTAGTTGAAAAATAAATTAGTTTATTTAGTTAATGTTTTGTGTAATTTCTCAAAAAACGTAATCCTAAAAGATGTCGGGAATAGATTATAATGTTATATTTTATTTAATTCATTTAATTATGAGATAGTAACCTATTAGGGGAATCACATGGGGTCTATTTATTGTCCAAAATATATTTGGTAATGATTTTATGGTATAATGTCCATTTAAGACCTAATGATATTGGCACCTCATGTCAGAGGTTTGATTACGCACTTCATGTGTATAACTACATCATGGAAGGAGACCAAGGATATATAGACATTTTGGCAATGTAATGTTGGAAATAAATAGAACTATATGGATTTCCAAAATGTCACACAATTGGCACAAATAGACAAAGGCACAAAAGTGAGGTTCATATAGTGATATAGAATCAAATTTGTTCTTTGGCATTATGGCTTCCTATATTCCATAGAAAATTTCCCTATACAAACATACTATTTATTCTAACAAAATAAAACATTAAAAAATTTCCACCATAACAATTTTATCAAATTGTAATGTAGATTGAAAAGGATTCATAACATATCACCATTGCATGAAATTGTCCCCAAAGAAATGTAAACATTCTCCAGCTAGGGAGTTGAGTGTGGGATGGTGGTTTTACGATTATATTGTGCACTAAGAGAAGGTTTATTTTTTATAGATATATGGTCAGGATAAGATAGTTGACATTTAAAAATAGTATGGTAACACCTCTTCCTTTCACTTTACATTGACTAAAGAGAAATGTGAAACATTAATGAAATCTTTTCCCACATTTCATGAACTGAAAATGGTAATACATCCACATTATATCCATTCCAATTTTTGGAATGAGTAACATGCTTCGAAAATAAGGTGAATGCGATTATGTGTGAATGTATGGGTGAACGCTTCCTATGTTAGTGATCTAGTTATGGGAGACTAGGTGAGATGTCCTGGGTTAATGGTTCTGAATGCGACCACATTGACATTATGATATGTAAAATGATATAGTTATTAAGATAGAAAAATTTCATATAAAGGAAAATTTTCATGATCATATCCTTATTATTTTGCTCATGAACAATTTCATCTAAACCTTTTTAAAAGATTTCATTTCAAAACAAATAAAATTTCGTCAAATTATATTACATGAAATATCATGACCATAAAACAGTATACCTACTAAATTATTTGTTCTAAAAAATAAATAAATAATTAAAATAATTGACATCATTTAAAAAAATATTATCCTATAAATCCTCCATGTTATTTCATATTTTCTCAAACCCACTCTACTAATTTACCAAAAATCATACATGCTTCATTAATATAGAATTTAATTTTGATCTAACAAGACACTTCTATGGAAAAATAATGATATTAATATTGTTTTAATCATGGAATCTTATGATGTATCTTGGATGAAAATTTACCTAGATTGAGAGATCATATATGAATATAGAACCTAGGGATCTAATTTCTTGACTCATTATCTAGTAATTTTCAGTTTCTAGATTCATATATACTTGATAATTAAGTGATCCTATATCCAATGTTAAAGTAAATGGTTGATCCTTTAGTGGGACTTATACACTATATGAAATTCCATATAAGACTGGTCAGGGACATACTACGATAACTAGAGTTTCATCATGATCCAAGGATATTTGTGATATATTTGAATTAATGTGGTGATATAGACCTCATAATTTATAATTTTTCATTATCTTAGTTTTTTCTAGAGTTGATTTGTTGTAGGTTTCCTAGAATAAGAACTATCCACATATTTCATGGAGAATTAGTTATAAGTATTTGTGGTTTTATATGATTAGGGTTTTCCAATCCTAAAAAATATATATTATATATTTTTCCCAAGATTTAATGCCTTAAACAATACTAAATGGTGTCATATTATAGATAGGTTTTTTTATTCTTCTAAAAGATAAGATGATGAGTTAAGTTCATCTATCACTAAAAATCCCTCTCAGGGCTTGGATCAGGATTTCAATACATCCCCACTGATTAAGGCCAGTGGAAATGAGAACAAGGACATACCCAACCTACTAATTTATTGTGGATCATAATGATTAGTATCCCATTTTTTATAACATTTAATAAATAATGTGTTGTTATTGGGTTATTTCATAGATAAATGTTAGTATTTAGTTGGTAGGACACCTAGTGCTATTTCAAATTGAGTTATATTAGTTACACATGTTTCCCGAAACATGGTGAGAGAACCCACTTTTATAATGGCTACACAACAATGCCTAGGGATGAGAGTGAACCCCTTTATACCATAAATCAAGGGAATTTACCATGTCCTAGTACAAGAAAAATGATGTGAAACTTCTCATTGTACAAAAATTCTGGTCAATACTCTATAGGAAAAGATAGTGGAACATCAGGGTTGATATGACTTGAGGAACATGGTATTGATCCCCCATTTCACCCATAAACCAACTTGTTTTGGACATTTTGGTGATGTGTCAACAAATGTTTATCCTATGTGCTGGACTATTTCATAGGGAGTTATTCAAAATTCATTTTCACTTCTAATACAACTCTAGTTATGAAATTTGTGACAGATATCACTTTATTAATGAACAACCTCTCATAAACCCCCCTCTAATATGTATTGATAATAGAGAGGGTTGATGGTGTATCTATTTGCGATACTAAGGTGCCATCATGATTTAGGATCCAATTTCAATGAACATATAAGGTTAACCTTACTTCTTATCATGAAGTGCATGGAAATCATAACCCTCTGATTATATATCAATTTTGGTTATTTCTAAAACATATGTACATCATCAATATAATATATTTTCTACTAAAGAATGATATTGTTTCAATTTACATGATATATAATAACGTATCTAATGAATATTACCATGAAACTACAATAGTAGATGTTTTCCAACACTCATGATATGTCACAAGACAACCTGGGTGAACCCTAAACTGTTCACCTAACGTAGCCCACAACAAGGAACAAACGGAATTCATGATCCCCACAGGATAGAAACTAGTGCCGAGAATAAAAATAAAAGTAATGGGAACATTTTGGATGACAAAAAGAGAAAAATAAATAAATATAAACTAATAACAACATATAAACATGAGAAGAGAAAAAATAGAATAAAATTCCAGAGCTAAACAAAACTCCAAGTGACCTCCTCGGTAACCTCCAAACATAGAACCACACTCGCTTCAAGAGTGATCCAAAAAATAGAGGAACTTGAAACTGAAATGATAGTGTAGGCAAGAGCATTAATATGCTCAATAAGAATTCCATGGATGAACAAGTCCTTTTTCCCATACCTTTAAAAATAAGATCAATCATTATTGTTTTAAAATAAGACATAATAAATAAATTAATTTGTTTCATTAATTTAAAATTCAAGGAACAAATTCACATTATTAATTAAACCATTTCATTTTCACCACATTTCCTAAATAGTTTCAAAGAAAGCATAAAAATTTCAAATTTAATGGAAAGAAACTTATATTAAAACATGGTTTTCAAAAATGGGATAATAAGAACGAATCCATTGAAATGGAAATCACATCACATGCACCATGGGAAATACCTATGTTTTTAGGGTTAGTGGGGACCTAGGATCATAGTACCTTAGTGAAATGTGTTATAGAAACCACATTAAACATCATCCTCACACAAAATCCACTATATAGGAGAAACATCAAAAAATTTAGTGTCATCCAATCATCATAATAATATAGTTAGTGTTGTAGTTTTAATCCTGCTAGATGAATATGGGCCAAACCACTTCTGAGTCAACTAGACTAATATTACATGTCTTTCAACCTAAGTACCTGGGGTTTCCCATGTGCTCTATTCAAAATGGTGCTAATATTTTATCAGGAAATGAAACATGAACATATCACATTCTTTATAAATAATCCCACTCAACCCATCACCACTGATCTCCCTCCTGGAGCGCAATCCCCATTTTATGTCACAAAACAATTCTGAAGCCTCTTCACTAGGCACATATCAAAGATCAACTATTTAATATACACATAATTATTCAAGAAAACGGGGGGAATGCCTTAAGAGAATTTTCCATTTTCACAGACCATTCTCAATGTTCCAAACGGGCCTCATTACATTACAATGACCATTTTTATTTTATAAAATCATAATCACCAAACACTCTCCAAAACCAATTAAAAGCCTAATAAAATAGCCAAGTCACAACACCATTAAAAACTACATTGAAACTATGATTAAAATAAATAAAACCTTTTATGAAAGGAAAATTACCAATTAATGGATCAATACAATCCGAATGTGTTTGGTCAGATTTCTGTAGGTCAGTTGTTGTTTTCACCTAAAAATTTGTCCAATTTAATCAAAAGAGAGACCCTTTGAGTGGTACCAGATACACCATGCCTCAGATTGAGGTGGGGATGACTCGTACAGGTCACAAAGGACCTGTGGATCATTCCCCTAAAGGATCAATACAATTCGAATGCATTTAGTCATATTTATGTAGGTCATTTTTTGTTTTCACTTAAAATTGTGTCCATTTTAAACAAAAGAGAGAGCCTTTGAGTGGTACTGGCCACACTATGTATTGGATTGAGGTGCGGTTGACTCGTATATGTCCCCAATGCACCCGTCAATCATTCTCTCAATGGATAAGCACAATCCAAATGTGTTTTGTTAGATTTCAATAGGTTAGTTGTTGTTTTCAATTAAAAATTTGTCCATTTTAAACAAAAGAGAGACCCTTTGAGTGGTACAGGCCACACTGTGCCTCGGATTGAGGCAGGGATGACTCATACACATCCCCAACGCACCTATGGATCGTTGTTTCCCTCGGAATCCAGGGATGACCACCTTGATGGGAGGTTCAAACAATTCGATCGGTTTCTAATGGGTTTGTTCATAGAACCAGAAACATCCAATGATTCCACATCCATTCGGACCTACATTCCAAAGGTAGGTTCTCATTAGTTTGTGGACTGATGAGGCTTTGGAATTTTCATTGGTTGAGAGGATGGGAGGTCGGACTCATCACACCTTTTTTAGGGGAATTATTGTCTACTACGAGACTCTCTTTATAGATTTATGTTATGTTCGTGAATCATTATTACATTACCAAGTATAAAATGAGCATTCCTTCAGATCTGACAATCAATGATCAAATTTGTATGAAATTTAGAGAATCTTTTATATGTATTCTAGGTTATTCATCGATAGAGAATCATCTGTATTTATTAGAGATTCTTGGTCAATGGTACCCTTCGACACATTTATATAGAAGTATCTTGGTCATTATGATGACCATGATGGTTTTAAAGCCACTCAGTGGGGCACTTGATGTTTATTGTCATTCAGAAGCACATGGATTATTTTAGAGTTGGGATCGAACCCGTAGATGGGCTACCTATGTATCCTTTGTTTAGAAAAAGATTCAGAACCCACGTAGTTCGAGTAAGGGAGTATGATGTTTATGATTGATGGCTCAAAGAAGGATTTCATAATTACTTTTACCCTCTAAGCTCACGTGATTCATGCTCGGTGTGAGAAACAAGAGGTATTGGTAAAAAAAATATACAATTGTTCCATGAAAGATGCAATAATAAGAAATAATGTGGGGCTTATGTATGTATGACTGCCCAGATAAATGAAGGTTAGGATTTACTTTAGGGATGAAATCCAGAAACAGGTTCCATAAAGGTATATGTGCTTCATGGAGATTTTGAATAATTTAACTTGGGGCTTACTCCTAAAAAGGAGGCCCGAATTAGGAGAAGACTTATGATTGGGTTTTACTCTTGAAAAGGAATCCCAGATCAAAGTTAAATTAGGACTGGTTAAGAGAAATTAAAACTGGGGCTTACTTCTGAAAAGGAGGCCCAGGTCAAGGATTAAGGTTTGGGGGTTACTCCTGAGGAGCATGCCCAAATTAGGGGACTGGGGCTTACTCCTAATGAGGATGCCTAGATTTGAGAACTTTAAGAATTGGGGCTTACTCATAAAGAATATTCCCAAGTTAAGAATTATGAATGGGGCTTACTCCTAAGGAGGATGCCCAAATTAGGGGACTAGGGCTTACTCCTAAAAGGATGCCCAAAATTTAGAGGACTTATGACTGGGGATTATTCCTGAAAAGGAGAACCAGGTTAAGGATTCTCTCATCATAAAGGTTGATGTCAAATGAATGAAATCTAAATCTTTAGTGACAAAAAGATGGGTAAATCACTAGGTTTTGAGAGATATTCCACAGAATTACTTTCAGATAAGGAAGTAAAATCAAGAAATCATGCCATATATGGCTTTGAAGAGTGTCTTGAAGACTGAATCTTGAATAGGAAATGTGTAATGGCTTAAGAGGGGTGAAATGGGCAAGAAAGGAATCCAAAAAGGCAGGGGCACACAAGTACTGGTAGGCGCGCAGGTACTGCGTGGGCACGCAAGTCCAGGTCGTGCAGGTATATGCCTGTGCGACAAGTTTGGTACTTGCGCAGTGTTCAACCAGCAGGGTAATACTTGAGAGACCTTTGTTTAAGGCCTTTAGAATCTTCTTGAGGTTATTCCAGCAGAGGGGCACATAGGTTCTATTGAAGGAGTAAGGCGGCGCACAAGTGTGGCCATTTCCCTTAAGTGCTAGCCACCTAGGCGTGCAAGTGTTGATGATTTTCAACACTTAGGCCTTCCCCCCCCCCCCCTCTTTATATCTTCCGTTATAGGTAATAAATTACATTTGAAGTGTTCCGGAAGCCTTGAGAAGAGACTAGGGCACCGGAAGCTCAAATTTGAGTTTCTGAAAAAATTCCCTCTTGAATGGGGGACCCACAGGGTATATTTATAGGCAGGGAGAAGACCCCGGGCGGTTATCACTTAGGTCATGCAAGTCACTTGCGTGACCATAATGCGTCGCGCAAGTGGACTTGCACGAATATGAGGAAACTTGTGCGACTTATGGGCAATCTTCTCCTTGTTCATCCCTTTGTCGATTTTTTATATTTTCTTCAAAGAATGGATCAATTTGTGCTAAGTCATTTCCCTTTAAATTCTTTTGGACTCTGTGACGAAAAAGGAGCGTCAACAAAAGTCCCCCCTCAGAGTTGGATTCGAAAGAAATGAGGATTTGACTTTGAGGAAATCGAATACATCCAAAGGAAAGGTTGTGCGCAAGTGTTGAGGGCGCAGAGGGCGGCATGCATGTGTGCATCGCGCAGGGCCTGGGTGCACTGGGTACGGTGCGCAGATAGGCCACCTGGCCTATAAATATAGGATCCTTGGCCGCGCAAAGCATCTGCTTTCAAATTCTCGAGCTCTTGCCATGAAAGTTATCTTGGCCGCACAAGTCTCTTCTTTCCGCTGTTTCCTTACCGTCGCAGTGCTGTCTAGGTATCTGTACTTGCAAGGTTTAGACTTGTGCGGTAAAAACTAGCGCGACACAAGAACACTTGCGCACCAAGTGTATACTTGCGCGCCATAGTAACTTTTCCATTTTTTCAGATTTCTTCACAATGTTTATGAAAAATCAATCCATTTAAGAATTTAATTTATTCAACTTTGGTGCCGAATCAATGGCTCTTAGACCCGGAATAGTTGATGAACTGGCTAGCAAAAGGATAGATGATATGATGAACATCATTGGCCATGATTATTATACTGTCAAAGATAGCACTCTTCCGAATTTGGCTAAGTATCTAAAGAAATATCATCGTGACTTCCCACAGAGCACTTATATGTTTTTGTATGGCTATGGTCATCTATGAGAAGTCACTATTCTAGAAGCAAAGAACTATCTTCCATTTTCATGGTTCCAAAATTGCACCAACTTTTCTTCATCAAATATCTCTGGTGGAGGAGTATTTATAAGTGCTGGAACAGTGGAGAAGGCCTACGTGATGCATCATAGCCCTTGCACACCAGATCTAAAAAATCATACACATGAGCTGCAACCACATTGTCTTCCTTCAATGTTCCGAAATGATCAGATGGACCAATCCAAAGGCTGGAAGAAAATTTGGGACTTTCGTCCTGGGGGAGGCGTGAAGCCAACTTGGATGTGGGCATACTGGGTGCGACAAACCTGTGCAGAGTTTGTCACGAATCTGAAGGGAGCTGCAACATACGAAGCTGGCTGGGTTGGGCAAACATATGTTTACAGACATGATAACTTCGTGCCAGAGGTACTCATCTACAAAAGCCCAGCAACTAATTCTTTCCATCTGACTCATGGAGAAGTAGGCATCATTCTGTTGGATGTCCACAAGATCTTAGGGGCTCCAATTTTGGGCGATATGTATGATGAATTTATTCCTCCCAAGGTGAATTGGAATGATTTAGAGAAAACTCCTGATTTAGCTTGGGAATTATTTACGATTTTCCACAGGCTTAAGGGATCAGAGACCTCATTACCTCATTCTAGAAAGGATATTCATCTGGATGAATGCATGAATATATTTATTATTGAGAAGAAAGAGAGGGAGCCAAAGGAGAAGGAGCCGAAAGAAAAAGGATACAAGAAAAAGGAATCCAAGGATAAGAGGCCCAAACGTCCTACCACCTGCCCAAAACCTGAGAAGAGGGGTGCTCCTGCCACATTCTGGCCAACTCTAGAAGCAGGAGAGTTTGAGAATTGGGGATATGAAGTGAATCAAAGAATCCCAAAGAAGACTCGTCTGGCAGGCTTCTTGGCAATGTGGCTCAGTGTTTATCTCTTGCCGGTCAGGGATTCGAAGGGAGGCGTCAGGCTAGTGACCTTCTTCATTGTGGAAAAGATGGCTGAGGAAAAAATGGTTGGGTTGGCTACCCCCATTTTAGTAAAGATTCACCGGATTTTACTTCATGTCTTCATGGGTAAATATCCTTTAATAATATTGGGACCATTCCAAGTTTTATGGGCATGGATCGCCACTAACTTCAGGACTTATAATGTACAGAATGGACTACAAATTCCTGGAAGTTCTTTCAGGCCATCAGTGCAAGCATTATCTGGAGTTGCTCCATTAGATGTTAATGCTTATGTCATGAAAGTGAGGCTAAGAATGTTTATGGAATTCAAATTCTTTCCCTATGGAAGTCCGCAAACCGGGCGGTTTGTTGATGATGGAACAACCCATTTGTATTTGAGGGCATATATGCTAGCTTGCAGGGATGGCGTGCTAGTTGCCAGGATTGACAAAAAAATATTATGCGAGGCCTATGCTCCATATAGATTTGCATTTCAATTCAAATGTATGCAACAGATTTCTGAATCTCCTCCAGTACATGTCAGGTTAGAGAAACATCTGATGGTTTCTCGGCAACTATAGCTGCTGACGTCAAGAGAGAATACTGAGGAAGTATTTGACCTACCAGTTGAAAAAGCGACACATAATTTGACTACATATTATGCCAAACACTAGATATCATCATACCCCAAAGGGATATTGAATCACCCAGTCTATCAGGTGGGGAAAAGGAAGAGGAATGTAGAGAAAGAAACCCTTCCTCATGAAGGTGATGCTTCCCCACCTGAAGTTGATTCGATAGACTCCTCCTCTAGAACTGATTCACCGGATTCACATGATGCGGATGATGAGGCACAACCAGCGGCAAAGCAGTTTTGTGCCAGATATAATCCTCCGGTCAGAATTAAAATACCCACTCCATCAACTCCTGGTGAGTTACTTCATTGTAGTAATTTAATCACTGCTACTTTATAAACAAATAAGTCTTACTTTCTTATTTTTTATCTGTAGTTGCCGGAGCTGGGAAGAAATTGATGTCAAAAATTGTAGGACCTTACTCACAACCTTTATATCTAAGACCAGAGGCTATCCAGCTATGCAAGAGTTTATATTGTGGTACTGAGACCGCCTGGTTGGAATTGTGTGGGGGCCTACAACTCCCTAAAATAGGGAATCTTATGGCTTCTAAAATCTTTAATACGAGGATAACCCCACTGAAGTGAAGGCTTACATCAGAGAGCTGGAAATGCTCATATATGACACTGATGAGTCTGTTCCTGTCACCAGGCGGGTAAAGGAAATGATTGATCGTGGCGCCACTGTTGGGGCTAGTGGTTCTGGAGATGAGGAGTGGCATGAGTATGTGGCTCCTGAAGATGTAATTTTTCTTTCCTTATTTGATTTTCAACTTGATTTCAGTCGAAGATTTGTTACTTAAGGAAGATATTTTCTTTATATTGAAGCTTGAAAAGAAAGGAACTGTGGTTCCTTCGTCGCAATATAGCCCTGGTGGTACTTCCATCAGGGCTGCTGCTGATTCTCCTCGCGAACTAGGCGAGAAATCTCTAGGCCAGCAAGCCATGAATGAGGTGCTAGACATAGCCTTCCATTCGCCAATCCATGTTCCAATAAGGGACACTACTGATACTCCCTAAAAACCAAAGAAGCAAAGGCAACGATGGAGGAAGTCCATAGCTAAACGTTCATTAGCAGCGGTAATTCCTTCAAGTAATCATGAGTTTATACTCATGTCCACATGGTTACTCATATTTCTGGGTATTGCAGGGGCTTCTTCAATTTCCCCCCTGAGGGAAAGGACTGATCCTCCTTCAAAGACCATGGAGGGTGTTGTGGAACAATCACAGATCAAAGATGACTTGGCTGCTCCTCGAGAAGAGATAGCATCTATTCCCAGTATCCCTCCTGATACTGTTGCAAGAAGAGAAGAACCTATTTCTGGTAAGTCAACAATGCTTCATATAAATGTTTAATGAAAGAACAACTGATTTCTATTCTGCAATACTCCAGGTTCAACTCCTACATTAGAACATCTGGCGACTGTTGCAACTGATGCAACTGATGGTGTGATTTTACCCGAAGATACTATCCAGGGTCAGGGGCTGCAAGATGTAAGTCATCCAGAAGACACACCAAACGCTCCCACTGGTGAGACTAACCAGGATTCTGAAATATCATTGGATGAAATGATGAATTATGGCATGTATTTTGAAGAATTATATGATCATGATATGTATTCCTGTGATTTAGAAGACCTTGGGCCTGAGTGTTATCCTTCACGCAGTAAATTTTCTTATAATTTACACTTCTAATCATGACTGAAACTAATATGCAGTTTCATCCATAGAAGCTTTTGAACTGCCAATGCCTGAAGAGGGTGTGGACATTGATGTCAACCCTACCATTGCAGAAACATTAGCTCAAGTAGAGCTAAACCCATTAAACCCTCCTGAGACCCATCTTGAAGATCCTTTTGAGACTAGGATAGATGGGGAGGATTCTTCTTAGGTTTCTGACCCACCATCGGATAAGGGATAACAATATTTGTGATTGTACTTAATTTTAAAGACAAACGATTCTTTTGTTATCCTTTGAAGCTAACCAAAGCTTTAAATTAATTATGCAGGGCTTTCAACTATAGTGGCTAAGTCTGGAGGTGAAGCCTCATCCTCTGCTCCCACTGGAATTAAAAGCGAAGAAGCACAAGTCAGGGGGGAAAGAACAGAATAGGGCACTTCCTTAAGAGAATTAATCCTCGATTACCTTCCCCCTGTGATGATGATGTTGAATCAAACCCAGAGATACTTAAAGCGTTTATCTTATCATGATGAAATTCATGGACCAAAATATGGAAAATGATATCTAAGGTGCCTTTAGAAGAGTTATCATCGAAAATTCCTCGATTGGCCTCCAAATGTTTCATACTAGGACTTGGCGGTTTTGGATATGAAAAGATCCACACCATAGTGAAACATATCATCTTCAGGAGGGAGCAGGAGCAAAAGTTCTGCGAAGATCTGACCAGGGTGAAATTGTCAGTTAAAATTAGCAAATTTGAGGCTGCGGTATCCCAAGATGAGGCTGATTATACTGCCAAGATGAAGGAGCTGAAGCATAAAATCAAAGAAAAAGTCTTCCAGCAGATGCACCTTCAGCAACAGTTGGATGCTATTACGGGGGAACTTGACCAACTCAATAGTTCACTGGAGGGATTTCAATCGAATGGTATGAAGACCATTGAGGATGCCAAGAAAGCACTCCATCAGGCTGAAAAGAGTGAAGTTGGTCGAGTACATGAGCTTCAAGTAGCTGCCGATGAAGCTCAGGATGTGGTTCATCAATTGAAGACTTATGTTGAAATCCTCTTGTAATTCTTGAAGAAGAGAAGAGACTCCAGTCTGTGGATGTCCTTCTAAATCTTGTGCATCAATGAAAAACACATTCATCTGCAATCATTTGTACTTTCATTCTCTTTTTCTACATGCTTTAGATTTTACCTAATCCAATTGGCCTAGTAATCATAGTTTGATTTTTACAAGGATTAATATAAATAACCCTACAAACTTCAAACATTTTAATTGCTCAATGTTACCTAAATCACACTAAATGTATGTTTAGTGAACTGGAACTTGACTTTTATTCAGAGTTCCTTTTTGTTTAGTGGGCAGTTTAAAGTCATGCACGTTGGAAATAGAAAGGATAATGTTTAAGGTCGAAATAGATTTGACCGAAATGGAATATAATTTAATCAATTCCTTGAAAATTCATCTGAAAACATATTACCGTACTCAAGTATGAGGGAAAATATGTAATCTATGACTTAAGAATATTTGAATTTGAGGAATGATATGAAAAACAGCTAAAAGGCATTAGAAGAAGTAGTTTCCAAGAATGAAGTTACCATTATTTAACAAACCTGTTAGGGGGTTGAATTATACATGGACACCTAAGGGAATTGGCTGCATAGTTAAATAAAATAGTGTCTTTTGGATAACAAGTCTGTTATGTAGACTGTTTATGCAAGGCCACATATGGGCACGTGCTGCATAGTCTGGCAAAAGAACTCTCGGAAATTTACATTCCTAGTGCTAAAAGACAGTGAAAGTTTATGGAGATTCAAATCTTCCAAAGTATAGAGTTTGATATATGGAAAAAGGTACTTGAATATGGAGAAGATATTTCAAAACAATATTATCGAAGAACTGGATGAATATCACTCCTACGAAGGTCTGACCCAAATGTAGGGAAGGATAATATAATCCATAGACTTGAACACTTTCAGATCATGAAAAAGGAAATGGGACAAATAGGTTAATGATGGCTATTTTTTTGCAAATCCCTACATACTATCATTTAAGAAAAATAAGGACAAAAGAGGCATTCTTCCCAAGAATGATGTTACCACTATCCGAAAACCCGTTAGGGGGTTGAATTATGCAGGTCCACCTATGGGCATTGGCTGCATAGTCAAATAATAGTATCTTTTGGCTAACAAGTCTGTTATGTGGACTGTTTATGCAAGGCCGCCTATGGGCACGTGCTGCATAGTCATGAAAAAGAACTCTCAAAAGTTTGACATTTTTGTGACTAGAAGTCATGAAAAAGGGTTATGAGGATCTAAAAATATTTAAGGTTAGGATTATGACACATAAAGATGGATATTGTTCAATGTATACAGAGATACACAGATCAATGCTAACTATAATCATGTTGTGGATGGGTCCTAAATTGAAATGTTGGACTTCACTACGTATCCCATAAGGATGAGAATCAAGACATATGTAGTTCTTAAACTACAGTTTAATGTCATGTGGGACAAAAGGATTAGAGATCTTAGTTTAGGGTCATAAATCTTGGACCATTGTAAGAAATACATAGTGTGTGTTTTCATGGGGACTTTTCAGCCAAGGGACTGAAAATAGAATTTGGGGTTAGGCACAAAGACTTGGGGCTGGATTCAAGGGACACTCGAACGTTCCTACGTATCCCATAAGGATGGGAATCTAGCCCAAGTGGTTCTAGAAATACCCTCTGTACAAATTTGGTTCGTACATGTGAAGGGTGAAAGGGGACTTTAGTGCAATGATGGTTTAACCCAAGATAAAAGGTTCGGGAATTTCCATGTATGCACACAGTCTTTAAAATGAAACATGATTGAAAAATCAATGAAAATAATGGTTCCCTCTCAGGTGATGGTATCAAAAAAATTTGTATTTTATTTTCATACTGGACAAAAGTGTTGTATAGTTTAACATCGTATAACAAGGAAGAAAGTGAACCAATGTAAAGATATTGGTTCTAAGGGTGGTTTCACGAATTAACATCGTATGAGATGGAGGTGAACCGATGTGAAGAGATTGGTTTTGGGCTTGAACCTTGGGAGGTTGCTTACATACCCAGCCTAGAAGGCAAGGATCAAAGTCCGTGCAGTTCAATTAAAGATAAGAGGTCATGGCCTGATAAACACTATCATGCTTTATGGGCTTATCGGACTACCACCCGCACTGCAACTCAGTCAACTGCATATTCATTGGTATATGGAACGGAAGCCATCTTGCCTATTGAAGTTCAACTACCCTCGCTCAAAGTACCCATTTGCGACTAGTCATCTACAGATGAGCAATCTCAAAAGTGATTGAATGAATTGGAACAGTTAGATGAGAAAATATTTTCACTTTGCACCTCTTGGAAAACTATCAAAATCGAATAGCTTGAGCTTTTAACAAAAAAGTTCGTCTTCGTTCATTCACTCAGGGAGAATTGGTATTAGTTCTCAGAACTCCAATGATACCAAGAAAGAAACCTCCCAAGCTTGAGCCAAAATGGGAAGGACCTTATTCAATACATAGGGTCTACTCCAATGGAGCTTATTCATTAATCTCGATGGATGGAGAACTCATCACTACTCCAACCAATGCCATATTTTTGAAGAAGTATTTTCTATAAACTGCAAAGTACCTTACAGATGTCCCTGCAACATGACACTAAACTGTGCAGCACCAGTTCATCCTTTCTATATGACGTTAAACTATACAAAAGTCCTTTAATACGTCCTACATGACGTTAAACTGTACTTCGTCCTTGCTATATGACGTTAAACTATATAGCAACGGTCCATACATATGACCTTAAACTATTTGTACTTTCGTCCCACACGACGCTAAACTGTGAAAAATATCCCTAAATTGTCATGTATGACCTTAAACTGTAGCTAGGTCCGGTATGACCTTAAACTGCATCATCAATGGTCCATGCATATGACCCTAAATTATTTGCAAGTCCCTTACGTCCAACAAGAAGTTAAACTGTGACGTCCTAACTACATGATGCTAAACTGTATAAAAGTCCCTTACATCTGGAAAGATGTTAAACTACATAATCATCAAAGGTCCTGTATGAACTTAAACTACACCACCGTCCAACATGACATTAAATTGCACCATCGGCGGTCCATGCATATGACCTTAAACTATTTGCACTTTCGTCCAACATGATGCTAAACTGTATCGTCCCTTTTTCATCCAACATGATGTTAAACTGTGAAAAAATCCCCAATTCATCCAACATGATGTTAAATGGTGTACTCTTTTGTGCTCACTGCATGACATTAAACTGCACAGTCCCCCTTTCGTCCAAAATGACATTAAACTCTATTGTCCCCATCGTCCTAACTACATGATGCTAAACTGTACAGAAAGTTTGTGATATATCATGTAGGACCTATGAAGGGACTATGCAGTTTAAAGTCTTGCAGTTAGGAATATTGGTGTTGCACAGTTTAGTGTCATGTAGAAGGGACAAAAGTACAGTTTAATGTCATGTAGGACGTATCACAAACTTTCTGTACAGTTTAGCATCATGTAGTTAGGACGATGGGGACAATAGAGTTTAACGTCATTTTGGACGAAAGGGGGACTGTGCAGTTTAATGTCATGCAATGAGGAAAAAAGAGTAAACCATTTAATGTCATGTTGGATTCATTGGGGATTTTTTCACTGTTTAACGTCATGTTGGACGAAAAAGGGAAGATACAGTTTAACATCATGATGGACGAAACTGCGAATAGTTTAAGGTCATATGCATGGACTGCCGATGGTGCAGTTTAATGTCATGCTGGACGGTGGTGTAGTTTAAGTTCATACATGACCTTTGATGATTATGTAGTTTAACATCTTTCCAGACGTAAGGGACTTTTATACAGTTTAGTGTCATATAGTTAGGACGTAACAGTTTAACGTCTTGTTGGACGTAAGGGACTTGCAAATAGTTTAGGGTCATATGCATGGACCATTGATGATGCAGTTTAAGGTCATACAAGACCTAGTTGTAGTTTAAGGTCATACATGACCATTTAGGGAACTTTTTCATAGTTTATCATCGTGTGGGATGAAAGTACAAATAGTTTAAGGTCATATGTATGGACCGTTTCTGTATAGTTTAACGTCATATAGAAAGGACGAAGTATATTTTAATGTCATGTAGGACGTATTAAAGGACTTTTGTGTAGTTTAACGTCATATAGCAAGGACGAACTGGTGCTGCATAGTTTAGTGTCATGTTGCAGGGACATCTGTAAGGTACTTTGCAGTTTATACAAAATACTTCTTCAAAAATCTGGCATTGGTTGGAGTAGTGATGAGTTCTCCATCCATCGAGATTAATGAATAAGATCCATTGGAGTAGACCCTATGTATTGAATAAGGTCATTCCCATTTTGGATCAAGCTTGGGAGGTTTCTTTCCTGGTATCATTGGAGTTCTGAGAACTAATACCAATTCTCCCGGAGTGAATGAACGAAGACAAACTTTTTTGTTAAAATCTCAGGCTATTCGATTTTGATAGATTTCCAAGTGGTGAAAAGTGAAAAATCTTTTCTCATCTAACCATTCCAATTCATTCAATCGATTTTGAGATTGCTCATCTATAGATGACTGATCGCAAATGGATACTCTGAGCAAGGGTAGTTGAACTTCAATAGGCAAGATGGCTTCCGTTCCATATACCAATGAATATGGAGTTGACTGAGTTGCAGTGCGGGTGGTAGTCTGATAAGCCCATAAAGCATGAAAGAGTTTACCAGGACATGACCTCTTATCTTTATCCACCATATTTTGTAGTATATTTGAAAGAGTCTTGTTAAAGGCTTCTATCTGGCCGTTGGCCGCTGCATTATACCGAGATTAATGGTTGGATTTGATGTTGTATTCTTGATACAACTTCTTCATCTCGGATGAACAAAAATTGGTTCCATTGTCCGTCAATATGGTATGAGGGACACCAAATCTGGTAATGATGTTAGACTTAATGAATCCAACAATGAATTTAGAACTGACTTCCTTGAGAGGTATTGCCTCTTCCCATTTGGAAAAGAAGACAGTAGTAGTAAGAATATACTTAAACTGCTTGGTTGTAGCCGAAGGGTAAGGCCCCACCACATCTATCTCCCATGTGGAAAGTGGCCATTAGTATTTAGCTGTATGAAGCAACTCTGGATGTTGATGAATGAAGTTGGCATGTACATGGAATGAATGAAACTTCTTTGTGAAATCAACACAATCTCGTATCATTGAAGGCCAAAAGTATCCAAGCCTTCGAATTTGATCAGACAGTCTATGTCCAGACTAGTGGGCACCACAGACTCCTGCATGCACTTCTTTCATGATAGCCATTGTCTCTTTACCATCAATGCATCTAAAGAGAACTCCATCAAAACCACGTTTGTAGAGAATTTTATCTAAATGATCTGGGATATCATAAAGAGTAAAATACCACACGTCGCTGGATTTGTTCTTTCTCAACTCTATCAGGTGGAAGTGTTCCATTTTGAAGGAATTTCTTGATATATGAAATCCATCCTGTAGTATGACCATAAGGTTCCAGAATGGGAGAAATTTAATTAATTTCCTCTGTTCTGATTCGAACATAAGGTGAAATTGCACGACGGATGACAATACTGATGGTTGTCTCGTCCCCATTTGGATCTTCTAGAGCTGTGGCTATATTAGCCAATGCATCAGCTTGAGCATTTTGTGATCTTGGGACATAAGAAAATGTCAGTTCCAAAGGGAATTCTCCCATTAACTCTCTGATGTAATCATACAAAGGGATTAGTTCTTCTTTTCTGATGGCATAATCCACATTGACTTGTTTGATTACCAGGTCTGAATGACCCTTCACCATTAAGTGATTCACTTGTGCTTGAAGCGCTAATTCCAAGCCTGCGATAAGATCTTGGTATTAAGCTTCATTACTGGTACCACCTTCCCACAATAAGAAGGAATAAGGTAACATTGCCTTTTCTGGAGAAATGAGCACAATTCCTAAGCCAACTTTGTTGAATATAGGATTTTCCATTTCCCTCCCTGTTGGACTTCTAGAAGCACCATGAAAATACATTTACCATGCCTAAGGACATTCTTGAATAGAGAAGACTTCCTCATCAGGGAATTCAATATCTGAAGATGTGTCTTCCACTGAAGGGTGTTCAGCTAGGAAATCAGCCAGAGCATGGCCCTTTATCGCCTTTTGAGACACATACTGAATGTTGAATTGCTGCAAAATAACTTCCCACCTTTCCAGACGTCCTGTAAGCATTGGATGACTTAGGATAAATTTGAGCGGGTTATTGCGAGATACCAATTAGACCTCGTGATGTTGCAGGTAGTGTCTCAACTTCTGAACTGCAATGATTAATGCTAGGAAGCACTTCTCAATAATTGAATACCAGTTTTATGCTTCAAGCATGGTTTGACTGAGATAGTAGAGAATGTTTTCATTCCCAACATCATTCTTTTGAGCAATAAAGGCACCCAATGATCGCTCTAGAGCTGTCACATAGAGGATAAGTGGTCTTCCTTCAACAGGTGGCATGAGTACCGGTGGAATCAAGAGCTATTTCTTGAGAATATCGAATGCTTCTTGACATTCTTCAGTCCACTGGTAAGTGACCCCCTTCTTCATCAGTTTGGTGAAGGGTAAACTTTTTCCTGATAAATTGGCGATGAAACGCCTAATATAGGCTAAGTGTACTTGATGTCCTCTTAATTATTTCAAATTTTGAGGAGGTGACATACCATGGATTGACTTGGTATTCTCAGGATCGACTTCAATACCACGATGGCGGACAACAAAGCTGAGAAATTTTCCTGAGGTTACCCCAAAAGAAAATATTAAGGGGTTCATCTTCAAATTATGTTGTCGAAGCTTGCAGAATATGACTTCCAAATCAGCCAAGTGATTAGAAGTTTGTTTGTATTTAACTACCAAATCATCTACATAGAATTCAACAAAAATCCCTAATAAGGGTTTGAAAATACGATGCATGACACGCTGATAAGTTGCACCTGCATTCCTTAAGCCAAAGGGCATCACCCGGTAACAAAACACACCCTGAGGGGCTCTGGAGGCTGTTGATTCCTCATCTTCTGGGGCCATTCGGATCTGATTATATCGATAATATCCATCCATGAAGGAAAGTGCTTCATAGCCAGCTATTGCATCAATTAGAAGTTCTGTAATCGGAACTAGGAAATCATCCTTAGGACAATGCCGATTAAGATCTATGAAATCGATGCAAACTCTAATATGTCAGTTATTTTTCTTTACAGGGACAATATTAGCCAACCATTTGGGATATTGAACTTCTATGACGAAGTTATCTCTGATAAGATTATCCACTTCAACTTCAATTTTGGAAGCATAAGTTGGGTGTGTTCTTCTCTCGGCTTGCTTAAATCCTCGATGTTCTTCTGGTAAACCCAAATGATGAGTAGCAACATTAGGATCAAGCCTGGGCATTTCTGTATAGTTCCAAGCAAAAATATCTCTATTTCACTTTAGAAAAGAAATATACATCTCTTTCTCTTCAAGGGTCATGGCCGCACTGATTAAAGTGGGGCGTGGATCTTCCTTTGTACCCAAATTTATTTCTCTGAGTTCATCCACAGTGGTAGAGATATCGTCTTCAAATGCTAGAGGAGCATCTTTGAGATCTTCCTCTTTTTATTTATCATGTGTTATATCTTCCATGTCTACTTGCATAGTAGATGAAAAAGTAGAATTTTCATGATCAGAAGAGATGTCAAAATTTGCATATCTTGAAGAAGAAGCTTCCATTTCTGACCCGATTGATGATGAAGGGTCTTCTTTGGGTAATAATGAGGAGATGATGGATTGAGAATCGACATCATTTTTTACCTCCGATGTTGCTATAACTTCTTCTGGCCTAATTGGAGAAGTAGAGACTTTTTGGATTTCAGTTGATGAAATGAAGACGTCACCATTTGTGCTTTCATTACTGCTTGGTAGATTACCAATTTCTCCCATGTTGTCTGGCTCGATTGCCGTAATTGACATTATGGATCTTTCCATAAGAGTATTTTTATTTTATTATACCTTTTCAATTTTACTGATAGGCAACACATAATCTATACTCACATGTGTAAATGGATTTACTGGAATTGTTTCCAAACCATATGGAGCATTAACTTTGGTAATCTCCTTTGTTATGGATTTCTCCCTTTGCTTCATGTGATAGAATTCCGCCTCAATGTATTGAGACTCACTTGTCTTGAACGGGGCCTTATCACCATAAAATGTCCCAACAAGACTATCGAAACAATATTTGAGACATTGATGGTATGATGAAGGGATAGCTGCTTGCTGATGTAGCCAGAGTCTTCCAAACAAGACGTTGAAAGCTGAGTCTTGATCAAAAATCATGAAATTTGTATTGGATACAAGATCCCCAAACTGAGTTCTGATTGTAACTTCTCCCAGTGTTTCTTGTTCATTTTTATCATATCCTTGTAACATCATGGTAGAACGAGATAAATCAGATTCCGTGAGGCCCAATCGACGAAGTGTACGAATGGGCATGAGGTTGACTCTTGAACCATTGTCAATGAAAGCTCTTCAGACGTCTACACCATTGACCTTTCCAGATAAATACAAAGGTCTGATATTCCCATGCACAACATCATCTTTATCTTTATCAGAAAAAGATATTATTTCATGGCATTCTACAGGATTATTTTCTATGTGATAGACTTCAGCTGCAGCAATTTCAGTTTCAAACTCCTGAGTACTTGACAAAGCCTCGATGAGTGCTTCCCGAAGATATTTTGATAGCTTCAAAGCATCCAGAATTGATAACATGGCTGGTACTTGGGCCAAGTGTTTCAATATATCATACTTCTGATCCAGAGGTCGGCATATCCCCACAGGAATATTTGGTTTAGCAGGTACTTTGGAAGCAGATTCTTTGAAAGTTGATGCATCTTGTATTGGGATAGGAGTTGGAAATATTCCTGGTTTTGGAAGACTAGACTGATTAGATCCATTTAATTGGTGAGAGGAAGAAGATGAAACCTTCAACCGGTCTTCCAAAATAACTATTCCAGGACTGAATTTTCTATTGGTAGTGTAACTTGCTTGTTCATGTTGAGCTCGCTGAAGGGATCTACCATGAGTTTCAGCTGCGTACACAGTTCTAGCAGGGGTAGAATTGGAATAGTGGCTTCTGAAATATCCAAATCTTCCCCTGTATCCTGATCCCCTAGAACTCCCTCTGATTCCTCTATTTGATACAGGGAATTCAGGCTCATTGAAATCGAAACTGCGACTGGCATATGGATCTGTTAATTGAATCATATTAACAGAACCAAAGATTAACTATTCCTCTGATGAAGACTTTGCCTGATTATCCTATTCAGGCTGTGCCGTTTGGTGGGGTGGTGCCCGTGGATTTGAAGTAGATGGAAGGAAGTCCGCCAAAGTCAATGATGACTTAGGCTTTGACACATACTCATCCTCTTCTAATTATTTTTCATTCTTTGAAACATGCCGTTTCTTTGAGGACTTTCCCTCTGGCGAAGAGGGTTTTTCCGCAACATTCATGGCAGAAGACACAATTGGTTTTCTTAATTGTCTTCACAAAATTGCATGAGTTCGATTGATTGTCTTTATGACCATCCAATAATCATACTTTTGTGCATTTTCTCTTTTAACTTCGTGCCATTCATCTTCCTCCTCTGGAACTGTAGTAGAGACACATGCTACCTGGGCAGACGAGCCTTTAAATGTGACCTGTCCCGAGTTGACCATCTTTTTTAGGAGGTCTTTGAAGACCAAACACTCTTGGATGGGATGCCTCAACATTTGATGAAAAGGGAAATAATTAGGACAATATTGATCTCCTTTCTTGTTTGGCCTCTTGGGCATTGGCAATTGAACCAAATTGTTTTCTAGAGCCGAAATAAAATAACCTAGAACTTGTTCATTTCGGAAAGAGTATGTTTTGATCTTTAGATCCTTAAATTGTTTTCGTCTTTGATTTTTTGATCATCTGGATGAAAAGGCCTTTGTTTTTGGCGCTCAGAAGGTGGATCCCTTCGAGAAGATGAAGGTTTTGAGGTAGAAATAATACAGGTGCTTGTTTGAGCATAACTGTAGCAGTTTCTACTTTACCCATTCTCCTTCCTGGATCTGATGGAATTACACGAGATTTAGCCTTAGCCTGTATAATGGAATCCCTAGTATGCTAAGAGATTGAAGCAAGGTCTCAAAAACCTCCTATGTATTTCACAGGGATTAACGGACTGCGTAATTCGTCACACAGATTTGCCACACAGATTGGAAACAATTCTTCTAGAGGGAGTGCTAAACTCAAAGAATATGTTAATCCCTTCCAGTGAGCAATGAAACCAGAGACTCATTCATTCTCTCTTTTCTTACAGTTTTTAATATCGAAAACTGTTGTCTTTGGAAAAGTTCAGTTGAACTGATGGATGAATTTTTGGCGAAGATCCTCCCATCCGGTAATTGATCGGGATTTCAAGCTTGTATACCAAACAAAATCTGGTCCTTACAAGGTTTTCACGAAGCATCTGAGTTTCACTGCTTCTTTCTGCTCCGGAGTTCCCATCATAGGATCGCAACAAGACACGTAATGCGTCAAATGTTGTTTAGGATCCCTGATCCATTGAAAATAGGGAATACAGGGTTCCCAAAACTGGATGGAGGAGAAATTGAATCTACCCATCCAGGGTAAGATTTCTTTTCTGGTTGAACTTTCGTACGCTTCCCTTTCATAGTTTCTAACCGTGCTGTTAATGACTCAATAATAGTTATTAAATTTTAAGAAACATCCAGTTGAACTTGGACTTGGGTAGGTGCAATGACTGGAGCTTGGACAGATGTGGCGATTGGTGCTGCAACTGATGGTAGAACTACCAATCATTGTTGCACTTGACCCGTAGTATTAGACTTGTGAGGGTGTACTGATAGAGGAGGATATTCTTGATCCATCTCAGTAGCTGAAACAAATTTATTTGGCTGACTGACTTCAGCATGCTTAAGAAGAAGACTATTCTGAAGTAGTTATGAATTCAACCTTCTTAATTCCTTCATTCATTACTCCTTTTGTGAAAACCTCTGCTCTAGTGAAAGCGATTCAACTTCTCCAGAGGAAGGATATATATCCTGGTTCTTTGCCTTCCCTTTGTTAGATCCTTTTCGGATATGGGGAAGTGGGTTACTTGAAGGATTACTTAAGTTCTAAGTAATCCTTTGACTTTGTGTACGCACATCTTCTTCATTTATATCGGTGCGTACATCTTCTTGAGCAAGAACCTCTTCATCTAAGTCCCCTAAGTGAGCCTCATCTGGTGGATCAACAACAACGACATTGATGACATTAATCGATGAATAATTCATCGCATCCCTTCTATCATCATTTATGTGATATTGTCTTCTTCCATGTCTTTGATAAGACATTTCCTTTTGTTGATTAGATCCCTCAGGAACTTCTTTAGGAACTGTAATTTGGAGTGAATCTCCTGATAATTTGGCTCTTCGTTTCTCTTGAGGTTTCTTCCCCAATCGAGAAAATAATTACTTTCTCTGATGAGGGGATTGATGATTTGAAAAAGTCCCCAGTCCAGTGGACTGGGGTTGTTCCTGCTGTTCTTGCTCAACTCCCTGAATTCTTTTTGTTGATTCCGAGAGTTGGTTTAAAAGAGTCCCCAGTCTGGCGAGCTGGGGTGATTCTTGACATGCTATGTCTGAGACTTTCTTGAATGTCCTCCTGATCTTGCGAACTTTAGTCCGGAAATTAGCTGGATGCATTAACCTGTATCCGCTTTTATCATCCGGTTCAAAAGACCGTTGGATGATTTCCGACACTTCTGGAACTTGGTGACGTGCTTGCTCCAAACGAGAGACCTGTTCAATATTCTCATTTTCTTGATGCAAGAGTAATTCAAAAAATTGTTCTCTGTATTCTTGATTTTGATAGGAACTAGTTGAAGCCTGTTCTTGGGCAAACGTTTGATTACAAAAAAATCCCAATGACTGTGGCCGACCATGGGCAATAACATTTCATGAGACCATTTTCGGTGGGCTTTGCTGACTGGAGAGCACCATGAAATTAAGTTCTCCATGAATATCCCATCCTCTGACACGAATACCAGATGGGGAATTGGCAATTAACTGACGCAATCTTCTTAGTGCACTAAAGCATGAACGTTGAAGGGCTCTCTGCTGCTTTTCAGCCTTTGGATATCGAGAGACTAATAGAGACGCCAAATCAATCTGAAATTGTAACCCTTCTATTATCTGAAGATTATTTTCATATTCATCATAAGATAATAATATCTTTTTCAACTTACAAAGAGTTTTCCATATGATGAGATGAATATCATGAATTTCATCTTCCGTCAAAATTTCTAGAATATTATATTGAGAGTCAGCCATAGGCCAAAACATGACTGGAACTTCACCATTCGCCAACTGTTTTCTCATATTCAGTATTTCCTCTTTATCATTTGATGAAGATTCTTCTACTTGATTTGACCAGAGTTGGTGTTTCCTTGTTTCTTCATTGGATTCAACAGGATTGATAGAGAAATTATTGATCAAAATAGATGATGCATGACTTAGAGGTGGTTCGGAGAATGACCTACACCCTGGGCTATCTTCTAATTGAGAATGTATTTCACCTGCTAGAGATGAAGCTTCAGACATGACTGGTTCCGCATTTGAAAGTACCTCAAGATAATATGGCTTTCTCGGCACTACATTGTCCACTGGAGCATTTTTCGGGCAATGTGCATCACTACTGCAGAGAGGACTTTTGCAGTGAAATTCATCATTATGGGGAGGACCACCATAATGGGTTACAACAAAATATGAGATCTCTTGCTCCTTGGTCTTCTGACAACACAGAGGGTTCCTGTGGAACTCATATGAAGATGAAACTTCGAGATCAACCTAATTGTCATGAAGCAAGACTTCATGAGGAAGTGTCTATTGAAGACCTTAGAAATTAATGTTCCCACTATTGGGAACTGATGGAGTAGAATCTTGAATTCCAACAGATAATTGTCTGAGGGCTTTAAGAACTCCAACATCGAGCAAGGCCTTGTTACTGATTGGCTCTTGATCTCCTAACTGTAATGGGCAGGTCTTTTTTTAGATGCCTTCTTAATCACCTTGGAAACCACTTGTTGACAAAAGTGGCTACTCTGAGCAGGTGTATGTGCCTGATCAGGAAATATGGCCAGGTTAGACTGACGATCTCCTCTCAAATAAAGTGTATGTACCTGACTTGGTCATCCGTATGATATGGGGGAGTATGCCCCATAACCCTCTTGGACTGGAACAGATGTGTGTGTCTGTTCCAGAGTGAATTGTTAATGTATCACTCCACTAGTAGGGATAGATTTATGTGTCTTTCCCTGAGATGCCGCTGAAGTTGTTATAATATACTGGCAGGCATCCAGAATATGAGCAGGGATTTGCTTCTACTCTTTCACCATTGATAGAATATTCTTGGTGACTTTAGCTGCCGAAACGGGAATATACGTCCATTCCGAGCTTGGAGCAGGTGTATGTGCCTGCTCCTGTCCTCCTTTTCCTGTCAGTGAATCCTAATAGTACTCAAGTGTTGGGGAAGGGTGTTGAGTCTACCTCCAATTTTTATCGGGGATTTCTGACTAAATTCTCCGAATGTTACCAAGCGATACTGTTGGTAGGGTTGATTAATACTAGCAGGTGTATGTACCTGCTAATTGCACTTCGCCAAACGTGGTTGACAAGATCCATCATATGTAGTCAGACGAGCCTGCTGACTAGCTGATGATGTATAAATAGGTGTATGATTCTACCTATAGTACTCCACTGGAATTGCCAGGCGGGATTGGCGTGGTGCTGCCAGACGAGTCTGCTAGACAGCGGGTTTAAAACGGGTAGTTGTATGTGCCTGCTCATTTCTTGCCACAAAGTTAGGTTGGTGGACTTCTCTGGAGATGGCAGAGATGATAAACTGCTCACTGTTGACCGGATTCCACCTTTTGTGGTTTGTCTTGCTTGCTCGGGTTTGAGGAACCTGAGCCGAAAGCCAGGAGTCGGTACCCTCATCATGTTGAGGGAACACTACCGCATGAGTCTGGCGGTGATTGTTGGTGGGAGCCCTCAGGAAAGACTCATGTCTGTTTGAATTAAGGTCTTGAGGGACCTGCTCATTCACCTACCCAGAATAAGGGAGAGAATGGTGATTGCGTTCCGGGGATAACGACCCGAAACGGTTGGAGATGGTAGTCAACATTGCCTGCTTCTTGATCACTGGTTGTCGTTGTCCGGACGACCGATGTGAGTTATTTACTTGGAGGGATTTTTGGGAAGCCTCCAGAGTTGGGATGGTACCGTGTTGACGATACTCCATAACTAGTGCATTTGTTACCCGGCGTTGAAGACGTTGAGTAGGTGATATCGTCCTAAGAGGGGACGACGATCCAACAGGAGTAGCAGTAGTGGAATTTTCAGCAGCAGTATTCACAGGTGTGAACTTGAGAGCATCTATTCTAGAAATACAGAAGATATTGGGAAAAGAGTGCCTGTTTGATATAACAGACGTAATCAAGATAAATTCAGCTACTACATCTTTTGTATGAGCACATATGTCTATGATTTTTTTGTTGGACCTCTCATTGAGTTTTAAATAGGGGCCTAACAAATAGGTAAAACATCATTTTAACTTGGATAAGGATTCACGTCGGGTTCACCAATTTTGTTTCCCTCGGAATCCTGGGATGACCGCCTTGATGGGAGGTTCAAACGTTCCGATTGGTTTCTAAAGAGTTTTTTCATAGAACCGGAAACATCCTATGATTCCACATCCATTCGGACCTACTTTCCAAAGGTAGGAGCTCATTAGTTTTTGGACTGATGAGGATTAGGAATTTGCATTGGTCGAGAGGATGGGAGTTCAGACTCATCACACCTTTTTGAGGGATATTATTGTCTACTCTGGGACTCTCTTTATAGATTTAAGTTATGTTCGTGAATCCTTATTACATTACCAAGTATAAAATGAGCTTTCCTTTAGATCTGACAATCAATGATCAAATATGTAGGAAATTTAGAGAATCTTTTATATGTATTCGAGGTTCATCATCGATAGAGAATCATCTGTATTTATTAGAGATTCTTGGTCAATGGTACCCTTTGATACATTTATATAGAAGTCTCTTAGTCATTACGATGACCATGCTGGTTTTAAAGCCACTCAGTGGGGCACTTGAAGTTTATTTTCATTCAGAAGGACATGGATTATTTTAGAGTTAGGATCGAACCCATAGACTGGCTACCTACGTATCCTTTTTTATAAAAGGAATCATAAACCATGTAGTTCGAGTAAGGGAGTATGATGTTTATGATTGATGGCTCAAAGAAGGATGTCATAATTACTTTTACCCTCTAAGCTCATGTGAGTCATGCTCGATGTGAGAAACAAGAGGTATTGGTAAAAAAATAGACAATTGTGCCATGAAAGATGCAATCATAAGAAATAATGTGGGGCTTATGTATGTATGACTGCCCAGATAAATGAAGGTTAGGATTTACTTTTGGGATGAAATCCAGAAACAGGGTCCATAAAGGTATATGTGATTCATGGAGATTTTGAATACCCTAACTTGGGGCTTACTCCTGAAAAGGAGGCCCAAATTTGGAGAAGACTTATTATTGGGTTTTAATCCTGAAAAGGAATCCCAGATCAAAGGTAAATTAGGACTGGTTAAGAGAAATTAAAACTCGGGCTTACTCTTAAAAAAGAGGCCCAGATCATGGATTAAGGTTCGGGGCTTACTCCTAAGGAGGATGCCCAAATTAGGGGACTGGGGCTTACTCTTAAATAGGATGCCTAGATTTGGGAACTTTAAGAATTGGGGCTTACTCCTACGGAAGATGCCCAAGTCAAGAATTATGACTGGGGCTTACTCCTAAAAAGGATTCCCAAATTAGGGGATTGGGGCTTACTCCTCAGATGATGCCCAAAATTTAGAGGACATATGACTGGGGATTATTCCTGAAAAGGAGACCCGGGTTAAGGAATCTCTCATCTTAAAGGATGAGGTTAAATGAATGAAATCTCAATCTTTAGTGACATAAATATGTGTAAATAACTAGGTTTTGAGAGATATTTCCCATAATTCCATTCAGATAAGGAAGTCAAATCAATAAATCATGCCATAAATGGCTTTAAATAGTGTCTTGAAGACTGAATCATTAATAGGAAATGTGTAATGGCTTAAGAGGGGTGAAATGGGCAAGAAAGGCATCCAAAAAGGTAGGGGCGCGCAAGTCCTGGCAGGCGCGCAGGCACTGCGTGGGCGCGCAAGTCCTGGTCACATAGGTATACGCCTACACGACACGTTTGGTACTTGCGTGGTGTTCAACCAGTAGGGTAATACTTGAGACACCTTTGTTTAAGGCCTTTAGAATCCTATTGAGGTTATTCCAGCAGAGGGGCACACAGGTTCTATTGAAGGAGTAAGGCGGCGTGCAAGTGTGGCCATTTCCCTTAAGGGATGGCAACCTAGGCGCGCAAGTGTTGATGATTTTCAACACTTAGGCCTTCCACCCCCTCTTTAGATCTTCTTTTCTAGGTAAGAAATTACCTTAGAAGTGTTCCGGAAGCTTTGAGAAGAGACTAGGGTGCCGGGAGCTCAAATCTGAGTTTCTAGAAAAATTCCCTCTTGAATGGGGGGCCCACAGGGTCTATTTTTAGGCAGGGAGAAGACCCTGGGTGGTTATCACGTAGGTCGCGCAAGTCACTTGTGTGAACATAATGCGTCGCAAAAGTGGACTTGCGTGACTATGAGGAAAGTTGCGCGACTTATGGGCAATCTTCTCCTTGTTCATCCCTTTGTCAATTTTTGATATTTTCTTCAAAGGATGGATCAATTTGTGCTAATTAATTTACCTTTACATTAATTTGGACTCTGTGATGGAAAAGGAGCGTCAAGAATCATTATCCTAAAATATCAAGACAATCCGAATGCATTTGGTTGGATTTCCATAGGTCAGTTGTTGTTTTTACTTAAAATTGTGTCCATTTTAAACAAAATAGAGACCCTTTGAGTGGTACAGGACACACCGTGACTCATATTGAGGTAGGGATGACTCGTAAACATCACAAAGGAACCGTGGATCATTCAACTAAAGGATCAATACAATCCAAATATGTTCGGTCATATTTCGGAAGGTCAATTGTTGTTTTCACTTAAAATTTTGTCCATTTTAATCAAAAGAGAGACCCTTTGAGTGGTACATGCCACACCGTGTATCAGATTGAGGTGTGGTTGACTTGTACACATCCCCAATGCACCCGTATATTTTTCTCTTAAAGTATCAATATAATTCAAATTCATTTGGTCAGATTTTCAAAGGTCAATTGTTGTTTTCATTTAAAAATTTGTCAATTTTCAATAAAAGAGAGACCCTTTGAGTGGTACCAGCTAAAAAATGCCTTGGATTGAGGAAGGGATGACTCGTACATGTCACATAGGACCTGTGGATCATTCTCCTAAAGGATAAATACAATATGAATGCATTTGGTCATATTTACATAGGTCAGTTGTTGTTTTCACTTAAAAATTTGTCCATTTTAAACAAAAGAGAGATCTTTTGAGTGGTACCAGCCACACCGTGGCTCAGATTGAGGCGGGGTTGACTAATAAATGTCCTCAATGCACCCATCGACCATTCTCTTAAAGGATCAACATAATACGAATGCATTTGGTCTGATTTCCGTAGGTTTGTTGTTGTATTCACTTAAAAATATGTCCATTTTAAACAAAAGAGAGACCCTTTGAGTCGTTCATCATTCTTGAATGTTATTAGTCCATATCATCTGTTAAAATGGGTAATTTACTCATTGGAGAATGGATTTTTTATTTCATAACAAATAAAATATTCCTATGAACATTTATATACAACAATCTGCCATCTTTTGATCCCCTTATCCCTTCTCAAAAATGACTGCCAATTGTACATGTCCCCAAGTCAGATCTTCATCTAATTTGTGTACAATCTGCCATCAGGTATGTGGCCCACTAATTTATGAACTTATCTACATCATCTTGTGAGTATGAGGCTTTTCGGAAGTCAGTGTAGTACTGCAAAATAAAAAAAATATAGAATTAATAAATAAATTAAATGAACTAGTAGTTTTTTTTTGAAAATACCTTTTTAGGGATTCTTTTTTATTGATGAAAAATGATCTCTTTCATATAATTACAAAAATAATAACTGCAAACATTATCGTTTGTTTGTTTTGGACACTGTAAAAAAATTGATCATTAGGAGAATAAGTAACTTATGTTGAGATGTGTTTGGATAGTGAAATTTTATCATATATACCATAATATTTGTCTAGATGTAGTACTTGTCACCTCCTTATGCTTCGTCCCTATCCTCATTCCTTTCTTAGATGATAATGATACACCACCCAATTATAACAGAATCCTCAATAAAAGATAATATAAATTATATTACTTGATGTTTAGGCCTAAAACGTAGCATGTAGTATCTTACAGATTCACAAACTCCATCATGTGTGGTCGGTTTGATGGGTATACTTGATTTGAATCTTGAAAATAAATATTTGGAGTATCCAAGTTCACCGCAAATAGAATCCAATGTTGCCTAAAAACAAAAAATGAATAAGTAATAAAAGAAGTGAAAATATAATTTATATGCTTTAATTGTAGAGTTTTACCCTTGCATGGTTGGTATTAAGAAGTGTCTGTCATCTGTAATCTTGATTTCAAATTTTTTCATCAAGTCGTTCACTATTTTATTCTTTTTTGATGGCTCTATTTTTAGTATATGTGATGATGTGGTATGAGGACTAACGAGTCCAAATTTTGGCTCATGAGAAAATTCCTTCATCTGTTTTTCATATATACGTCTGTCAACAATATAAAATGTATTTAGTCAAAATTTTCATATTAGAACAGCTTTTAGAAAATCAATTCAAAGAAACGTACCTCATATATATATTTACAACTGTGACACCTAGCTAACCGTTTTCAAGTACCTCATTTACATTTTCAGTAGCAACAAAATCTTGACTTTCCTATCCGTATATATTCTCTTTGAAAACCACTATATGACTACTACTACCTCTTAGATTCGTATCCACATGAGTCTTCAATGCTAGTAAATGTGGATAGGGAATAGGTGGTGTTATTGTGCTTTCAGTAGCCCCTTGGGATCGGTTGGTCGATCCTTTAGATGGTTTTGATCCGATGTTTGTCACCACATTCCCTTTCTCCGTCTATATTAACATTCATTGTTTAGACCCTTTTTTTATTAATTGATAAAGGTTTAGCCAAAAAAAGAAATAAATAACTCTTTGGTCGCATGTACTCTTACAAGTTGTGACGACCATGCAATGAATGTCCCAATATCCTTTTGGACCGGATGAATATCATTGTCATCAAGTGTAATAGGCATCTCTGCATTTGGATCATGAGATACAATAATCATAACTTTCAGATGATCTTTCAAAAGTGGTCTATTATGCAGCATGTCATTTAGGGATGTTGAACACTGTAGACCTCACAACAAGGTTATAGCTGGGTGTTAACAGATATAAATCACAATCATTATCACCCTATAAAAGGCCAGTACAGGAAAATTATCAGTGTTTTTCTGATTAACATTTTATGGTAACAATTATTAGAATATTGATTACCACGGCTAAGACAACTCTTTGAGGGGAATGACTCACCTCAAAGCTAGTGGGGGGGGGGGGATCTCCACGTGCTGGTTGTTCCTGAGTTGTGTCTTCTCCTTGCTTCCCACACATAAAAGTTTCTATCAACTCTCACTTCCATTGCAATCGTTCTTCATGGTTTGCTAGTTTTTCGCTCATTTATTTCAAATCTTTCATCGCTATAATTTGTTTTTTCTTCTTCTCAAAATATACTCTGGTTGTTACCCCAAACCCCGCACCTCTGACAGAACTGTATTTTTTTGGATGCTTCAATGCCGTCGATAATAGGTCTGTATCTGCTACAGGAGTTGTTGATTCCTGTGACTATCAGATAAACAAAAATAACTAATTATTTTTATGTAATAGCAATTTAAAAAAAATCTTTTTATCGTCATGTCATTCTTACACAAATATCCCACACCTTTTTTGTGTTCTCATCTACCAGCTTTCCTTCTTTATTCACACGTGCGTCCTTCCAAAGCACATGACACGGGATGGATGTGTATTAGGTTTTAGACTCATCAATCTATATATAAATATAGAAATATAATTATGATTTTTTTGGTGGTACCTAACAATATTACTTTAAATTTAATATACGTACCATTTTCTTTTCTAGTGAAGTATGCCCCATCATTTCTTTACGATAGGGGTATGTTGGTTTTTATGCATGTTCTTTATTTTCATTACATAGTTGTTGTTTCATTAATTAAATATTGACAATAAAATTGATGAATACATGTATCCTGAAAGAACTTATTGTCACCCACAATGTACCTGAAACTTCTCACCCCCATGACGTCCAATAAATGAATCCCATGATTCTTGGGATATCACGTGAGCATAGACAATGGGTGGGTGTGGGTTTATTTTACCTTTGGAATCTTTTAGGTGAAATCTTGTTAAAATAGTGTGAAAACTTCGATGAATCCTTCCTGGAAGCCATTGTACATAATCCTTGTGTGATTCGTCTACTATAAATGTACTCTGTAAGAAATTGAGAAGAGTAAGTCATTGTTTCATTATTTTATTTACAATTAAATTAAATAAATAAATTCATAATGTTACTGTAATTTCATCCCAGATCACAAACTTCAACCCGGACACAACATGGTGTCATGAATCTATGTCAATCGGCACGCATTACTGAGCGAAAACTCCAATTTTACTACTAAACATAGCCTTGTTGGGATTCACATGTTGGCATCGTGCATTCCATCTGACATAAAATTTTATGCCTTTTCTTTTTGCCTTAATAACTTTGGCTAACACCATCAAACTAAGACACACCTGTGTTTTCTACGACGTTGATCCTTCATTCCTTACAATTTCATCGATATCAACATCATCTATATGTTCATCAAAAATGGAAGCAATGACATGTGCTGATGGTTGTTGGACCTCAACAATAGGAGCAGTAGGAGCCACAATAGTAGGATCAGTAGGAGTAGAAGCAAGAGCAGTAGGAGAAATAGAGCAATAGTAGTAGTAGCAGCCACAGCAGCAGTCGCAGCAGGAGGAGCAGCAGTAGCCGATGCAGTAACCGCAACAGAAGCAACATGAGAGACTTGTTCAGCCTCATGGTTAGGAGCACCATAATGTGTAGAAGTCATTATATGCAAAAGTGGTTGAACAATTAATTTAGATTACATAAATTCAGTAATTATAAGATAATAACATGAGATAAAACGATCCATTTTACAAACAAAATATATCTTGTTTATTGATCTCTCTTTTTTTTCAAAGGCTGAAGTGCTTTGACACCTCTATCTATTATCCAAATCCCATCATTGTGGACTCCTCTAACATACAAAACATCATCTCCATTGGGACCTCTATGAAATTATTGCAATGTACCATTGAAAGTACCATCCTCAAATAAATTTTCATAGGAAACTTCAGTAGTTTTTGATGATAACAGAACAATCAACCACTTTTGGTTTGAGGGATCTAGAACATAAAAAAATTGTACCACTTATGATGCCATTATAAACTGTTCATCTTTGTACCCTTCTTTACAAAAGTCAACTTTCACAAATCCCCATTCATCTATTTTAACACCACTATTGTTATCAACTCATTTTCATTGAAAAATCGGCAACTGGAATGTTGTATAATCCAACTCGCATATTAGCTTGATAATGCCAAAGTATGACATATTTTCATAAATTGGTTTTCTGTCCTTACTAATAGAAACATGCATCGCTTAATCCACTAGTGTAACTCCACTATTTTGCATGGTACTATCTTCATCATGTTCATTTGTATAGAATGTATAACCATTAATTACATAACCACTGTAAGATAATACATACACACTTGGTCCAGCGGCTAGCCATTGAAGTTGTTTTGAAATTGAATTTGGATTTTCATCCAACTTCTTTAAAATATGGTCCTAAAACCATCCTATAAACCGGTGATTATGTGTATTTGATAACCATTTTTCATCCCTTGATGGATTCAACTGCCTAATAATTTCATTGTCAGTTTCAATATACGGGTTAACCTCCCAACTATTATAAAAAACATAAAGGTGGGCCTGCTCCCAATCTGTAATGCTGATTGTCACAAAAACTCTTCTAGAAATTCCCTCACCCTCAATGCATCCAATGTGACGAGATTTCGGGAGACCTAATGCCTTCCACATCAAATAGGTATTTGGTACAAAATTCAATGGCTTCCTCAACAATATATCTCTCCACTATACAACCCTCTGTCCAACATCGATTTTGGACATACCCTTTCAAAATATTTATATACCGTTCAATAGGATACGTCCATCTATAGTGAACAGGACCATAAAGTCAAATCTCTCTCACCAAGTGAATCATCAAATGAACTATAATATAAAATAATGTTGGTGGGAAGAACATTTCTAATTCAGATAATATGATGACAATTTCTTTTTCCATAGTTGGAAATTTTGTTGGGTCTAAAACATTGCTACATATAGCTTTGAAAAAGAAACAATGTTTTGTTAATATATGATGAATATTCTTGGGAAAAATGAAACATAAATATTAAGGAATTATATCTTGCATCAAAACATGGCAGTCATGTGATTTCAAACCTTTTAACTTCAAATCATTCATTGACGCAATGTTTTTGATATTTGATGAATACCCCTCTAGAACCTTTAAATCATTGAAGAAGTTGCAAAATTGGTATCTAGCCTCCCTAGAAAGAGTATAAAAAGTTGGATGAAGAAACATTAGATTTTCACCCTTCATGGGAGCCAACACTTCTTGTATTCCCATGTCAACCATGTCCAACCTTGCCTTAATTTAATCCTTTGTTTTGGTAGGGGCATTTAGCAACATTCTGATAAAACTGTCACATACATTATTTTCCACACGCATCACATCAAGAAAATGTGTGACGTACAAACAATTCCAGTATGGTAATTAAAAAAAACTGATCTTGTTTTCCAATTGATTTTCGTAAGGTTTTTTGAAAATGTTTTACCAAAAATAGTGTTCACATATTTTACTTTCTCAAACAGCTGATCACCTATTAGTGGATACAGTGTTGAGCGTTGTTCTTAACTTCCATGGAATGATGTCGTCCAATATTGGTACTTATGACGACGAGGTAGAAATCTATAATTTCCTAGAAAAACAGAATTAGATGAATGTTTTAACCTAATTTATTTAGTATCTTCTTCGCACATGGGACACCCTTGTGTTCATTTAATGCTATAGCCTAACAACTTTCCATAAGCAGGGAAATCATTTATTTTCCCATACAACATCACTCTCAATGTGATGTTTTCACATTTATAAGCATCATACAACATAACAGATGAATCCCACAATAACTTCAAATCCTTGTTTAAAGGACCCAAATAAAGATCAATATCATTACCTTGTTGTTTTATTCCTGATATACGAATAGATAACATGATGAATTTCCACTTCATGCATAACTAGGGTGGAAAGTTATAATTTACCGACATAACAGGCCATGTACTATGAGTGGTGATTTGAAAACCAAAAGGATTTACTCCATCTGTAGATAATGCAAGACGAAGTTTTCTTGGCTCTTTTTCAAATTCATGATACTCATGATCAATTTTCTTCCATTCAGGAGAGTCAGCTAGATGACTTAATATCCCATCTTTATTTCTTTTATCTGCATGCCATGACAATTGTCTTGTAGTTTCTTTACTTCCATATAGACGCCAAAATATTGGAATGATTTTAAATTACTATACAAATTTCATGGGATTGGATTCATCTTTCTTGTATTAAGAAGAACCACACTTTGGGCATTCTGTAAGTGATTTTTTCTCATTGTGAATCAATATACAGTCTTTTATCCAGGCATGTATTCTTTCATAAATCATACCCATCGAGCGTAGCATTCATTTATCTTCATATGTACGGCATGAGAGCTTATTATCTTCAGGGATCATGTCATTCAAGAGGGCAAGTAGTTCCATAAAACTGACATCACTCTATCTGTTGCCTGCTTTCAATTTATACAACTTCAGTGTAGCTGAAAATGTTGTATACTTGGTGCAGCCAGCATACAATGGAATCTTTGCACAACTCTTTAACTTCTCAAGCAATTTTAGGCGATCACGGAGTTCATCTTCCATTGTCTTTGTCATTTCCTAAATATGATCTTCATATTCATTGACATCTGTAATCACATCCTCCATAAAATCTTCTTTATTATCCATATTTGTATTCATATCTGATGATCCATAAAATGTAGTTTTATCCCATCCAGTAGCTACATTCGTTTTTTCTCCATGTTTATTCAGACATTTATAACTCTGATCTATTATGTGACATATCAAATGTTCGTCCAACCCTCTAAAGTAAGCAGTATAGAATAACAATGTAACGCCCCGACCCTAGTTACCCAGAGTCGGTGCATTATTACATAACATTGGTCTGATCACAAGAAAGATCAAATCTCGAAAGACCGATTGGTTTAGTATCCTTAGAAACACTAGATATATTCATAACGTTTTACATTACATCATAAAGTGAAAAACTACTACAACAACATAGTCTCCATATTCCACACTCATATCCCCACATAAAAATCCTTGCAGGTCATTCATAACTTACTTCTTCACATCCTGGGAAAAATAAAACATAGAAAAGGGGTGAGCTCAAATGACTAGTAAGGATAACAATATAGTGAAAACTTTCAAAAATAAGCATAAACTTTTAAGGCAATGTAAAACTAAAACAAAAGCCTTTTAAACTTGAAATTAAACATGGTATGGAAAAAGTAAAATGAAATAATGCCATTTACTTATTCACATGGATATTATACTAATAGAATAATCACATGAAATATCAATAACCACTATCATAATTATGGAATGCATAATGCCAGACTATCATAACCACATAGGCAAGGCCTCATGCAAAGACTACAAATAAGATTTTGTCAAGGCCTTGTTCCAAGACACTAGTTTGTCTCATGAGACCTACCGATGCATCGAGGAGCTATAGCGGGCTCCACCCTTCACATATTAATTCCAATGTATTCCCATATGAAAATGTTTAAACATAACATAAACATTCGTATTAAAACTAGCATACGAAATGTCAATACTTTCTCCATAAACTATGAATGGTATAAAAATAACACATCCACAGTCAAACATATCACAAATCCTTCAATACATTATGGAAGTTTTGTATCATAATAAATCAACTTCATATAATAATAAAATCCACCAAATCATGTTGACATAGATGAAATCAAAACTATTTGAGAGAAATATCTCCTTTTTTTAAATCATTTTAAACTCACACATTTATTAATTAAAAAGAGATTTTTGAATCAAAGTGTCCCATACCACTTTGAAACTTTTGAAAGGAATTAACATTTTAAAAAACATTCATGTACATATAAATAAATCCTTAAAAACCATTTTGAAGACATGTACATTAATTAAAAATATTTAGAAAGATAAATCTTTAGAACATTTAAAATTCTGATTTTGATAAAGAGTACCTTTCCGAAATTCTTAAAATATTCATTTTGAAATCATTTAAAATTCACATAGTTATAAAATAAAACATTTAATATGAAAACATCCTTTTAATATTTTAAGGTAAGCTTTTAAAATTTTATAACAGTGGTAAATAGCCACACCCGCCGTATAAGTTAAAAAAACATTCTTACCTTAATTTTGTCGAAAAGGTTAAAAAGTGACCTTGTTTGGAAAACGACTGAAATATTCCTTTATAAACCTCTTATAAAAAGTCAAACAAGGGTATTAATGACTTTAACCAATATTCTAGTAAATAGTAAAAATGTTTTGAAATTCATTTTTAAGAAACATAGATGTGGATGATAAAGAGATCCCAGTAGATTATTACGTATAAACAACCTCGGATAATGAAGAGATTGCGAAATAAACCCTTACCTTGTACTTTTACATGGTAAGGGTAGGTTAACCTCGTTTATAATGGTGAAATAATTGTTATTAAATTATACAAGAGTCATATACATTAATATGATATCATATATGATCTTTTAACATTGATTTGTTAATAATATCTTAGTATTATCGTTGTTTCGGGTGTTAACTTACTCATTGTTTTTTATGTTTTGTTACGTAATCCATGTTTGTAATGGATAGGTTGTATATTATTCATATAAAGAATGACATCAAGTCCTTAAACATTATTTTTAAATCATCAAATGATAATTATACTAGAATTGATACGATGAAGAATGAATCTCATCGCGTTCGTGGAGACGGTAGTCCGTACGTACGCACGAGCGACAATATCATTCTTTTGATATTAAAATAATATATAAATGGATGGTATATCATATATAAAGAATAATTAACATGTTATATTTATTATTTACATGAGTTATTCATCATTATTATACCCATCCAAATAATAATATATTGAATAACAATTACACCATGACGTGGAGACGGTAAGCCGTACGTACGCACGTATGGTGACATGTTATTCAAAGGGTGGATAGAATACTGAATATGGTTGTACCATATATATAATAACATCACAGTATATATATGATACTGGATTTATTATTTTAGAATGGTAAAAACAAAGTAAGAAGAAGTGGAAGAAGAAAGGAACTTGGAAAAGTGTGGTGAAATCATTACCTCTTCTTCGAGTTCTTCCTTTTGATTTGATCGGAAGGGCTCCTTAGGTTGGCTTTTTGATCAAAATAAGGCCTCTAGGTTGTATTGAGGGAAGTTGGGAGAGTATTCGGGCAGAGTTTGGCCGAACCAAAAGGCTTTGAAGGTGTGAAGAAATGAGAAGGAAGAGTGCCCTTTTATAAGAGGGGTGAGGGGCACCTTTGGAAAAGCTAGAAATATTAATTCATAATAAATTCATATTCGGTTTATAATGGCTAAAAAGTTGATTATTAAAAGGGTAAGGTGGGGATGGGTCGAAAAAAAATCAACCAATATTATTTAGACAGATTTGGGTACTTATATTAACCTTATCTTTAAGTATTAACTCTAAGTTAATTATTTTCACTTTTACAATGTCTCTTTGTATTTTTATATTATATGGTTAATAAACATCCCATATACATCCAAGAGACCCCCAAGTGGTCGATTAATGATACAACTATCATGATATAAGTCTCTTGGCCGAACTGTAGATTTTTAGAATTTAATATCAATTAATAATATAATATTTTTTTTAAAAACTCTTTTGTGTCAATTTTGACACTATTCAATAGTTGATTTTTGTGAAACTCATAACAGAATGATTACTTCTAAAGAATTTATTTAAATCAATCCTAACATGTCATATTAACTTATAAAATTAGTTTAATTCATATAAAGTCTCAAATTATATTTATTTGGGTATTTATAATATCAATTATTTTAATTTTTCACTATTGTGGTAATTACCGCATCATCATTGTGTCATAAATAAATTAAATTATTTAATCTCTAAAAATTATAAACAATATATCATTATGTAGGAAATAGTTTTATCTTTCTAATGAATATTTATAGTCGAAAATCAAACATATATAACCCTATGTAAAAATTGTTTTTCTAAAAGATATATGCTTGTGTCATTTTTGTATTCATTTTAACTTAATTAAAATAAAGTGTCCCTATCACATACAAGTGGCTCCATGGGGTCCCAAAATAGACCCAAAGATTCTTATGGTCTAACATGTATCAACCAATAAGGTTAGTACACGTTTTAGGGTAATTTAATATTATTATAATATTATTTTTTAACCCTTATTTACCAGATTTACCCTTAACCATGGTAAATAAAATATTTACCGCAATAATTATTCAAAATGACTAAAAATAAAAGTTACCTATTTACACAATTTTAAAATCCTGATTCCAAATATGGAATCCATTTTTTAAAATTCAAAACACATAATTGGTAGAAATTAATTTAAAATTAATTCCCGTTGTTAAAACAAAAAGCGTGTTTTTAAGAGATAATAACTATCAAAAGATTGGCACTTGTTTATGTCCAGTTTAATTGTAAAATCTTGTTCAATGACCAACATTATATTAAATGGTAAAAATATATTCTAAATATACTTTAAAACCACTCAAATTCATAATTTATCACTAATAATTATTTTGATTAAAAAATTTGTTTTAAATTAAAATTTAGTAATTTTCACTATTCATCAAAATATTAAATTTATCCGAAAAGTAACAAAATTTCACCTTAGGATAAATTAGATATTCCAAATCCAAAAATGAAGTCCATTTTGAAATATAAAATATATATAATTTCAAAAAGTAGGCATTACTATTCATAACAGCTAGTTTGATTGATTATGGTGTGTTAGAACTCGGTGTTGCGTACAACACACGCTATCACTTTATTCAAAGAGAAGCATACCGTAGAAGCTTGGGGTGTTACATTCTCCCCTCCTTCAATAAATTGCGTCCTCGCAATTTGAAATTGTTCTTCGAAAATAAAAGTTGGAAAATAGAAAATATATTTGTGGGAAGACCCACATTGGAAATTGGGTTACTAAAATTTAGTCTTAATATGAGGAAAAGAGAAATGAAAGGGTCACCACCAAATTATGATCTCAATTAGGTGAACATTGGTGGAAATTAGAGACATATAATTGGTGGAAAAACGTAAATATTTATAGGTAGTGATTGAGGTCATCAATCACAAACAAGTATAAAATTGAGGTCCTTAAATTCATCAATCTATGATGATTTGAAATACCATTGGTTCAACAAAACATAGGGTATTGGGATAACACATTTTTGATGTTTCAAAATATCTTAGTTGAAATCCGACATCGAAAAATGAATTAATGAGGCCTCTATTTAAAATAAAGAGTGGAAAGTATGAAGATTTCCGAAAATAACACATACTAGGGTTCCATGTAGGAAAATATGGATATGGAAGAGAAATCTAACCATCAATTATCTGATGCAGAGTGGTAGAGAACATGGCTATGAAAAGGCCAACAATCCAAAATCCATAAATTAGTGATGATTTAAGGTACCATCTAGGACAACATTTTTGTTCTAAGTTCTTTTTCAAAATGTTGAGGAATTTATTTATGAGATTGGCTAAGATCATAAGGAGATATACTTACTTTATAATTAGAGTTTTATCCATTAATAAATTTCTACCACAAACTCATATTTCACTCTAAAAGATAATAGAATGTAAAAAAAAATCTATTTATACTATTCATACAGGGTTCCAAAATAAACGAATTTATAATTCATCTACCAGATCTTTTAATAAAAAGTACATTATTTAATCTAGGACATCTGTAACACCCCGAGATTTTATGAAAAATATTATTTTAATTTCATTAATATCTTGTGTTGTATGCTACACCAATATTACTTTGCACTATGCGCAACACCGTATTAGCTTGCAGTATACACAACACTATTCTTGGATCGTGTTACACACAATTTTGATAATAGTTATTCTACGCAACATTGAGTATATATATATATATATATATTCAATGTATAAATGAAATATGGTTGGATTATGTTATACGAAACAATGAAGGATTCTTGCACAGCACGCAACCCTGACTTGGCTTTCATTACACGCAATCGCGACCTTCCTCGATAGCGTGTGTTGTACGCAATACCGGGTTTTTCTAAACAACGATATATTATTATAATATTATTATGAACTAGCCGTTATGAATAGTATTAACTAAATTTTGAATCTTATAACATTATTATTCGTCTTACACATTTTTCTAGAACATGGTATAAGAACAAAATAAATTTTTCAGGTAAAATAAGTATTTTTCAAAAAATACAGTTTTGCAGCCTTTTGAGGGAGCACCCACTTTACATATAGTTTTTGACATGTTTATAAGTTCAATTTGACAAAATAAAATTTTTCTTTGGAATCATGAAATAAAAATTTACTTTGGATAAAATTTTCATATTATTCTGGTAACTTTCATATTTTGATGAATAGTAAAAACACGCTATATTTTAATTAAAAACAACTTTTTTCATCGCAAACATTTATATGGTTAAATTATAATATTGAATAATTTTAAGTATAAATAGAATATAGTATTACCATTTAATATAATATATGTCATTAGCATTGATTCTACCTTGAATTCGTAGGACAAATCAATTCAATCTTTTGCAATGTTTTAAAGAAAAACCCATTTTCTTTCAACAAACAGGATTAATTTCAATTTAATTTCTGAAACTTTTGTGTATTGAATTTGGAAAAATGGATTTCATATTTGGAATTAGTGGATCAAAATTATTTTAATAAGCTACTTTTTATTTTTGGGAATTATGAATAGTAACTACGGTAAATTTTATTTACCATAGTTAAAGGTAAATCGTTTAATTAAGGGTAAATATAATATTATAAAATTACCCTAACACATGTCAAAATACTATTTTATGACTAAAAGTCTACCCATGTCACCTAAGGGTCGGATTATATTCATTTAATGGACTTTTTTCCATGAAAATAATTTAATTATTAATAAAACCAAAGAAGGTGACAACATGTCACTTTCTTAAATCTTATAAGTATAATAATTTTAATTTAGTGATACACTTCATGAAACTTCAAACATGAATAGTCTTCAGAAATACAATACAATTATCTACATCATAAGAATTTATTTAGAATTTTTAGAGATTAAATAATTATAATTTATTATGACACAAAGATGATGCAGTAATTGTCTTATTAATGAAATATTGACATAATTGATGTTATAAATACCAAAATAAATGTAATTTGAGTCTTTTTATAAATTTCACTAATTTAATAGGTTAATATGACATGTTATTATTGATTTAATTAAATTTTTTCTAACTAATAATTTTGTTACGATTTTCACAAAAATCAATTACTAAATATTGTCAAAATTGACATAAAATAATTTTTAAAACAAATATTATATTATTAATTAATATTTTATTCCTACAAATATAAGGATCATAAAAATGACTTAGATAAGGTTATATATATTAATAATAAACAACTTGGGGTTCGTTTGGCTTGTAATAGTATGTTTATTAACCTTATAGTATAAGAACACAAGAAGACACGGTAAAAGTAAAATTATTTAACTTAATGTTAAATCTAAATGATAAGGTTAAAATAGGAACCTAAACTTGTATAAATTATTTTGTATGAGATTATTTTGTCCCATCCCCACCTTTTCTTCGAAATAAATCAATTTAGAGCTATTTAAAACCGAATTTGGATTTATAATAAAATAATATTTTTGGTTATTCCAAAGGTGCCCCTCTCCTCCCTTATAAAAGGGCACCCCTCCCTCTCTTCCTCACACCACTTTGAGCCTTCATGCTCGGAAAACCCCTTCCAAATTATATTCTCCACTTCCATATCAAAATCCTAGAGGTTCTGGTCTTCCTCAAAGACCAATTTTAGTACCCTAAGAGGAGGACTCAAAGAGGCGCTTCAAAGAAGAGGTAACGTCCTTTACCAATTCTTTAATCTTTATTTCTTCTTCCACTTCTTCTTCATAGGTTGTTTCATTATTAAGTAATAACATCAGTATCACTTATATACTTATATGTTATTATAATTATGAAACAACCTTATTTCACCATCTATCCATCCTACGGAAAACGAAATCACCGCGCGTGCGTACGTACGAAATACCGTCTCCACGCCGTGGTGTAATCTATTTTCCACCACCACCTTACTTGGATGGGTATAATGGTGTACATAATAACTATATATGATTATTGTTAAGTGATATTGATTCTAAAATAATATACATACACTCTAATACAATTCCACAATCATGAGAATGATATCATCACTCGTGCGTACGTACGGACTACCATCTCGACGACGCGATGAGATTCATTCTCCACGTTATCCATTCATGAATGATTATAAAGTATATATAATAAGTAGTCAAGAAATATATGACATAATAATACTACTCGATTTATGTATATATTTATTTATTTCATCTACTTAATTCCACTCAATTCAATAAGGAAACGAAAACATCGTTCATGCGTACGTACGGCCTACCGTCTCCATGAATGGTGTATTTATTTCTATTTATAGATCCATTATATATAATTATATTATGAATATAAATTATATATAAATAATGTTTTATATTCTGGAATTAAGTAATCATGATCTAAGTAATCATATGAATAATTACAAGTTAAAACACGAATGACAAATGATACGATTTTACCCAAAACGCTACTTTAACATGAATTTACAAAAGAACGAGTAATATAAAGTCATAAGTGAACCATATATGATATAATAACAGTGAATATGATTCTTTAATAAGTCAATGACATTATTTAAATCATTATATAGGAGTTTCAGACACTTACGAAGCAAATCGAACCTAAGGTAAGGGAAATATCACAATCTCATTTTTATCTGAGATTGTTTATACTTTTGCATTTACTAGGGTGTATTTTATCATCCACATCCATGTTTCCTCAATATGTAATATTTATATCCTTCTACAATATTTTATATCCAATTTTACCCTTCGGAGAGTTTTTAGTAAAAGATATGAAAGGAATCTGTTGTCGTTTTTCGTACGAGGTACTTTTTGACTTTTCCGACAAAAGCACGAGAAGAATGTTTTTTAAATTGTACGGCATGAATGGATTTTTAAAACATTATTTTCAAGAAGCTTCCTTTACAAGTTTTCAAGTTTATTTTTCATTAACTTATTTTAGTTTAAAATTGTATGACATGTTAAGAAAGGAAAAATGTTTTTGAAGTAGAAAGGATATTTTCCTCAAGAATGGAGTTCAAGTGTTTTATCAAAATTATTTTCCATCTAAGATAATATAGGATTCTGTTTCTATCCCTATTATTACATTGATTTGATTATGTTGTGATGGAATTATTTTTCTGAATTCCTTTATCTTATATGAATTGTTTTATGAGGTCATGTTGTTTAAGAATCCCATTTTAATTACATGGGTTATGTAATGATGTATGATTTATGATTTTGTGGCACGCATAAGAATGGTATCATTATGAGATGGGTGGGACCTATATCTACCTCCAATGCATTGGGTAAAGATTTTATATCTCATGATATAGACATGCCTGGAACGGTAGGTTATATCGGTTCAGTGAAACAAGACTGAAACGAGGGTGACTCGGTTCAGAAATGGACTTTGTCCACTAAGATAGTCTTGGAAATGAGTCTTGACTAATAAGATATGATTCTCTATGATTATGTGTGTATGCCTCAAAGTTTCATGTTTTAAGTTATGATTATTGGGATTTCATTTCACTACTATGATTTATCCCATGTTATGAAATTATGCTCTCTTTTGCAGGTTAAGATTTCCAAAATGTTAGGTTCTTATGAATATGATGTGATTGATATTTCTTTTGTTTACCCTTACTGAGCATTTGAGATCACCCTTTTATGTTTTCATTTACCAGGATATAAAAAAAGGTTTTAGGTAAAAAAAGGAAGATCTTTATGGGGGATTTTGAAGATCTTTCACCACGAATAGAAGATTATATTCCGAGTTTCCAAAGACACTAAACTATTACAATCCTTCTGTGTGTGTTTTTGTTATATACTAAGTATTCCGCAAAAGTAATGTAATGTCCATGTACTTCATGCTTAGGTCCTCTACAGTTGGTATCAAAGGAAAAGTTTAGTCAACATTTGGAAACTGGGATGCGAAAACGTTAGTGAGTTCCCCAGAGATATTTCTAAGGTATGTCTAGGGATGTCCCTAAGGTTAAGTATACGTATAGGTTATAGTACTAGAATTATGATAAAGATCATATAATTAAACCTAAGATGTTAGATATTGAAGGTACTCCCCCTTTATTATGTTGTTTTCCCTAGCATGATTTTTGCCTCTCACACTATTCTTTTTGGGTTTTAGACGATGGCTGGAACCCAAAGGAACCGTGTTGATCAATGAAATGGACAATGAAATGATTGTCCTCCTGAACAAACAAATGTTATGGGAGATGGAGTGAAAAATCTTATTGCTATTCTTACACAAGCTATGAATCATTCTGGACTTCCAAATGAGCAGAGAAGGGAACAATATTCTATTGAGTCCTTCATGAGGCAACATCCACCTTCTTTTAGTGGGTCTTTTGATCCACTTGTTGCTGAACAATGGATCAGTACCACTGAAAAGATATTTTCAGTTCTTCAATGTTCCAAACATGATAAAGTCATCTTAGCAGTATATCGTTTGGAAGGTGAGGCTGATCAATGGTGGAATCTTATCAAGAATACGAGGCAAAGAGCTGAAATTGAGTCCATGGAATGGGACGAGTTCAAGAACTTATTTTTCAATAAGTACTTCTCTCGTATTATTCGAACAAAGATGGAGAAGGAGTTTCTTGACCTGAAGCAAAAGGATGATGAATCTGTTGGTATATACGAAGCGAATTTTACAAGGCTTGAAAGGTATGCATCTGTATTTTTCATCCAACATGAATGTAAAGTTGATCGATTCTTCAGTGGCTTAAAACGAAATTTTTAAAGGGAATTAGTTATAAGAGACTTCAGTAGCTATGAAGAAATTTTGCATTGTGATATCGTGGTAGAAATGGAAGTTAGTGTTACTTATCCATCTCATAGTTTTGACAAGAAACGAAAGATGGATTTCAAGGAGAAATCTCAGAATAATGGTGAAAAGAAGATGAATTTTTCCTTATGCTCAAAGTGTGGAAAGAAGCATAGTGGAGATTGTCTTAAAGGGACAAGTAAATGTTTCAAATGTGGAAAGAAAGGTCATAGGGCATTTGAATGCCGCAATGATGGGAAGAAGATATCTAATGATGAAAACAAAGGAAGGGATACACATAATGAACCTACTACACTTCAATGCTTCAAGTGCAAGGAATTGGGGCATTATGCTAATAAATACCCTAATCCAAGGGTTAGTGATGATCGACATGAGAAACCACTTAAGGCAAAGGACAAAGGGAAGTCACATGAAATCAACATTGGCAATGTTGAATATGAAAACGATGTGGTGGAATGATTAATTTTTTATGTAATGGGATTCCAAAATTAATGTTGTATATAGTATCGTGGAATATTGGAATATTTATGTTTTGGTCTATTGTGGTTCTCAATAATTTTATGGCATCGGTAACCATGAAAAGTGATTGAAATATTTTTGGAAAGCAGATGATATGCACATAATGAAGGGATAAAGATAATCTAATATGTTTGATAGTATTCATGAGCTCATGATTGATATAAGGACTAAGTGATATCATGGTTTGAGTATATATAATTTTGAGGATTTTGGTATGTGAAAAGTGTTAACTTTTAACTACATTCATGTTTTCACTAAGGTTCAATGGGTATTCAATAGAATACATCATTAAGGCCTTTGAATGTTTGGAATGTGACCAACAAGACATATCTTATGATATATGGGGATCAACGATGGTATTAAATCTCTGGTAATTGTTTTCACTATATTATGATAATGGACTGCAGTATTATGGATAAGCCTAAATATTGGAATGATTATGTTGGACATAAGTTAGTATTGTTTAAGGATAGAATTTTTTTCGATATTATTGATGGGATGTTATAGTAATATAGTTTTGGAAAAAGGACAACCTGCAGGACGGGTGACATCCCATCGCATCGGACAAGGTCGTAGGAATCGAACCCACAACCGAAGTGCGACTGGCCTTTATCGCCTAACACTAGCCTACAAGAAGTCTCTGGTTAGTAGAAACTAGTTTTATTTTATTAAGAGGTATGATATATGAAGTATAAGTTCATTTTAGGAACCATATATGATTAATCCCACTATAGATGGACTTATGTATTTTTTTGATAACTTTTCTAACCTTTTGTTTGAGACAGATGGAATGAACCATCATTCTATCACATGATATGCTAACACATCACGAATGGAAAATTCAACTTCATTTCTTTAAGAGATGAAGTGGAAATTGTCCAAAGAATGAAAAACAGTGAGACTATACCAAAATCACGAAAGTATTTCTTCTAATTCCATTTTCATCAACTTTAGGGAAATGATCTTGAAAACCAAAAATGTTGTCCTAGTGCTCTTATATCTGATGAATCATATGGTACCTTAGATCATCACAAATTTATGGCTTTGTGATTATTGGATTTTCCATAGCCATGTTCTCTACCACTCTCCATCAGAACATGATGGTTAGATTTCTCTTCCATATCCTTATTTTCACCTATGTAAAAACCTGATGATTAGTTTATTTTGGTAACCGTTACGTTTCATACTTTTGTTTTTAAGATTGGTTTTGGTATTCCTTTTTACGATGTGGGTTTCTATTAAAGAAACTTTTGAATAGTAAACAATTTATAACCCCGATGAATTTTGAGGGCGAAATTCATTTTAAGGGGGGTAGAATGTAACACCCCGAGATTTTATGAAAAATATTATTTTAATTTCATTAATGTCTTGTGTTGTATGCTACACCAATATTTCTTTGCGCTATGTGCAACACCGTATTAGCTTGCAGTATACACAACACTATTCTTGGATCGTGTTACACACTATTTTGATAATAGTTATTCTACGCAACATTGAGTATATATATATATATATTCAATGTATAAATGAAATATGGTTGGATTATGTTATACGAAACAACGAAGGATTCTTGCACAGCACGCAACCCTGAATTGGCTTGCATTACACACAATCGTGACCTTCCTCGATAGCGTGTGTTGTACGCAATACCAAGTTTTTCTAAACAACGATATATTATTATAATATTATTATGAACTAGCCGTTATGAATAGTATTAACTAAATTTTGAATCTTATAACATTATTATTCGTCTTACTCATTTTCTAGAACATGGCATAACAACAAAATAAATTTTTCGGGTAAAATAAGTATTTTTAAAAAAATGCAGTTTTGCAGCCTTTTGATGGAGCACCCACTTTAAATATAGTTTTTGACATGTTTATAAGTTCAATTTGACAAAATAAAATTCTTCTTTGGAATCATGAAATAAAAATTTACTTTGGATAAATTTTTCATATTATTCTGGTGACTTTCATATTTTGATGAATAGTAAAAACACGCTATATTTCAATTAAAAACAACTTTTTTCATCGCAAAAATTTATATGGTTAAAATATAATATTGAATGGTTTTTTAAGTATAAATAGAATATATTTTTACCATTTAATATAATTTATGTCATTAGCATTTATTCTACCATGAATTCGTAGGATAAATCAATTCAATCTTTTGCAATGTTTTAAAGAAAAACCCATTTTCTTTCAACAATGGGATTAATTTTAATTTAATTTCTGAAACTTTTGTGTATTGAATTTGGAAAAATGGATTCCATATTTGGAATCCGTGGATCCAAATTATGTTAATAATCTACTTTTTATTTTTGGGAATTATGAATAGTAACTACGGTAAATTTTTTTTACCATAGTTAATGGTAAATCGTTTAATTAAGGGTAAATATAATATTATAAAATTACCCTAACACATGTCAAAATCCTATTTGATGACTAAAAGTTGACCCATATCACCTAAGGGTCGGATTAGATTCATTTAATGGACTCTTTTCCATGAAAATAATTTAATTATTAATAAAACCAAACAATGTGGCAACATGTCACTTTCTTAAATATTATAAGTATAATAATTTTAATTTAGTGATACACTTCATGAAACTTAAAACATGAATAGTCTCTAGAAATATAATAAAATTATCTACATCATATGAATTTATTTAGAATTTTTAGAGATTAAATAATTATCAGTTATTATGACACAAAGATGATGCAGTAATTGTCTTATTAATGAAATATTGACATAATTGATGATATAAATACCCAAATAAATTTAATTTGAGACTTTTTATGAATTAAACTATTTTTATAAGTTAATATTACATGTTAGTAGTTATTTAATTAACCTTTTTCGAACTAATAATTCTTTTATGATTTTTACAAAAATCAATTACTAAATATTGTCAACATTGACATAAAATAGTTTTTAAAACAAATATTATATTATTAATTGTCATTTTATTCCTAAAAATATAAGGTTCGTCCGAATGACTTAGATAAGTTTATATATATTAATAATAAACAACTTGGGGTTCGTTTGGCTTGTAATAGTATGTTAATTAACCTTATAGTATAAGAACACAAGAAGACACGGTAAAAGTAATATTATTTAACTTAATGTTAAATCTAAATGATAAGGTTAAAATAGGAACCTAAATCTTGTATAAATTCTATTGGATTATAGGATTTTGTCCCATCCCCACCTTAGCTTCGAAATAAATCAATTTGGATCTATTTAAAACCGAATTTGTCTTTATAATAAAATAATATTTTTGGTTATTCCAAAGGTGCCCCTCTCCTCCCTTATAAAAGGGCACCCCCTCCCTCTCTTCCTCACACCACTTTGAGCCTTTATGATTGGCCAAAACCTGACAAATTATCTTCTCCACTTCCATATCAACATCATAGATGTTCTGGTCTTCCTAAAAGACCAATTTTAGTACCCTAAGAGGAGGACTCAAAGAGGCGCTTCAAAGGAGAGGTAATGTCCGTTACCGATTCTTTCATCTTTATTTCTTATTCCACTTATTCTTATTAGGTCGTTTCATTATTAAGTAATAACATCAGTATCAATTATATACTGATATGTTATTATAATTATGAAACAACCTTATTTCACCATCTATCCATCCTACGGAAAACGAAATCACCACGCGTGCGTACGTACGGAATACCGTCTCCACGCTGTGGTGTAATCTATTTTCCACCAACACCTTACTTGGATGGGTATAATGGTGTAAATAATAATTATATATGATTATTTTAAAGTTATATTGACTCTGAAATAATATACATACACTCTAATACAATTCCACGATCATGAGAATGATATCATCGCTCGTGCGTACGTACGGACTACTGTCTCCACGACGTGATGAGATTAATTCTCCACGTTATCCATTCATGAATGATTAGAAAGTATATATAATAAGTAGTCAATAAATATATGACACAATAATACTACTGGATTTATTTATATATTTATTTATTTCATCTACTTAATTCCACTCAATTCAATAAGGAAACGAAAACAGCGTTCATGCGTACGTACGACCTACCGTCTCCATGAACGGTGTATTTATTTCCATTTATCGATCAACTATATATAAGTATATTCTGAATATATATTATATATAAATCATGTTTTATATTCTGGAATTAAGTAATCATGATCTAAGTAATCATATGAACAATTACAAGTTAAAACACGAACAACAAATGAGACGATTTTACCCAAAACACTACTTTAACATGAATTTACAAAAGAACGGGTAATATAAAGTCATAAGTGAACCATATATGATATAATAACAGTGAATATGATTCTATAATAAGTCAATGACATTATTTAAATCATTATACAGGAGGTTCAGACACTTACGAAGCAAATCGGACCTAAGGTAAGGGAAATATCACAATCTCATTTTTATCTGAGATTGTTTATACTTTGGCATTTACTGGGGTGTATTTTATCATCCACTTCCATTTTTCCTCAATATGTAATATTTATATCCTTCTACAATAGTTTATATCAAATTTTACCCTTCGACGAGTTTTTAGTAAAAGATATGAAAGGAATCTTTTATCGTTTTTCGTACGAGGTACTTTTTGACTTTTTTGAAAAAAGTATGAGAAGAATGTTTTTTTAACTTATAAGGCATGAATGGATTTTTAATACATTATTTTCAAGAAGCTTACTTTACAAGTTTTCAAGTTTATTTTTCATCAAATTATTTTAGTTTAAAATTGTATGACATGTTAAGAAAGGAAAAATGTTTTTGAAGTAGAAAAGATATTTTCCTCAAGAATTGAGTTCAAGTGTTTTATCAAAATTATTTTCCATTTAAGATAATATAGGATTCTGATTCTATCCCTATTATTACATTGATTTGATTATGTTTTGATGGAATTATTTTTATGAATTCCTTTATCTTATATGAATTGTTTTATTAGGTCATGTTGCTTAAGAATCCCATTTTAATTACATGGGTTATGTAATGATGTATGATTTATGATTTTGTGGCACACATAAGAATAGTATCATTATGAGATGGGTGGTACCTATTTCTCCCTCCAATGCATTGGGTAAAGATTTTATATCTCATGAGATAAACATGGCTGTAACGGTAGGTTATACCGGTTCAGTGAAACAAGACTGAAACGAGGGTGACTCTGTTCAGAAATGGACTTTGTCCACTAAGATAGTCTTGGAAATGAGTCTTGACTAATAAGATATGATTCTCTATTATTATGTGTGTATTCCACAAAGATTCATGTTTAAGTTATGATTATTGGGATTTCATTTCACCACTATGATTTATCCCATGTTATGAAATTATGCTCCCTTTTTCAGGTTAAGATTTCCAAAATGTAAGGTTCTTATGAATATGATGTGATTGATATTACTTTTTTTTACCCTTACTGAGCATTTGAGCTCACCCTTTTATGTTTTCTTTTCCCCAGGATATAAAGAAAGGTTTTGGGTAAAAAAAAGGAAGATATTTATGGGAGATTTTGAATATCTTTCACCACGATTAGAAGATTATATTCCGAGTTTCCAAAGACACTAAACTATTACAATCCTTGTCTGTGTGTTTTTGTTATGTACTAAGTATTCCACAAAAGTAATTTAATGTCCATGTACGTCAAGCTTTGGGACTCTACAATATCTCGTGGGCCAGTGGTAGGTGATACACCGTTGTCACCCTTCGGTTGAGGGTTTACGTGTCGCGGCCTTGTCGGTCGCGACGGGTTGCCGCCCGACCTCTGGGTTGTCCTTTTATGGCAATCCAAAATTAATCTCAAACTAGAATTTATCCAAAATACTTCTGTCCAAACTCACAGTCCAATATTTATAAGGAAGGTAAACATAATGTAGATCCTTTTTACCCCGTAATAGCATATTAATACCTTCATCATGTTTTCTTTTAAAACACTGAAACATCCTGAATTACCATAATCCTTATTGATTACATTCATGCTCCCTTATTCCATATAGAATTCTGGATATACTTCATCAATCCAAAAATGTTTTAAACCCCAACAATGATGGAATATACAAATCATTAATCAGCTTCAAGGTAGTCAAGAATATCCAATATAATTTATCCAAATCAATCATGTATTATTCTAAAATCACTCCCTCGGTATCAGAACCATATTATGGTTTATCTTTCTCTCAACCATATATTTTCCAAAAATTTAACCTACTATTGAGTCACTTTTCTTTGTTCCACACAATCTCAAGTCCTTAATGAAATAGTACTGCAGTACAATCCTTATATACTCCATAATTATTATAACAAGTACATTGTTGATACAACACTCAAATGACATAATCAACATAAGAACTCTTAATCATTTATCTTCATTTGTGGTAGTATCATAACTTGATTATTATCCAATAGCATCATTTTCGGCATAGTCTGATGACTGGAACCTAGGTTCGTGTAGTGTCCAAAATCCTTGCAAATGAAGCATTGTACATTTGAAACCATTTTCTTACCCTTGCAGTGACGTACTTTGTGCCCTTTTCCTCCACACTTATAACAAACTCCCATTCCTTTCAAGCAAGTTCCAGGGTGTTTCTTTCCACAGTTATCACATATGGGAAAATTCTTCTTTTCCCTCTTCCCTTTATCTATCTTTCTCTCTTATATCCTTTTCTTCTCTTGCTTCCCTTAAAAGCCATAGGACTCAGTAAACTCTTTATTTATCTTATCAACACATGATATTATTTCTTCATATGATGATAATACATGCGAGACTATTTCTCTTATAAATTCTGGCTTAAGACCATGAAATATATGATCCTTCTTTCTCTTTGTATCATGTGCATTGCTAGAGTTCTCATTCCTTCTACTGGGTGCCATTTCTAAACAATTTCATAAATTAGATTAGTTTATGAATAACAATACCTAATCCCAAACTTGTAAAACACATAACATAAATTAAATAGTTTATGGATATAATCCATAATCATAAAAATGTTTTCTTTGAGGAAGTATATACTCATAAACCCTTCATAATGATTTGTAAAGAAAATGAGAGTTATCCAAATCATATCCCCTGGGAGTGTCGTAACCAAGAGTGCAGCAAGGCCCGTTGTCGTGCACCAGTTCCCGTTCGAGTCTAGCTCAAAGCAGTGTTTTCGGGTTTTACCCCTAGGTACATCTGTGCCAGAGCCGCCTCTACCTGCTCGTATCCAGACAGGGATGTATTGCTCGGAAAACTCACAAAATCTCTACAATACCAAAATTCTAGGAATCTCTTCTATACTAATCCTCAAAGTTTGTCTTAGGTCTACGTGCTCTAATCAGAGTTTATCTAAATCTAGCTTCCAAAGTTTGTACTAAACTTCCTCTGATACCAACTTTAACGCCCCTACCCTAGTTACCCAGAGTCGGTGCATTATTACATAACATTGGTATGATCACAAGAAAGATCAAATCTCAAAAGACCGATTGGTCTAGTAGCCTTGGAAATAGTAGATATATTCATAAAGTTTTACATTAAATCATAAAGTGAAAAACTACTACAACAACATAGTCTCCATATTCCACACTCATATCCCCACATAAAAATCCCTGCAGGTCATTCATAACTTACTTCTTCACATCCTGGGAAAAATAAAACATAGAAAAGGGGTGATCTCAAATGCCCAGTAAGGATAAAAATATAGCATAAACTTTCAAAAATAAGCACAAACTTTTAAGGCAATGTATAACTAAAACAAAAGCCTTTTAAACTTGAACTTCAACATGGTATGGAAAAAGTAAAATAAAATAATGCCATTTTCTTATTCACATGGATATTCTACTAATTGAATAATCACATGAAATATCAATAACCACTTTCATAATGATGGAATGCATAATGCTAGACTATCCTAACCACATAGCCAAGGCCTCGTGCCAAGACTACAAATAAGATTTTGTCAAGGCCTTGGGCCAAGACACTAGTTTTTCTCATGAGACCTACCGATGCATCGAGGAGCTATAGCGAGCTCCAACCATCACATATTAAGTCCAATTCATTCCCATATTAAAAGGTTTAAACATAACATAAACATTCGTATTAAAACTAGCATACGAAATGTCAATACTTTCTCCATAAATTATGAATGGTATAAAAATAACACATCCATAGTCAAACATATCACAAATCCTTCAATACATTATGGAAGTTTTGTATCATAATAAATCAACTTCATATAATCATAAAAACCACGAAAGGATGTTGACATAGATGAAATCAAAACTATTTGAGAGAAATATCTCCTTTTTTGAAATCATTTTAAAGTCACACATTTATTAATTAAAAAGAGATTTTTGAATCAAAGTGTCCCATACCACTTTGAAACTTTTGAAAGGAATTAAAATTTAAAAAAACATTCATGTCCTTATAAATAAATACTTAAAACCCATTTTGAAGACATGGACATTAATTAAAATGATTTACAAAGATAAATCTTTAAAACATTTAAAATTCTGATTTTGATAAAGAGTACCTTTCTGAAATTCTTAAAATATTCATTTTGAAATCATTTAAAAGTCACATAATTATAAAATAAAACATTTACTTTGAAAATATCCTTGTAAGCTTGTAAGGAATGATTTTTCAATTTTATAATAGTGGTAAATAGCCACACCCTCCGTATAAGATAAAAAACATTCTTACCTTAATTTTGTCGAAAAGGTTAAAAAGCACATTGTTTTGAAAACGATGGAAATATTCCTTTATAAACCTCTTATAAAAATTCAAACAAGGGTATGAATGACTTTTACCAATATTCTAGTAAATATTAAAAATGTTTTGAAATTCATTTTTAAGAAACATAGATGTGGATGATAAAGAGATCTCAGTAGATTATTACGTATAAACAATCTCAGATAATGAAGAGATTGCGAAATAAACCCTTACCTTGTACTTTTCCTTGGTTGGGGTAGGTTAAACTCCTTTATAATGGTGAAATAATTGTTATTAAATTATACAAGAATCATATACATTAATATGATATCATATATGATCTTTTAACATTGATTTGTTAATAATATCTTAGTATTATCGTTGTTTCAGGTGTTAACTTACTCGTTTTTTTATATGTTTTGCTACGTAATCCACGTTTGTAATGGATAGGTTGTATATTATTCATATAAATAATTATATCAAGTCCTTAAACATTATTTTTAAATTATCAAATGATAATTATACTTGAATGGATACGATAGAGAATGAATCTCATCGCGTTCGTGGAGACGGTATTCCGTACGTACGCACGAGCGACAATATCATTCTTTTGACATTAAAATAATACATAAATGGATGGTATATCATATATAAAGAATCATTAACATGTTATATTTATTATTTACATGAGTTACACATCATTATTATACCCATCCAAATAATAATATATTGAATAACAATTACACCACGGCGTGGAGACGGTAAGCCGTACGTACGCACGTATGGTGACATGTTATTAAAAGGGTGGATAGAATACTGAATATGGTTGTACCATATTTATAATAATATCACATTATATATATGATACTGGAGTTATTATTTTAGAATGATAAAAACAAAGTAAGAAGAAGTGGAAGAAGAAAGGAACTTGGAAAAGGGTGGTGAAATCATTACCTCTTCTTCGAGTTCTTCCTTTTGATTTGATCAAAAGGGCTCCTTAGGTTGGCTTTATGATCAAAATAAGGCCTCTAGGTTGTATTGAGGGAAGTTGGGAGAGTATTTGGGCAGAGTTTGGACGAACCAAAAGGCTTTTATGGTGTGAAGAAATGATAACGAAGTGTGCCCTTTTATAAGAGGGGTGAGGGGCACCTTTAGAAAATCTAGAAATATTAATTTATAATAAATTTATATTCGGTTTCTAATGGCTAAAAAGTTGACTATTCAAAGGTTAGGGTGGTAATGGGTCGAAAAAAACTCAACCAATAGAATTTAGACAGGTTTGGGTACTTATATTAACCTTATCTTTAAGTATTAACTCTAAGTTAATTAGTTTCACTTTTACAGTGTCTCTTTGTATTTTTATATTATATGGTTAATAAAATTACCATATACATACAAGAGACCCCCAAGTGGTCCATTAATGATACATCTATCATGATATAAGTCTCTTGGCCGAACCCTAGATTTTTATTAATTTAATATCAATTAATAATATAATATTTGTTTTAAAAACTCTTTTGTGTCAATTTTGACACTATTCAATAGTTGATTTTTGAGAAACTCATAACAGAATGATTACTTCGAAAGAATTTAATTAAATCAATCTTAACATGTCATATTAACTTATAAAATTAGTGTAATTGATAAAAAGTCTCAAATTATATTTATTTGGGTATTTATAATATCAATTATTTTAATGTTTCACTATTATGGTAATTACTGCATCATCATTGTGTCATAAATAAATTAAATTATTTAATCTCTAAAAATTATAAATAATATATCATTATGTAGGAAATCGTTTTATATTTCTAATTAATATTTATAGTCGAAAATCCAACATATATAACCCTATATAAAAATTTTTTTTCTAAAAGATATATGCTTGTGTCATTTTTGTATTCATTTTAACATAATTAAAATAAAGTGTCCCTATCACCTACAAGTGGCTCCATGGGGTCCCAAAATCGACCCAAAGATGCTTATAGTCGAACATGTATCAACCAATAAATTTAGAACATGTTTTAGGGTAATGTAGTATTATTATAATATTATTGTTTAACCCTTATTTACCGGATTTACCCTTAACCATGATAAATAAAATATTTACCGCAGTAATTATTCAAAACGCCTAAAAATAAAAGTTACATATTTACACAATTTGAACATCCTGATTAAAAATATGGAATCCATTTTTCAAAATTCAAAACACAGAAGTGGAAGAAATTAATTTAAAATTAATTCCCGTTGTTAAAACAGAAGGCGTGTTTTTAAGAGATAATAACTATCAAACGATTGGCACTTGTTTATGTCCAGTTTAATTGTAAAATTATGTCCAATTACCAACATTATATTAAATGGTAAAGATATATTATAAATATACTTTAAAACCACTCAAATTAATAATTTATCACTATTAATTAATTTGATTAAAAAAGTAGTTTTTAATTAAAATTTAGTAATTTTCACTATTCATCAAAATTATAAAGTTATCCGAAAAGTACCAAAATTTCACCTTAGGCTAAATTCGATATTCCGAATCCAAAAATGAAGTCCATTTTGAAATATAAAATATATATAATTTCAAAAAGTAGGTATTACTATTCATAACGGCTAGTTTGATTGGTTATGGTGTGTTAGAACTCGGTGTTGCATACAACACACGCTATCACATTATTCTAATAGAAGCATACTGTAGATGCTTGGGGTGTTAAAAACAACAACATAAACATAGAAAAATGATTTGAGAAGGATCCTTCGTGTGATCCTTTGCAAACTTGATGAACTCTTTAACTCCGTTCTCGTACTCTATTGTCAAATGATTAGCATACATCCAATATTTATTCATCTTCATCTTATTTGATTCTCAAATATTAGTATTTATGGTTCAAGTACACAAAACAAGACCCCAAAATATAGTAGAAGAGAACCAAATACTTATAAAAATAGAGATGAATAGAGTGTAACCATTTCCAATAATGATTTAGAAATCAACAGAACCAGGATAGAACCCCATCCAAATCAACACAGTTTCTAAACCCAAAGGGGTTCGCGAGGATAATCACTTGTGTCATAGATGGTAAAACTCACACATCATCATCCTCTATGTCACATCCTCCTCTATCTAATCAACCATTTTATGTTCAACTAGTCTATCCTTTTATACCTCACCAACCTAAAATTCATGTGGATGAAAACCAGTAGCCAACTCACTATGTAAAGAAATAATTATCATAATCTCTACAATATGGAATTTATTAAATATAATTACTTTATATTCATTATAGTTTCCTCAAATAACCCCAGTCCAAACACAAGAATAATCAATAATGATACATCTACCACTCCTAGGTCTCTACCCTAAATTCAATATCATCATTCCTAAATACCCATATATCCACACATACACATCTCACAAACACATAAAAAACCATATCCACATTAGAACCAATGTACCCATATGGATTTCAATAAGGTAACTCGACTCAAGTGGTTGTGTGTAAGAAATAATAAGAAATATAATAAGTATATGGTCACACATAAATCTCAAACTGGTGTTAATAATCTAATAAACCCAAGGTATCATTCCATCTATCAGAATACTCTGAATGAGCCCATATGCGACAGTAGTCCCTGATAGTGAAGGTTCCTAAGGAGGAAAGGGCGAACACGCACCTATCAGTGTTAGAGGTCAGGTCACTGTGGTTGAAGGGTGCCCAATACTCATACAAGGGTTCATTCCATATTTGAAAAGCCATTTCTTGGTACCCTAAGATGTTAACCCACTGCTAGTGGTAGTGAAACCGTTCTTGATGATCATTCCAAGAATAAATAGAAACCAAGAGGAGGGAGTGGTTCGAAATACCTCAAGAAAGATGAAAAAACATGGTATTTTAGAATTGGTTAGTGGATTTCATGTTGTCTAGACACCTATCCAATAGAATCCAGAAGAGATGATGGCCCCTACTATTGTTTCACTAGGTGAAACTGTCACTTGAGAAGATGAGATCAATGAGGCCCTTCCCAGCCATGAACTGAAAAAACTCCATGATGGCCTTCCTCTGGAATGGGATTCTACCGTTCCTTTCCTTTGGGTTGGAAATTAAATTAATGTCACTCCCTTCAAACTATGGATGGTGGACGGGATCGAAGGTATTTTGTTCACTCCATAGAGATTCCCATTGAAGAGGGTGATAGCTTCCAAAAATAAGAGTCTTATGGAAGGAGGTGTCACAGTTGGACACCTTGGTAGTAATGAATTGATTGTAATCTTGAATAGCCTCAAAAAAATATTTATTGTGCCAAAATACCCATTTGTGTCTGTTGGAAGGGTCAGAGTGTAGAAATCCCAGAAAATTAATCGTCCAGGATAATTCTATGATTATTATTGAGTATTTTGTGTTATTTGTAAACAACAACAATGAAATTATGATTTTTAATTTTTATGGTGAGGAAGTCTGATTTAACATGGGAACTAAGACTATGATAATTACATATAAAGACAATAATTATGGGTCAGACAGGGCTCTGGCATTGGATCTAGAGGTGGTAGCCTTATTGAAGTGGCAAGACGATCTCTCAATGTGGTCCCTTGATTTTGAACATGTTCATAAACCATTCTGGTTGGTAAGCTTCATATGAGCGGGAGATAAGGATCCAAAGGGGTAGGGGAAGTATGGGTATGAAACCTGGGGGCTGGTGAGGGAGTTCTCTCTGGATCCATAAGTATTTGGAGCTGGATAACAGGCTCAGATCCAAGGGAGAAAAAACAAACACTGCTAGGAAGGGGCATGGCTACTTCAGTGAAGCAGTCAGTAACCTCGGCGAGGGAGAAGGACAGAGATGGAGGTAGGGGTGGTAAGGCTAGAAATCTTGGTGGTCTAGGCATCATTCCATACAAGTGCACTTCCAGAAAAAGTCACTTATATAGAATGAAGGAAAGAAGGGGGAAACAATTGCGCAAAACCAGAAGAAAGGAAAATAATTTGGAATGCATAGGACAAGGGCTTGGTAGATTTACGTGGCATCAACTAGAGAGGATGGGGAATACATATCAAAGGATTGGGTGGGGTCTAGGAGGGATACCATCACTAGAAAACCTACTGACATCTAGGAATCCATCTAAGAGACATCCGAGAGGGGGAGACAACCTATCCCTATTTATCAAGATCTTAGGGTGGGGGGGGGGGGGTGGCGTCGGTCCACTTCGTGTTACCTTCTAAAAACCTGAAGATAATTTCCTTAGAGAAGATAGTGGGAGAAAAACCTACGGAAAATATGGTAGATGATCTATTGAGTCTAGTAGAAGGCTTCCTACACCCGGAGCATGATCTTGCAAGGCGGGTTAAGAGAGGTGTCCAGCTCCAAATAGATTAAAAAATACATCACTAATAACAAGAAAATAGTCAAGAAAAGATTAATAACTATAAAAATTTCCTCTCACTAATACATATTTAATTTTGAATATAGAAATTTGAAAGTACATATATTCCCATTTCTAATAGTTCAAACAATTATGAGGGAACCCAAATATAAAGGGTACACCAATGATGTTGAAATAATAATTCTCATATATAACGACCTCAATAATAAATGAACACCTTGAAAAAAGGTCTAAAATAAAATAAAATGTAGATAGATTCTAAAAAACTATCACTACATTTTGACCCTATGTGTTTGTAGGGAGAAAATACTAAAATAGGTTTCTGACTAAATGACTCTCCTCCAAGTAAAAACGATGAAACACATAAAATAATAAATTACTAACACAAAAAAAAACAAATAGTAGTGGTTACCCAATATATTATAATTCCACTAAAATAGTAACAGTCTAATGAAAAATCTTAATCCACTATGTGAGCATCATTAACATCATCAAAATGAAGAGCACGACTAAACAAAATATGTGAAAAAATGTCATTTATAGGGAAAGATTATCATGAAATCACATTTCCAAAAATCCATATGTAACATAATAAGTCACTATCACTAAGACCAGAGATAACCCACTGTCACAAAAAATAAAATCCATAATGAACCAATGAGGAAGAAAACAAAATTATAGTTTTATCATATGATACTTTCATAAACAAGGATAACAGATGATAGAATTTTAATAGAGGTATAATATGAGGTAGCATGAGTTTCCATTAAAAAAACATTAAATTCATAGTTAAACCATCCATATATAAGACGTTATAGCATGGGAATAACCTATGAATCTAAGAAAGCATATCAAAATCATCTAAAAAAGTAAAAGCATTGAATCACTTACCACACACTTGGAAACTTCTAGAGGTGGAGGTTCATGGGAGGAGGTGCACGGGAGGAGCCACCAACTGAAGAGAAATGGAGGAGTAGGGTTTGAGGGGAGTAGGGTAGAGTGAAGAGGAGGATAATTACGGTTTGCAGGGAGGAGGATCCGCCGAAGGGGTTCAAGGGGGAGGATTAGGAGATGGCCTAGTGGCAGAGGTCCGACAACGCAAAGATCGGGGGCGGTGGAGGTCCGGAAACGTGAAGCTCAGGGGGTAGTAGAGGGGAGTCACATGGTTTCAGTACTGTGAGAGATTTAGGACTTGATAGAACAAGGGAACTGTGCGATCGATTTTATAAAATATGGAACTATGGTTTTATCAGCGCTAAAAAAGCGATGATAAAGGTCCTCTTTATCAGCACTAAAAAAGCACTGAAAAATCCTTCCTATATGAGAGCTAACATTTTAACGCTGATACATGCCTTCTTTATCAGCACTATAAAAGCGGTGATGAATCAAGGTGTCCACGAGACATTGTCCTTCCATTTAAGATGGCTGGGATGATTTATGGAAATTTGAATTTATTTCGACGTTGGGATCCATAATGGATGGCCTATCTATGTGATAATGTCTGAAAGTATTAGGGAAATTCAAATCATCTTGGAGTGGGAGACTATTCCCCCACAATTCATTATTTCATAAGTGAGTGTTTTTGAACAATCAATTCAATTAGAAATCGTTTTCATGTTGGGGAATTCAGAAATGGGAGGATGTGTGGGATTTTATCTAGAGGGGTTTTCCAAATACTGGGGTTGAGACGGGACATGGATGTCCTCTGAGCATACAAAAACTGGAAAGGACCATCGTAAGAATGAATTTTCCTTTGATTGATTGTCTTTTTGTAAGAGATATATGTAGACACTCGAGGGTATGGTGTGAATTTTTAGAAAAAGGTGTATATAGGACATTGGCCTTCCGTCTCCCATGGCTTCGAAATATTACGGAGATTGGGACCTTTAAAAACACGACACATGACATCTAAACATGTAGAGGGACATTTTTTTAGCTGAACTTTTCTAGGAATCCCGGATATAAGTGGAATCTTTTTCCCCTATTTTATGCGGATCAACTTCATTTATATGGATGATGTATATTTACTTTACAAAAACCCTAAGAGAGACTAGAGATGAATCAGGCCATCATCATCTGATATATCTAGGACCTGGGTAGGAAAAAAGAATGTAAATCTTGACATTGAGGGACCTTAAATTAGGAGGTATTTCATGATGCTTGGAAGACATTAGGTGTATTGAGATAGGAGAGGACTCTTCTGGGGACAAATTTTCCTTTCATTGTTAACCATTTAGTAGGCGACATATACATATCCAACAGGGAATGATGAGCATAGAAAAATAATGGAATTAGTAGGACATTGGCCTTCAATCTTCGATTGCCATGGAAGATTATGGGGATTCAGGATTTATCAAATCATGGAGTTTGAGGTATATAAAGTTTGTATCAAGATACATTAGAGATATTCGGGTTATGATTTACTCATGGAATCAGGTATTGATTATGTAGATCTTACTCTTATGAAATGTGAGGCATCCATCCCATCTTTGGGGTACCCTGTAGTTTAATGTCATATGCCGAGGATGTGGGGTTCCATGAAAGGAAGGGAAACAGGACATGCCTTTTAGGGTCATGCTTCTTGGAAAAAATTCCTATTATTTTTTTCCACAATGGTATGGTGGATCTATAACTAACTTCCCTATACTCACATGAACTATTCTCGGTGCGACAAACAAGAGATTATGAGGATTCCAAATGACAAACTAATAATAGAAAAATCAATATCAGAGAGAACTTTAGGCTTAAAACAATGCTACATAGATTAACATCATACTGCAAGGATGATTCTGGACATGCAGTTTAACGTCATGTGATAAGGACATTATACCATCACAAAGGTCATTAATAGCTTTGAGAAAATCATGATCGGTATGTTTTGGAATTTTTTAGATGTGACTGATGATATATGGTGTCAACTATAGTATGGAGGAAACATGGATCTGGAGGTATGACATGGGTCTTGGAATCCATTGGGTGTACAGAGATAGGAGGGGACTCTCATGGGGATGCTTTTGCCTTTTATCGATGGTTGTTTTGTAGGTGACATATACAAAGACACCAAGGAATGATGTGCATAGCCAAGTAAAGGTTTCTACAGAACACTAGACTTCAATCTAATATGGCCATGAATGTTTAGGGGGATCCATTTTTTCTAGAGTATGGAGTTTAACAAATGGGAAATATGTGTCTAGGAACAAAATAAATACCCAGACCATGATTAGTCGTGAACTAATAGAGCTTCAATATATATTTGACTCATATGTATTGGGGGAAGAATGATCTTTTAACATCTTATGGGTGGGGGTCCATGTGTGGTATTTCTAAACATTGCGAATCGAGTCGCATGTGAATCTTGAAGAATCTCATAGTTTATTATCATGCGGTTAAGACCTTTCATGTACTCCCCGTACGAGTCTAGCCTACAACTGTATGAAGGGGAATTTTTTTAAATAATGTCTGGGCTAGGGTGACAAATCTAAGAATCACTACGTATCCTACAAGGGCAATAATTAAACCATATGTAGTTCCAAACATTCCCTACAAAGGTTCGGTCCAAGCATAGGGACATGAGGGGGGATTTTTTTGTTGGTGTCTTGGCCGGGATGTGAAATCTAGGCATCACTACATATCCTACAAGGGTTGGAATCAAGCCATAAGTAGTTCAAAATGTGACCTATAAACACTCAATCCATGCATATGGGCATGAGAGGGTATTTTTTATTCGTGGATCAGCCAGGATGCCAAATCTTAGCATCACTACATATCTTTCAAGGGTAGGAATCAAGCCATACATTATTATGAACATCTCTTGTACTGATCTAACTCAGTCATAGAAGTAGGGGCATTTTGGTTTCATCCACTATATATTTTGGGTCTATCATATTACTCTATGGTTTTCTTACATAAGGGAATCATTACCACTGATCCTAAGCTCATGTGAGTTATACCCGTTCTGAGAAACAGAGAGTGACAAAGGATTCCCTAGTAAATGTGGTGAGATAGAGGATCTTATAGATGAATTTTTTTAATATGATGGGAGATAGTCCATGATCGAAGATTGATGCATCACTAAATATCCCACTAATGAATGGTAATTAAGACATATATAGTTTTGTAGGGGATTGTGTGGTTTATCATCATGCGATTATGATTCTTTATGCCATTCTGTTTATCATCTTGTAGATTGTTCTCTATGATGTGAAGTTTATCGTCATGTAGTGAGGACATGGGTCACAGTATAATTTCATGTTTTGTGGATGAATTCAATAATTTTTAACATCATGTGAATAGGACTGTAACTCATAGTTAGGCTCACAGAGTTTGGACAGTGATTGGGAATTGCAGTTATGCGAAGTAATTCTTCAGAAACATTTCATTTGTGGGAGCTATGATGAGTTGTCTATCCATTGGCATCATGGTGTATGCTCCATTAAAATAAACCATATTTTTGAAATATGGTCCCTAGTAATTTTTTTTTCATGCTTTGGGGGATTCTTCCTAAGTATCATTTGGGTTATGAGGACTAACACCATATCCCCTTTAGGGAAAGATCAAAAGAGATTCTTTTTGTTGAAGGCTTGTGTGATCTAATTTGGGTACATTTCTAAATGGTGAAAAGTCTTCAGGATTTTCTAATCAAGCTACTACAACTCATAAAAATGTCTTTAGTATTTTTCATCTAGGAATGTTGATTGGAAATGGCCATACAAAGTGATGTCACATGAATCTCGATAGTCAAAATTGCATCTACCTCGTATACTATTGAGTACTAGATTTTTAGGGTGGCATTGCAAGTCAGGGTTCAGTAACCCCATAAATCATGAAGGAGTTAGTTTGGACACAATTTATTATCCTTATTTTCCATATTTTGGAGTATGTTGGACAAAGCCTTGTTAAAAGCCTCTATCTACCCATTGACTGCCAGATTGTAGTAAGATGAATGGTTGGTTTGGATTCCATACTCCAGGTATAATTTTTTCAAATCAGTAGTGAAAAATATGGTTCCATTGTTCGTTAGTATTGTGCTAGGGACACCGAATATATTAATGATGTCGGCCTCACAATGATAACAATGTTTTTCTCCCCGACTTCTTTAAGGGGAATGGCTTTGGCCCATTTGGAAAAGAATTCAGATTCTATAAGTATAAATTTGAATTGTGTGGATATATTAGGGGGATATAGTCCCACAACATCTATCCACCAGGAAGAAAATGTCTAAGAGTACTTAGTTGTATGAAGTAAATATGGTGGTCGGTGAATAAAATTGGCATTGACATGGAAGAAATGGAACTTCTTGGTGAATATGGAACAATCCTATATCACAGTGGGCCATTAATATCCAATCCTTTGGGTTTGATGAGATATCTTGGGCTCTAATTAGTGTGCTCCACAAGATCGGGTGTGCATTTCTTTCATGATGCCAATAGTCTCTTCTTTCTCAATTCACCGACAAGGATTCCAATGAGGCCTCATTTGTAGAGAACATTTTCTTCATGTACCCCATTGTATAAGACAATGTTGACTTCCCATCATTGGACCTATTCCCTTACATACCTATCTAGTGGGAGTTTCCCCTTCTAAAGTTAATTTGAAATTGGATTCATCCAGCTAGTAATGTGACCATAAGTCTGAGAAACAAGGTTCATTTTTTTGGTATCCTCTATATTGTTTTGGATAAATGACAAGACCATCCGGCGGTGGGAAATGCGGATAACCATTTCATCCTAGTTTAGATCAGCTAGGGCTATGGATGTATTTTCCAGAGCATCATGTTGAGAATTTTTTGCCTAGGGGACGTAGGTCAGCATTTGTTATGATGGGAATTCTTGCAGCAGTTATCGAACATCGTTCATCAAGGGGGCCAATACCTCTTCTTTAATGGCATTGTCACCATTGACCCAACTGATGAATAGCTCTAAATCACCTTTTATCCTTTGGTTTTTTGATCATGCATGATGGCTAGATCTAGGCCCATAATGAGGGTCTTGTACTGCACTTAATTATTTTTACATCCCAATAAAAGAAGGAAAGAGTAATGAAAGTCGGCCCTTTCAGGGGATATGAGTATAACACCAAGCCCCATTTTTTAGATCTTGGGATCAACTATTCATTTTTATATTGGGATTATAGAAGCACGATCGAAGTATATTTCCCATGTTTGGGGGTTTTCATGGATGGAGAATACTTCTTCATCTTGAAGTTCATCATCCAATGATGTTTTTTCTTTTGAGGGGTGCTCTGCCAGGAATGTTTCTAATTCCTGGCCTTTGATGGCCTTTTGGGGGTACATACAATTTGTAAAACTATTATAGGATGACCGAACATCGTGATAGGCATATAGTTAGAAAGGGATGGTGGGAAATATATTTCAGTGGGTTGTAGTGGGAGACCATGTTGACCTCATGGTGCTACAGGTAATGCCTGAGCTTTTGAACTAGGATTATTAGGTCTAGACAGTTATTTTTTAACCTTGAATACTGAGTTTCAGCATCAATCATTGTTTGGATAATGTAGTAGAGGCTGTTATTGCTCCCTAAATCATTATGTTGTGAGAGGAAGGTGACTAATGACCATTCCATGGAAGTTACATACAAAATGAGTGGTCTCCCCTCAACTAGAGTCATCACCACCAGTGGGTTCAGGAGATATATTTTGAGATCATCGAATGCTTCTTGACAATAATTAAACAACTCATACATAACCCATTTCTTCATTAACCTATTTAAAGGTAAAAATTTACCATCCATGTTGGCTATGAAGTGCCTTGTATAGGCCATGTACACCTGGTGACCTCTCAACTTGGGGAGGTTGCGAGGTGGGTAGAACAGAAAATTAAGTCTCTACCTGGATTTGAACTTATACATTCAACTAGGTTGAGGAGTAATAAATACTCTTCCGCAATATATTAGAGGGGGTCAATGTGAGACATTTAAAATCCATTCAAGGTAGTGATCCAATCAACATTTTTATCCAAAGGGTTCTTCTCTTCTAGTTCATAGAAACCTGCATCAATATAATGTGTATCACGAGACTCAAACATGGATTTATCATCGTGAAATGTCCCATTTTCCAATTAGTGTAATATTTGGTACACTGATAGTATGATGACTTAATTACAATGTGCTGATTCTTCTAGGACCTCCCTAAAAGGATTATGAAGGCCATACCTTTACTCACTACCAAGAACTCAGATTTTGACATGAGGTCTCCGAACCAAGTTTTAAGCCTGATTCGTCCAAACAGATTCTGCTCACTTTTTCATATCCCAGCAAAGTTGGGGTGTAGGGTTTTAAACTGTCTTCATCATTTCCCAAACGATGAAGCATTTACAAAGAAGTTGTTTATTATTAATATATATAACTTTATAAAAGTCATTTGGCTGAACCATGTATTTTTAGGAAAAAAATAACAATTAACAATATAATATTTCTTTTAAAAACGATTTTATGTCAATTTTGGCACTATTTAGTAATTGTTTTTTGTGAAAATCATACCAGAATGATTAGTTCAAATCAAGTTAATTAAATAAATAATAACATGTCATATTAACCTATAATATTAGTGTAATTCATAAAAAGGCTCAAATTACATTTATTTGGTTATTTATAACATCAATTATGTCAATATTTCATTAATAAGATAATTACTGCATCATATTTGTGTCATAAATAAATTAAATTATTTAGTGTCTAAAAATTACAAATAAAATACCATTATGTAGGAAATATTTTTATCTTTCTAATTAATATTTATCATCGAATTTATCTTATGTATAAACCTATACTAAAAATTATTTAGTTATTAAACGTTGATTTTAACTATTTTAAACCTTCTTTAAATAAATTAATAATAAATGTCCTAATCTAGTCCATGTGGGCCTAAATGGTCGTATTTTATTCATAAGGTTGTTTTTGGTCGAATTAGACTTATCCAATAGAATTATGATATGTCTTAGGGTAATAATAATATCATTTTTACCCTTAATTACCATATTTACTTGTAACCATGGTAAAAAAAGTAAAAAGTTACTATTCACCAAAAATTATTTTCATTCCATTGAACCACATTTTAGTCCTTGATATAAACAGTGTCTCTCAGATTTTAAAAATTTCACTCACAGAAGTGGTAAAATTATGTTTTATGAAAAATTCATTTTTTAACTACCACTTAGTGGTTTCACTATTCATAAAAAATGAAAGTTTCCAAAATAATACCAAAAATTAGGCCTAACTATATTTGATATTATGAATTCAAAAATGATTTCAATTTTACCAAATTCAAAACAAATCAGTTGAATTAATTTATTTAAAAAATTACTTCTCGTCGTCAAATCAAATAGCGTGTTTTTAAGAGATAATAACTATCAAAAGATTGACACTTGTTTATGTTTGGTTTAAATGTGAAATTAAATCCAATGAACAAAATTGTATTAAATTGTAAAAATATAGTCTAAATATACTTTAAAACCACTCAAATTAATAATTTATCATTATTAATTTTTTCGATTAAAAAAGTGGTTTTTAATTAAAATTTAGTAATTTTCTCTATTCATCTGAATATGAATGTTATCCGAAAAGTACCAGAATTCCACCCTAAGCTAATTTCAATATTACTAATCCAAAAATGAAGTCTATTTGAAAGATAAAATTTATAAAATTTCAAAAAGTGGGTTTTACTATTCATAATGTCTAGTTCATAATAATATTATAATAATATCTCGTTTAGTGAAACTCGGTATTGCGTACTACACATGCTATCGAGGAAGGTCGCGATTGCATGTAATGCAAGGCAAGTCAGAGATGCGTGTTGTGAAAGCTCCTTTTGGTGTAGCGTACAACATAAGACATTAATGAAATTAAAAAGAATATACTTTTTTTTCATAAAATCTCGGGGTGTTACATTCTACCCCCCTTGAAATGAATTTCACCCTTGAAATTCGTCGGGGTTATAAATGGTTTACCACTCGAAAGTTTCTTTAATATAAAACCACATCATAAAAAGGAATACCAAAACTTGGCTTTAAAAATTAATTTATGAAATGTAACAGTTACCCAAATTAACTCATCCCTGGGTTTCCATGTAGGAGAACATAGGTGAAAATATGGATATGGAAGAAATATCTAACCATCATGTTCTGATGGAGAGTGGAAGAGAACATGGCTATGAAAATTACAACAACCACAAAGCCATAAATTTGTGACGATGTAAGGTACCGTCTGATTCATCAGATATAAGGGCACTAGGACAACATTTTTGGTTTTCAAGATCATTTCCCTAAAGTTGAAGAATTTGAATTAGAATAAATACTTACTTTATTTTGGTACAATCTCACTATTTTTCGTGCCTTAAAAAAATTCCACTTAATCTCTTAAAGAAATGATGTTGAATTTGTTATTCGTGAAGTGTTAGCAGATAATGTGATAGAATGACGGGTCATTCCATCTGTCTCAAACAAAAGGTTAGCAAAAGTTATTAAATATACATAAGTCGCTCTATAGTGAGATTAATCATATATGGTTCCTAAAATGGACTTATAATTCATATATCATACTTCTTAATATAATAAAACTAGTTTCTACTAAACAAGGACTTCCTGTAGGCCAGTGGTAGGCGATAAAGTCCAGTCGTACTTCGGTTGTGGGTTCGATTCCCACAGCCCTGTCCGACGTGATGGGCTGTCGCCAGTCCTGCAGGTTGTCCTTTTTATAAAACTACATTACTATAACATCCCATCAATAATATTGAAAAAAGATCTATCCTTAAACAATACTAAATTATGTCCAACATAATCCATTCCAATCTTTAGACTTATCTAAAATACTTCGGTCCAAGCTCATAGTATAAAGAAAACGATTACCTGAAATGTCATCAACCAAGCATGTGAATACCATAATTTATCCCCCATATATCTTTTTAGTCACATTCTAATCATGTGAATACCTTAATCATGTATTCTATTAAAAAAAATTAATACCCATTAAACCTTAGTGAAAACATGAATTCTATCAAAATTTAACTCTTTCCTGATACCAAAATCTAGAAATTCTATATACTCAACCATGATATAACCTTCCCCTTATATCAGTCATGAGCTCATGAATACTATCAAAGATTTAATTTTCTCTTTATCCCTTAATTATACGCATATCATATACTTTCCAAAAAGATATGAATAACCTTTCATGGTTACCAGTACCATTCAACATATACTTTCAAAAACATTAGGAAAGACAATAATGTTACAATCCTTAGATGATTCTTTATTCCATAGTACCATACATTATTCTTTATAAACAAACAATCATTCCACTATCTTCTTAAACCATTGATAGAGCTTCATCATTTCTTTCATCTCATATTTCATTTGTAGTCTCTTCATCATCATCCACATAAATACTACTCATATGACCATGATGATTCCCTTCATGAGATTTTCCCTTAGGGAATTGGTTTGCATAATTCCCATACATTCCACATTTAAAACATTTAACCATTGTTGATGTCGTTGCAATACCATTATCCTCATCCATGGTGTTAACTGAACCTTTTCCTTTGCACTTACTTGCTTTGTGTCCTTCTTTTCCACACCCAAAGCATCTTCTAGTTCCTTTGAAACAATATCCCCGATGCCTCTTTCCACATGATTTACATGAGGGAAATTGAACTTTCTTTCCTCTATGATCATCATGAAACTCTTTCTTTCTGTTATTATCTGAGTCGGGAAACTTACCAAAGTTGAGATTATTGATCATATTATGAGATTGCTGATTAGGCATAATAACGATGTTTGGACTTTGAAATCCCATTTCATTTGGTTGCTCATGAGGAATATCATTCCATTTTCTGTCATATCCTCCATTATTGTGAATCTTCCTATTTCCATCCATTTACTAAAACCCAAAAAGAATAGTGTGAGAGGAACAAATCATGCTAGGGAAAACAACATAGTAAAGGGGGAGTTCCCTCAATTTCTAACATCTTAGGTTAAATTCTAAGATCTTTACCGTAGTTCTAGGACTATATCTTATACATATACTTATCCTTAGGGACATCCCTAGACATATCTTAGAAATATCTCTAGGGATCTCACTAACGTTTTCACATCCTAGTTTCCAAAGGTTGACTAAACCTTTCCTCTGATACCAAATGTAGAGACCCGAAACATGACGTACATGGACATTACATTACATTCTTGGAATACTTAATACATAACAGAAACATACACACAAGGATCTTAATAGTTTAGTGTCTTTGGAAACTCGGAATAAAATCTTCTAATCGTGGTGAAAGATCTTCAACATCTCCCAGTAAAGATAATACACATTTTGTTTCCGTACATAAAACCTTTCATTTGATCCTGGGGGAAAATAAGAAATAAAAACGGTGAGCTCAAAAGCTTAGTAAGGGTAAGAATGGATAAAATAAAACATACCATATAAATTTGAACTTAAAAACATGAACATAATGTTTAAACATCAAAATCTTGAGTAACGACATAAAACATGGAAGTACATAAGGCATAGAGCATAATGGAACATAAACCATGATTAAATAGCATGGGAATAAAACATGTAATTGTGGCATCCATTAAGAACATGTAATGATTTACATAGTAGCCAAGGCATTGCTTCCAAGACCATCTTAGTGTACAAAGTCCCTTTCTGAATCGAGTTCACTCCTCGATCTAGTCCTGTAATACTGAACCAGATTAATTACCGTTCCAGCCAAGTCTATCTCATGAGATATAAATCTTTACCCAACGCATTGGAGGGAGATATAGGTCCCACCCATCTCATAATGAAATCATTTTTACGTGTACCACAAAATAAACTAAAAACATTCATCATAACACAAAGAATAAAATGGGTTTCATAAACATCATCCCTTCATTTCATAATCCATATAAAACAAATGGACATTTCATCATATGAAAAGTGAAACCATGTAAATCATAGAGACATTACACTTGAAACATGAACATATGAAGTAATTTCATCATAGATGGAAGATTGTTTTGATAAAACACTTGAAATGAATTCTTGAGGAAAATATCCTTTCTTTTTCAAAATCAATTTCTTTTCACAAAACGTCATGCAATTTTAAAATAAAGAGATTTTGTTGAAAATAGTCATGATCTCGTTTGGAGGAAGCTTCATTAAAATAAGGCTTTATAAGACCATAAAAATCCTTTTATGTGGTATACGTTAAAAAAACATTCTTCTCGTACTTTTGTCAGGAAAGTCAAAAAGTACCTTGTAGGGTAAATAAAAGAAATATTCCTTCCATACCATGGTGTAAAAGTAAAAATGGCTAAAAAGGACATTAAACATACATAAAAAAACTTTTCGAAAACATGGACAAGGATGATAACAATAACCCCAGTAAATACTTACATATAAGCATTCTTGGATAAAAAAATGTGATTTGCAAAATTATCCCTTACCTTAGGTCCGATATGCTTCGTACGTATCCGAAACTCCTGTATAATGATTTAAATAATGTCATTGACTTATTACAGAATCATATTTTTTGTTATGATATCATTTATGTTTCACTTATAACTTTATATTACCCGTTCTTTTGTAAATTCCATGTTAAAGCATCGTTTTGGGTAAAATCATTTCATTTATCGTATGTGTTTTGACTTGTAGTTCTTGATATTATTACTTATATCATAATTTAAATAATTTCAGAATGTAAAAAATGATTTATATATAATATATATTCATCATATATATATATATTATAGATCTATAAAAGGAATGAAATACACCGTTCATGGAGACGGTAGGCCATACGTACGCATGAACCCTGTTTTCATTTCCCTTTTGAATTGAATGGAATTAAGTAAATTACATAGATATATATATATATACATAAATCCAGTATCATTATTATGTCATATATTTCATTATTATTTATTATATATACTTTATAATCATTCATGAATGGTTAAAATAGAGAGTGAATCTCATCCCCTCGTGGAGACGGTAGTCCGTACGTACGCACGAGCGATGATATCAATCACAAGATCGTGGAATTGTATTCGAGTGTATGTATACTATTTTATAATAAATATAAATTCACAATAATCATATATAGTTATTATTTACACCATTATACCCATCCAAGTATGGTGGTGGTGAAAATAGATTACACCACGGCGTGAAGGTGGTATTCCGTACGTACGCACGCGTGGAGATTTTGTTTTCCGTAGGATGGATAGATGGTGAAATAGGGTTGATTCATACTTATAATAACATATCATTATATTAGTGATATGATTTTATTACTTCATAATGAAACAACCTAAGAATAAAAAGTGGAAAAAGATATAAAGTTGAAAGAATCGGTAAAAGACATTACCTCTTCTTTGAAGTGCCTCATTGAGACATCAACTTAGGGAACTAAAATTGGTCTATTAAGATGACCATGAACTCTATGATGTTTCTAGGTATGTGGATAAGTGCATTTGGCAGGGGTTGGATGAGTTTGAAGGCGCAAATTGGTGTGAGGAAGGGAGGGAGGAGGTTCCCTTTTATAAGGGAGGAGAGGGGCACCTTTGAAATAACTAAATATATTATTTTATTATAAAGTCAAATTCGGTTTTTAGTAGCTCCAAATTGATATATTTTAAATCTAAGGTGGGTATGGGCCGAAAAACGCCCATCCAATAGAATTTAGACAACTTTAGGTATCAATTGTAACCTTATCTTTTAGATTTAACTTTGAGTTAGATAGTTTTACTTTTACCGTGTCTTCTTGTTTTCTTACACTATACGGTTAATAAACTTACTATATCAAGACAAACGAACCCCAAGTTGTTTATTATTAATATATATAACCTTATCTAAGTCATTTGGCTGAACCTTATATTTTTAGGAATAAAATAACAACTAATAATATAATATTTCTTTTAAAAACTATTTTATGTCAATTTTAGCACTATTTAGTAATTGATTTTTGTGAAAATCATAACATAATGATTAGTTCGAAAAAAGTTAATTAAATCAATAATAACATGTCATATTAACCAATATAATTAGTTTAATTCATAAAAAGTCTCAAATTACATTTATTTGGGTATTTATAACATCAATTATGTCAATATTTCATTAATAACATAATTATTGCATCATCTTTGTGTCATAAATAAATTAAATTATTTAATGTCTAAAAATTACAAATAAAATACCATTATGTAGGAAATATTTTTATATTTATAATGAATATTTATAGTCGAATTCATATTATGTATAAACCTACATAAAATATTATTTAGTTATTAAACATTGATTTTAACTATTTTAACCCTTCTTTAAATAAATTAATAATAAATGTCCTAATCTAATCCATGTGGGCATAAATGGTCATATTTTATTCATAAGGTTGTTTTTGGTATAATTTCACTTATCCAATAGAATTAGTACATGTGTTAGGGTAATAATAATATCATTTTTACCCTTAATTACCCTATTTACTTTTAACCGTGGTTAAAAAAGTAAAATGTTACTATTCACCAAAAATTATTTTCATCTCATTGAACAAAATTTTAGTCCTTGATATTAACCGTGTCTCTTGGATTTTTGAAATTCCACTCACCAAAGTGGCAAAATTAAGTTTTATGAAAAATTCAGTTTTTTTAACTACCACTTAGTGGTTTCACTATTCAGAAAAAAATGAAAGTTTCCAGAAAAATACCAAAAATTAGGCCTAAGATATACTTGATATTATGAATTCAAAAATGATGTCTATTTTACCAAATTCAAAACACATCAGTTGCATTAATTTATATAAAAAATTATTTCTCGTCGTCAGAACAAATAGCGTGTTTTTAAGAGATAATAACTATCAAAGATTGACACTTGTTTATGTTTGGTTTAAATGTGAAATTACATCCAATGAAAAAAATTGTATTAAATTGTATAAATATATTCTAAATATACTTTAAAACCACTCAAATTAATAATTTATCACTATTAATTATTTCGATTAAAAAAGATGTTTTTAATTAAAATTTAGTAATTTTCACTATTCATCAGAATATGAAAGTTATCCGAAAAGTACCAAAATTCCACCCTAAGCTAATTTCAATATTATGAATCCAAAAATGAAGTCTATTTTGAAAGATAAAATTTATAAAATTTCAAAAAGAGGGTATTACTATTCATAATGGCTAGTTCATAATAATATAATAATAATATATCATTTAGTGAAACTCGGTATTGCATTCTACACACGCTATCGAGGAAGGTCGCGATTGCATGTAATGCAAGGAAAGTCAAGAATGCGTGTTGTGAAAGCACGTTTTGGTGTAGCATACAAAACAATACATTAATTAAATTAAAAAGAATATATATTTTTTTCATAAAATCTCGAGGTGTTACAGGAAAAATGGAAAGAGATTTTTTTCTTCCATAGATAATTCTAAGAACCTCGGTATCTTCTTTATTTATATAGGATCCCTTACCCCCTAGTGAGTGATACTTTTCCAGAATGATTACCTGGTTCTTCATTACTCTAGAACATCCTAACATGTTATGGGTCATGTCCCCCATATCATTTTAATAAGAAATTCCTAACTTTAGATGGATGGATATCATGTCCAAAACTCTGAACAAGTTTTCTGATAGTAGTTAATCTCCATAGTATAACATAAGAGTCATCCATTAGAACCTCCTTGTCTAATATTCTCCCATATTAATTTCTATGTATGGTAGATTTCTTTTATATCATTATTTATCTGGTAGCAGTATATATGATCAACCATTGTCTAGTTACCTGAAAATTAGAGTACTAGCCTCTGAGATTTCCCCTAATGTCTCTAGACAGAGAGTTCATCTTATAACCTCTATCCAATCACCTTGAACTTCTATATATGGGATATCCTAAAATTACCTACCAAGATTCGATATTTCCATATATTTTATTCATTAAAAAACCGAATCATCTTTAAACGAATTATTTATTTTCATCAGCCCATAAGTGATATATAATTTTCTCATTTCCAAATTTAATGAGGAAACACACCATTGAGTGTTCATCCTACTAATCTCTGTATTTAGTATCTATATAATCATATATGATGTCTCACCCGAAGATTTTAAAAGTGGAACATCACATTTGATAGTGTGTGTGATAGAAAAAACTATGATTAGAAGAGAATATAAAACTTTACATCTTTATGATATTTTTTAATACATATAAATTATTTGATTACATGTGATGCAAGCCACACCAGGTTTAAATGAAACATGATACTCTATTAAAATATTTTTATTTAAACAAGACCAACATCTACCTAGATATTAATGTGTATGAATAGTAATAAATACATTATTGAAATTGTATGGTTTATTGAAATATATAAAAAATTCAACGGTTATCAATTGGTTATAAATATAATAATAACTATTTCAATGAGAAAGTAATATTTTATAAAAAATACTTTTTTTATAAAAGGAGGCTTAGTCACACTTTAGAAAAAAATATATAATTAGGTTTAAAAAAATTTAAAATTTATTTGAAAATATAAAATTTATTTTTGAAATCAATATATATTACTATACTTTGGATAACCTTTTGAGATATTAGGAGAAGATTAATTTGTTGATGAATAGTGAAAATACTTTTTTTATTGAAATATTCTTTCTTGTTTAAATTATTTAAAAATTTAATGTATATTTTAAATTAATTTTAAATTACAATTAGTTCAAATATATTAAAATTTTACTCATTTAGGAAATTTTAATCAATTTTCTATTTATTTTTTATATTATTGAATTTTATACTTGTGAGAATTTTCTCTCTAGAAATCCACTCTTTTATAACATCTGTAGTTTAATTTTTTATTGAATTATAAAAATTATAAAAATTTATTTGAAAAAATGGATTAAATTTTTTTATTCATCATAATTTATATTGTCTAATTATTTCAACATCATTTTTCACCATAATGAATAGTAAAAAAGAAAAATTAATTTCCATGATTAGGGTAAAAATGAGTATACTAGGGGTTAAACTAAAAATGTAATAGTTAAAAATGATCAAAAAATTATCCAAAAAAATTGGATATAAATATTTATTAGTTATCCGTATAAGATTTGATAATGGCCCATTTCGGAGTGCTTTTCATAAGATAAAATGGGCACCACATTTTTTTTTCAAAAATTCCATGTGTGTCATGTCCCTAACATATATATTTCCACCCACTATTATCCACTATACAAACTTCAAAACCTTTTAGTTTTGAAAATAACTACTCAAATATCAAATATATCTTCTTATATTCAATTATTTGGGGCTTATGGAAACTTCGCTCATGCATAAGGTAGACTACTGCCCCATAAAGTGATGTGATTTTTTTCAGTTATATTTTACAAGAAATGTATTAAGGTTAAAATTAATGAAAATACATGATATTTATGATATAAAAATACTTATGAAAAATAATATCACATTTATATTCTTACTTTAAAATCTGTTATAAAAAAAGAACATCACTAATGTGTACGTGCAGACTACCTCCTCTATATAGAGATGTGAATTATTTTTCTTTTATTTTAACATGGTTAGTAATATGAAATTATTTAATCAATATAAATTATATATATTTGAAATAATAATTATTCTATAATAGTGAATTAATATTTATTTTCATTTCATTCCATCTATTGGGAAAAATGGAAACAACGTTCATGAGTACATATGACCTACAATCTCTATGAATAGTGTGATCCATTTTTTATCTCTAACATTAATAAATCACTATAAATAAATAAATAATGAATATATAATGAATATATAATATATTATTATCATGGGTAAAATTATATATATTATTTAACCATGATCAAATTTAAAGGACCAAAATTACCGAACTAAAACATACATGAAAAATAAAGTAATTATTATATGAAAAAATGATATTAACAAAGAACTATAAACAAATGTGTAATAAATGAATATAAGTAAATAATATATGGTATAAGATAAATGAGTATAGATATTTAATATATTTATAATAAACCTATATTTATTATATAGAAATTTCATAAAAATAAAAAGGAAGTCGAACCTGAGGTACTATTTTCTTTTATCGTTTTTACTTCCATGAGTTATAAACAATATTCACAACTTATTATTTTATGTGGTGTTTTTACATCACTTTTAATGTGTTATATAATTAATATATTTACCTTAATTTTATTTTCAATTTTATTTTATTATTTATTAGTTTATGGAGATTACGATTCAAAAGATACCAATGTGGTAATAGTTTATTTAACAATCTCTACATTAGTCAGGATTGTTTTCATTTAAGTGTACTTTATGGAACTTATTTGATATTTATATTAAAAAATAAATATATTTAAATATAATATTTTTATTCATTAACTATTTCATGTAATATTACTATTTTTACTATTTTTTACTTAATGTTATTAATAAAATGTTTATAAGAAAATATGACATTATTTCCCTCTTCGGTCAAAAATTATTTTTCATCAAAATCTTTGTTTTCTAAAAATGTGTCAAAAAATGTTTTGAAACCATTAAAAATGATTTAATAAATAAAATTTCAACCATTTTTTCTTTTAAAAAATTTAAAGGAATCTTCATATTGTTTTCAAAACAAGAATCTTTGTATTTTGTAGAAAAATGTGAAATGAATCTTTTTTAATGTGTACCATGTGAATAGAATTTCCCACCATCAAGAACACTAAATGTTTTAAATATTATTTTAATTTTATTAAAATTTATTTTTAAATAAATTATTATAAAAATATTTTGTTTACTTTTTTATAATATTTTCAAAGGAAAAAATTTATTTTCATATAATATGGTTTTAATGACAGTTTTTATTGTATTTATATTCATAAATGACATAAAACATTTATTATACTTATGATTCACTAAGAAAATTCTGTATTTATATCATTCATATTCTATCCATGGATGGTTTCTGAACAGTTTGAATAAGGATGTAAAATTTTACTACCATTCACCATATTATTCTAGATGGTTTATGATTATGTTTATTTAAATAGGATTAGTACTAAAATATCATAAGTTATTTTTTTAAATTAAATTGTATATGTTGATTATGTTTTACCCATTTAATTTAAGGATTGTATTGGAATTAGTAATTGATGGGTAGATCCTAGTTATATATATTCCCTTAATGCAATTACAGGTCTCATAAATTGAATCAGTAGGCCAATTTATACAGGTTTCTACCCACATATCTAAAATATTTTATGAAAGGACATTAAACTATGTTTCAGATGTCTCACATTATGTAGTCTATCATTATGAGGCCAGTTATTGATGTACATGTTCATTTTTGATTAGTTTTAATAACCTTGGATAAGTTCCTTTTTTATGTGATTATTTATATGGATTTATTTGATCATCATATATTTTTTCATATTATACTCATTTTATTTATTAAATGGAACATTTTTTTTAGTTATTTACCTTTCCATATTGACTTTTATTGCTTTTCATGTTATATTTTATTGTTTTATTACCCTTACCGAGTATTTGAGATCACCCATTTCCCATGTTTTATTTTTCCTAGGATTTCAGGAAGTGTTTTTTGATTGATATGAACGGATAAAATTTGAGGAATAATGACACTAGAAAAGAAAACGCTTTTTGAATTTTATGTTTTAATTTGTGACATTCAAGTTTTTATACACTATACCAATACTAACAAACTATTCATTCATTCAGTATCAGATTTAGGGTATCTTAAAATAATGTAATAAAGTATCCACTAGCTTTAGGATACTCTAGACATGGTATTTATAGTTGGTATTGGAGGAAGTTTATAAAAAAACAGGGAAAATACATTTAGGAAAACATTGATTTGGTAATATAACCCTCTAAATTACTATAAGAGTAATTATAAGTATAGGATAACATCTTAAAATTTTTGTAAGTTAAAGATTACATGGTTTTCCTAGAAATAGATCCATTGGATAGTGTTTTTTTGTTGAAGGTGCATCATTAGTGTTAGTTGATGTTCTGGTTTCTAGTGAGATTATTCATCACTAGTGGTTTTGGTTTGATGTTGACAATTTATACAGTGCTAGGAACTAGGCTCTGAGGAAACCTACCATTCATGAGATTTCACACTTTTGATATTATAATTTTGGAAACCTTAAAATATATTTTGGATTTCTGTTTGGGGGATTTGTGTGGTAAAATTGTACTGAGGCATTATAACTGGTTATTTTTGAAATTATTTACTTACAGATGTATTTGAATTTAGTTTCTAAATTTTAAAGGTTACCAATTAACCAAAAAGTGTGTTATTATATGATATTTAAAAAATTGATTTGATGTACTAGGGGTAATAACTCTCAATAAATGTTTCATGCTTGACTCAAGAATTACATGGTACATGAAAATAGGCCAAACTGCACACTTGGTTTGAGGTTTCTATGGGATATTATTTGGTTAATACACATGTTATTTAAAAACCATTATAATGTATTTTAAAATATTTTTATTATTTGAAAACATTCCAAAAGAAATCATTTTTATAATTATCATATTAGTTTGAATAAATTCTTCAATTTATGACAAGTATTCCACTAGTATTGTGATTATAAATTTTGGTTCATAATGTTATGATCTAATCTAATATATGATATTTTTCAAGAAATATATCCTAGTGGAATGAATGAGAACTGTATCAATGAACATACCATGTGAATGAATTCTTATATTGGTAAAGATAATGAAGATGGATCTAGAGATATAGTTAAAATAAATTAAATTATAACAATATAGGGGTTGTTGGCTCACGTTATGAGAAATAAACATTACTATATAGAGCATCCTGCTGACCCACCATGATGTTTAATAATGTTTTACCAATTTATACATCAAAAACCTATATCATTTAATGGGACTGAAAAACCATTTTTAGGTGAGAAATTGAAAAGTTATTAAGAGATGATATTTCTCACCTCAGGAAGTAATGAAAGGGAGAATGTTAGCATGATATTTTATCACCTCTATAGAGATGTGGATAAATGGTTGTAATTGAATAATAAAATTAAGGATTATTATTAAAAAAACATAGAATGGAAGGATTTCAAGGTATACTTATTGGAAACGTATTTTCTTCTTGACCATTGAGTTGATATGGAGAGGAAATTGTTGAGTGGAAGACAAAAAGAAGACGAAAATGTAACAAAGTATGAATCCAAAATTACATGTTTAGAAATGAATAATATGGAATACATACATAATTAAAAGAGTAGTATAGATAATTTATTTGATGGGTTAAATCCAATTCTTCAATGGGAAATAGTCCCCCTAACATTCTCATCATACGAGGACAAAATATCATATCATAACAATATGGAGAAATAATTATCCATGACTTTTTTCTTCTAAGGGAAGAAATATAATATGAAGATGGAAATGAAAAATATTGATAAATAGAAAAAGGTAAATAAGGATTTCCCCATGTAATAATTTTGAATTAAACACCCTTGAACTTTCTTGTGGGGAATGAGAGTTTTATACATGTTTAGATATAAATGCCGTAATTCTTTTCATTTCATGGAAAATAAATAATTTCCCAATGTTAAATGATTCAAATATAAGGAGATGAGGAAATATGAAATTGAATTACCAAAACATCAAGGTAATATACCTAATAAGAAGCCACGATATAAAATTCATCCTTATGATATTACTACAGATGAATTGAAATGATTAATGTGATTGTGTATAGAATCAATAATTATGTTATAGGAATATTATTATTAACAATTATATTCTATTTTCAAGAATTATGAAAAATATAAGGATTGTAATGTAGTTATTTTTTTAAAGAATTGAGTTCATATAATGAATGATATCAATAACCAAGAAAAATGACTCTTTGCCTAGTAGATTTTTGGAAAACACATGGTTGATGGATGATAACCCTTAATATATGGTCAATGTTGAGGTAATAATGACAAAGAGATGATTATGGGATAGAATTAGTAACATTGAAATTAGTTTGTGGTTTGATGGTGTATGTTATCCTGTATATAGTATACTAAATGTTTGGATTTATTGAATATATTAATCAACATGTGATTTCATTTTTGGAATGATGGATGTTTTTAATATCTTTTTATTATGATCAATGTATTGACATATTTGTAATGTGACATTAAGAGATAATTTATATTTTCTAGTAGAATATAATGCTTATTTAGGGAAATTATTTAAAAAATATTGGAATATAAATTTCTAAAAAAATATATTGGATGGTTCATAATGTTGAATATATTTGGTAAGGATTTAGTTGAACATTCGATGTTATTGGAAAGCTTGTGGTAACCAATTTATTCTTGGAAAATATGTTGATATAGGAGGAATGAATTGTCATTTCAATGATAGGTAAAATGTGTTTCAGGTATAAAATTAATTTTAAATATTCATTTATTGTATTAAAAAATGAAGTGGGAATTTATCTAAGAAAAACCAAAGGATGGAATTTTTCCTTCAAAATATTATTATATCATTTAATTATAAGTTCATATGTTCTCAGTCTAGATGAACACGAAATTCATCATGTCATGGAAAAGGATATTGCAACAAATATATTATCCTAATACCTTTCGTTCTATTGATCCAATGATATTTTTATACATTAAATATTTATGTATTTGTGGTCAATAAATTTTCAATTTCATTCAATTTCTTGTGATAAATTATATATACCACTCTCTATAATTATTTATTCTTTTTTACTTGTCCATATCTTCACATTCCACAAATGTTATTATATTTTTAATAGAAGTTTTTGTTATTATAGATTATTTTCATACTTACCTTACCACCTTAATAAGAATAAGATTTATTAACTATTTTCAAGTTTTGGGGTTTCAAGAAGGGTATTTTCTACTATCAAACCCTTGATTACCTGGGTCAAGATTAAGTTGAGAGGATGTAATTTATTTAAGTGGGTCGAATGTAGAACCCTTAGATTTAGAAAGGGTATAATCATGTTTTATAGTGTGTATGATATAAAATAACAGGAATTTAGGATCATATCACAACCTTAGACTCTATGATATATTTATCTAAATTAAATTTCCTTGATAACTTGCGATGAATGAAACATCTGTTTATAAGGAATGTGATACTATATTAAAATATTATTATTTTAATATGACAATTATAATCTTGAAATTTAGATGGTAGGTATGAAAAATAACAACTAAATTAAAAAAAATATTTGTCTTAAACTTGTATAAAATATATTCAACGATTATCTAGTGATTATATATATAATATGAATCATTTAAATGAAGATGAAAGGTTTTCAAATAAATATTATTTTTATAAAAATAGGTTTTTCATTATTTTCAAACATAATTTAAAATTTATTTTTAAGAAAATTATATATTTTTTTTAAAATGCGATTTTTTATTATACTTTTATAAATTATCTTTTTGTAAATTTTTGATAACTTTATAAAAATACTAAGTTTTTATGAATAGTGAATTATAATTTTTGGGGTGAACCTGTATTTTCATTTAAATTATTTAAAATGATAAATTATATTTAATTTTATTTTTAAAGTAAAATTAGTTCAATTATATTACACTTTAACTTATTTAGGTCCTTTGAATAAATTATTATTGAAATTTTTATTAAAAAATTATATACTTATGAGAATTTTATCTTTGGAAAATTGTTCTTTCATAGAATTTACAATTTAATTTTAAATTTAATTATGCAGATTCTTCAAATTAAATTTAAATAAATGGATTCCATATTTTGAATAAGAATAATTAATAATATATAATAAGTTCATCTTAATTTTTTACCATAATTAATAGTGAAATAGTTAAAATTATATATCGCAGTTAAGGAAAAATTGGTTTTCCAGGGACTAATCTAGGAAAGTAGGGGTTAAAATAATCTAAAACATGTCCAAAACCTATTTTATGTCTGCATTTAGAACTTATAACCTCTAAGGTTCTAGAATTTCTCATTTCAGTCCTTTTAAAAATTGAAAAATTCCTGTGTCACTTAATCTTTTTAAAATTTGCATGTGTGTCCTCTCCACAACTTATAAAAGGCCACCCAATCTCCTCCCCTCTAATCACTTACAAAAGAATTTTTTTCAGAGAAAAAATTCCAAAATAACATTATTATTCCTTAAAAACATCCTACAGCTCCTAGTTTTTTATTATTCCCACCAATGATGGATTTATTTATAAACCTAAAGAGGCTATCCGAAGAAGAGGAAAAATTCGTAAACACATGTATTTGAATTATTTATTCTAAAATATAATTCATAACTTCTTAAAATATGATAATATAGTAACATAAGTAACTTATAAATACTTATATTTTATTATTTTTATGTTAATATCCATATCAATCTCCACTTCCATCAAATGGGAAACAAACTTTTGATCATTTGTACAGAGCACTAATGCATCACGAATCAATGAAATTCCTTTTACATCACCAAATTTAAAGGATTTATGTAAATATGGATTTAAAATATTTATATGATAATTGGAAATTATTATATTTCCTCAGTTATTATTTCACATATACCTTTTTACATTCCATTCTGTGGTGGATATGATAATGTCGTTCATGTGAATAGTGGACCACCACCTCTTGAAATGGTAAGATTTGTTTTTCACATACTATTTACATGAAATATTGTAAAGTTAAACATCATTTATATTTTTTATACTTTATATCTAACTATAAATATATCATTATAATATTAAATCTAACTTCTCACCTTATAATTTTCTACAAAATAGTAACATCGCTTGTGCGTACATGTGGGCTTCTGCTTCCACATAACGATGTTAACTGTTTTCCATTTTATTTATATATATATGGTGGTTAGGATGTATTTTATTAATATAAATGATATATATGAAATAAATATTATTATTTTATAGTTGAATATATATTTATTTTCTTTTCATTCCATTTGTCAAAAAAACTGAAACATCATTCCTACGTTTTTATGGCCTACCGTCTCTATAAATGGCGTAATTCAATTTCTAAATATAAAATCATTAGATTACTATAAATACATAAATAATTAGTATATATATATATATCTATGATATTTATATCATTTTTAACATTGTTGATATAATTTAACAATGATCAAATTAAAAGGGAACAATTTACCAAACTAAAATATAGATGAAAAATGAAACAATTATCACCTAAAACAATGATTTTAACAGATAATTATTAATAAATGATTGATAAAAACTACAATTAAATCATATATGGTATGATATATATGATTAATGTTATTAATTATATGTATAATAAATATATATTTATTAACTACGAGGTTCAGACACATATGAAGGAAGTCAAACTAGAGGTAAGAATTTCATGTTTCACTTTTACTTCCAAAAGATATATGAAATATTCACCAATTATTCCATTCAATGGTGTATATAATAACCCTTAGATATATTATATCATGAATCTATTTATATTCATGGTATTTAATGTTTAATTTTATGATTATTTCTTTTTTAGGGCTTACAATTCAGAAGTTACAGAAGTTTTAAGGGGTTATTTCACAATATCATCATTATTCGAGATTATTTTCATTTAAGTATCCCTAGGGGGAATTATTTTAAATTTATTTACTAAAATCAATATATATTATTATAATATGTTTACATAGAAATTAGTTCATGTAGTAGTACCATTTTCGTACTCTATAGTACGTAAATATTTCGAGAAAATGTTTTTAAAAGAATCTAACTTTATTTGTCTCTTCAGTCGAAAATCCTATTTCATAGAAATCTGTGTTTTCTAAAACAATTTTTAATCTAATAAAAATTATTTATTAAATACATTTTTTTTCATTTTTAATTTATAATTTTTTTAATGTATTCCTCATGTCCTTCTCAAAACAAGCTCTGCTTGGCTTTTATTAAAAATACTAATGGAATCATTGTATTAATGTGTTCTACATGAGAAAAATTATCTTCCATCATGAACAATTAATGTTTTAAAACATATATTAAATGTATGAAAATGATAATTTTAAATTAAAATATTCTCAAATTATATTTTGATCTTTTTTTGTTAATTTATTTTCAAAATGAATATGTTATTTCCCTCAAAAATATTTTTAATTTTATTTTTATGGTATTTCTATTCATCAATGATATTATCCCATATTTGTATTTATGATAAATTAGGGATATGTGTTATTTATTTCATTATTAGTCTTTATTTTGATGGTTTATGATCAGTTTGACTAATGTTTTACGCTTTTATTACCAGTCTCCATATTACTCTAGATGTTTTAAGAGTGTTTTTTTAATGGGGGAATTATTATCATTTTGTATATCAGTGTTTTTAAAACATATATGTATGTTGATTATGTTTCCCCCCTTTCCTAATAAGGATTAATTTTATTTAGTATATGATGAGTGGATCCTAGTTATATATAGCCCCTTGAAGCATCAACCAGTCTCATAAGACAAATCAATTTCCATTATTAGATGAGTTTATACCCATAGATTTAAACTATTTTGTTAAAGGTATTAGCAGTATAATTAAGATGTATAAAATTATGAATTACCTCATTATGTTAATATTTATATAATTATTTGTGATTATTTGATCATTTGTAATTTCCATGGATAAGTTTAAAGATAAGGTGACTTCTAATATGGATTTATTTTATCATCATAACTTTCTACTATATTATTCTCAAATTATCGATTAAATGACATGAATTTTAGTTATTTAAATTTCCATAATGATTATGATTATTTATCCCAGAAATCTCCAAATATATTTTCACCCTTACCGATCATTTAATATGACACTTTTCTCATGTTTTATTTTCCTTAGGATACCAAAAAGTGTTTCTTGATTGACATACTGGGATATACTATGATGAACAATGTAATTCTAAAAGAATAATTTTTTTATTTTATATTTTCAATTGTAATGTGAATTTAATATTTTTGTTTATTAGACCAAGACTACTAATATAATAGGCCATTTTTGGTTCAATTCCTTGTATCTTATTCCAATATAATAAAGAAAACACCAACACTGGGCTACTGGTGTTGGATTCTTTACAAATGATACATCAAAAAACATTAGGATGGTTCACCTCTGTTAACATACCAAACCAAAGTTATTATAATTGATATTGTTATATAGCCAATTCTATACTTCAGTTCGTAATATAAACTGATGTATTTATCGTCTTCGAACAAATTCTCTTATGCATTCTAGAGTGAAACTCATACTCTAATCACTCTCTTAAAGTGTCTGGTTCATTATTTCAACTAGTCAATTTTATTATAAAGTTCTTGGAATATTATTTTAATTCTTTATGACTTCATTGGAAACAATTTTATAAATTTAATTCAATTGTTTCCACCCAATTTTATGTCCGGAAAAATGTCATATTTCATTCACACTTTTTCTCATCCAAAACATTCAACTGAAGGAAATGATAAAACATGTTATATTTATTTTTTAGGAATTAAAACTAGAACATTTGAGTGGAATCATCAATTATATTCACAATGTATGGGTATCCTCCATTTAAGTTAATATGGAATGGCCCCCAAACAGTGGAATGAATAATTTATAACTTTTGATTCCTTGTATTTCTACCATCCATGTTGAATTAAAAACACTTATATTTCCTAAAAATATAAATATCACATCAACCATGGTTTGTGTGATAATGTTTACATATAACCTTCACTTTGAGAAATCATACATGAATCACACAATGGTGAAAAAACCTATAGTGTCACATTTTCGGACCATACAATGAAGTGATTCAAACCATTTAAACTTTATCTCTATGTCCTGTCAAGTATAAGGTTCCATTATTTTCACTACAACCAATATTTTGGGGCCATCTATTTAATTTCAAAACTATATTTGAAAAAGTAATTCTAAAACACATATCATCATGTTATCTTATTGATATCAGGTTCTTCTAAATACATGGAATATTTCAAACACCTTTAAGTCTCCACAAACATCCATTTTTAATTTTGAATATTGATATCAAATTTCTCAAATATATCAAGTTCATCATTTATATTAAGATTTACTTTACCAATTCTTCCTATTATATAATCAATAATTCATAAATTCTCACCATTTGAGTGAAAGGATTAACCTATATAAATAACCCATGTCTCTTCTAGAATGAGAATACTCAACATAAAACTGGTTCCTTTCTACATATACTAACTATGTTCGTATTTTTATAATTTTATCCCTCAATAATATTCTAGATATATTTATTTATATTCCCATTAATCCTATAAATCCAACATGTTGGACCTAGAACATACAATTTCCCTTAATTTATTATCTTCAACTTATCCTATAAATATTTCTTCCTCTGGAGGTCCTTCTATTAGGGTAACCATCCACATATAGTATTATTTATAACACTTCTAGAGGAAGTTTAAACATTCTTCTACCTTAACATCTCACTCGATATAATATTTATATTTTCATCATAAGCAATATCTACTTTCTAATTAGGGTTCATAATTATTTTGAACATGGAATCCCAACTATATGGAAGTGAGGAAATAAGAATCAGTTACCAAATATTATATATGAAATCAAAATTCACTAACATGACCTACTATAGGATCGTTTTGAATTCTTTCATGTTATCGTATTCATGTTTTCCATCCATTAACCTCAAGATGAACAATATTTACATTATAAAAAAAGTTAAGAATTATATGCTTCTCATATATTTCATCCAATGATTTTATAACCTCTATAGTATTTTTCATCTATCTAATTTCAGACACAAAATTCCAAGTTAGAGAAATCTTGATATGTGAAAAATCATTTCATTATAATATCTCCCATTTAATTTTTCCATTATTTTAGGAAATTAATTAAAAAAAGAGAATCTATATCCTTTGGTATCAGAATACCCTTCAGTTTCATTCTCCCAAAGGAGATGTATATCCCATAAAAAATAACAATAAAACCATTCATTCCTCTAAAGTCATTCATTCTAATTATAGTAAAAATAATTTAAATCAAATAATATGCAATAAAATGGGGGAAGTAACATGAAGGATGTTAGTGATGTATAACTAACCCTTTGAAACCACATTTTTGTGGAAAAAGAGGAAGCACTCCTTCCATTTAATGAGACAGGCTTGGAAAGAGAAACATACCCCATAAACATATTCTACTGATCACCTAAACCCCCATATAAGAATATATCCACAATGTTATAAGATAGTGGTTTTTATAGCTAACTCTAATATATTTCTCACCGGAACTAGTATGAGATCACAAAAAATCACTAAAAATCATTTTAATGACACTTCACAAAAAATGGTCAATAAAGATTTATTTAGTTCATAAAAATGTCCTACATCTAAAACAAAACACTAAAAACATATTTCATTAAAGAGGAACATTTGAATAAAAAATTATCAATCAATTTATCTCTATATAAAAAGTCGTATAAAATTTTGTTAGAAACATTAATTGTTCCAAATAGTAATAAAACACATAGTACCAAAAAGTAATGGTCTACCACCTTATCTTTATGGAATTATTCATTTGGTGAACATGTTTCACTAACCCATGAGATTCACTTTCAACCTCTCATAGACCTAGGAAACCTCCTATACAATGTCACAACATTTGAGGAACCCACCAATGGAAGGACACTATGTATACGACGTATTCATTGAGTCACTAAAACTAGAGAACACTATATGTGAGAGCACTGTATGAGAATCTATGTTCAATTGTCATTGTATGATGAAATCATTACCTTGCTGTAGGATTCCTCTATCATACTATCTTTGTTTGATGATTTTCTCCGAAGGGAAGTCTATCCAATGAAAAAATTCGTCCCTGCAATCTGAAACTATACAACAATAAATATTAATTAAGTTGTCTCCATTTGATGATCTTCTTATGATAATATCCATACGAGGACCTATATTAAGAATAATCAAGATGAAAAAATATAATATTTTTATAAAAACAAAAAATTAAATCAACCACCAAAACCATGAGAACATCACAAGATTAGATACACATCCAAAATATCATTATGTGAAATCATAATAGAAACATAAAAAACTACCATAACATTAAAACATTATTTTATTGACTCATGCTAAAACTAATAAATTATATAACTAAAAAAATGATAGTACCATAACCTATAAAATCTTAAGGGTATTTGTACATATCATAACCTTAAAGAATTATATCTATTAAATATTTTTATGTGTCATATCATTGAGAAATTAAAACTTATATATATATATATAAAGTCTAATTTATGTTTTTATAATATGTGTATTTATTTAAATTCATTTTAAAACCTCAATTCATTAAAATTCATAAATACTATATTTCAAATAACCTATTTGTTATTACAACCCATGTATTGATGTAATATACTAGAATCAATTATATCTTATGTAATAATACATTTAACTTAAATCCATTATAGTATGCTTGAATAATTTTTTAACATCACTTACAAGAAATCATATAAATAGACCATCATGCAGGAAAATATTCAAAGAAATAAATTTATAGTATCTATCAATTATACATCATAATATATATTATAAAACAACTATAATGAAATATATAATAAAACAACCACATCTATTCACTATGACTACCAGAGTATACTACACATTTCCAAGAATTTTTATGAAAATCATAATTCTAATCTCTTGGATTCCCATTAATTATTTAGTCACATTATTTATATTAATTATTTTTTTAATTTAACATTACCACTTAAATATGATAATGGTAGAGAAATTATGACATAACCTTACAACTCCCACACCACTTTCATGTAATAATGCAAACCATTAACAAATAGCTACCCAAACATTCAATCTTATATTTTCAATAACCACATTCCAAGACTCACTTGACTAAAACATACTCTAAAATGCACAAAACCTCGTAAAAACCAATTTTCCATGACCCAAATCCCAAAAAATAAAATTATTCTAAGATGAGACACTTAATAATTCGATATCCTCCCCAAACTCAATGAAATCAACCTAGAATAGGGGTATTATAGTATTGAAAAAACTAATATCATGATTATAACAAAAATACACCTAAAACATATATCTAGATCTTAGTTGAATTGAATTTCTAGGAATAAAAGATACTATTACTATAAACATTCCCAACTCTCAGATTTAACTTAAGATGACAAACCTTAATAACAAAAATAGTTTACTTGGAATATGTATCAATTTAATCTCTATAAAAGTATATTGGGCATCCCATTAAACATTCCTTACATTAATTAATATTAACTCCAGATTACTCTATTAAGAATATCAATTCTATAGGTACATTCTGTCACATTAGTCGTAATTCATGCTTTACAGAGCTTTACTATATTCATCCCACATCCATTGTACCCATATAGTTTCAATGTTATATTATTAATAAAATTTTGTATGATATAAAAATGTTTTTCAATGATTTCATCAATTTATAAAAACACCATATTTGAAAAAAACTATTAATGATTGTATTACATGGATTTAAATTAATCTTTAAATATTCTCTATTTTCAATACATATTCCCTTTTTCAATTTCATTTACAATATATTTCTGTATTCCTCACACAATTTACTATCATCATATTCTATAATGATAATTACACTATAGAATAGTGAAAATATACAATTTCCAATGACTAAATAAATGTGATAAATAAATCCATTACAAGAAACTAATATTATTAAGAATAATAAATCTAAGAAATATAGAAATAAGAAGAAGCATACAATAACCCCTTACCCTACACCTAATATAATCCATCATTACTGATCCAATGGTAAGGGTATTAACATACTGTGTCTGATGGAATGATTTGGGAGAATATCAAAGGTTTCCCTGGTATAAGGATTTATAGCTCTTTGGATTTGATGTGGTGGTTTCAACCCACAAGAATGATGTTTATTAAAATCAATCATTATAAAGGAAAAAATTAATGTTTTTTACCATGATTAGATTCAAAGGGATAAAAAATGAATGATTTATGAAAAAAGGTAATATAATAAGACCAACAACATATCAAGAAACCTGAATTTTAGAATACAGGGTAAAATATGAGAAATTATCTAACATAATGATAAAAATAAATTCCACACAAATACAACCAAATATTATAAATAATTAATCTAAAAGAAGTTTTGTATAATTTTTTACATAAATTATTCAGCAATCCATCTATTATAATCGACCAAAACCTAATCACTAACACTGCTACAACCATTCTTGTAAAAAAGAAATGGAAAAATGATAAAACAAAATATGAAAAGAAACATTAAATCAAAAGTGGACCAACCTTTGAGATTGCGATTTAGGAATAATGATAAAGGCATAAAAAATTTAAATATAAATCTTGTTGATAACCCATTTCTCAAGAGAGTCAAATGGGATAAACCCAAAGGCCAAGGGAAAACTATTATTTATATTGTAATTTTAAATTCAAGGAATCATTTCATAACAGATAAAATCACGTCCTGATGAGTCAGTTTCAAAAAAAAAATCCTCAGATCATAACATGATTCCTTTCAATCTCCCACCATTTATTGATCGATCAACCCATTTACATTTTACATAGATAAAAATGAACACACTTTAGTTAATATAACTATACTATAAATACTCAACTCCAAAAATTCAAGGCATAAAAATGAAATATGGAATGATGTAATGGGGTCTCCAAAAGGCAGCATCTTCTAGAGAGATATTTCTAGTGAATCTTACCCCCAATGGATTCACATAATTTTTATGTGAACAAATATGCGATAGATAGATTTTATAAAATTAATTATACACCAAATTAACCCAAAAATCAGTACTAAAAATTTTACATTGTTTAATACTCTCATGAATATGTAATCTAAATTGAAAGGGTAACTTACATATGGGTCTCCCATGAAATAGAAAAATAAACATTATACCCTTAACTCTTTATTGCGTGACACACGTGGTTATGTTATAGATTACACTCCTCATGAAACAACCCAAACTGTCATCCTCCAGCCATTAGATCCCCATTTTAAACAATAAAACTATTGAATCTCATGAGATATACCACAAGATATGACACAACTCCACACTATGTCAAAATCAAAAATGTTGTAATCCATTCCACGATTCCATGATATACACATTCAACCTCAAATTTTAGATTATATTCAATATGTATCCTTCCAAACTATCACTAGTAATATTAGACAACAATAATTCCATAAAATTACCAAGTAAGGGTTTATAAAACTTTGTTCCCTTAGAGTAAATAACTCAAAAACAATTCACATCCATGAAAATAAAACTTTTAATATTTAAAAGGATAAACAAACATAATAAAGGGATTGAAGAACTCAATTAATTAAATTAAATACCTATGAAATGATTATCTTGAAAGAAAATATAATTTAGACCTGAAAAATTAATATAAAAATCCTTAGTAGTAATTGAAAAATACCAATCATACTAGATATATTCTCTATTAATAATCCATGCAAGAGTTTGGTTATGAAAATAAAAAATTTTCAACTAGAAAACCTAGAAAACTCTCACAAACATATGAAATACGTCAAAAATAAAAACACCACATTCATGAAAATCCAACCACAATAAAAAAGATAAAAAAAAACCATACTAACTCATTAAAAACTTCTAATTACTCCTTAAAAATGTTCATTTAAAAGAATAGAACATTTTATTTAATACATAATTCATTTCAAATCATTCATATATCTTGAAAGAAATTACTTTCTAAAAAATTTAGATTTCATATTGACAATAACATGATAAAATGAATTCATTTATGTCATTATGAATAAATGTAATTAATTCTTTTGGAATATATATCTTTTTAAAAATCATATCCTAGATTGAGAAAGGAATTATTAATGTGATCATACATTGAAAAACCTCACTCACAAAATCACAACAACCCACCAAAGATATAGAGACTCACTAATCCTAAAAATATCCATAACAATAATTCCTTATCTAAAATATTGACTATTAATTAAGAAAACCACTTCAGGGCATGCTGCATTATTCATCATTTTAATGAAACTTCTACGGGATATAAAAAACATAGAATACATCTACTGAATCATATCTACATCACAGATAACATCACATCCTTTATAAAAAATGTATAATGGATAAATCATAATGCTATCATAATTTTTTTTTCAACAAATAAATCCACTAATGTGATTTTTTGTAATATTAAAGAAATAAATAAAAAGATATTTGATGACGCATTACTTATTTTGGGTAGTGGAAACTTTTTTACTAACTATGTTCAATATAGTAGGATAACCAGAGGTTTTCTTCAAAAGAAGAGTGTTCAAAAAGCATGTTTCCACTTTTTTAGTTGATTTTAAGAAATTTTTTTTTGGGTTATGAATTTACGAATTTTAAAATTAGTATAAATGGTTGATTTAAAATAAATAATGTAAATGTTAATAATTTTGGTCATAGATAGACATAGAAAAACATTGTCATTGGTTACAATTTTATGAATTCTTCTTTTGATGACAAGAAAGAGAGGGATTCATCTATAAATTTATCTATACCACTTGGTTAGACAGATACAGTGAGGATGTCCCAAATTGAAATTGAAATTTTCTTTACCCTATTTCCTTTGTTCGTAGTGTAGAGACCCTAAGATTGACGTACATAGACATTACATTACTTTTTCAGAATACTTAATACATAACAAAAACAGACACATAAGGACCGTAATAGTTTAGTGTCTTTGGAAACTTGGAACATAATCTTCTAATCGTGGTGAAAGATCTTCAACATCTCCCATAAAGATCTTCCACTTTTTGTTTCCTGACCTAAAACCTTTCTAATGATCCTAGGGGAAAATAAAACATAAAAAGGGTGAGCTCAAATTCTCAGTAAGGGTATGCATGGATAAAATAAAACATACCATATACATTGGAACTTAAAAACATGAACATAATGTTTAAACATTAAAATCTTGAGCAACGACATAAAACATGGATGTACATAAGGAATAGATCATAATGGAACATAAACCATGATAAAATTTCATGGGAATAAAACATTTAATTGTGGCATCCATTAAGCACATTTAATGATTTCCATTGTAGCCAAGGAATTGCTGCCAAGACCATATTAGTGGAAAAAGTCCCATTCTGAATTGAGTTCACTCCTCGTTTCAGTCCTGTAACACTGAATCGGATTAACTTACCATTCCAGCCATGTCTATCTCATGAGATATAAAATCTTTACCCAATGCATTGGTGGGAGATATAGGTTCCACCCATCTCATAATGAAATCATTCTTACTTGTGCCACAAAAAAAACATACATCATTCATAATAACCTAAACAAAATGGGTTTCATAAACATCATTCCGACATCACATAATCCATATAAAAGAAATGGATATCATTTCAAAATAAGAAAAGTGAAACCATTTAAATCATAGAGACATGATACTTGAAACATACACATATGAAATAATGTCATCTTAGATGAAAAATGGTTTTGATAAAATACTTGAAATGAATTATTGAGGAAAATATCTTTTCTTCTTCAAAATCAATTTCTTTTCGAAAATCGTCATGAAATTTTAAAAGAAATAGATTTTTTTGAAAACAGTAATGAAATATTTTGGAGTAAGATTCATGAAAATAAGGCTTTATGAAACCGTAAAAATCCTTTCATGTCGTATAAGTTAAAAAAACATTCTTCTCGTACTTTTGTTGAAAAAGTCAAAAAAAAGTACCTCATAACGTAAACAAAAGAAAGATTCCTTACATAACATGTAGTAAAAGTCAAAAAGTCAAAAATGGGTAAAATTTAATTTAAACATACATGAAAACACTTTTATAAAACATGTACATGGATGATAGAAATAACCCCAGTAAATACTTACGAATAAGCAATCTCGGATAAAAATGAGATTTGCAAAATTTATCCCTTACCTTATGTCTGATATGCTATGTATGTGTCCAAACCTCCTGTATAATGATTTAAATAATGTCATTGACTTATTACAGAATCATATTCATTTTTATGATATCATATATGGTTCACTTATGACTTTATATTACCCGTTCTTTTGTAAATTCCATGTTAAAGAGTGTTTTGGGTAAAATCGTTTCATTTGTCGTCCTTGTTTTGACTTGTAATTATTCATATGATTACATAGATCATGATTACATAATTCCAGAATATAAAACATGATATATATATATATAATATATTCAGAATATACATATATATAATAGATCAATAAATGGAAATAAATACACCGTTCAAGGAGACGGTTGGTCGTACGTACGCATGAACACTGTTTTCGTTTCCTTGTTGAGTTGAATGGGATTAAGTAGATGAAATACATATATAAATAAATCCATTAGCTTTATAATGTCATATATTTCATTATTATTTCTTATATATACTTTATAATCATTCTTAAATGGTTAACATGGAGAATGAATCTCATCGCGTTGTGGAGACGGTAGTCCGTACGTACGCACGAGCAATGATATCGTTTCCATAATTATTGAATTGAATTGGAGTGGATGATACAATATATAAGAATCATTATGATGTTATAATAACTATGTATAGTTATTAATTACACCATTATACCCATCCATGTAAGGTGTTGGTGGAAAAATAGATTACGCCACGGCGTGGAGACGATATTTCGTACGTACGCACGCTCGGTGATTTTGTTTTTCGTAGGATGGATAGAAGGTGAAATGGGGTTGTTTCATATTTATAATAACAATTAAGTATATTAGTGATACTTATGTTATTACTTTATAATTAAACAACTAAAGAAGAAGAAGTTGCAGAAGAAAGAAGCTTGAAAGAATCGGGAGAAGAAATTACCTCTTCTTCGAAACGCCTCTTTGAAACCTCCTCTTATGGCACTATGATTGGTCTTTAAAGTAGACCAGAACCTCTAGTATGTTTCTAGGGAAGTGGAGAAGATAATGTTTCAGGGTTTGTCCGAGCTTGAAGGCTCAAATTGGTGTGAGGAGGAGAGGGAGGAGGTGCCATTTTATAAGGGAGGAGAGGGACACCTTTGGAATTCTTAAAAATATTAATTTATAATAAATCTAACCCCACTTAAAAACCTCCAAAAATGACTCATATTAAAATATTAGATTCTATAGGGTTGTAATATCATCAACCAATCAAATTTATAAATGTTTGGATCTTATTTTAAACCTTATCAGTTTGATTTATCCTTATTTAATCTATTTAAGTTTATTTGTGGTAATAAAATTCTAAATTTTAAATTATAACAAATAATTACTTATTTGTTGTGAATTTTCCATATGTGTTTACTTTATAAAATTATAGACCATATAAATTTAAATTTATAATTTTTAAATATATTTGTGATTTTTAAACAATTTTATAATATGTTATTTTTATAAAATAACAATAGTGTCAATTTTGACACTATTCATTTATTTGAATTTAAATAAAATATAAACAGAATATATGTTCGAACTAAAAGCTTTTATAGATTCATAAAAGGTAATACGTATCTATAAAATTAGTGTATCACATTAAATAGTTCATATAATATTTATTTTATTATTTTTAAAACCATTAATTTGGTTTATCTCTTAATAAAATAATTACTACAACATTTTTTTATAATTATTTTATATACTGATTTGTTGCATAAAAATTTAAAATAAAATCCTATGATGAATATAAATCTATTACCTTTCACAATAATACTTTTACTTGAATTTATAATCTTAAAATCACAATATGTAAATTGTTATATTTATTAAATTATGAAGGTGACAACTTTGACATCATTTGAAATAAAATAATATAAGCATCATAATCACTTTTATAAGGATCCAAATGGTTATATATTAGGTAATTGGATGAATACAGTGTATATATACACTACCAATAAGTTTTTTTCAGGTTTGTGGGCCTTTTAATGGGTATTATTATTTCAATAAAAACTATATTACTTATTTTCCACTTAATAAATAATTTCTGTATCATTAATGTATCACAATTAATGACAATTATTTAATCCCTAAAAATTCTAAATAAATTATCATGATGTAGATAATTTTATTATATTTCTTTATAATATTCATATTTAAAGTTTTATGATGTTTATCACTAAATTAAAATAATTATACTTATAAGATTTAAGAGAGTGACATGCTGTCACTTTCATTGGTTTTAAAAATAATTAAATTATTTTCATGGTCAAAAGTTTATAAAATGAATCTAATCTGACCCAGAGTTGATATGGGTTTACGTTTAGAAATCCAATTGAATTTTGGGATGTGTTAGGGTAATTTCATAAAATTATATTTACCCTTAATTACCTGATTTACCTTTAAAAATGGTAAATAAAATTTACCGTAGTTACTATTCATAATTCCCAAAAATAAAAAGTAGCCTACTAACATTATTTGGACCCATTGATTCCAAATATGGAATCAATTTTTTCAAATTCAATACACAGAAGTTTCAGAAATTAAATTATAATTAATCCCGTTGTCGAATGAAAACAGGTTTTTGTTTAAAACATTGCAAAAGATTGAATTGATTTAACCTAAGAATTCAATGTAAAATCAATGCTAATGACATACCTTATATTAAATGGTAAAAATATATTCTATTTATACTTTATAACCATTATATTTTATAATTTAACCATATAAATTATTATGATGAAAAAAGTTGTTTTTCATTAAAATATAGCTTGTTTTTACTATTCATCAAAATATGAAAGTTACCAGAATAATACGAAAAATTTATCCAAAGTAAATTTTTATTTCGTGATTCCAAAGAAGAATTTTATTTTTTCAAATTGAACTTATAAACATGTAAAAAAACTAGATTTAAAGTGGGTGTGCCATCAAAAGGCGGCAAAACTGCAGTTTTTGAAAAATACTTATTTTACCCGAAAAATTTATTTTGTTCTTAGAACATGTTCAACAAAATGTGTAAGATGAATAATAATGTTATAAAATTCAAATTTAGTTCATAATATTCATAATGTCTAGTTCATAATAATATTATAATAATATATCATTGTTTAGTAAAACCCGGTATTGCGTACAACACACGCTATCGAGGAAGGTCGCGATTGCGTGTAATGCAAGCCAAGTATGCGTTGCGTGTTGTGAAAGAATACTTTGTTGTTTCGTATAACAGAATACAGCCATATTTCATTTATACATTGGATATATATATATATATACTCAATGTTGCATAGAATAACTATTATCAAAATTGTGTGTAACACAATCCAAGAATAGTGTTGCGTATACTACAAGATAATACGGTGTTGCGTATAGCGCAAGGTAATCTTGGTGTAGCATACAACACAAGACATTAATGAAATTAAAAGAATATGTTTCATAAAATCTCAGGGTGTAACATTCTACCCCCCTTAAAATTAATTTTGCCCTCAAAATTCGTTGGGGTTATAAATGGGTTACTACTCGAAAGTTTGTTTAATAGAAACCCACATTGTAAAAAGGAATACCAAAACATGTCTTTAAAAAATAAATTATGAAATGTAACGGTTACCCAAATTAACTCATCGCTGGGTTTCCACGTAGGAGAAAATAGGTGAAAATATGGATATGGAAGAAAAATCTAACCATCATGTTCTGATGGAGAGTGGTAGAGAACATGGCTATAAAAAAGCCAACAATCACAAAGCTATTGATTTGTGATGATCTAAGGTACCATCTGATTCATCGGATATAAGGGAACTAGGACAACATTTTTGGTTTTCAAGATCATTTCCATAAAGTTGATGAATTAAAAGAAATACTTTCATGATTTTGGTACAATCTCACTGTTGTTCATGAATTGAACAATTTCCACTTCACCCCTTAAAGAAATGAAGTTGAATTTGTTATTCGTGATGTGTTAACAGATCATGTGATAGAATAATGGGTCATTCCATCTCTTTCAAAAAAAAGGTTAGAAAAAGTTATAAGTCCATATTATGGTTAAATTAATCACATATTATTCCAAAAATGAACTTAAACTTCATATATCATACCGCTAATAAAATAAAACTAGTTTCTACTAATCAGGGACTTCCTGTAGGCCAGTGGTAGGCAATAAAGGTCAGTCACAGTTCGGTTGTGGGTTCGATTCCCACAGCCTTGTCCGACGCGATGGGCTGTCGCCCATCCTACAGGTTGTCCTTTTTCTAAAACTACATTACTATATCATCCCATCAATAATATCGAAAAAAGGTTCTATCCTTAAACAATACTATCTTATGTCCAACTTAATCCATTCCAATCATTATGCTTATCTATAATATTTCAGTCCATTGTCATATTATAGTAAAAATGATTACCAGATATTTCATATAAGAAGCATGTTAATACCATCGTTGATACCCATATATTATAATATATGTCTTGTTGGTCACATTACAAACGTTCGAAGGCATTAATCATGTATTCTCTTGGAAAATGAATACCCATTGAACCTTAGTGAAAACATGAATGCAGATAAAAGTTAACACTTGGCACATACCAAAATCCTCAAAATTCTATATACTCAAACCATGATACCACTTAGTCCTAATATCAATCATGATCTCATGAATACAATCAAACTTCTCATTATCTTATTATTTCTTCATTATACGCATATCATCTACTTTACAAAAATATCTGAATAACATTCCATGGTTACTGGTACCATTCAACATATACTTTCAAATACTTTTAGGAAAAACAATAGTGTAACAATACTTAGATGATTATTTATTCCATAGTACCATTAACTATACAACATAACTCTTGATAAACATACAATAATTGCACTACCTTCTAAAACAACCGACTGAGCTTCAACACTTCTTTCAGCTCATATATCATTTTTAGTCTCCTCATCATCATCCACATAAATACTACATATATTAACATGCTGATTCTCTTCATGAGATTTTCCATTAGGGAATTGGTTTTCATAATGCCTGTACATTCCACATTTAAAACATCTAATCATTGTTGATGTCGTAGTAATACCATTATCCTTGTCCATGGTGTTAACTGAACCTTTTCCTTTTCACTTACTGGCTTTGTGTCCTTATTTTCCACACCCAAAGCATCTTCTAGTTCCTTTGAAACAATATACCTGATATCTCTTCCCACATGATTTACATGAGGGAAATTGAACTTTGTTTCCTCTGTGATCATCATGAAACTCCATCTTTCTCTTATTATCTGTGTCAGGAAACTTACCAAAGTTGATATTATTTATTATATTATGAGATTACTGATTATGCATAATAATGATGTTTGGACTTCCAGATCCCGTTTCATTTGGTTTCTCATGAAGAAAATCATTCCATTGTCCGTCATATCCTCCATTATCAAGAATCTTCCTGTCTCTAGCCATTTTCTAAAACCCAAAAAGAATAGTGTGAGAGGAAAAAATCATGCTAGGGAAAACAACATAGTAAAGGGGGAGCACCCTTAATATCTAACATCATAGGTAAAATTCTAAGATCATTACCATAGTTTTAGGACTATATCCTATACATATTCTTATCCTTAGGTACATCCCTAGACATACCTTAGAAATATCTCTAGGGATCTCACTAACATTTTCGCATCCAAGTTTCCAAAGGTTGACTAAACATTTCCTCTGATATCAACTATAGAGACCCTAAGCTTGACGTACATGGACATTACATTACTTTTGCGGAATACTTAATACATAACAAAAATAGACACACAAGGACCATAATAGTTTACTGTCTTTGGAAACTTGGTATGTAATCTTCTAATCGTGGTGAAAGATCTTCAACATCTCCCATAATGATCTTCCACTTTTTGTTTCCTGACCTGAAACCTTTATTTTGATCCTGGGGGAAAATAAAACATAAAAAGGGTGAGCTCAAATTCCCAATAAGGGTAATAATGGATAAAATAAAACATTCCATATACATTGGAGCTTAAAAACATGAACATAATGTTTAAACATTAAAATCTTGAGCAACGACATAAAACATGGATGTACATAAGGAATAGATCATAATGGAAAATAAACCATGATAAAATATCATGGGAATAAAACAAGTAATTGTGGCATCCATTAAGCACATTTAATGATTTCCATAGTAGCCAAGGTATTGCTTCCAAGACCATCTTAGTAGACAAAGTCTCATTCTGAATCGAGTTCACTCCTCGTTTCAGTCCTGTAACACTAAACCAGATTAACTTACCATTCCATCCATGTCTATCTCATGAGATATAAAATCTTTACCTAGTGCATTGGAGGGAGATATAGATCCCACCCATCTCATAATGAAATAATTCTTACTTGTGCCACAAAAAACATACATCATTCATAATAACCCAATAAACAAAATGTGTTTCATAAACATCATTCCATCATCACATAATCTATATAAAAGAAATGGATATCATTTCATAATAAGAAAAGTGAAACCATTTAAATCATAGAGACATGATACTTGAAACATACACATATGAAATAATTTCATCCTAGATGAAAAATGGTTTTGATAAAATACTTGAAATGAATTCTTGAGGAAAATATCCTTTCTTTTTCAAAATCAATTTTTTTTTCACAAAACGTCATGAAATTTTAAAAGAAAGAGATTTTGTTGAAAATAGTAATGAAATATTTTTGAGGAATCTTCATGAAAATAAGGCTTTATGAAACCGTAAAAATCCTTTCATGTCGTATAAGTTAAAAAAAACATTCTTCTAGTACTTTTTCCAAAAAAGTCAAAAAAAGTACCTCGTAACATAAACAAAAGAAAGATTCCTTACATAACATGTAGTAAAAGTCAAAAAGTAAAAAATGGGTAAAAATGACATTAAACATACATGAATTTTTTTTATAAAACATGGACATGGATGATAGAAATAACCCCAGTAAATAGTTACGAATAAGCAATCTCGGATAAAAATGAGATTTGCAAAATTTATCCCTTACCTTATGTCCGATATGCTTCGTATGTATCCGAACCACCTGTATAATGATTTATATAATGTCATTGACTTATTAAAGAATCATATTCATTGTTATTATATCATATATGGTTCAGTTATGACTTTAAATTACCCATTATTTTTTAAATTCCATGTTAAAGAGTGTTTTGGGTAAAATCGTTTCATTTGTCGTCCTTGTTTTGATTTGTAATTATTAATATGATTACTTAGATAACGATTACATAATTCCAGAATATAAAACATGATTTATATATAATATATATTAAAAATATACATATATATAATAGATCGATAAATGGAAATAAATACACCGTTCATGGAGACGGTAGGCCGTACGTACGCATGAACGCTCTTTTCGTTTCCTTATTGAGTTGAATGGAATTAAGTAGATGAAAAACATATATACATAAATCCATTAGCTTTATAATTTCATATATTTCATTATTATTTCTTATATATACTTTATAATAATTCTTAAATGGTTATCATGGAGAATGAATCTCATCGCGTCGTGGAGACAGTAGTCCTTACGTACGCACGAGCGATGATATCGTTTCAATAATTATTGAATTGAATTGGAGTGGATGATACAATATATAAGAATCATTATGATGTTATAATAAATATTTATAGATATTCTTTACACCATTATACCCATCCATGTAAGGTGTTGGTGGAAAAACAGATTACGCCACGGCGTGAAGACGGTATTCCGTACGTACGCACGCGCGGTGATTTTGTTTCTCGTAGGTGGATAGAAGGTGAAATGGGGTTGTTTCATATTTATAATAACAATTTAGTATATTAGTGATACTTAAGTTATTACTTTATAATTAAACAACTAAAGAATATGAAGTTGCATAAGAAAGAAGCTTGAAAGAATCGGGAGAAGAAATTACCTCTTCTTCGATACGCCTCTTTGAAACCTCCTCTTAGGGAACTATGATTGATCTTTATAGTAGACCAAAACCTCTAGGATGTTTTTAGGGGAGTGGAGAAGATAATTTGGAAGGGGTTGGACTAGCTTTAAGGCTCAAATTGGTGTGAGGAGGAGAGGGAGGAGGTGCCCTTTTATAAGGGAGGAGAGGGGCACCTTTGGAAATCTTAAAAATATTAATTTATAATAAATCTAAACCAACATAAAAACCTCCAAAAATGACTCATATTCGAATATTATATGATATAGGGTTGTAATCTCATCAACCAATAAAATTTATACATGTTTGGATCTTATTTTAAACCTTATCATTTTGATTTATCCTTATTTAATCTATTTAAGTTTATTTGTGGTAATAAAATTATAAATTTAAAATTATATCAAATAATTACTTATTTGTTGATAACTTTACATATTTATTTACTTTATAACATTATATACCATATAAATGTAAATTTATAATTTTTTAATATTTTGGTGATTTTTAAACAATTTTATAATATGTTATTTTTATAAAATAACAATAGTGTCAATTTTGAAACTATTCATATATTTGAATTTAAATAAAATATATATAGAATATATGTTCGAACTAAAAGCTTTAATATATTAATAAAAGGTCATATGTATCTATAAAATTAGTAAATCACTTTAAATAGTTCATATAATATTTATTTTATTATTTTTAAAACCATTTATTTGGTTTATCTCTTAATAAAATATTACTACAACATTTTTATATAATTATTTAATATACTGATTTGTTGCATAAAAATTTAAAATCAAATATTATGATGAATATAACTCTATTACCGTTCACAATAATACTTTTACTAGAATTTATCATCTTAAAATCACAATATTTAAATTGTTATATTTATTAAATTATGAAGGTGACAACTTTGGCATCATTTAAAATAAAATAATATAAGTGTCACAATAAATTTTATTAGGATCAAAATGGTTATATATTAGGTAATTGGATTATTAAGGTGTATATATACACTTCCAATTAGTTTTGTCAGGTTTGAGGGCCTTTTAATGGGTATTATTATTTCAATAAAAACTATATTACTTATTTTCCACTTAATAAATAATTTCTGTATCATTAATGTATCACCATTAATGACAATTATTTAATCCCTAAAAATTATAAATAAATTATTATGATGTAGATAATGTTATTAGTGTTCTGGAGAATAATCAGCTTCTAAGTTTTATGATGTTTATCACTAAATTAAAATTATTATACTTATAAGATTTAAGAGGGTGACATGTTGTCACTTTCTTTGGTTTTAAAAATAATTAAATTATTTTCAGTGTCAAAAGTCCATAAAATGAATATAATCAGACCCTTTGTTGATATGGGTTTACTTTTAGCCATCCAATAGAATTTTGGAATGTGTTAGGGTAATTTTATAATATTATATTTACCCTTAATTACCCGATTTACCTTTAACTATGGTAAATAAAATTTACGGTAGTTACTATTCATAATTCCCAAAAATAAAAAATAGCCTATTAACATAATTTGGACCCACTGATTCCAAATATGGAATCCATTTTTTTCAAATTCGATACACATAATTTGAATAAATTAAATTAAAATTAATCCCGTTGTCGAATGAAAATGGGTTTTTGTTTAAAACATTGCACAAGATTCAATTGATTTAACCTACGAATTAAATATAAAATCAATGATAATGACATACATTATATTAAATGGTAAAAATATATTCTATTTATAATTTAAAACCATTCAATATTATAATTTAACCATATAAATTATTACGATGAAAAAAGTTGTTTTTCATTAAAATATAGTGTGTTTTTACTATTCATCAAAATATGAAAGTTACCAGAATAATACGAAATATTTATCCAAAGTAAATTTTTATTTATTGATTCCAAAGAATAATTTTATTTTGTCAAATTGAACTTATAAACATGTAAAAAACTATATTTAAAGTGGGTGCACCATCAAAATGCGGCAAAACTACATTTTTTGAAAAATACTTATTTTACCCGAAAAATTTATTTTGTTCTTATACGATGTTCTAGAAAATGTATAAGATGAATAATAATGTTATAAAATTTATAATTTAGTTAATACTATTCATAAAGGCTAGTTCATAATAATATTATAATAATATATCGTTGTTTAGTCAAACCCGGTATTGCGTACAACACACGTTATCGAGGAAGGTCGCGATTGCGTGTAATGCAAGCCAAGTCAGGATTGTGTGTTGTGAAAGAATCCTTTGTTGTTTCCTATAACAGAATCCAACCATATTTCATTTATACATTTAATATATATATATATATACTCAATGTTGTGTAGAATAACTATTATCAAAATCGTGTATAACACGATCCAAGAATAGTGTTGCGTATACTGCAAGCTAATACGGTGTTGCGTATAGAGCAAGGTAATCTTAGTGTAGCATACAACACAAGACATTAATGAAATTAAAAGAATATTTTTCATAAAATCTCGGGGTGTTACACGTAGTGTTACACATGGTACTATTTATTTATTAGCAGAATCCACGTTCTAGTATTTTTGTTCACTAATTAACCAACATTTCTAACATATAATTATACACACGTGCTGATGATTAGTGACAACTCAATAACCCTATCATGTTACATTATATAAAAACCAGAGTTTTTTTGAGGGAGATATGGATATTTGACTAATTAAATTATCATTGACATAATCTAAACCTAATTAAATTTTATTTTTTACTAAAAAAATGAAAACAGAATATTTTTACTAGATAGAAGAAGAATGAATGTAGTTTTATTAAATAAATAAAAAACAAAAAAAATTAATTTTGTTTTATCATATCCATTTATTTATCACCCATAAAAACAATAACTCCGATGTTAATGTAATGTAATAAATACTATATATGGAAGACATTCATTGAATTGAAAATAAAATAAAGTAAAATATATAAAAAATTAGATCGAAAGTCGGTCGTCATCCATATATTCATTTCATAGATCCATCTCCTTTTGAAAACTTTAGGTATTTTAATTATAGGCTTAGGACATGCTCGAGTAGGATTAATTTCCTATAAATGTGATAATAAAATCACTATGGGTCAATATTAGACGCTAATCAGGTGTTCTATGTAAAAAGAATTTGTAATATCATTTTTTACATTAAATATGCTAAAAAATGTGCTTGGTGAGATTGATTCATTGTGTGAATATATGTTTCATGTCTTGAATTTTTTGACCTATAATCCAAAATGCATTTTTCATGTCTTGAACATACCCTATGAATTTTTAGGTCATAAATTTACTCCAAGAAGACTTTTCACATACTGAATTAGCCCCATGAATATATCTCAATACTAAATTAATCCCATGAAAACATTTTAGGTTTTTGGTTTCCCCCATTAAATTTTATCAGTCCCTAAATTTACTCGATTAATACTTTTGAGGCCACAAATTTAATTTATGACGTGAATTTATATTTCTCAGCAGGTTCAAGTCTTTTTTCACCCAATTCATTTGTTTGAAGAGATAGAGTTATCCTATTGTCATCCTATGTTGAGGGAAAAATTATTTTGATAGATATTTGGATCAATTTTTCACATTTTATAAAATTTTCTTGTCAATCATTTTTCCCATCATGTATTAAAAAAGAAATTAAAAATTAAAAATATATACCAAATAATGTGAAAAAACAATGCATTTAATATAATATATATGAATAGAATGATTCTATCAATTCCCCCACATTTAGAACTTTACTATCATAAATCCTATAATTTAGACATAAATTTAGGTGAAATAAATTCATACCAATATTAAAATTAAAAATAAATAAAATAAAATGATTATAAATGTTGGATTAACATTTCACATTCAACATAAAACATCAATGAATCTTAACACACTTCAAAGAGAATAATATACCCATGTATTTTTCATTATCCCATTAAAAAGTGGTGGGTATTCTCCTTTCATTTATTATTATATCCCAATTCATTATTTATCAATTATTTATAGTCATGGTTTACCTCATAATTTATCCATTTTTCTCACCACTCATGATTTAAATTCAAGTAGATTTTTGCTCATACCATGAGTACATACCAATTTTTTTGTAAACACACAGAGGATCTACATTATCAACATAGTAAATAAAACAATTAACTTACAAGAAACAGGGATTTTCAAATAAGGTTTTGATGACTCAGAGGCTTAATATTGATAGGGATTTATATTTAAAACATTAAATCTCAAAAATGAATTTTATCTCTAAAAATACATCATTATATATAAATCAATGTTTAATAGAAATATCCTTTTTCAAAATTTCAACTCCCACTCCCAATAACTCAAAGTAAGATAATGATAAATGTAATCATAATTAAATATTTTCACATTATTTATTTTTTATTCATTTTTTTATTTTTATAAATTTATTCTTCGAACAAATCTCACATCCACCACCTAACCCCATATGATAAAATTATCTTTCTAGAAATGGTGATTTTGGATCTTCCAATAACAAAACCCATTTTTTTTCACTATTACTATTTTTAATTATTTAATTTTCTTCATGAAGGGAAAATGATAGAAGTATAATGAATATATCATGATCCAGTCCCAATTCACTAATGATTAGGCCCACACTTTTTTCCTTCCAACATCCAAGACTTCCCTCACCCACACTTCTACATTAAAATGTCATGAAATAGAAATAGAGAAGGGTAGAAATGTATAAAAATGTCTTGTAATATATATCATTCATTTAAGGTTTATTCATGTATTATATAATAAAAATAATTATTTATTTCATGTTGGTTATAAGGATAAAAATCTTAAAAACTTAAAATTTTACAATAATTTTTATTTTTATTTCTCACAGTCATATTTTTGGAAACATCCAACGAAAGTTATAGTAGGTGGAATAACCCTAGCTATCTCATGAAATATGTTCAAGATATAAATGAAAATTATTGGGTCTACATATACTATGAGTATTAGAGAATATTAATTTGTGTTTCACTCAAGGAATGAAATAAAAATAACAAATCAACCCACATAAATGTCAAAGTTTTTATGAATGAAAATGGTAGATAAATATCATTTACCTGAATAAAATAATTTTATTTAATCATGATTCATCATAATTAAAATCTTATGCTTCCCTATAATTATTAAATATTTCATTTTTCTTATTAGATCTAATTTTATTAAAAATATGATACATGGCATCACTCAATTCCTAATAAATTCATGTATTATAGAAAATTAATGTAAATAAATAAGGCTATGTATGGAAATGAAATTTTATTTAATGATTAAAAAATATTTAAAATGTTGGTGTAAAATTTAATAGAGTATTGGGACTCATAATCCACATTGTAATGAATCTCATAGTTAGGTTTCACATGTTATCTTTTCCCCATTTTTGTTCTACACGTTTCACAATGTCAATTCCAATTTCATAGTTTGAATTATTTACAGATTCTTTTTGTTACATTTTTTATTTAACTATAAATAAGAATAAAAAAATAGTTATGTCATGTTCAGAAATACATAAATTGGAATCATGGGAAGAGTGGACAAAGAAAAAAACATGTGGGTTTCCTCTTAAAAGTGTTTTTTCTTAACTTCCTTAGATCAAATAAAAACAAGAAAATTAAAATTAAAATATTAAATTAAATTCCACACTAAATTATTACCTCCCATACAACTAAATGATATAGTGTTAATATTGAATTCAAATTTATTTTTAAGTAATTTATATTATAAAAATAAAATTACCACTTTCAATCAAATGTCAATAAAAACTATAACCTGGATAATTATCATTAAAAATATAATTGAAAGAGTGTAATATCCTTCACAAGTTCATGAAAATTTGTCGGTAATGAAACATTATACCATTATAAATATTATTTGTGTTAATGATAACAATATCACCAAAAAACCCTTGAATCATTTTTCTTCCCAATTGGTTCTTGATTTACTCATATTGGTGTTTTTATTGTTCTATTGCTTACCAAACCTCAAATTTCTAAAGTGTATATGGCCTACCTAAAAAATTATTCTCTTTTCATGATGTGTATTATTTCAACTCAGTTTACATGACCCATAAGGCCTTATTTTTTCTACCTCTACACTTTTAAATAAAATAGGTTTATTTTCAAATCGATGTAGGGAAGACATAGCTTGTTCACATGAACTTTTATCATTTGTTAGAGAGGATTATCCCTTAACATTAATAGATTTATTGAAGAATTATATTTACTTGTCCAAATCATGTAGTACTATAATACATAATAATTGTTTCATTGCCAAATATTTTCCCCCATAGTCATTTCCTTCATGAGATTTGTGAATGTTCATCTTAATTAAGCTAACATTTCATGATCTAATCATTTGAGTGATATTTTTACTCTTCAGTATCTTTTTTTAGGGGAGGAGATATAATTTCTCTTTCCTATTTCCAAATCATTATCTCCCATATTGAATAATTTAAATCATCCTTATATAATAAACCCTGAAAATACTTAGAGGTTATATATTCTTCAAACATTAATTCAAAATTTATTGATTTTTGGGAATTTAATGTTCTATGGTATTTCAATTGAAAGAATATTATTATATGTCTAATAATTTATGAATAATAATTTATTTCCAAATCATTTTTACCTTATTTATGTTATAGTGTGAAAAATAAAGGCATGATTGATGGATGATTCATGGATTCAAGTGTTTTGATGCACATAGTATTATCTCCAATATCCACAGAAAGTACACTTTCATAAATGTTTATGGATGTTTTTCCATATTTAGTAATGGGATTCACATAATAATGGGTGAATATGAGTAGATCCTATCTTATTCCACTTAATTTATTTAGAAGATAACTAAAAATAGTATACCATTGAATTTCACAAGGAAATAATTAAAAAATAATATGGTAAAAATAGTAGATTTTTTAAGAGATTAACCACCACTTTGGTGGGAATAATTATCCAATATATAATGATGTAAATAAATATTAAGTCATTATGTTTATAAAAACAAAAAGATAAAAATACCATATCAAAATTTTAAAGAGGCAACAATATATGTAATAGGGAATGTCTCTATATACTGATGTTTTAATGGAAGCAGTGGTGCGATTAGTGTTGAGATGCCTCTCTCTGAGTTGTTTCTTGCACTTATATCTTGTTTCATACTCTTCATGTGTAGTTACATTAGATATTGTACACATTTGGTACATTTTCTAATTACTTCAATCTATAAGATATTGATTTCAATCTTATAATAGGATTCATGAATTTCTTTTTGATGCTTTTGTTCTGCCATTTTTGGAATGTATTAATAAAGAAGGGTAATGTGTGGGAATGTCTTAATTTTCCATTTTTTTGGTGGATTTAGTCCTACACTCTTAAACCTTACCCTTATTTCTTCATTTTTTTCAGCTGTTCTTTTGGATGATTGGTTTGAGAGTTATAATTATACATGAAATTGTTAGCCTTAAATTGTTTAGGTGGATATATCTGTTTCATAAACCATGTTTCAATCATGATCACACAATACTTTATATTTGAAATTTTTGGCACTTGTAATTTCCCTAAATTATTTGTTAGTACATCTATAAGTCCTACAAATTGATTTTCAAGCTTATAAATCGTATCTTACAGTCCCATAACATTTGAACCACAACTGTTTCTCTTTAGTAGATGGTGAAATTGTTAAAGGATTATATGTATTTTAAATGAAATTGTTGGTTGAATTAATTGTTGTTGAAATAGTTGTTTATAGTATATTTTAAATGGAGGGGGTTTTGGTATTATTTTTGATATAAGGGAGGATGTAGTGGGAAATTGTTTTGATAGAATGGATTAGCTTGATTATGTTGAAATTATCTTTGTTGGATTGAGATAAAAAAATTTAAATCCACTCTACAATTTCACTCTGGTCAGTTTAATTATATGGTGGAGAATATAAAAAACATACATGAGTGTTTCCATATTTCTCTCTTTCTAGTTTTATAGTTGGAAGTCTTATCAGATTGAATTTTTTTTTGAATTTTGTTTTGGTTAGAGCTGATGAATCAGACATTTGTAACTTATGAATTCACCTAATTCCTATACCATTTATGCCAAATTGATGCGTGTTTTAAATGTTATTTTCCATAAATAATTATGATTTTTCTAGTGAATTATCTATCAAGACTCATCCAGAAGATGTTTTGAGTATTTGTAAACAATATTCAATTAGTTTTTATTAGAGGAACCTAATGGAGTTATTTTTTTATATTTAGATGTGGTAAACATGAAAAATGCTTTTTGAATCATTCCTGGTATTCGTAGAGGCCACTCTAGTTAATTTTCATATACTGTCGATCTTATTTATGATTATCAGGCTCTTATATGTGAGGAAAAATATCTATATGAAACATATTTCTTGATATTCCCAGTTTACGATCTGTCATGGTTATAGATTATGAAACTATTCCTTCAAAGATCTGTTGAGTGAGAAAGCTAATTGCATGCAATTTACTTACTCTTTAGAAAATCTGCAGGGCTTGATGTTTAAGTAGACAATGTTGAATTCTTTTACGGATTATCTCAGGTATTATCCTATAAGAAAAATATATTTTTACATCAGTTAAAGAATTTTAATTCATAATTGAAATTTATTCTCAAAATCAAGAACAATTAATTAGTATTGCTAATTATAAAAGTATTGTTCGCACATGTATCTGGGCATTTAGTTGGGATTTCCACACATTATTCCATGTTTAGAGTATACACATTGAGTTTCACATGAATATAAAAGGTTTATTTCCTCACATCATATTTTCAAGTTCATTTTTATTAATTTTTTTAGATCTTTTAATTTCATGGTCAAAATCATTAATTTAGACATTTTATATATAGTTCATTAAATTCTAAGGTTTATTGAATAACTGACACATCTTGAATGATGCCAAGTTTGATTCACACTTTTTCATGGGAACTCTAAAAATATGTTAATTTTTAGGAGTAATATAGTAGATTGACCTTAGTTTCTCCCTAGAAAAGGAGTGTCAGAAAAAATATTTTTCATCTGTTTAATTGTTTTCAAGAAACATTGTTTTTTATATCTTCAATGAATTTAAAAAATTTTGAGAATATTTTTAATGATTTATTTAAATCAATTTATGGGAAGGGTGATCTGGTTGAACTTGGATAAACTTATCACAATTCAATTATGGTTTCTATTTTTACCAATTCCTCTTTAACTGATTGGTAAACGAGATATTTCTCTATTGATAACTCTCTATCCCTTAACAATATGGTTATTATATGAATTCCCCAAATTAAAATCTCAAGTCAGACTACCCTCCTTCTTATGGGAATGTAATTCCAGTGGGACAACTTGATTTATTAGAAAAATCTTCAATTGGGTATTATTGTTAAATAAATAATAAATAGTTCCATATAAAAATTCCATAAACATTCTAAAGATTATCAAGAAATCAAAACCTAACCATAGATTGATCCATCGTATATAGACTAGATTAGGATATTGGGAGATATGAATCATTGAACAAGGAAACTAACATTAATAAAATCTAAACATAATAAAATCACATTAGAAAATAAAAACATAAAATTGAACATTGATACAGAATAGTAGAACAAAGAAATATTTTTTATTAAATAAATAAAAAAATAAAAAATTACTTTGTGGTCAAACCTACCCTTTTTGGATCCCTCATAAAAACTACCCACTGGATAGTGTAATTGAGGTAATGTAAGAGATGGAAATAATCATAAAAATTGAAAATAAAATAAAATAAAATAGTGTTGAAAAGTTGTGTAGTAGTAGTCTATCACCAAGAGATTCCCATACCAACCAGTCTTCTTTTGAATTCCACTAGGTCTTCTATTTATGGGAATTGGTCATGCATGGGTTAGTTTAATTCCCCATAAATTAAATAATAAAATAACTTCAAGTTAATATTGTGTCTAATTGGTGGTTTCATGTAAAAATAAGGGTATAATGTCATTTATTACATTTAATAAATCCTATAATATGATTTTATATAGTGATTCATGGAGTGAATATATGCTTTAAACCATGAAAGTGTTTACCTATTCTCTCAGATGTGTTTTTTCACATCATTAATTTAACCTATGAATATTTTCTAGTACTAAATTTATTGCATGAAAAATTTTCACATCCGGAATTTACACCATGAAAAAATTTCACATCGTAAATTGACCCCATGAAAACTCTTTATACCCTTAATTTTCCTATAAAAAATTTTCGGGCTCTAAATTGACCTCGTGAAAACATTTCAGGCCTTGGATTTATTTTATGATGGGAATTTATATTTCACAGAAGTTTTGATCCTATTTTCATCAGATTCTTCAGTCAGAAGACATAGAGTCATCCCATGGTCATCCCATGTTGATGGAATACATAATTTAATTTAGAACTGGATTCTCTTTTCCACTTTTAAATAATTTTCAATAAAACTCTTTTTCCTTTCATGAAATTAAAATGAAATTTAATAACATAAATATTATCAAATTAATGTGGAAAAACTCAGTGTTTAATATTATAATATATTTGAAAAAAATGGTTCTTTAATTTTAATATCTTATCCACTCTAAAGAATTACATTTTTGTTACTTCATTAATTTTCTAATCCAAAATAAGAAAAAATAAGTAAGTTATTGATTTATTTATAAAAATAAATAAAATAATTAATAAGAAATAAATATTCATTCCAAATATACTATATCATATCAGTAAATTCAATAGAAAATAACTAGTAAATAAGAAATTATTGAGTATTAAACAGAAAAAGTGGCTTTAAAATATCAATCTTTGGATGGAAATTTTCTACAAGAAGTTTTCAATAACCTTCATCCAAAACCAACTATCTCTTTATCTATGAAAATTTTCTACATCAACCATATATTTCTACCATCTATAATATCCTCCACAAAATTTCTTATTAAATCCTTTTAAGGATATAAATAACAATATTAGAATCATTTATTTCACAAAAGGATAGTTTTAAATGGTAAATTAATTTCCACATCGAGGATTATTTGAATAAAATAATCAAGAAGACATGCTAATATTTACGTAATCTATATATGGTTCAATATCTCCAGACATTATATTAATCTATCATTGGAAGAAATATTTCATGAAAAGTGAAGAATGAATAATTTTTTCTCGGTGATTTCTTAAACACTACATTCAAATTATACTCATATCATAATAATTCTTCTAGTAGTTCTTTATCTCTTACTGAGTTCATATATTATTTTCTAAATGTTTCCCTTTCATGATTTATTATTAATCATGAAATTCCTTGATAATCTATCTTTAAAAATTAAATTGTATTATAAATATTAGATAAAAATAGGGAATAATGAAATTAACATTCTATATTCGTTATCATTCTTACAAAACAAATATCTTATATCATGTTGAAATACAAGATGTGTTGTTTTCAATGACATGTTACTATAGATCACATTACGTCTAAATTCAAAACATGTATCGTCAATTAATTTTTAGATTAATTTATAATAGGCATGTATCAAATCATTTGATTATGTTAGACATATTATGTAACATGAAAATATACCTATACCATGATTTTTTAAATGTTATCTTATATATATAATTTTATATTAATTCTAATAAATTCAAAATTTATCAATTCATATTGGAACATTGAATAATGTTTCATATTAAGGATTATTAAATTCAAAAAAATATTTTTGAATTATTCTATAAAAATATTTTAACACAGTGAATACTTAGTCTAAAAAATAATAATAAAAAATATTATTGAATTTTATACATAGAAAATAAAATAGATTAGATGTGATTTATCATAAATATAATCATATTAGTATAATAAAATATTAAATTAAAAGAAATATTGTAATTCATTCAAATTTAAATGGGTTTTAATGAATAATAATTAATCATTGAATTATGTAACTAAAATGGAATGTTATGAGTGAAATATTAAGAATCATATAATGTTCTGAATTACAATAAGGAATGTTAAACAATAATGAATAAATTTATCATAATGGATCAAACATAATTACAAAGACTACGTCACATCAGTAATTGTTAACATAAATAAACAAAGAAAGAAATCAAAAAATTAAATTAAAACATGAATGCAACATGTGATAATAATTCTTGCACCATTACTAAATTTTATACCCTATAATAAATGGATTTATTTCCTTTTCATGTGTTGATAGATGTCTTGTTCCTTATAATGAATCGTAGGGGGTCATGAAACCATCCTCTGACCTGATATATATTACAATAGGGTTATGGAATCATTCAAAAGGGGCCATAAATATTATTATTCTTTATAGTTCACAACCACTTTTTCCACAAATGTTAAATTTTATAATTTTCCTATAAAACCCATAGAATCCACAACTATTAATAAATAAAAAATCCATCATATATATATAGCAAAATAAATGATAACACTTTATGATGTCCATCCCCCAGTATTATCATTCCCCTTTCTCTAGTGAATATGGGTGTGACCCCAAATCTTGCCTCCAATAGGCGACATTTTGGAGACTAGTATATAGGGCATCTATCCCACATTTGTGACTTACCACCCTTATAAAATCACAATAAATGAAAACAAATCACCAAATAAATATGATTTTAAATTGAAATATTAACCTACTATATAAAATCAATCTTTACATATAAAATGAATAAAATGAAAAATGAGGACAACATTATAGACACCAATACAACCACACAAAATATAATCTCTAATCTCTATCAAATAATCCAACAAAAAAATATTGAAAACTAGACAGGGGTGAGATGTTAAGGTTTATTTATAGTATTATATTTATAAATAATTATCAATGTATGCATAAAAAATTTGATGTAATAGAAATGAGTGGTATCAAATATGATGAACCATGAGATAGAATAGGTTATGGGATATAAAATAATAAATGTTATATGCTATCGTATTATCATATATCCAGATAACCAAAAACATTGAATTTTTTACCTATATTGTATATATACTATCCATAAATTTATATAAACATAATATGTGATGGTGATTTAATATTTTTTGGGTCATATGAATAACAAAAGGGGAACCCTATGGAACATCACCATCAAACCAAACAATAATAACATAATAATTCATTAGTATAAATAAATATGGATGATATTAGTGTTCTAGAATCATAATAATCATAGAAAATATCTAAAAATAAATAAAAAATCTTCCAGACATTATAAAGAATTAATATTATTTTTAATATCAATTCAATATCACATTCACCATTAACATTAACTACTCCACCACATCTCAAATATAATCATACTGCATGCACCATCACATATCCACAACCATTGTATTACAACAATGAAATTACATTAGTAAATCAACAACTAGAACTACCATAATGTTTAACTATCATTACAACAACCAAAACCTCTACAGTATCACAACATCACAAAAATAGCCACAACCACCACAACATCACATAATCGTCCTGATGAATCATGAAATAACTATGAGCATAACATCACATGACCATAGAAAAATAATATTCCATAATTACTCCTGGGTTTGTCTACATATCATAACCTTAAGTTGTTATAGCCCAAAAATAGGTTAACATGTCATCACCTTAATCCATTCAATCTCTTATGTTTGTGTTTGTATTTATATACTATATATTAATCTTTTATATCTTTTTTGCATAAATAAATTCATTTCACAAGAATAAGTCAGTAAAGACCATACTCCACAAACAATATCATAAATTAAATACATGTTGAGTACATATATTTTGTACCTTAATCTATCATTTCTCAAATGAGTATTCACATAATAGTATGTCATTACGACCTACATGTATAATATCATAAGATCATAAGAAAACATGATGATAATTAACATTCATACAAGTAGTCATTCATCTAAAATCATATACAATAATAGTTAATGCAACAATAAAACATATAATATGATATAAATAAAATAATATTACAAATAAAACAACCTAATATATACGTGATCATTAAACAAATTACATAATACCACCACAAAGTATTATTATGACCCCCTGTAAAACTCTAAACTTACCTATCCACTTTTAAATTACATAAATACAGTTTATTATTTTATTAATTAAACCTCAAAATAGAAATATGATTACTATGGAGTATCTATTCCAAATCATAGAACCTTAGACACAAACTTCTAGAGAAAACAATAACCATTAATCAATTTCAACAAAAAAACGCAAAACTAACTTCATAATCATAATTTTATAAGACACCCATATCTAGGGCATACATAAAAACCCACATAGTATCTTGTAAACTGATACACCATATCCCAAAACCCAACGAATGGAATAACTCTATGAAGGGTCACTTAGTCCCTCTTTATCCACCCAAAACCAAATGAATTCAACCTAGGAAAGGGAAATACTATAAAAAATAAAATAATCTATAGTGTCTTGAAATATCTAACCAAACACACCTAAAAATTACAACCGTCACATAACTAAATTATCCATATAAGAATAAAAGGAACATCCACTCTAATATTACCAAGATATGAAATATATCCCAAAAAACCATAATAATATTACAAGACTACTCAACCAAGGTTGTACTCTCAACTCTATTTACATATAATGAGAATTGATTTAAAAACTATTCATAATAATCAATATTAACTCTAGATTACTTTTTTATGTTCATCCGTTCATGAGGTAGTTTCAATGACATTATTTCTAAATCGAGGATTTCTTATAATCATTATATTAATCTCATTACCCATCTACACATAATTTAATCATAAACTTATCAATACAATACAACAAAATATGTAATTTATTAATAATATTATGAACATTTCAACTCCATATGAAATATGTAATAATAAATTATCAATTATATCATAACATGGATTAAAATTCACCATTATATATTTTATATCATTCTAGATTACTTTTTTTAGTTTCTTTCCCAGGATATCTTTCTATTCACCATGAAATTTTGTTTCAAAATATTTTATCATGTTTATAAGATCACTATATAATGAACTTATACAATTTAATAATTCTAAAAAAGTAAATTTATAAATACAATGTAGAATATTTTAAAATAAAGGAATAATAAATCCAATTCATTTTAAAATAGAAAACTCATTCATTAACCCATACCACAAATCCAAATAAACATAATTAAGGATAAGGTAAGAGATTTATTGTGAAATTAATAAGAAAAAAACAACCCACACATTGGAAAACCCTTCTCCAGCAAGCATGAGGGAAAGGTGTTAACAAAACATGTCAAAAGGAATTGTTATAGTTGGTACCTTAATAAAGTTCAAGTGATACAAGGATTCATATATCGTAAGATTTGATCAGTGGGTTTCATTTTAATTAGTTTATTTTAATTCCAATCAAATATTTCATTGGGCTGTAATCAAAATTTTTTAGTGTCATTGGATTTGATTGGATAAAAAATGCAAGGTTTTAGGATTATAAAGTTAACATAGAATTTTTCAAAACATATACAGAAATATGTATTTTAGAACAAAAGATAAATGCATAAAAATGAACTATATCAATAAATATGTTATATTAAAAAAACTAAATATGAGAACCAATGAATCTATTAGAATCATCCTAGAGCATATAATATCACAACCATCATAATCCATTGATCATAATTGAATCAAACTATGAAATTGATATATTTACATAATTACTTGGAGAAATAAAAAATAAAAATAATAAAAAGGATATGATAAGACTCCCCACATTGAAGGATGAATGTCCCTTAATCTTGGGATTCACAATCCATGAAGAAATAATACAAATATTTCTAATGGAAGACCATAGGTCACCTAGTAGTTGATAGAAATGGGGTGAATCAAAAAAATGGGAGGGGACCAACCTTAATTAAAATGAAAATTTAGATTCATGGAATCATTGAATGATGAAAAAATCATTTCATGATGGGTATGTTTAAAACATGGGTTTAGGGACCATGGGGAGATTCATTCAAGGCTCATCCTTTAGTAGATCTACCAAATCATTTAAATTCAATATATATATTGAATTTACTAGAAAATGAAATTTAAAAATACCATAATGTTTAAATCCTAATAATTTACATCATGATATAAAACTATGAAAATAAAAATAAAATCATTATTACATGATGAGTCCTAAGGTGGAAGAGATACGTAAAATGTAATCCATGGATTTACAACATGGTTTGAATGAACATTACATGATTTTATCTTCTTGGAAAATTAGACAATTCCCAATAGCTTACACAAAATGAAAAAAATACATCATGACATGAAAGGATCTTATAATAGTATAAAATTATATTTATATGTCACTAATATAAGTGTCTCAACTGAAAAATCCGAATAAATTCTCAAAACCCAATTCTATATCATGCTATACTGATTTATATTCCATATCCAACACTCATAACATATTTACTAAAAAAATCATTGTGGGAAAAAAATATGCATATAAAAAATTTAAATCTCAAACAGTCTTTGATGACACACCATGAATTTGAATAAATCCACACCAATACCCCATCAACCAAAGAATTAGGTATACTATCACACTACCATGTACCTTTTACAACTGAAATCATTGCTTAAAATCATCCGTTATCCAACAAAAATACCACCTACATCCGCATTCACTGACAACACCTGAAATAATAAAAGTGACGGTGTGGTAAATTTCAAACCATTTCAATTTATCTCAATAAATGATTTAAAAAATATTAAAAAGTTTTATAAATTACAAGATTAATAATTGAAATTAAAATATACTAATATATTTGACAAATAGTTATTTTTAGTGTGATGGGGCTTGTCCATCCTTAATTATTTATTAGAAAAGATTCCTACCAATACCAATATAAGATAAATATATAATAATCACAATGTAGATAAAAAATAAATATATTCCACCCATAAAAGTATATATATTCCTGTCAATTCATAAACAGAAAAATAAAAAAACAGTAGTGAATTTCTTATCTAAGACATTTATATTTTGTAAATTTCAAAAAGCAATCATGATGAAAGGAAATTATTTTCATCTCTTATTATATTATGGCCAATTACTAATTGAATAATTAAACACCAATGAGATGATAGAAACCTCGTGAAAAACATTATCAACCATGTAAACTTATATGAATGTTGATTAATCATCCATGTTAAATATAATAAATGATAATGTAGTGATTTTAAAGATCATATAATATGTTATAGGTGCTACCACTATACAATCTATGTAAATTTTATTAGTAAGAAAATTTTAATAAGAACTTATAAAATGATCTTATAACAATGAATCTTGAAATTATTGTGGTATTTTACCATATTACAATTATCTATAAAGTATATATTCCCTTTTTAATTAGGATCTGGGAATATATATCAATCCCAAATTCTAATGTGAACTCCTTAGTGAGGCATGATATGGTTATATAAAACTAGAATGTCACCCACTATATCATTGTAGGATTCTCTTAAAATTCAATAATTATGACCCAATCTATATTAAAAAAGGAACTAATTTAGTATATGTCCTAAATATCCATGGTAGATCCTATTATAAATAGTAAAAACATATAGATTGCTTATTTACTTGTGTTTAAGGAAATAACTTACTACAAATATGATTACCATATTTTTCCCCACCTTGGCAATGTCCTAATATCTAATATTATAACTTCTAAAATAATTTCCTATAAAATATCAATATGATGTATGAGTACCTTATTTTTAACCTCCTCGAAGGTCTCATTTTTTTAAATATAATGTTTTAAATCACCATTATTTTTAGGATATAAATATGGTCCTTCAAATTATTAATTAAATGGTAACTTCTCAATCATAAAAAAATAAGTATTTGATTCCTCCCCTTAAATAATCATTGAAAAAAACTTCATATCACTAATTAACATTATATAATAAATAACATATATATCAACATATCATAGTTTAAGAAATTGATGAACTTAGTTGATTAATAAAATATATTTGGTCTTCTTATTGTAAAATATGCCCTACAATTCATCACATGGTGATTTAATATGAAACTTTTACAAAAAAAGGAATATCATAAACACTGTGATAATACCTCTTGTATATCTACTACCTATATAACCTTTATATATCCCATTTTATAAACCAAATTTAATATTATATAGATTTATAATATAAAATCCAATATTCCCTCTGTATTAATATCTAACATTAGTATATGAGGATAATTAATATATTTTAAAAAAAATCATTCATTTAAGATTTATAAGAAGGTAACACCTTATCTATAACCTAGAGGAATGTGCACAGAAACTCTATGAATTAATAATTATAAACCACTATATCCCTCATAGTTAGTCCATTACTGCCTAAATATCACATAAATAATCCAAACATTACATAATTAGATAAAATAATTATGGAATAATTTTTAATTAAAAACAAAAAAACTATTAAATTTTATAAAAAAATTGTTAATTATCCCATTAATATATACACTTTACCGAATAACACTTGAAATTTCTACTAATATAATAAAAAAAATAATTTATAAAGAATAAATATATTCATAATCCATTTATTGAATGTATATATTATATATTTTTCATCAAACTCATTCTATGATAACAACTTGCCTTTTTATTTTTTATTTCTCATGTATGGTAATAAAATGCTAAATCCTTCACATACATGGCGATTCATGTATATCCAAAAAAATTAAAAAGAAATAAAAAATCAATAAAAATAATATTTAAAGTTAATTTTTCTTTGAAATAAATGTTTATAGAGTTATCATAAATAATAGTTTTCAAGAAAGAACTAAATAAATTATTAGTGGCTTTTCAATAACTAGAACACTATCAATTTATCAAATTTACAAATCCAATAATTATATAAATAATAGAACATATTATGTAATCATATAATCCAAATAAGACAAATTAACTATATATTTTTACGCTCTCTCCAAGTGAATGTAAAACATTTACATCACTTTTTCATTAATTTATTTATAAAATTAGTTAAGTCCACAACTGATAAATCCCAAAAATTATATTTTCATTGTCCCTTATAACATTATCATAGAATAAAAATACTTTTTTCAAATAAATATAATGCTTTTATCCCATTTTCTAATTCAATATCCAACAATATTTAAATATATTAAAAATTAAAATTATTAAGATGGGAAAAATAGATTTCATACCATTATGAAATAACCTGTATAGAATAAATTCACAAAACCCTTTATTGATGTGACCGCATAACCTCAATTTAGCTACTTAACTATATGATGTTTTTGACTACAAATGAGTGTCAAAAATGTTATCTTTGAGGAATAATTTACTTTCTATATTATACAACTAACATTAGAAGAGATAAATGAGCACAAATTTATTTAATAAAATAATTACCAATGAAGTATTTATTAAAGTAAGGTAGTTTTCAATAATTGCATAACAGAAAAATAAAAAAAATATTTTTATGTTTTTTAATATTAAAAAAATATATATAGTATTTCTATAATCATCACATAATAATTCAATCATGTATAGTAATATCAAAAAATAAATTTAATATGATATTCCATTCGTAAATCATAACTAGCATCAAATGACTTATCCATCTAGAATAGATCCATTTCATTTACATATATATCAACTTAGGAAAATTTCACAAACACATAATGTTTATGTGAATGGTGTTGGAATAATGACTTAGTATTAGAGAAAAACATATTTAAAAAACATTTAATAATATATTTTCTATAGATATTTCAATATTTAATTATTTAGATAACAACGTAATTGTGTATATAATGAATAACATCATTTATCATTTTATTTTATATTGAGATACAATGACACTAGATGTTATTAGATATAATTTGTGATTATATGATCGTTATTTTTTTTATTTCTCTGATATCATGGAATCACACCATTCTATTCACTATGTAATTGTGTAGAGGGTTGACATAGTAAACCCCAATTCATTACATAAACATACATATGTTGAGGCAATACAAGGTTAAAATAAATACATATTTAATTATTTTAAATGAAATAATAATCAATTAAATATTTATTTACACTATAGAGGTAATTAGTGGGACCCACAAGAACCCTAGTTTCCCTACAAACAAATTTTTTCCGTTCCCTAGGGTCCGTCCACATGTATGAAACATTTATCAGACTAATAATCATATACACATGTCAAAAAATTCTTATTTTCATGATTTATTCCCTCTATTTTCTATACCATGAGAGTATACCAATCACAATCAGTACTCCTAGACAAACCACTTTAACCGTGGAGTTCTAATCAAGTATTCTCTTGAAAATAATTTTTCACCTTTTTGAAATTGGTAGTAACAATTATTAATTTAGTCATTTAACATCTGAGGGTGATGTATTATAACAATAAATATATATTGTGGTTTGAGACAAGATATATAATCAATTAATTTTAGGAAATAATGTAAAAATTATCACTAGTGTTCTCCTCTCATAGTACCCTTCTTTGATATATCATACAAAAAACCCTTCATCGTAACCCTAAGAAAATGGAAACACAAGAAGGGGTGATCTCAGATTATCTGTAAGGGTATATATAAGATATATCAATTAATAATCCCATAAAATTGTAAGATAAGTTCCAGGGTATGATATGATGATCGTATGTTATGATATTTGTAACCAATTAGTAATAGATCATACATCATGAGTCATGACATAAGGTTTTAGAACAAAAAAAGTCATTAGTTATAAGAGTGAGGAATAATAATTAATCAATAATGATCCATGTAAGCATACAATTTGCATAAAAATATTCCATTACAGTTCTAGAATAGACAATTTCATAAGAAATTCATTATATTAAGCATGGATAACTATCAAAACCAGCATTAAATAGTGGGAAAAGTCCTATAATAGATTGGGTTCACACCCTAACCACTTTCCATCCCAATAGTAGATTCACTACAAATAATTTTCATATTATCACAAGTGATATAAATCATTACCCAATTTATTGGAGAAATTTAATGATCCCACAAATCACATAATGAAAACCATTCATAAGTGCACCATAAGATAATAAAAACATTCATTGTTTCATCATAGAACTGCTAACCCATGGGAATGAAATAGGTTTCATGAAATAATCCTTAAAAAATAGTTATTATAGTCCATCCAATGATATAATGTGGATGGTATCATACGATATTATCTCTTTATAGGTATAATAATCATCAATTGATGTCACAATTCATGAAAAATACAATTAAAAAAGCTTTTGAAACTTTCTTTAAAAACATGAGGAAAATTTACTCTTATTTTTATAAAATATTAAATAAAACATCCTAGAATAATTAGAATATTTTTCCCTTAAAAATTAAATGAATAATTATAAAGGAATATTAAATGAAAATAATGTTCATGATGATAGGAAATATTGTTTTTACAAGAAATCATCAAACATAGATTCCTTTCTCACCTTTTTTAAAAAGTAATAAAGAAAAAATTTGGAAAACATTATAAAATTCTATTTTTAAACATTTATAACGAATTTTAAATATAGTTTAAAATTAATTTAAATAATAATTGTAAAATGTAATTGAAAATACTTGAAATAATTTTAATGTATATAGACATGGAATAAATGTTTGTCGATTGACAATGATAATGAGGTTGATTTTTTTTGAAAACATTTTCTTGATTGTATTATGAAAAAATAGAGGATATTGAAATGAAAAAAGGGAAATGTAAAAATTAATATAATAGAATATAATTTATTGAGTTGAACAGAAAAATAGAATATAATAAAGCCAAATTTGTTTCAGGCATAAACAATCTTAACTAAAAAATGACATTCTAATAAAAATTCTTACTTCATACCATAACATTATTGATATAGACTCTTATGTCAAGAATAATAAATTTATATTTACTATAAATATATAAAATGACAAAATTCAATCTTATTATACAATATAACATCCAAATACTATTTTAATTTACCCATTTATAAACAACACATTATTAAAATCATTATTCGGTAGTTAACTATTTTGTTTCCCATACATATTGTGTTCGACAGTTCTGGTACATTCAGATTATTCATGGTATAAAAACCTCAAAAATATTAATAATTTTATAATAATAATTATTATTATTATTCTTTCTTTATAATTTTCTTCCTGTTCATATTCGGTGTTGATAAAAAATTAATTACATCACTTCATAGAGATGGTAGTGCATAAATATGGATGAATTTTTTTTTCATTTTATAATTTTAACACCCCAACCTTCCACGATACACTTCTCTTTGAATAATACAGTAGCGTGTGTTGTACACAACTTAGAATTATAACAAGCACCACAACCAATCAAACTAGCCATTATGAATACTAATACCCACTTTTTGAAATTTTATAAATTTTATCTTTCAAAATGTACTTCATTTTTGGTTTTGGAATGTCGAAATTAGCTTAGGGTGAATTTTTGGTTTTTTTGAAAACATCCAATTTTTGATGAATTGTGAAAAAACAGAGAGTTATAGTTTAAAAGAAAATTTTTATTTAAATAATTATTTATTTTATTTAAATTTTAATAAGGTCAAAATAGATACATAATACCTATATATGTTCAATGTAATTCATTGGAGTTAGTTTAGAATAATTTTAGATATATTAAAAAATTTTATGGAACTTTTCACCGTCTTTTACCAACCTCCTAGGAGAATTTGGAAATTCACATAAAACATAATTTTACCTCTTCTGTAAGTGGAATTTTGAAAATCTGACAGACACAGTTAATATCAAGAAGTAAAAATTGGTTCAATAAGATAAAATAATTTTTGGTCCATAATAACTTTTTACGTTTATTTGCCACGGTTAAAAATAAATAGGAAAATTATGGGTAAAAATGATATTCAGATTACCCTAACACAAGTACTAATTCTATTGGACAAGTGTATCTCGACCAAAAACAACCTTATGAATAAAATATTATCATTGAGGTCCACTTGGATTAGATTAAGACAATTATTATTATTTAATTTAAAGAAGAGTTAAAAGAGATAAAATCAATGTTTAATAAATAAATGTTTTTTAATATAGGATTATACGTAAGTTAAATTTGATTATAAATATTCATTAGAAATCTAAAAATATTTTCTACATAATTATATGTCATTTATAATTTTTAGACACTAAATAATGTAGTTTATTTATGACATAAGGATGATGCCGTAATTACCTTATTAGTAAAATATTAAAATAATTGATATTATTAATACCCAAATAAATATAATTTGAGACATTTAATGAATTAAAAGAATTTTATAGTATAATATGACATATTAGTATTGATTTAATTATGTTTTTTCGAAGTAATCATGCTGTTATTATTTTCACAAAAATCAAATACCAAATAGTGTCAAAATTGACATAAAAGTGTCTTTAAAACAAATATTATATTATTAATTGATATTAAATTCATCAAAATATAAGGTTTTTCCAAAGGACTTATATCATGATAGGTGTATCATTAATGGAAAACTTGTGGGTCTCTTGGATGTATATAGTAAATTTATTAACTATATAATATAAAAATACAAAGTGACATGGTAAATGTCAAACTAATTAACTAAGAGATAAAACTAAAAGATAAGGTTAACATAGTGACCCAAACCTATCTAAAACCTATTGGTTCAGTGGTTTGAGACCCATAACCACTGTAAACTTTAAATAATATACTTTTTATCCCTTAAAAACCGAATATGAATTTATTATAAAATAATATTTATAGCTTTTCAAAAGGTGCCCCTCACCCCTCTTATAAAAGGGAACTTCCCCTTCCCTCGAATTTACACCTAAAATACTTTTGGCTCAGCCAAACCCTTCCCAAATATCCTCCCAACTTCCCTCAATTCAACTTAGATGCCTTAGTTTGATCATAAAGCCATCATAAGGTGCCCTTCTGATCAAATCAAAATGAAGAACCCGAAGAAGAGGTAATGATTTCACCACCCTCTTTCAAGTTCCTTTATTCTTCAACTTCTTCTTTCCATGTTATTTCTATTATAAAATAATAACTCCAGTATTTTCTATACACTGTGATGTTATTATAAAATTTGGAATAACCAAATTCATTATTCTATCCATCCATTGAATGGCATGTCACCACACGTGTGTATGTACAGCCTACCGTCTCCATGTCGTGGTGTAATTGTTATTCAATATATTATTATTTAGATGGGTGTAATAATGATGTATAATTAATGTAAATAATAATTTTAACATGATAATTATTATTTATATATGATATATCATCCAATTATATATTATTTTAATTTCAAAATAATGATATTGTCGCTCGTGCGTACGTACGGACTACCGTCTCCATGAATGCGATGAGATTCATTCACCATCGTAACCATTCAAGACTAAATTTCATTTTAAGATTAAAAATAATTTTTAGAGACATGATATAATTATGGATATGAATAATATACATCCCTTCCATAACAAATATGGCTCATATAAAATATAATATAAAGGAAACCGAATCCGTTAACACCCGAAATGATGATAATACTAAGATATTGTTATCAAATCAATATTAAAAGATCATATATGATATCATATTAATGTAAATGATTATTGTATAATTTATTAAAATTTATTTCACCATTATATATGAGGTTAACCTACCCTCAACCAAGGAAATTTACAAGGTAAGTGTTTATATGACAATCTCTTCATTATCCGAGATTGTTTATACGTAATTATCTACTGGGACCTCTTTATCATCCACATCCATATTTTTAAAAAATGTGTTTCAAATAATTCTTACTATTTTATAGACTATTGGTTAAAGTCATTTATAACTTTTTTGAATCTTTATATGATGTTTATAAAGGATTATTTCTTTCATTTTCCAAATAATGTCCTTTTTAACCTTTTTGACAGAATTATGGTAAGAATGCCTTTTTTAACTTATACGGTGGGTGTGGCTATTTTTCACCATTATAAAATTGTTAAAGCTTCCCTTACAATCTTATGAGAATATTTTCAAAGTAAATGTTTTATTTTATAATTATCTGGATTTAAATGATTTGAAGAAAATATATATTTCTCCTAAATAGTTTTGATTTCATCTTTGTCAACATCCTTTGATGGATTTTAAGCTTATTTGAAGTTTATTTATTATGATACAAAACATCCATATTTTATTGAAGGTTTTGTGATATTTTTGACTATGGATGTGTTATTTTTATACCATTCATGGTATATAGAGAAAGTATTGACATTTCTTATTATAGTTTTAATACAAATGTTTATGTTATGTTTAAACCTGTTCATATGAGGAATGCATTGGACTTAATAAATGACGGGTGGAGCCTGCTATAGCTCCTCGATGAATCGGTAGGTCTCATTAGACAAACTAGTGTCATGATACAAAGCCTACACAAAATATTATTTGTAGTCTTGGAACAACTCCTTGACTATGTGGTTATGTTAGTCTGACATTATGCATTCCATCATTATGAAAGTGGTTATTGATATTGCATGTGATTATTCGACTAGTAGAATATACATGTGGATATGTATATGAAATTATTTCATTTTATTTATGCCATATTATGAGGAATTCGAAGATTAAAAGGCTTTTGTTTTAGTTATACATTGCCTTAAATGTTTATGCTTATATGTGAAAGTTTTCTCTATATTGTTATCCTTACTGGGCATTTCAGCTCACCCCTTTCTATGTTTTATTTTTCCCAGGATATGAAGAAGTATTTTATGAATGACATGCAGGGATAGTATAGGGGGATATGAGTGTGGACTATGGAGACTATGTTGTTGAAGTTTTCATTTTATGATGTAATGTAAACTTTATGAATATATATAGTGATTCGAAGGCTACTAAACTAATCGGTCTTTCGAGACTTGATCTTTTGTGATCATGCCAATGTTATGTAATAATGCACTTACTCTGGGTAACGAGGGTAGGGGCATTAGAGTTGGTATCAGAGGAAGTTTAGTATAAACATTATAAGCTATATTTTGATAAACTCTGATTAGAGCACATAGACCTAAGATAGACTAGAGGATTAGTATAGAAAAACATCTTAGAATTTTGGTATTGTAGAGATTTTGTGAGTTTTCTGATAAATACATCCCTATCTGGATACGAGCAGGTAGAGGCGGCTCTGGCACAGATGTACCAAGGGATAAAACCCAAAAACACCGCTTTGAGCTAGACTCGAACGGGAACTGGTGCACGACAACATGCCTTGCTGCACTCTTGGTTACAACACTCCCGGAGGATATTCTTAGGATAATTATCATTTTATTTAAAAATCATTATGAAGCTTTTATGAGTATATATGTCCTCAAAGATAACATTTTTTTATGATTATGGATTATATCCATAAATAGTTCAATTTATGTTAAGTGTTTTACAAGTATGGAATTATGTATTTTGATTCATAAACTGATCAAGTTTATTCCACTGTTTTGAAATGGCACCTCATGGAAGGAATGGAAATGGTATCAATGCATGAACTCTAGGTAGGGATTCCCCTCCTGCTCAAAATAATTATAGTGGAGCTAGTGATGCAACTGGTTCTGATCAGCTAATCACCATACTGGGACAACTCACTCAAGTTATGAATAATAACCTTACCCATATAGACCACACTGATCTGCACCATGTAGGATAAATGTTAGATCACTTCATGAGGCAACAACCACCAACATTTAATGGGAGTACAAATCCATTGGTAGCTAAGCAATGGATAAGTTCTCTAGAGAAAATATTTGAGGCTTTAGGGAGGAGTGAAAGGGAAAAATTTATCATGGAAGTTTATCGCCTCACTGGAGATGCTGATCAATGGTGGCCATTGATACAAAACAAAAAGGAGGATGATGAAGTATCAAATATGGAATGGAGGGAGTTCAAAGAGCTTTTCTTAGAAAAATACTTTTGTCGTGACCATCGATCAGATATGGAAAGGCAATTTCTGAGTCTATGACAAAAGGAGGATGAGAATGTCGCAAGGAATGAGGTTAACATTACAAGGTTAGAAAGGTATGCTAGAGATTATATACGCAACCCAAGAAGTAAGATTTACCATTTCTTTAATGGGTTAAAACCATTTCTTTATCAAGCATTAGTGTCACAATCCATATCGTCGTATGAAGATATTGTCTCATGTGCTATGAAGACAGAAAAATAATTCTCTATGTCTTATGACTTTAAAGAAAATCAAGAGAATAAGAGATCTTATGATCACTTTGAGAATGGAAATAAAGGTAATAAATGAAATGTTGAATATCCATCCTTCAGTAAATGTTGGAAGAAACACCCCGGTACTAGCTTAAAGGGAATGACAGTCTGTTATAAGTGTGGTGAAAAAGGCCACCAAGCTCGTGATTTCAAGGGGAAGAAAGAAGCTACCGATGTTCAATGCTACAACTGCAAGGAGATGAGACATTATGAAAATTAATGTACTAAGCTTCAGGGGAACATACCTCAGTAAAGGCCAAGGGAACAAGGCCAAGCTTATGCTATCACAACTGCTGAGGTAGAATCTCCGAAAGACATGGTGGCATGTAACTTAATGTTTCCTCAAGTTTAGAAAATGCATTATTTGATTCTGGATCATCGCATTGTTTAATATCTTCCCAGTTTGATAAGAACATTATATATTTTCAATTTGATTTAACAAGGGAGTTCGTAGTTAAAATTCTTAAGGGAAGTATCATTGCTACAATGTTCTGTGGATCCATCACCATTAGGGAATAGAAATGTTCTTTATCTGCTGATCTCATCATCATACCCATGATTGAATTTGATATAATCTTTGGTATGGATTGGCTTTTAGACCTTGATGCGAAGATTTATTGTAAGAAGAAGGAGGTTATGATTTTTGATTATGATGATAAAGAACACATTATCTTTAGAGCAGAATTGTCACCACCTGATTCTTATCTAGATCCACCCCCAGTAGCTCTACTAAATTCAATTATGGGGGAGGAAGTGTGTTGAGCCCTCTGGAAGATTGTTGATTTCATGTCTATAATTTATGTTTTAATAATCACAAATCATCACATACCATTAATGCTTAATCTAGTTTGATTTCTCATAAACTCAATTACAACCCGTTAATGAATCTGTTATCATGTTTTTGTCTATGCTTATTAACTTACAAAGTATTTTGGAAGTCTTCTGGATTCAACAGACATCGGAAGCACCGATCCATATCAACAGACATCGGAAGCACTGATCCATATCAACAGACATCGAAAGAACCGTTCCATATCAACAGACATCGGAAGCACCGATCCATATCAACAGACATCGGACGCACCGATCCATCAGACGCACAGATCCATCAGTCGCACCGATCCACCAGACGCACCGATCCATCAGACGCACCGATCCATCGGACGCACCGATCCATTAGACGCACCGATCCATCAGACGCACTGATGCTGATCAAATTGACTCACCGATCAGATGACAGATTGATGCAACTGTCTCACCAATCAATCTGACTCACCGATACATCTAACTCACCGATCAAATGACTTACCGATCAATCTGACTCACTGATGCAGATGACTCACCGATGCTGATCAATATGACTCACCGATCAGATGACTCACCGATACCGATCAATCTGACTCACCGATCAATATGACTCACCGATGAAAATGAGTCACCAATACCGATCAATCTGACACACCGATCAATCTGACTCACCGATGCACATGAGCCACCGATCAGATGACAGACTGATGCTGATCAAATTGACTCACCGATCAGATGGCAGACCGATGATGATCAAACTGACTCACCGATCATTACTCACTAATGCTGATGACCTACCGATCACTTGATTCTTCAATAGTCATAAACAACTGTTTGAATTTCTTTATCTTTATCTTTATTTAATCTAAACAACGATCATATTAGGTATATTTTAATGCTCTGACAATTAATTAATAAAGGTTGTCGGATGTCAGGAAACCGTACCTCGTACCCGCGGAAAGGAAACCTTTTCTGTCTTTTGAAACATGTGACATAAATACAAGAAGACTCTGCTGAAGAAGCAGACGACGAGAGCTTTTTTGTGGATGCAAGAACACAGGAAAAATACAGAGAAAAAGAAAGAAGAGGAAGCACCAAGAAAGAAAAAACCTCTTGTACAATCAAGCCTACTCAAGAAGAGTTCTGTGCATACAAATGAACATTGAAGAACTTCATCGACTACATCTCACTGCCTTTGAGCCTGAAGCATACGACACTCTTCATCTCAAACAAAAACGAGAAGAGGACTCAGAATAAATTTTGGCCAAAAACAAAAGAGTCCAGAGCTACACTGAAATCACCAGATCCATTTCTAAACTCTACATCTCTTCTCTGTGATACATTTTTTTTACATTTTGAGCAGTGTGTGTTATCTTCTGTACTAAACACACACAATGACTCCTGAACTTTCACCAGAGGATCTGTAAATCCTCAGCAAACCTTTTTACACTTCATTTCCCACTGTGGATAGTGGTAGAGGTCGTGTGAGACCTGGACAGCTTTAAGCTGTTGTTTGTTTTCCCACGCAGAACTGTGGTAGAGGTCTTGTGACCTGGACAGTGTGTTCACTATTGTTAACCCCAATCCAGGGTGTGGATCATTTTTTATATAAAATTTTGAGAGGACTAAGTCTCGGCTTGAGACTGAACTCCTTGGTTAATTCTATGTGTTTTTAGAAACATACTATATCCATACTACATATTTATTTCATATTCCGCTGCTATTACGTTGAAATATAATTTATTTTCAAAGCTACTTTGATAGTTAAACTCGCAAGTGTTTATATTTATTATAGACCAGTAAGTTAGTTTCAAAAGTTAATTTAATCATAAGATTAAGTTAACTGAGAACTAATCAATCTTTGAGAAACTAATTGAACCTTTATAATCTGTATACATTCACTACAGTTTAATCTGTTTTTGAAATAGGGGGATTTTAATCAACATTGTTTTTAACAGAAAATTTTAATTGGAACTCAATTCACCCCCCTCTTGAGTATCCACTCCGACCAACATTTGGTATCAGAGGTGTGGAAAATATTTTCTAAAGTACTCTGTTTTGCAACTGTGATTTTAGTTGTATTTTAATGTTCTTAAAATTTCTGTTATTTCTAAATTTTTATCTCTTTAAAATTATTTTTGTAACATCATGGATAATAGACATGAGGGTGCTGCTACTAACCGGCCACCTTTCTTTAATGGAAACAACTATGCTCAGTGGACGCTAAAAATGAGAATTCACTTAGAAAGTATGAGTTTTGATATTTTCACTGCTATTGAATCTGAATATAAAGTTCCCACTACTGATAGATCTACTTGGGATGAACCTACAAAGACTGCTTACAATAATAATTGTAAAACTATGAATGCCTTGTACTGTGCTCTAGGAGATGAAGAATTTAATAGATTTTCTGCATGTAAAACTGCTTATGAAATTTGGGATACCTTAGCTGTTTCTCATGAAGGAACAACTAATGTTAAGGAGATGAGATTGAATACCTATACTATTAAGTATGATAATTTTAAGATGAAGCCTGATAAACCCATTTCTGATATGTATCTCAGGTTCAATGAAATTGTAAATACAATGAGCTCACTCATAAAGATTGTTCCTGCAAAAGAACAAATCATGAGGATTTTGAGATGTCTACCTGAAAGATGGAGAGGAACCTCTGTCTCCATTAGAGAATCGTGTGACATTGGAGAACTGCCAGTCAAGGAACTAATTGGTAAGTTGATGATGTATGAAGAAGAACTCAAGGTAAATAAAGAAGAAGATGATGAACCTAAAAGGAAGTTTATTGCCTTCAAGACTACAACCTCAAAGAATAGGGATAAGGAAAAGCCTCAAGCTATAAATGAAAGTTAAAGCAGTGAGGAAAGTGAGAATGATTCTGACAGTGATGCTGAGATGGCACACATTTCTAGAAGATTTAAGAAATTCTATAGGAAGAAGAAGTTTTTCAGAAAGTCAAACTACAAAGGCAAGTATGATAACAAAGGACACTGGAAAAAGGACTGGGAGAAGTCTGATAAATCAGATGAAGTTGTCTGTTATGAATGCAAAAGAAAAGGACACATAAAAGCAAACTATCCAAAGCTGAAATACATAAAGAAATATAAACACATGGATAACAAGTACAAGAAAGCAATGAAGGCCACATGGAGTGCTTCAGAAGACAGCACAAGTAAAGCTGAATCTTTAGACTCTGAAAGGAATCGAGGAAACATGTGTTTCATGACAAACACTTCTGAGGTAACATCAGAAGCTCCTGTTTTAAATTCATATTATTCTGGAGATGATTCTGAATGTGATAACATGTCTAAATCTAAACTGTTTGAATATTGTGATATACTTGAAGAAACCTGTAATGATCTTAAAGATAAGTATAAAGGTTTAATGAAACAGTGTGCTTTAAATGTTAAGCATAAGTCTGATCTGGATATAGAAGTAGAAAAGAATGCTCAGTTGCTTAAAGAGATTACTGAACTAAAATTGTATAATGAACAACTCAGAAAAGACTTGGAGAAGATTACAAATGGAAGGAATACTCTAACACAAATGCTAGGAAAGCAAGTTTCACCTAGATATACTACTGGTATAGGGTACCAACCTGGACAAAGAAAAGTTTCCAAAACTAGATTCATTCCTAAATCTGGACAGAAGATAGTTAATTCTGGAACTTCATAGGCCTCAACCAGTTATATTCAAAGTTATGGATCTAACAAGGTTTATCTTTCAAAGAATGTTAACTCTACAAATTATATAAGACCCATTAGACAAATATGGATACCTAAAGTATTATTGACTAACACGTCTGGACCCAAGAAGATCTGGGTACCAAAATCATCTTCCATCTAAATCTGCTTTGTAGGAGGCCTGCTTGAAGAGCTGTCACAAGAAGATATGGTATTTAGACAGTGGGTGCTCAAGACACATGACTGGAGATTATTCCTGTTTCAAGAGCTTAGTAAAAGTTGATGGTGGCTTTGTCACTTTTGGTGATAATTCAAAAGGAAAAATCATCGGCTTAGGCCAGATTGGTAACACTGATTCAATCTTAGTTTCTGAAGTTTTATTTGTCAATGGACTTAAATATAACCTGTTATGCATTTCTCAGTTGTGTGATGATGGTTTTTATGTGAAATTTAAAAACGATTCTTAAAATGTTTTTAACTCTAATTTTTTTTTTGTATTTTCTGCTTTAAGAAATGAAAATGTTTATGCTGTTGATTTATATTCTTTAGCGAAACAGAATATTCCTTGTTTAAATGATTTTCATAAAGAGTCTTGGCTTTGGCACAGAATATTAGGACACTGCAATGTACACTCACTTAGAAAACTTTCTAGGACGAACTTAATTAGAGACCTACCCAAACTTTAATTTCCAGCAGACAAAGTTTGTAATCCCTGTCAAAAGGGAAAGCAACATAAAGTTTCTTTTAAATCAAAGAAAGAAGTGTCAACTTCTCAACCTCTCGAGTTGGATCACATGGATTTATTTGGACCTTCTAGAGTTTCTAGTTTGAATGGGAAGCACTATGTCTATGTTCTTGTAGATGATTTTTCTAGATACACTTGGGTATACTTTCTAGCTCACAAAAGTGAAGCTTGTTCTTACTTTGTTAAATACTCCAAGTCTGTAGAAAATCTTAGTGGACTTAAGATTAAGACCCTGAGAAGTGATCATGGTCGTGAGTTTGAAAATCATGAGTTTGATTCTTTCTGCTCACACAATGGCTATAGTCACAATTTCTCTGCCCCTAGGACACCCCAACAAAATGGTGTAGTGGAGAGAAAAAATAGAACCCTGCAAGAAATAGCTAGAACTATGCTCAATGAATATGATCTGCCTATTTACTTTTGGGCTGAAGCTGTAAATACAGCTTGTTATGTCATTAATAGAGTCTTGATCAGACCAGTTCTTAAGAGGACCCCTTATGAGTTATGGAACCATAGGAAACCTAAGGTTAACTACTTCAAAGTTTTTGGCTGCAAAGTCTTCATTCTCAATACTCTAGACAATCTTGAAAAATTTGCATCCAAGAGTGATGAAGGAATTTTCCTAGGTTACTCTATCTCTAGTAAAGCCTATAGAGTTTTCAATAAAAGAACCAAATGTGTGGAAGAATCTGTTCACATCAAATTTGATGAAACTGATCCACATGAACCTACAATCTCTCTTGAAGATGATCTCTCTGGTTTGAATCTCAATGATAAAGACAATGGACCTATAGTTAAAACTTCTAGCTCTGGAAATTCTCCAGAACCAGTTTCTGTTGAACCTCAATCTGTAGATGAATCTGAAATCTCTAGCCCTATCTTTTCAAGACCATCTTGGACTCTAAAGAACCATCCTTTAGATGCTGTTGTAGGAAATCTAAATAGAGGAACACAGACTAGAGCTTCTCTATGAAATCAGGTTGAACATCAAGCTTTTCTTTCACAGTTAGAACCTAAAAATATCAATGATGCTATCAATGATGAATTTTGGGTAATGGCTATGCAAGAAGAACTAAATCAATTTGAAAGAAACAAAGTCTGGAAATTAGTAGAATGATCTAAGGACTTTTTGACCATAGGTACAAAATGGGTGTTTAGAAACAAAGTTGATGAATCTGGAATCATCATTAGAAACAAAGCTAGGCTAGTTGCACAAGGCTATAGTCAAGTGGAAGGAATAGACTATGAGGAAACTTTTGCACCCGTGGCTAGATTAGAGGCCATTAGGATCTTACTTTCCTATGCATCACATCTGAATTTCAAGCTATATCAAATGGATGTCAAAAGTGCTTTTCTAAATGGTTTTATTGTAGAAGATGTTTTTGTAGAACAACCACCTGGTTTTTTAAATCCTCATTTTCCAAATCATGTTTTTAAACTTTCTAAAGCTTTATATGGTTTAAAATAAGCTCCAAGAGCTTGGTATGAAAGGCTTTCAAACTTTCTTATCTCAAAAGGATTTACAAAAGGAGTAGATGATCCCACTCTTTTTATCAAAAGGATTTCAAAAGATGTATTAATAGTACAAATCTATGTTGATGATATTATTTTTGGATCTTCTAAAAATTCTTTATGTACGGGTTTTTCAAAGGATATGCAAAATGAATTTGAAATGAGCTTAATGGGAGAGCTTAAGTATTTTCTTGGTTTTCAAATTTTTCAAACTAAATATGGAATTATTTTAAATCAAAGTAAATATACAGAGGATATTTTAAAACGTTTTGGATTGGATAGTATTAAGGAAAGTGATACACCTATGAGTACTACCTGTAAATTGGATACAGATGAAGCTGGGAAACCAGTGGATCAAACCAATTACATAGGTATGATTGGAATATTACTTTATCTTACTGCTAGTCGACCAGACATTATGTTCAGTGTATCTATGTGTGCTAGATTTCAAGCTAATCCTAAAGAATCACACTTACTAGCTGTTAAAAGGATTTTTAAATATCTTAAGCATACTATAAATTTAGGTTTGTTTTATCCAAAAGGACAATCATTTGACCTAACTAGTTATTCAGATGCTGACTTTGCTGGATGTAAGTTAGATAGGAAGAGCACATATGGTTCATGTCATTTTCTTGGAAAATCCCTAGTATCATGGTGTAGTAAGAAACAGAACTCAGTTGCATTGTCTACTGCCGAAGCAGAATACATAGCTGCTGGTAGTTGCTGTGCACAAATTCTGTGGATGAAACACACTTTATTGGATTATGGATTTGATCTTAAATGTGTTTCAATTAACTGTGACAATACTAGTTCAATAAATATATCTAAGAACCCTGTGTCTCACTCTATAACTAAGCACATTGATGTCAGAAATCACTTTCTAAGAGATCATTATCAAAAAGGTGATATTTCTTTAAAATTTATTAGTTCTGAACATCAATTAGCTGATATCTTCACAAAGACTTTATGCTCTGAAAGAATTAAATTTATTAAACAAGAGTTGTGTATGAGTGATCTGTGAAACTGATCTGTGAAACCGATCTGTGAAACTGATCTGTGAAACCGATCTGTGAAACAGATCTGTGAAACTAATCTGTGAAACTGATCTGTGAAACTGATCTGTGAAACTGATCTGTGAAACTGATCTGTGAAACCGATCTGTGAAATAGATCTGTGAAACTGATCCGTGAAACTGATCTGTGAAACTGATCTGTGAAACTGATCTGTGAAACTGATCTGTGAAACTGATCTGTGAAACTGATCTGTGAAACCGATCTGTGAAACTGATCTGTGCAACCGATCTGTCGTACCGATATTCTTTTTTTATTATTATATATTGTAAATAATGAGTAAATTTCTTTTATACTTTTTATGTGAACCCTAAATGATAAAATAAATGATATGCGGATGTTTATCTTCCCTAAACCTTTGACCTTCAATTTCCCGCCGAACCTTTCAACTTCTCTTCCCCTCTACTTCGAACCTTCGAACTCCTGCCTTCCCAAAATCCTCGAATGGCTATGCAAAAGAGACCGAGCAAAGGACCGGATAGCCCTGTACCTTCAAAGCGTGCTCGAGGCGAGTCGAGTAGTACCTCTCAACGATCAGTAAATCCGAATCTGGAAACTCGGATTATTGCTGTAGAAAGAGAAGTCAGCTCCGCGTGGCTTTTGTCAAGTAAGTCACTTTTACTGCAAGTTCTTGAATAGCAAGGATGGATAGACTGGTTTTCTAACAACTCTCGAATAGACTACCCGAAGCTAGTACATGAGTTCTATATGAATCTGGAAATAACTTTAGATGGTGAGGAGGCTTCCAGAATGTCGTCTGTGGTAAAAGGAATGAAAATATCCTTCTCATCTAAGTAGTGGGCTGAGTGCTTGAATGTACCTCATGAAGGTCGGTATGAGGATTATGCTGGGAATATTCCTCCAACATCTGATTACTTCTCTTATGAATTAGCTCTGGAGCTTCTGACTGGAAACAGGGAGTCACGGAGAATCACAACTTCAGAATTAGATGGTGAATGCAGACTTATTTTCAAGTTTATTCAACACCAACTTTGCCCTAGGAGAGGAGATTTTGCTGCTGTAAAGTACCAGGATGTTTTCCTGTTGTTTCTTCTGAAATCACATGAGAAGATCAATTTGTTTAGATATGTGATGGTGCACATAGCTGGAATGGTAAAATCGTCCAAGAAAGCCACTGCCTTGTTTTATTCAAAGATGATATCTACCATGCTCAAGAATATAGAATGTATTGATAAAGATGATGAAGTTGATGAAACAGATCATACCTTCTGTCTTAAAAAAGAGATCTGCAAGAGGATGAAAATAAATTGGAATCCATGGAAGAAGTGCTGGGTTGCAGATGAAGAAAAATTGTATGAAGCCTACAATCCCATAGATCATGGCAAGAGGCCAAAGGATTTGAGAGACCCTGGCTTGAAACCAGATGAGGAACCAGTTTATTCTGATGATGATGAGCAAGAAGAAGGAAAGGATGAAGCCATCGAAGCCAAAGATCAAGAAGAAGCTGCGACTGAGGAAGGAAGTATGTCATCTCTTGATGATAGGAGTGATCCTGACACTGCTAGTCCCAAGAGAAGAATAGAATTTGGACCTGCTAGTCCACCCTTAACCCTACCAGAATCAGAACCTATTCTTGGTGATGATGAAGATGATTCTGATACTGAATAATATCACAGTGAAGCTTCTGAGAAGAGTGATGTTGAACATGCTGATGATGCTGAGGCTGCTGTTGATGGTGATCACAGACCAGTGGATGGTCTTTCTGAAGATCAAATAGAATCACCTCAGTCAGAACAAGAAATACATATCAGTGGCAAGGTTGATTCACCAAAAATCAGTGGAACAGCAAGTTATGAGAAACCAAAATACACCCTGTGCGCTGCTGTTTGGGATGACTACCCTGGTTATGCTGTTTTGGGCTTAGAATATTCTGAAGAAGAAGAAGCAATGTCAGAATCAGCTGCAGCTGTGCAGAAGAACCTCCCAAGAGAAGCAAGGTCTGTTCCTGATGTTGATCCGACAAATGGTAATCTACCTGGTTCTGGAATCTCTCAATCTAATCTTGATAAGTTTAAGATTGAATTGCTAACTACTATGAGAAAAATCGTTAGAGAAGAAGTTTCTAATGCTCTTTCTCAAGTGTCTCTACAAGTTTCTGAAAATTCATTTGAAGCCTTCTCACAAAGAGTATCCAATGCTGTGAAGCCAGACCTGGCCAATACTGGTGAACTTATTGGAAGGCACATAGCCTTTTTGAATCAGACTATGAAGGATCTTCACACCGGCTTGGTATCTCTATCCAGCGAATTCCGATCAACCATCTCTGGTATGATGGAAGTTTTGAGAAATTTGATTGAACATCTCAACAAGTCTGACCCGAGGAAGTTGAAAGCTGAGTTAAATCACATAGTTGGCCAAGCAAGTACAGGCAAGGTGACCAAGATCACTACCCGTGAGCTAGAAGCTTTAAGAGATGTTGTGCATGATGAGTTGGCTGCTGTTAGACAAATTCTTGATTTAGAATCCTTGAGGAAGATGAAAGAGCTCTGTGAGAACAGTCATAGGATGGCTTTGGTATATTCAGCAGATGCTAAGAAAGCTCTGCAAGAGATCAAAGAGAAAGTTGATAATTACTTTTCCAAGATTTATACAAAACATGAGATGGCTGCCAACTTCAAGGTGTTAGCAGAGAATCTGAAATTACCTCCAGTCACTCAGGCCTTCAAAACTCAAGTTCATCAGTTGCAATATTTTATCCCTTCCTTGGCACAATTCATGGAGAATAAAGATGATTTTGAAAAAGCTATGAAGTATGGAGCAGTAGTCATTCAGGACTTTATTCATCTTTTGAAGCCCTATTTGCATGCACAGGCAACTGCAATCGCCGTTCCTACTTCTGAACCTCTCTGTGCCTCTGATGTAGCTCCAAATCAGCTATCTGTTGCTCAAGCTCTATCTCAGTTAAGACCAGTCCCTCAGTAAGCTTCTCAACCAGCTCCTGTTTCTCAACAACAACTCTCTGTGGCACCTGCTCCTACAACTGCCCGAGTTGTCCTACCACCACTTCAGATTCGCCAAGACCAGCCTACCTCCAAGCCTTCAAACTTACCCACTATTGATCCCAAAGACAACGGTAAAGCCCCTTTGTATCCCAACAAATAGTTGTGTCTTGTTTTTGATAGGGTGACCTATGTGCTTCTTGTCATAGTCTGTACTTTATCAAATATTTTTCTATCTATACTCTCTGCTGACTGCTTTTACTTTCACTTTCTCTTATCTATTTTCCCTCCTTTTTGATTATCCCAAAGGGGGAGAAGAAAAACAATGGTATATGGGAGATATCTTTATAAGATTAATGTGAGGAATAGTATATCTGGGGGAGAAGAAAAATAATGGTATATGGGCGATATCTGTATAAGATTAATGGGAGAAGAAAGATGTATGGGAGAGATATATGAGCGATGTATATATCTCAGGGGGAGAAATCTTTATAATATATATGGGTAATCTAAATTAAGGGGGAGATTTGTATATCTCTTTATATTTATTCTCTTTATGGTTTAAATCTCATTATGTTTTTATTAATGATATATCATACTATTTATATTTAATGATAAAGATTTGTGATTATCAAAAAGGGGGAGATTGTTGAGCCCTCTGGAAGATTGTTGATTTCATGTCTATAATTAATGTTTTAATAATCACAAATCATCACATACCATTAATGCTTAATCTGGATTGATTTCTCATAAACTCTATTAAAATCTGTTAATGAATCTGTTATCATGTTTTTGTCTATGCTTATTAACTTACAAAGTATTTTGGAAGTATTCTGGATTCAACAGACATCGGAAGCACCGATCCATATCAACAGACATCGGAAGCACCGATCCATATCAACAGACATCAGAAGCACCGATCCATATCAACAGACATTGGAAGCACCGATGCATATCAACAGACATCGGATGCACTGATCCATCAGACGCACCGATCCATCAGACGCACCAATCCACCAGAAGCACCGATCCATCAGACGCACCGATCCATCGGACGCACCGATCCATCAGACGCACTGATCCATCAGACGCACCGATGCTGATCAAATTGACTCACCGATCAGATGACAGACTGATGCAACTGTCTCACCGATCAATCTGACTCACCGATACATCTGACTCACCGATCAAATGACTTACCGATCAATCTGACTCACCGATGCCGATCAATATGACTAACCAATCAGATGACTCACCGATACCGATCAATCTGACTCACCGATCAATATGACTCACCGATGCAAATGAGTCACCGATACCGATCAATCTGACTCACCGTTCAATCTGACTCACCGATGCAAATGACCCACCGATCAGATGACAGACTGATGCTGATCAAATTGACTCACCGATCAGATGACAGACCGATGATGATCAAACTGACTCACCGATCATTACTCACTAATGCTGATGACCTACCGATCACTTGATTCTTCAATAGTCATAAACAACTATTTGAATTTTTTTATCTTTATCATTATTTAATCTAACCAACGGTCATATTAGGTATATTTTAATGCTCTGACAATTAATTAATAAAGGTTGTCAGATGTCAGGAAACCGTACCTCGTACCCGCGGAAAGGAAACCTTTTCTGTCTTCTGAAGCACGTGACATAAATACAAGAAGACTCTGCTGAAGAAGCAGACGACGAGAGATTTTTTATGGATGCTATAACACAAGAAGAATACAGAGAAAAAGTAACAAGAGGAAGAACCAAGAAAGACAGAACCTCTTGTACAATCAAGCCTACTCAAGAAGAGTTCTGTGCATACAAAAGAACATTGAAGAACTTCATCGACTACATCTCACTACCTTTGAGCCTGAAGCATATGACACTCTTCCTCTCAAACAAAAAACGAGAAGAGGACTCAGAATAAATTCTGACCAAATACAAAAGAGTCCAGAGCTACACTGAAATCACCAGATCCATTTCTAAACTCTACATCTCTGCTCTGTGATACATTTGTTTTACATTTTGAGCAGTGTGTGTTATCTGCTGTACTAAACACACACACTGACTCCAGAACTTTCACTGGAGGATCTGTAAATCCTCAGCAAACCTTTTTGCACTTCATTTCCCACTTTGGATAGTGGTAGAGGTCGTGTGAGACCTGGACAGCTTTAAGCAGTTGTTTGTTTTCCCACGCAGAACTGTGGTAGAGGTCTTGTGACCTGGACAGTGTGTTCACTGTTGTTAACCCCGATCCAGGGTGTGGATAATTTTTTATATAAACTTTTGAGAGGACTAAGTCTCGGCTTGAGACTGAACCTCTTGGTTAATTCTCTGTGTTTGTAGCTACATACTATCTCCATACTACATATTTATTTCATATTCCGCTGCTATTACGTTGAAATATAATTTATTTTCAAAGCTACTTTGATAGTTAAACTCGCAAGTGTTTATATTTATTATAGACCAGTAAGTTAGTTTCAAAAGTTAATTTAATCATAAGATTAAGTTAACTGAGAACTAATAAATATTTGAGAAACTAATTGAACCTTTATAATCTGTATAAATTCACTATAGTTTAATCTGTTTTTGAAATAGGGGGATTTTAATCAACATTTTGTTTAACAGAAAATTTTAATTGTAACTCAATTCACCCCCCTCTTGAGTATCCACTCCGACCAACAAAGAGAATGAAATAACTATGGGTATGTAAAGGAATGTTCAAATAGGGTATGTACCTATTGTGAAAGAATATGTAGATATGTTTCTAGAATATTTACTTGGACATCATCTAGAATAGTAAATTGAGTTTTCCATTGATTTAATTCAAGGATCAAGGCCCATATAGAAGACCCCTTATAGAATGGCCACTGTGGAATTAGTTGAACTAATGAAACAACTAGAGGAATTGAGTAATAAGGTATTTATTCAACCTAGTGTTTCTCCATGGGGAGCCCCTATTATTTTTGTTAAGAATAGTGATGGACCGATGAGGTTATGTATTGACTATAGGGAAATCAATGATATAAAAATAAAGAACAAGTATCCCCTACCTCGCATTAATGATTTATTTGACCAACTGCATTGAGCTCAATACTTTTAAAAGAATGTTCTTCGATCTATATACTATCAGTTGTGTGTGAAGAAGGAAGACATTCTAGAGACAACATTTTGAACCAGGTACGGGCATTACGAGTTTATAGTAATGCCTTTTGGGCTGACTAATGCACCCTCTGTATTCAGGGATCTAATGAATAGAGTTTTCAAGGAAAATCTCGATGATTTTGTGGTGGTATTTATTAATGATATATTGTTATATTAAAAAATCTATGAAGATAATGAAAATAAATTACGTATTATCCTGAAGACTCTTAGAAGACATGAATTATATGGGAAGTTTAGCAAGTGTGAATTCTGGCTTTAGGAGATCTCTTTTCTTGGCCATATTTTCTCTAAGGATGGAATCTCTGTTGATCTTTCTAATACCAAGGCAATCCAAGAATGGCACGCCCTGACGAGTATAACTGAGGCACATCGTTTTTTTGGTTTAGCAGGGTATTATCAGTGTTTTGTCCAGAATTTTCCCCGATTGGATAACCCATTAACCAAGCTAACATGTAAAGGGGTTAAATTTGTTTGGACAAAAGAGTGTGAAGAATTTTTTGAGGAACTGAAGAGAAGATTAATCAATTCACCTATATTGACTCTACCATTGGGGAATGATGGGTTCGTTATTTATAGTGATGCATCAAAAAAAGGACATGATTGTGTCCTTATGAAGAATGATTGAGTTATTGCCTATGCATCACGACAGCTGAAAATTCAAGAGAAAAACAATCCTTCTCATTATCTTGATTTTTCTGCATTAATCTTTTCCTTGAATATTTGGAGACACTACCTCTATGGTGAAAAATGTTAGATATATACCGATCAAAAGAGTTTGAAGTACATTTTCTCATAGAAATAACTCAACATGAGGCAAAGGCGATGGCTTGAACTACTAAAAGATTATGATTGCATGATACACTACCACCCGGGGAAGGAAAATAAGGTGGAAGATGCTTTGAGTAGAAAAGATCTTGTAGTTTTGAACAAGATGAGAGTTGAAAAGGATCCTATATATATAGATCTAGTAAAGATGGGTATGGGAATCACCATGGAAGGTGAAACAACAATACTTTTTCAAATGGTTGCCAAACCATCTTTTCTAGAAAGGATAAAGAGTTCTCAGACCGATGATGAAGAATTTCAAAAGTGGATTAAAGCTATCAATGATGAGAGAATAAGTGACTTTTTGAATGAAGATGGAATTTTGAAATTTGGGAAGAGACTTTGTGTTCCAAATATACATGATCTAAAAAGGGAATTTTTGGACGATGCCCATAGTTCCAATATCTCTATACACCATGGGAGCACCAAAATGTATAGAGATATAAAGGGACATTTTTCGTGGGACAACATGAAGAGGGAGATTGCTAATTTTCTACCAAGATGTATGGTTTTTCAGCAAGTGAAAGCTGGAAGGCAACAGCTTGGAGGATTCATGCAACCTCTTCTCATACCTAAGTGGAAATGGGATAGTATCACGATGGACTTTTTCATGAGACTACTAAAGACTCCTAGAAGGAACGATGCAATATGGGTCATTGTTGATCGTCTTACCAAGTATGCATATTTTCTTGCTATAAGAGAAGATCTACCACTAGAATGTCTAGAAGGACTATATATTAATGAAGTTGTGAGACATCATGGAGTACCAATATCGATTGTTTCTGATTGTGATCCCCGATTTATTTCAAGATTCTGGGAAAAGTCTTTAGAAATCCTTGGATATTGAAATTCGTTTGAGAACTGCCTACAACTCTCAAATAGATAGACAATCAGAACGGACTATTCAAGACTTATAATACATATTGAGATCTTGCTCACTTGACATTCAGGGTATGTGGGATTAATATTTACCTCTGGTAGAATATTCTTATAACTATAGCTTCCATTCAAGTATTCAGATGGCACCATATGAAGCGTTATATGGAAAGAGATGTTGGACAACAACCTGATGGGATGACATTGGTGAAAGAAAACATGTAGGCCCAGAACTAGTGGAGGAAATGATGGAAAAGGTAAAGGCAATCCAAAACCACATCAAAGCAGCTCAAAGTAGGTAGAAGATCTATGTCGATAACCGAAGGAAGGATTTTGAATTTCAGGTTGGAGATCATGTTTTCTTGAAGGTATCTCCATGTAAGGGAGTTATATGTTTCGTTAAGAAGGGTAAATTGAGTCCCAGGTACATCAGACCTTTCGAAATACTATAACGAATTGGGATTGTAGCTTACCGTTTGGCGATGCCGCCATGTCTCTCCAATGTTCACGATGTGTTACACGTATCACTGTTGAGGAAAAACATGCCTGACCCAACACATGTACTCAACTATGAGGAATTAAAACTGGAACCCGATCTATCTTATTTCGAAGATCCCATCAGGTTTCTTGATACAGAGAGAAAGTACTGAGAAACTGGACGACTTATCTAGTAAAAGTTTTGTGAAAAAACCATAAGATGGAAGAAGCAACGTGGGAACCAGAGGAACTTATGATGAAGAACCACCCGAGTATTTTCATGTAGTAGTATTATAGAAATTTCTAAGATGAAATTATTTGAAGGAGGGGAGAATGTAACACCCCATGTTTCCACGGTATGCTTCTCTTTGAATAATACAATAGTGTGTGTTGTACGCAAATTCGAGTTCTAACACACACCACAACAAATCAAACTAGCGGTTATGAATATTAATACCCACTTTTTTAAATTTTATGAATTTTATCGTTCAAAATGGGCTTCATTATTGGATTCATAATATCAAAATTATCTTAGGGTGATTTTTTGGTATTTTTCTGAAAACATTCAATTTTTGATGAATAGTGAAAAACACTGAGTTATAGTTTAAAACCGAATTTTTATATAAATAATTATTTATCTTATTTAAATTTAATTAAGGTCAAAATAGATAAATAATACCTATATAAGTTCAATTTAATTCAATGGAGTTAATTTAGAATAATTTTAGATATATAAAAAATTTTATGGAACTTTTCACCGTCTTTAACCACCTCCGAGGAGAATTTGGATATTCACATAAAACATAATTTTACCACTCCTATGAGTGGAATTTCGAAAATCCAAGAGACACAGTTAATATCAAGGTGTAAAATTTGGTTCAATAAGATAAAATTTTTTATGAATAGTAACTTTTTATTTTATTTACCACGGTTAAAAGTAAATAGGGTAATTAAGGCTAAAAATGATATTAATATTATCCTAAAACATTCCCTAATTCTATTAGACAAGTGTATATTGACCAAAAACAACCTTAGCAATAAAATATTATCATTTAGGTCCACTTATATTATATTAGGACAGTTATTATTATTTAATTTAAAGAAGACTTAAAAGAGATAAAATCAATGTTTAATAACTAAAACATTTTTAATATAGGATTATACATAAGATAAATTTGAATATAGATATTCATTAGAAATATAAAAATATTTCCTACATAATGGTATTTTATTTATAACTTTTATAAATTAAATAATTTATTTTATCTATGACACAATGATGGTGTAGTAATTACCTTATTAGTGAACTATTAAAATAATTGATATTATAAATACCAAAATAAATATAATTTTAGACTAATAATGAATTACACGATTTTTTATAGTTTAATATGACATGTTAGTATTTATTTAATTATGTTTGTTCGAAGTAATCTTGTTGTTATGAGTTTCAATAATATCAAATACCAAATAGTGTCAAAATTGACATAAAAGAGTTTTTAAAACAAATATTATATTTTTAACTGATATTAAATTAATAAAATTCTAAGGTTCCGCCAAAGGACTTATATCATGACATTTGTATCATTAATGGAGCACTTGGGGGTCGATTGGATGTATATACTAAGTGTATTAACTATATAATATAAATATACAAAGTGACATGGTAATTGTCAAACTAATTAACTAAGAGTTAAAACTGAAAGATAAGGTTAATATAGTGACCCAAACCTGTCTAAAACCTATTGTTTGAGTGGTTTCCGAACCATACCCACCTTAAAATTTAAATAATTCACTTTTGAGCCATTATAAACAGAGTATGAATTTATTATAAAATAATATTTCTAGCTTTTCTAAAGGTGCCCCACACCCCTCTTATAAAAGGGCACTTCCCCTTCCATCTAATTTACACCTTCAAATCCTTTTTGTTCGGCCAACCCCTACCCAAATATCCTCCAAACTTCCCTCAATTAAACCTAGAGTCCTTATTTTGATCATAAAGCCAAAATAATGATCCCTTTTTATAAAATAAAAAGGAACAACCCGAAGAAGAGGTAATTATTTCACCATCCTCTTTCAAGTTCCTTTCTTCTTCAACTTCATCTTTCATTGTTATTTCCATTATAAAATAATAACTATAGTATATTCTATATACTATGATTTTATTATAAATATGGAACAACCAAATTCATTATTCTATCCATCCCTTGAATGGAATGTCACCACATGTGCGTACGTACGACCTACCGTCTCCACGTCGTGGTGTAATTGTTATTCAATATATTATTATTTTAATGGGTATAATAATGATGTATAATTAATTTAAATAATAAATATAACATGATAATGATTCTTTATATATGATATACCATCCAATTATATATTTTTTAATAGAAAAATAATGATATTGTCGCCCGTGCGTACGTACAAACTACCGTCTCCATGAACGTGATGAGATTCATTCCCCAACGTATCCATTCCAGACTAAATTTCATTTGATGATTAAAAATAATTTTTAGAGACATGATATCATTATGTATATGAATAATATACATCTCATACATAAAAAATATGGCTCACATAACAAAGAATATAATGGAAAATGAATTTGTTAACACCCAAAACAATGATAATACTAAGATATTATTAAGAAATCATTGTTAAAAGAACATATATGATATAATATTAATATATATGATTCTTGTATAATTTAATAACAATTATTTCACCATTATACAGAAGGTTAACCAACCCTCAACCAATGAAGAGTACAAGGTAAGGGTTTATTTCACAATCTCTTCATTATCTGAGGTTGTTTATACGTAATTATCTACTGGGACCACTTTATCATCCACATCCATGTTTCTTAAAAATGTATTTGAAATCATTATTACTGTTTTATAGACTATGGGTTAAAGTCATTTATACCATTTTTGAATTTTTAAAAGATGTTTATAAAGGAATCTTTCTATCATTTCCCAAACAAGATCCTTTTTAACCTTTTCGACAGAATTTAGGTAAGAATGACTTTTTTTACATATATGGCAGCTGCGGCTATTTTACACCGTTATAAAATTGTACAAGATTCCTTTAACAAATTATAAGAATATTTTCAAAGTAAATGTTTTATTTTATAGTTATGTGGATTTTAAATTATTTCAAGAAAAGATATATTGTTCTCAAATAGTTTTTATTTCATCTATGTCAACATCCTTTAATAGATTTTAATCTTATTTGAAGTTTATTTATTATGATACAAAACATACAAATTGTATTGAAGGTTTTGTGATTTGATTGACTGTCAATGTGTTATTTTTATACCATTCATGGTTTAGGAGATTTTATTGACATTTCGTATGCTAGTTTTAATATGAATGATTATGTTATGTTTAAACCTGTTCATATGAAGAATGCATTGGACTTAATAAGTGACGGGTGGAGTCCGCTATAGCTTCTCGATGCATCGGTAGTTCTCACGAGACAAACTAGGGTCTTAGAACAAGGCCTTGACAAAATCTTATTTCTAGTCTTGGCAAAATGCCTTGACTATGTGGTTATGATAGTCTGGCATTATGCATTCCATCATTATGAAAGTGGTTATTGATATTGCAAGAGATTATTAGACTAGTAGAATATCCATGTGAATAAGTAAAGGGAATTATTTCATTTTATTTCTGCCCTATTATGATGAAGTACAAGTTTAAAAGGCTTTTTTAGGTATACATTACCTTAAATGTTTATGATTATTTATGAAATTTTCTTCTATATTGTTATCTTTAATGGGCATTTGATCTCACCCCTTTCTATGTTTTATTTTTCCCAGGATGTGAAGAAGTATTTTATGAATGACCTGTAGGGATAGTATGAGGGGATATGAGTGTGGACTATGGAGACTTTGTTGTTGTAGCTTTAATTTTATGATGTAATGTAAACTTTATGAATGTATATAGTGATTCCAAGGATACTAAACTAATTCGAGACTTGATCTTTTGTGATCATGCCAATGTTATGTAATAATGCACCGACTCTGGGTAACTGGGGTCAGGGAATTACAGGAATGAATGGAATGATATAAATTTAAATAATAATATAAATTTCAAGAATCATAATAAGACAAGAAATATTATATATATTCATTAAATCCATCCATATGACCATCCAATTTGGGAGCACATAATAAATTAATCACATCAGTTCAAGAATGCGGTGGTCCACACATATGCTCAAATTAAGTAATCATTATTCTTAAGATGAAAAGGTTCTATAAATTGTATGTAACGTTAACAATAAAAAATAATTATTATATTATTTGTACTAATGAAAACTTTTTTCTGGTTATATATGTTTTTTGAAGTCATTAAAGAAGGAATAATCATAAAATAGATTGGTAAATATAATTATCTATTCCTTAGAAAACCACTTTTGAATTACACCTTATGAATTTAAAAGTTGTTCCTTAGTTATGATAAATGATTCTAAGATGTGTTTAGTGAATTTTGTATGATATTTGGGTAGGTATTGGATGATTTATATATCTTAAAAGGCGTGAAAAAGTTAAAAGGATAGGTTCCCTATTATAAGTGAGGTGGGTGGAAAACCAATAAATACATAAAATATTAAAATATAATAAGGTCATATTAAAATCCCAGTGGTACCATGGAAACTAAAATTAAATGATAAGTTATGGGTAGGTATAAATCAACTTCAACAATAAAATTATCCAAATTTTATTTATATATTTTTTCCAAATATCTATGTTTACACCCTGTTAATCCTTTTAACCCTTTTCGCGGAGATAATCATTTACCATAAATTGTATTCATTAAAAACAAAAATGAAATTTAACAAATTAAATAAATTTAACCAATTGGTTATAAATATTTAATCCATTTTACAATATATAAAATATATATGTAGAAAACATTAATTTTGAATTAATCATGTAAAAAAGAAATAAAAATTTTCTTTAGAATAATGCATCTTTTTGAATAACATTGAATTTAGTCTAATTATGTGCCAAGTATTAATAACTAAATGAATATTAAAATATTTTAATCAATATATAATATAAGAAACCCGGAAAATAATTAGTAAATTTTGATTAACTTAATTTATTTGGATAAATACACATTGTGTATATAAAAGTAGTTTTTTTCAGAAAATATATTTTTACCATAAAAATGCTTATATATTTGTTTTGAAATAATAAATAACCAATGAATTAATTATATACATGTGTAAAAAATAATTTTTTTAAAAATTTTAATATATTGATTTATTTTTTTAATGAAATATATATTAAAAACATATCTTATAAATATAATACTTCAAAATAATTCTTTTATATCAATAATAGTTCTAGTGTGAATTTGAAATTATTTTCAATAATTATATTTCATATAAATTACAGAAAATGATCATAATAATATAACGTGTATCCATTATTCATATAATTTTATACTTTCATTCTTCACAAGCTATCAAACACATTCATTTATTTAAGAGATATAATTTATAATATTATAGTGTTACAATGTACCCCATTATATGAATTCCTCCTTTGATCTTTTGTCACATTGATATAAAAAAGAGAGGACGCCACTACATTTTAACATCATTGGGTTACCACATTGATTAATAAAATTTTTGAATCCCGTAGAGAACCATTACTCGGTCAGTTCTCTTGTTTTATAACACTTTATCTCTATGATCCAATATTTATACTAGTTATCAATTATTAAAAAGATCTCCCTCCAATGGTATGAACTCTGTGTTTAGTATATGTGAATTACCGGTTATGCACTTGGTCAGAAGATATAAATGGAACACATCATGAACTTGATATAGGTTTATAGAATGATCTAACTGGTAATCTTACATCCTCACACAATCTAGAATCTCATAAGGACTGATATATCTAGGTATTAGTTTTATCTTGTTTATAAATCATCTAATATTCTTCTAAATATATATTAGAAAGAATTTTATACTTCAATTTTTGAACACTATATCTCACAAATTAATATAAAAAAACATATATATTGACTCTAATATTCTTTAATGTGTTCTTAAATGGTTTTACCCCTATATTACATTTGATATGATTTCTCACATCCCAATAGATTTCATTCCCAATCATAATCCTATCATGTTATATTTTTTAACATCTTTTTACAGAGGGATTCATAAGGATCCATATGAATTCTATATTGATAAATATTTTTGTATGAAAATGTTATCCAAGGATGGATTTCATCCAATCCTTCTTTGATATCCATAGAGTAGGCTCTCAAAATAACTTATACGGTATAAATTGTCCTCCCTGACTGTCCATTCATCTAAGGATGGTATGTAGTGCTAAAAATCATCATTGTATTCAAATATATTTGCATACTTCTCTATAATATTAAGGTAAATATTACATCTCAATAAGATATGATTGAAAGTGGAAATTTATAAAACTGTACCACTTCTATAGTGTATGTATTTATGTGCTGATTAAGAGGGATGTAAACTCTTATTGGAATAAAATGTGATTATTTATAGAGATCAATAAAAATAAAAATAAAAATATCCCCTTTAGATGTCTTGTAGAGTCCCATGAAGAAATCCATCGTGGGTATTTCTGATTTTAACCAATTATGTATAATTGTTGTAACATCCCCTAAGATAATTTATCATCATTATCATGCTAACATAACAAATTCCTAGATACTTACTCTGTGACGCATCCCATTATTTATTCAGATAATAAATCATCTGTATATTTTCTATACATCCACATCGTTCCAAGATGAATAGATATAGATGAATTATGATTTTAATTGAAAAAATCCTATATGTTTTTACATTGATGGGACACAAGCATTGTTAATGAACCATATTATTCCATCAATATCATAACCAAATTAAAAAAACTTTCTTAACTTTTTTTAAAGCTCCATATCTTTCTTTTATTCCTCATTAATCATCTCAATAATTGGTGGTTGAAAATTAATCCAGGAAATATAATATTTTTTAATTTATTTATAATTTCAAGTATTATCCTCTAAAAATACAAATGTAATGGATCTCATTTAATAATTATCATGGAAAAACAGTCATGGTCTATTTGACTTATTGAATCAACCACCTAGATTGAATTCCTAAGGTGGAATAGTATTGATCCATCATAATATCTAATCAATTCCAACCATCTCTTTTGGAACACTATTAACTCTTTCTATATGAATATATACTTCAATTATTTTATGATAAACACATATATATAACACTTAACCATAAATATAATTCATTCATATATTAATATAAAAAATTATTTATTCCATTTAAAAATCATGATTTGGGTATTTTTTTCTCATGAACCTTAAATTGGTGAGAAGCGTAAGCTACTACAATGTCACACTTCATGAGAACACATCCCAAATCCTTTATTAATTCCCCACTATAAATCAAAAATCCTTCCCCACTATAGGGTTATGATATTATAGGTTTAATTGAAAATGTTATATTTAGTTCCATGAAATTATCATCACATTCATCTATCCCTAGGAACTTAGGTCCCATCCCCATCAGCAAGTTTTGTGGATTTGATTTTTGTGGGAAATTTCTCAAAAGGTCACTTATATCAAACCAACCAAAGAAAACTATGGATTTATGTCATTATGGTTGTTCTATGAAAATATTAAAAATCTTTCATCCTTTAAGGATCCACTAACATCTCATTTCATGTGAATACATGACCAAAAAATTATACATTATGTATTTAGAATTCACGTTAACTAAATTTATAATATATTTTCTCCATCCTCAAGGTATTAAACACAATGATCTAATGATATTAATGATATTAATTGATCCTAAAATATATAATAATATCATATATAAAAATTACTTAAAATTTATGAATTTAATCACTAAAGACTGTAACTATTATATCCATGAAGAAAATTTGGGAATTGGAATATTAAAATAATAAAACTATAAATTCATAATGAAAAAACCTAATTTGGAAGGTTTTCTTGGAAATTTATTCATTTTTAGAATCAAATAAGTATATCTTGATTGGATTTAAATCAATCAAAAATATTTATCTCCACACATTTGATCAATCAAATCATAAATACATAGTAGATGATACTTTTCTTGATTGTAATACTCATTTATTATAGATAATCAATAAATATTTTGGTGATGTACATGTCTGAATGAATACCTAATAAATATTATCATGGAGTTGATTCATCAATTACTACAACTCAACTAGGATATTCTATAAGATGTTTTTGAAATAGGAATATCACCACGAATAAGTTCTTCTGAATACACAATTTTATGATTCAAAGGAGTAATTTGTAACTCTTCCATAAATACATAATATTATTACTACACAATATTAATATCTTCATTTTTGAGTTTATACCACGAGTTGAGATAAATACTCACCATGAATAGGCAGTGAGGCCCAATTATGGAATTTTTTCCATTAGAAGTATATATTCATTCTCATACTGATTAATAATCATTGGATCATTTAAAATATTAAATATATCTTCCCTTCTTATGAAATTAATATGGGATATATATAAAGAAAGACAATTCATGTCCAAAATCACATAGAATTCAAGTAGAGGTAGAATCAAAATATTTTTACGATGTATATTCACACAAATATCAACCAGATAAAAGATATAGAAATGATATGTGGCCATCAAATCATTAAGAACATTCATTGATGATTAACAGATCATTTTTTCTATGGTGATGTGATAATATTATAAAATTTTTCATATATAGAATAGTGGTTATAACCATAATAAAATAAGAAATTTTTAGTATTAGAGTGGATGATAAGTGTACATTTCACCACTCCATTTACATGAACACCATGGGTGAATGTGATCACATTATCTTCCCTATATATCTATTCTCTTAATAGGTTTTTAATTTAATTATCATCATTAGCACTTGTATTTATTTATTGGATGTAATAAATCCAATACACATTGTAGTTGTAGCATTATAGTGCATGTGCTTCATTTTATTGAGATTTTTCCAAATTAATTCCATTGACATGCCTATTTATATATCATCGAAAATAAATTACATGATGAACTTACCTTTCACATTTTAAAAATTTGAAACTCACCTTTAGACAATTTACCCCATGATTCATTCTATTGTTCTGGCATAAATAAATATTAAATTTCATTAATATATGGGTTTTATTATATGAATTACGTTGAAAACCCATCTTCATATTCAAATTATAACCCTAAGATATATATGATTTTTTATTTTCCATTTATAACTTGAGATAACATCGAACAATTTATTCATATACCCTAAAGTCCCTTTGGATAATACATTTTAGATAGTTGTTTTTAAAACATGAAAGAATTGATATATTTATCATTCATGGTCGGTGATTAAACATGAATTTTACCTCACATGTCTTGTATTGATTTCCCCACATGTAATAATAGATTCATTATCCATCTATTTTGATCAAGGAATTCCCATTCAATTTTTATGAAATGATTTTGGGGGAATTATATATTAAGAAATACAATTGTAAACTCATCCCATCACCTAGAGTCAATTTATTCATCTTCTCCTCATATTATTAATAATATTAAAGTATTGGTCTACTACATCTTCCAAACAACTATGTCTTAGCACTATAGAATGGAAGATGTATTTTTAATGGAGGTGACATATTTCCCATCCACTAGTATTTTAGAGACCCATTGAATGTAGGTCGATTTTTTCCTAATAAATGACTCAATAGAGAACTAGTCCATAATTTTATTATTTGTATGCTCATCATGAATCATGGATTAAGAGAGGTTCATAAATATATCAACAACATTTATCATTCAAATCCAATTATATTATGTTACTTTAGAGGATAGGCATTGTGGTCTCTAAAAATTTATTTCATAAAATTATTCATCATGGTTCCATACATTGACTATGAATAAAAATCATTTTGTATGAATCAATATAGTATAATTAGGAAATCATATAATCATCAAAATTGTTCATGTGATATCCTAAATTATGACACCTTCTAATCAACCTATAACACTTTTTGGTTCATTATATATTAATTTCAGTTCATCAAATGTGATTTTATGTTACATCCATATATTCATCATAATATTTTCTCTATAAATAATTAAACCATACTCTAATACCAACTGAGTCCACCCTAGAACAACTTACACACATATTTTTCTTTATCATTTTAGATGAGAACATAATATATCACATAATAAATCATCCATGATAACAGTAAAATATTGTTGTCTTTTGAGAGTAGATACATAATAAAATTATATCATAAATTATATTAAACACATCCCACAATGTACTTATCTCATTGTAAAATTATTATATATTTCACAAATAAAAGATTTATTCATAACCAGGTGAAAATAAAATCTAAAAAAGATGGAGATCAGATGCTCAATAAGAGTAAATATTAGATATATCTACCAATTATAATATTAATGAACAATATAATAATAAGGGTATGTTATTATGATAATAACTTATAAATTTTATACCTAATAATTCAAAGATTATAAATCATATTTCTTGGAATAATCATTTTGAATTTCAAATGGAATGAGTCCTAAGAGTGAGGAATTATAATTAATTAATTATGAACCATGAGAGAACATATGACAAATAAGATAATTTCAGAGGAATTTTTGAGGAATAATAAGAATAAAAAATCATTTAAATATTCAATGATCACTTCCAAGACCATTGTTACGTAGTTTATAAATCGCCATAATTGAATCGCTTCCCTACTTGGCCTATTTTCATCCATGGAATGCGTTCATTACCCATATTATATAAATTTTATCAAGAGATATAAATAATTTCCTAATTAATTTTTGTAATTTAATGTACCCACTCATCACATAATTAAAAACATATATATGTTATCCATAACATCATAAAAACATTCAACATTTTACTATAGTGTAATTAAATCGATGGAAATAAAGAGGTTTTTTGGAAACATCCCCATAAAATTATTTCTACACTCCATAATTAATAATAATCTTTATATAATAATAAGATATATTACTAGTGAATGCTAAAAAATTTCTATTATTATGAGATAGGTGAAAAATAACATTAAAATAGAATTTGAACATTTTTTTTGAAATGAATAAAAAACTATCATTTTATTTTGATAAAAATGTAAATAATATTTTTTAGAATATTGAAAAAATTATTTTATTTGAAAATTACCTAGTAAAATTGTAAATAAATATTCATATAAATGAATGATCAAGATGGTAGGAATATATATTCATATACTAAACATTAAATTAAATATCCCGTTCTCACTATTTGTTAAAAGTCATAAATAAAATGTTCCAAAAAATTGAATAAATTTATTTTGATGAATTTAAAATAATGAATAATATTGTTAAAAATTAAAATTAAATATAATTGGATCCTAGAAAACAAATTTCATGATATTTTTAAATAACATGGACATGGAGGAAAAAATGCACCAACTACAAATGAAATATCAATGGATTTTCTAAAAAATATTTTCTCGATTATTTTATGTGCAATAAAGAGGATTTCATGTGACGACCTAGATATCTTGGTACCATAAAAATCAAGTTGATCATGACATAACATGAAGGGAATTCCAAATATTTATAGGTTGGTGACTATTACTTGGAATCACAGAAGATAAAGTAGGAATGATGATTCCATATAAACAATGGAATAAAAGAAATAATACTGCACACTCAAAAGAAAAAATCCATAGGGAGAACAATACTAGAAGTCAAACTCATATAAAAAAACTAGAGTATATCATCAATGTACCAAAAAATAGGAATGAAAACAACCCATGTCGCAACAAACATAACTCTCAAAGTTCAAATTATTCAACAACAATTTCCACCTACAAGTTTCCCGTTCCACTTGCTCGAACCTCATAGAAGGAAATATAAAAACACCTGAAGAAACAAGCAAGGTGTGATCTAAAACCCTGTAGGATCTCACCAAATATTCCACAATAATATGACAGATTAATTAACCTAATAATGAAATCAATTTTAAATAAATTAATAGGAAAATACAAAATAATATTTTAAAATAAATCATGATTTACATTTTAATTGATGGAAACATTAATAAAAATGGATTAATAATTTTTTTTGTAAAAATGCTTATATAAATTCACAATTCATGTGTATAATAGTTTATAAAAAATAGAATATATATCAAAATAATCATAAAGGATAAAAATGGTCATATTCTAAGAGGAAAGATAGTTCTAGGTTATAGGATCCTCACACAATCGAATAGTTTATCATGAAAATAAGTGTACACACATCCCACATTGAATGGTCCAAGATGACTCATCTATATCCCATTGAGGATGTAACCTACTACATATGTTTTTTTATATTTGTATTGAATCAATAGATTATTTCTTAAATAACATACTAACCACCTTCACATTCATGTGATTTAACAACAATCAATAAAGAGAAATTTATTTTAGAAATGTTCAAAATATAGTTAACCCATTTCTTCATATTTTAATATGCCAATTTTCATTTAAAAACCAAACTATGGATTTTATTAATTAATGCCATTTTTCAAGATAAAACCCATAGGTTCTTATCAAAACAATTTAATCAATTTTCCTAAAATAAATATTTTTAATCAATTTCAAAATTTAGTTCAACTATTGAGTTTCCCAATTTCTAGCAAATTCCACAATCACACCCCAATCATTAGAATTGGGGGGTTTCCAAAAAAATTTATTGCCAATGAAAATTCAAAACTCAATTCATTGTGAATTGGGTTTATTATAATATAATTGAATGAAATTTAGGGTTAACTCAATTGTTCAATTCTAAACAGAACTCCCTTTCGAAATAAAGAGACTAAGTCTTACGATGCCCATGATGGGAAACTCCAACGAAGATCATTGGAAAAGTATATATGATAATTATCCCTATATTTATGATCTAAAATAGTAGATATTATATTGTACAACAAAAAATATATCTATGAAGCCCTTATAATGAGAGAGGAATAGAATGGTAGAGAAGGAATGAGCATAGAAAAACATACTCGGAAAGGATCAAACAATGATCAACACATTTCAATCCATCTTGGAAAGGGTCTGGGAGAAACAAATGTGTCATTGAGTGTACTATCAACATTTGAAAATGAAATATTATGATTTAGGGTCAAGAGGGGGTCTAAAATATGTCTTGAGGATTTGGTTTTAAATTTTTGGAATAATTAAATTCTATGAATATGGTTAGCTTGGCATGGTCCCATGGTTTGTCAAACTACATTCCCTAACTATACAACATCATAAAGGGGTGAAGATTTTATACTATTTGGGTCAATTGTTTGACAAAATTTTCACCCAATAGTAAAATTTCCACTTCCTATTATTGAACGGTTTTCATTAAAAGGGTGCTCGGTTTGGGGAAACCATGCACCAACTGTGCACCTACCAAAAGCACTCCAAAAGTTTAAAAATTATTCTTTAAATAACCCAAGATGAACCCCCAATAAATAATGATCAAAATAGGGGTTGAGGAGTTCTTGAAAATAGTAATCTAATGTTGGAACATCCCCACCATATAAACATTTTGTACCCAAAATCCTATTAAGAAGATCCCATGTCAAAAAGATAAATCCACTACTCTCTCATTAGTGCCTCCCTCTTACAAGGCTTATGAGTATCAGAACCATGTATCTATAGAACTTGAACCATTTTTATTTTCCGCCCATGAAGTTACTTGGTTTTAGAATCAAATATCCTTACTGTATGCTTAGTCACGAATATATTGGGCTCAACATCGAGGTCAATCTAGATCAATACATGATATGAATTAGAAATGTATTTTAACAGATTTGATACACGAAACATGTTATGTATCAACATTAATTGTGAAGGAAGTGCTAAATTTTATGCCTCTTTACCCACTAATTAAATAGCTTAAAAAAACTTCCCTCAAAATGACTTGAATGTTTCCCTTTCATCCCAAGCCATCGATAACCGAAACAGGGTAAAAATTTGAAGAACACTTGGTCACCCACAAAAAACTATAATGACCTTCAATGATGATTATAATAAGACATACACAAACTATGTTCCATAAATATTCTATGATCAATCATCTTATTGTTTTCTTTAATCTCTTCAACAAAGATTAGTACAACTATGGAACATTCACTAATCTATGAATTACACAATAACAATTTGACAGTTTGGCCATACAAGCCCTCAAAATAAGTCATTTAGATCATAGATTAGTAATTATTTTTATAAGGGAACTCAAATGACTTTAAATTTTCACCCCAATCCCCACCATTTTCAATAAAACATGAAAAAATAATATACTTACGAATATATAATGTATATTATTTATGTGCATCCGAAATTGAATGGTATTTTGTACTCAAATGAACATGATATTCCCATGCCTCTTTGAGACCTCTCCAAAAGTGAGAAGTAAACTGAGAATCTCAATCATAGACTACAGTGGCTGGAACTCCCTGAAAATGAATATTCACTATCACATAGTGATTTCCTAGCTCTTCATCTATGGTTATATCACAAATGGGTGTAACGTGTCCTAATTTGGTCAGCCTATCAATCAGAACCCATATCAAATTCTTCCTTCTTTGGGTACACCTAAAACCCACCAAAAAATCCATAGATATTTCATCCCACATCCAAGTCATCAGTGCAAGTGGTGGAAGAAATCTAAAATGTTTTTTATTTTTGACTTTGACCTATTAGAACATATAATAATGGGAGAAAAAAATAGAAATCCCTTGTATCATACATAGCTACCAGAATCATCATCATATATCATATAACATCTTCATGGTTCCTCTGTGCAGTTTCCACATGGAATTACGGAAATTTCGCATGACATATATCTTGAATGGTAATTTTACCACGGAAATATTTTGATAATATAGAATTCCCTCGGTGAAGAATTACCATTCAACAACAGTATCACCACTAAAAATAGTGTCCCTAATGTAATTGAACTCATCACCGAGTTAATATTCATAAATAATAAAATCAATAAGGTTTTATTTCAACTAAACAGAGGGCAAGAAAACATAAACCCGAATTATCATACTTTTATATACAACATTTCCAAAATATCCATCATTTTCAACACTTATGATGATTTTTACATGGCTTGGGTGGGTAGTTTCCTTCAGAAAGCATCTATAATGAAACTACCATTCCTCGGGGTATAGGTGATGCCAAAATCCACATATTAGAGGTTCCTCAAATGAAAAATATGGAAAATATTCAAATATTTTTGGTAGAATATATAACTCAACATCAAGTGGTCGGAATATATTTTATCCCTTATTAGGATGGAATAATACAAAGTAACACAATAGGGGGTGGGTTGTGAGATTTCAATAATCTTCAACAATTATTGATTTTTAATCCCTTTGTGATTTATATAGATTTTCAGTGTTTTTTATTTAAAAATTATGACTTGGGTATAAACAAAAAGAAATAACAAAACCAATTTATAGGGGTTTTTGGAATAAAGTTCCCCTTCTGTACTCCACCAATGCTCTCTCTACGAGCTTGGTAAATTTAACTAGAACATACCTCTTAAACAAGACCATAAATAAAAAACTGAGTGTAGGTAGTTAACACCATTTAAAAAAGGATTACAAGATCCTTTTATTTCTTTAATAGGGAACTGGTTATCCATAGCTTAGATCGGGAAGCTGATACACCACCAAGACTAAGTCTGGGTAGTTGAAACTCCTATAAATCAAATGAATTGTATTTGATGGTTCAGATTGATCTCTACAGTTGTAGTAGCATCAACTGAATGTAGATGGATCTTATTCTTTAGAAATTAACATCATCATGAATTATTAATTCTAATGTAATCTTGGATCAAATATTATATTCAAATAAAAGTAGCAACAAATGGATGTAACAATCATACAATAATGAGGGGTTGAACATGTATATCTATAAAGTGAGACCTCTTTTAAAATTGATCATTCGTTGTAGTATCTTCATTGTAAATGTTATTTCTAAAGAATATATTTTAATGAAAATATTAATATAGTATCATATATCTAGAAAGGATACAATGAATGAAAATATAACATCGATGGCATACTTCAGAATTCCATATCCAAGAAAATTTCTATAATGATCATGAAAATTTAAATTAAAAAACATCAATAGGAGTGATAACATCTCTTAAGAACAAAAATGATTTTCTCCATTGAATATGTTTCCTTGAATTTATCCTAGAAACCCATGAATCGATCAGAAATGATCTTTGAATCGGCATGGAATAACATCATGACCATTTTATAAATCTCAGATAAAATCATGAATTTGAATCTCCAATGTTTTAATGTTAAATGTAGAATTCCTTCATAAAATTAAAAATACCAAATGTAGGGTTCAACTATATTGAATTCATTTTTAAAACATAAGTATGATTGTGTAAGGTTGATCATAAAAGTATGGTCGATCAACTATATGTTTTTTCTCTTAAACGTAGGGTTCCATACTTACATAGGGTAATTTATCCATACATTCCTTTCTAAACAAGCATAACGTTCTTCACCATATTTTTATGATAACATATAATTTATGATCCATACATATTTTTTCTGAACATAGGGTTCATTCATCATGCATTTTTCCCTAGTGTAGTTTTTATTCTGTAACACCCCAAGATTCCACGATATGCTTCTCTTTGAATAATACAGTAGTGTGTGTTCTATGCAACTTCGAGTTCTAACACACGCCACAACCAATCAAACTTGCTGTTATGAATATTAATACCCACTTTTTGAAATTTTATAAATTTTATCTTTCAAAATGGACTTCATTTTTGGATTCCGAATATCGAAATTAGCTTAGGGTAAAGTTTTGGTATTTTTCTGAAAACATTCAATTTTTTATAAATAGTGAGAAAAACACTGAGTTAGAGTTTAGAACCAAATTTTTATTTAAATAATTATTTATTTAAATTTAATTAAGGACAAAATAGACACATAATACCTATATAAGTTCAATGTAATTAATTAGAGTCAATTTATAATAATCTTAGATATATAAGAATTTTATAGTACTTTTTACCGTCTTTTACCGACATCTTAGGAGAATTTTCAAATTCACATAAAACATAATATTATCGCTTTTGTGAGTGGAAGTTCGAAAGTCCGAAAGACATGGTTAATATAAAGGAGTAAAATGTGGTTCAATATGATAAAAATAATTTTTGGTCAATAGAAACGTTTTACTTTTATTTATCACGGTTAAAAGTAAATAGGGTAGTTAAGGGTAAAAATGATATTAATATTACCCTAACACATGTCATAATTCTATTGGGAAAGTTTATCTCGACCAAAAACTACCTTAGGAATTAAATATTATCATTTAGGTCCACATGGATTTGAATATGACATTTATTATTATTTAATTCAAATAAGAGTTAAAAGAGTTAAAATCAAAGTTTAATTACTAAAACACTTATAATATAGGGTTATACATAAGATAAATTCGATTAGAAATATTAATTAGAAAGATAAAAATATTTCATATATAATGGTGTTTTATTTATAATTTTTAGACATTAAATAATTTAATTTATTTATGACACAATGGTGATGCTGTAATTACCTAATTAATTAAATATTAAAATAATTGATATTCTAAATATCCAAATAAATGTAATTTGAAACTTGTTATAAATTACACTAATTTTATAGTTTAATATGAAATATTAGGACTAGTTATATGAATTTTATTCAGAGTAATAATGTTGTTATGAATTTATCAAAAACAAAATACACAATAGTGTCAAAATTGACATAAAAGAGTTTTTAAAACAAATATTATATTATTAATTGATATTCTATTCCTAAAAATATAAGGTTCGGCAAAAGGACTTATATAATGATAGGTGTATCATTAATTGACCACTTGGGGGTCTCTTGTAAGTATATTGTATGTTTATTAACTATATAATATAAAAATACAAAGAGACATGGTAAATGCAAAACTAATTAAATAATAGTTAAAACTAAAAGATAAGGTAAATAAATTCAGCAAAACTTATCTAAAACCTATTGGTTGAGTTTTTTTCGACCGATAACTACCTTATACTTTGACTAATCCACTTTGAAGCCATTATAAATGAATATAAATTTATTACAAATTAATACATTATGTTTTTCCAAAAGAGCCCCTCCCCCCCCCTTATAAAAGGACACCACTTCTAAAGAATTATTCATACCTTCAAAGCCTTTTGGTTTAGACAGACCCTGCCTAACCATCTTCAAAACATCCCTAAATTCAACATAGAGTACTTTTTTTATTATAAATCCATCATATAGATCCCTCTTGATCAAATCAAAAGGAAGAACCCGAAGAAGTGGTAATGTTTTCACCACCCTTTTTCAAGTTCTTTTCTTCTTCCACTTCTTCTTTATTTGTTATTTACATTATAAAATAATAAATCCCGTATCTTCTACATACTGTGATGTTATTATAAATATTTTACATCCATATTCAGTATTCTATCCATCCTTTGAATGACATGTCACCATACATGCCTTCGTACGGCTTACCGGCTCCACGTCATGGTGTAATTGTTATTCAATAGATTATTATTTGGATGGATATAAAAATGATGTGTAATTGATTTAAATAATGTGTATAACCTTATAATTATTCTGTATATATGAAATACTATTTAATTATATATTATTTTAATATCAAAAGAATGATATTGTCGCTCGTAAGTACGTACGGACTACTGTCTCCACGAACGCGATGAGATTCATTCCGCATCGTATCCATGAAAGTATAATTATCATTTGATGATTAAAAATAATATTTAAGGACTTGATATCATTCTTTATATGAATAAGATAAAACCTATCCATAACAATCACGACTTATGTAAAAAACATATCAAAGAAAACGAGTAAGTTAACACCCAAAACGATGATAATACTAAGATATTATTAACAAACCAATGTTAAAAGATCATATATGATATCATATTAATTTTTATGATTCTTATATAATTGAATAACAATTATTTAACCATTATAAAGGAGTTTAAGCTACCCTCAACCAAGTAAAAGTACATGGTAAGGGTTTATTTCACAATCTCTTCATTATCCAAGGTTGTTTATACGTAATTATCTACTGGAACCTCTTTATCATCCATATCCATGTTTCTTAAAAATGTATTTCAAATCATTATTAACATTTTATAGACTATGGGTTAAAGTCATTTATAACCTTGTTGAATTTTTATAAGATGTTTATAAATTAATATTTCCGTCGTTTTCCAAACAAGGTCCTTTTTAACCTTTTGGACAGAATTACGGAAAGAATGTCTTTTTTTTAACTTATACGGTGGGTGTGGATATTTTCCACCATTATAAAATCTTTTAAGATTCCCTTAGAAGATAATGAGTATATTTTCAAAGAAAATATTTTATTTTATAATTATATGAATTTTAAATGATTTTAAAAAAGATATATTTCTATCAAATAGTTTTAATTTCATCTATGTCAACATCCTTTGATGGATTTTAAGCTTATTTGAAGTTGATTTATTATTTTACAAAACTTCCATATTATATTGAAGTTTTTCTGATATGTTTGACTGTGTATGTGTTATTTTTATACCATTCATGGTTTATGGATAAAGTATTGACATTTCGTATGCTAGTGTTAATACGAATGTTTATATTATGTTTAAACCTGTTCATATAAGGAATGCATTGGACTTAATAAGTGTCTGGTGGAGCCCGATATAGCTCCTTGATGCATCGGTAGGTCTCCTGATACAAACTAGTGTCTTGGCACAAGGCCTCGACAATATCTTATTTGTAGTCTTGGAAAAAGGCCTTGAATAAGTTGTTATGATAGCATGGAATTATGCATTCCCTCATTATGAAGGTGGTTTTTGATATTGCATGTGATTATTCGACTAGTAGAATATCAATGTTAATAAGAGAATGGAATTATTTCATTTTATTTTTGCCATATTATGCTGAAGTTCAAGTTTAAAAGGCTTTTGTTTTAGTTATACATTTCGTCAAATGTTTATGCTTATTTGTGAAAGTTTCCACTATATTGTTATGCTTACTGGGAATTTGAGCTCACCCCTTTCTATGTTTTATTTTTCCTAGGATGTAAAGAAATATTTTATGAATGACCTGTAGGGATAGTATAAGGGGATATGAGTGTGGATACAAGATGTTATTGTAGTTTTCACTTTATTATGTAATGCAATCTTTTATGAATGTATCTTGTTATTCCAAGTCTACTAAACTAATCGGTCTTTTGAGGTTTGATCTTTTGTGATCATGCCAATGTTTATGTAATAATGCACCAACTCTGGGTAACTGGGGTCGGAGAGTTACAGTTGGTATTAGAGTATGTTTAGTACAATCCTTGGAATCTATATTTAGATAAATTCTGATTAGAGCACATAACCCTAAGATAGAATTTTAGGATTAGTATATAAGAATTTCCAAGAATTTTGGTATTGTAGATATTTTTTGACTTTTCTGGGCAATACAACCCTATCTGGATACGAGCAGGTAGATACGGATCTGGCACAAATGTACCTATGGGTAAACCCCAAAAGCACCGCTTTGAGCTAGACTCGAATAGGAACTAGTGCACAACAACGTGCCTTGTTGTACTCTTGGTTACGACACTCATGGGGGATATGCTTAAGATAATTCACATTTTCATTACAAACCATTATGAAGGGTTTATGAGTATATACTACCTCAAGGAAAACATTTTTTATGATTATGGATTATATCCATGAACTGCTCAATTTATGTTAAGTGTTTTACAAGTTTGGAATTATGTATTTCAATTCACACACTAATCTAATTTATTCCATTGTTTAGAAATGGAGCCTATTGGATGGAATGGGAACCGTATCAATACATGCACGCCATGTAGGGATTTCCCTCCTACTCAAGATAATTATGGTGGAGCTGGTGATGCAACTGCTGCTGATCAGCTAATCACCATACTGTGACAACTCACTCCGGTTATGACTAAAAACCTTACCTGTATGGAGCACCTAGATCCACAGTGTGGGGGATTAATGTTAGATCACTTCATGAGGCAAAAAACACCAACATTCAATGGGAGTAAAAATCCCTTAGTAGCTAAGATATGGATAAATTCTTTAGAAAAAATATTCCATGCCTTGGGGAGTAGTGAAAGGGAAAATGTTATCATGGCAGTTTACCTCCTCACTGGAGATGCTGAACAATGGTGCTCATTGATTCAAAACACGAAGGAAGTTGATGAAGTATCAAATATGGAATAGAGAGATTTCAAAAAACTTTTCTTAGAAAAATACTTTCCTCGTGACCATCGAGCAGATAAGGAAAGGCAATTTCTAAGTCTGAGACAAAAGGAGGATGAGAATGTCGCAAAGTTTGAGACTAACTTTACACGGTTAGCGAGGCATGCAACATATTATATACGTTACCCGAGGAGTAATATTGATCATTTCTTTGATGGGATAAAACCATTTTTTGATAGGGCATTAGTCTCACAATCCTTCTCGTTGTACGCATATATTGTCTCCTGTGCCATCAAGACAAATAAGGAATTCTCTAAGTCTTATGACTTTAAAGAAAAGAAAGAGAAGAAGAGATATGCTGACCACTCTGGGAATGGAAATAAGTGGAAGAAAGGAAAAGTTGAATATACATCCTACAGTAAATGTGGGAAGAAACACCCCAGTACTTGCTTTAAGGGAATGGGAGTCTGTTATACATATGGTGAAAAAGGCCACCAAGCTCGTGATTGAAAGGGGAAGAAAGAAGCTACTGATGCTCAATACTACAATTACAGGGAGATGGGACATTATGCAAATTAATTTCCTAAGAGTTAGGGTAACTTACCTAAGAAAAGTCCAAGGGATCAAGGCAAAGCTTATGATATCACTACTGCTGAAGTAGAAGCTACGAAAGAAGTGGTGACAGGAAATTTAATTGTTTCCTCAATTTTAGCAAATGCATTGTTTGATTCAGGATCATCAAATTGTTTCATATATTTCCAGTTTTCTAATAAAATTAGATATTTCCAATTTTATTTAACAAGGGAGTTATCAGTCAAAACTCCTAAGGGAAGTATCATTGCAACAATGTTTTGTGAATCAATCGCCATTAGAGCAAATAAATCTTCTTTATCTACTGATCTCATCATCATACCTATGATTGAGTTTGATATAATCCTCAGTATGGATTACCTTTTGGACCATTATGCAAAGATTTATTATAATAAGAAGGAGGTTTTGATTTTTGATCATGAGGATAAGGAACACCTTATCTTTAGAGAAGAATCATTACCACCTAATTCTTATCTATATCCACCCCCAATATCTCAAATAAATTCAATTATCAGGGAGGAAGAGAAGAAATAACTGTGGTTGAAGTAAGGAATGTTCAAATAGAGTATGTACCTATTGTGAAATAATATTTAGATGTGTTTCCGGAAGATTTACTCGGACATCCTCCAGAATGAGAAATTGAGTTTTCCATTGATTTAATTCCTAGTTCAAGGCCTATATTGAAGACCCCTTATAGAATGACCACTATGGAATTAGTTGAACTAAAGAAAAAACTAGAGGAATAGAGTAATAAGGGATTTATTCACCCTAGTTTTTCTCTGTGGGGATCCCCTATACTTTTTGTTATGAAGAAAGATGAATCTATGAGGTTATGTATCAACTACAGGGAAATCAATATTATAACAATAAAGAACAAGTATCACCTACCTCGCATTGATGACTTATTTTAACAACTTCATGGAGCTCAATAATTTTCAATGATTTAACTTCGATCTAGATACCATCAGTTGTGTGTGAAGAAGGAAGACATTCCGAAGACAACATTTCAAACCAGGTACGGGCATTACGAGTTTATTGTAATGACTTTTGGATTGACTAATGCACCCTCTGTATTCATGGATCTAATGAACAGAGTTTTCAAGGAATATCTTGATGACTTTGTAGTGGTATTTATTTATGATATCTTGGTAAACTCCAAATGCTAATAAGATCATGAAAATCACTTGCGCATTATCCTAAAGACTCTTAGAAGACATGAATTATATGGGAAGTTTACCAAGTGGGAATTCTGGCTTCAGGATATTTCCTTTCATGGCCTTATTGTCTCTAAGGATGGAATCTCCATTGATCCTTCTAAGATAAGAGCAATCCGAGATTGTCTAGCACTGATGAGTATAACTGAGGTATGCAGTTTTATTGGTTTAGTAATTTATTATCGGTGTTTCGTCCAAAATTTTGCCCGATTGGATTACCCATTAACAAAGCTCACTCAAAAAGGGGTTAAATTTCTTTAGACAAAAGAGTGTGAAGAATGTTTTGAATAACGAAAGAGAATATTAGTCAATTTTCTTATATTGAATCTACCATCAGGGAATGATGGGTTCATTAATTATAGTGAGGCATAGAAGAAAGGACATGGTTGTGTCCTTATGCAGAATGATAGTGTTATTGCCTATGCATCATGGAAAATAAAAATTCATGAGCAAAACTATCCTACTCATGATCTTGAGTTAGTAGCTGTAATCTATTTTTTTGAAGATTTTGAGACACTATATCTATGGTGAAAAATTTAAGATTTATATTGATCACAAGAGTTTGAAGTATATTTTCTCATAGAAAGAACTCAACATGAGGAAAAGATGATGTCTTGAACTACTCAAGGATTATGATTGCACGATACACTACCACTCCAGGAAGGAAAATAAGGTGGAAGATGCTTTGAGAAGAAGGGATCATGTAATGTTGAACAAGATGAGAATGGAGAGGGATCCTATTTTCATGGATCTAGTAAAGTTGTATATGGGAATAACCATGGAATGGGAAACATCAATGATTTTTAAAATGTTTTCCAAACCATCTTTACTAGAAAGGATTAAGAGTTCTCAGACCAGTGATTAAGAGTTTCAAAAGACGATTAAAGTTGTGAATGATGGGAGATTGAGTGACTTTGTGTATAAAGATGGAATTTTGATGTTTTGGAAGAGACTTCGTGTTCCCGATATACCTGATCTAAAAAGGTAATTGTTTGAAGATGCTCATAGTTCCAATTTCACTATACACCCTGGGAGCACAAAAATGTATAGGGATTTTAAGGAACCTTTTTGGTGGGACAACATGAAGAGGTAGATTGCTGATTTTGTGTCAAGATGTATGGTTTTTCAACAAGTGAAAGATAGAAGGCAACAACCTGGAGGAGTATTGAAACCTCTTCCCATACTTGAGTGGAAATGGGATAATATTACGATGGACTTTGTCCTGGGACTACCAAAGACTCCTAGAAGGAACAATGCAATATGGGTCATTATTGATCGTCTTACCAAGTTAAAACATTTTCTGGATATAAGAGAAGATCTACTAGTAGAAGGTCTAGAAAGTATATATATTAATGAAGTTGTGAGACTTCATGGAGTACCCCTATTGATTGTTTCTGATCATGATCCCCATTTTACTTCAAGATTCTAGATGAGTCTTCAGAAATCCCTTGATACTGATCTTCTCTTGAGCGCTGCTTACCAGCCCCAAACTGATAGACAATCAGAATAGGTTATTCAAACCTTAGAAGACATGTTGAGATCCTGATCACTTGACTTTCAGGGTATGTGGGATCAATATGTACCTCTGGTAGAATTTTCCTTTAAAAATAGCTTCCATTCGAGTATTCATATGGCACCATATGAAGTGTTATATAGAAAGAGATATTTCACACCAACCTGTTGGGATGACGTTGGTGAAATAAAAATTCTAGGCCCAGAACTAGCGGAGGAAACAATGGAAAAGATGAACGAAATCCAAAACCACATCACAGTAGCTCAGTGTAGGCAGAAGAGCTATGATGACAACCGAAGGAAGGATTTGGAATTTCAGGTAAGAGATCATGTTTTCATGAAGGTATCTCCATGGAAGGGTGTTATACGTTCCGTTAAGAGGTTAAAATTGAGTCCGAGGTACATCATACCATTTGAAATTATAGAAAGAATTGGGGTTGTAGCTTGCCGTTTGGAAATGCTGCCAAGTCTCTCCAAAGTTCACGATGTGTTCCACGTATCACTGTTGAGAAAATACATTCCTGACCCGAATCATGTACTCACCTATGAATAATTAGAACTAGAACCCGATCTGTCTTATTGCAAATAGCCTATCAAGAATCTTGATATGAGAGAACAAGTGCTGAGAAACCGGATGACTCGTCAGGTAAAAGTTCTATGGAGAAACCATAAGGTGGAAAAGACAACGTGGGAACCCGAGGAACATATGTTGAAGAACAACCTGAGTTATATTATGCAGTATTATTCTAGAAATTTTAAAGAATAAATTATTTGAATGAGGGGGGAATGTAACACCACAAGCTTCCACGTTACACTTATCTTTAAATAATACAATAGCGTGTGTTGTACGCAACTTCGAGTTCTAACACACACCAAAACCAATCAATCTAGCCGTTAAGAATAGTAATACCCATGTTTTGAAATTTTATAAATTTTATCTTTGAAACTGTACTTCATTTTTGGATTCGGAATATCGAAATTAGGTTAGGTTAAATTTTGGGTATTTTTCTGAAAACATTCACTTTTTGATGAATAGTGAAAAAAACAATGAGTTATAGTTTAAAATGGAATTTTTACTTAAATAATTATTTATTTAAATTTAATTAAGGGTAAAATAGACACATAATACCTATATAAGTTTAATTTAATTCATTAGAGTTGATTTATAATAATTATAGATATATAAAAATTTTATAGAACTTTTCACTATCTTTTACCCACATCCTAGAATAATTTGTAAATTTACATCAAACATAATTTTTCCACTTTTGTGAGAGGAATTTCGAAAATCCGAGAGGCATGGTTAATATCAAGAAGTAAAATTTGGTTCAATAGGATAAAAATAATTTTTCGTGAATAGTAACTTTTTACTTTTATTTACCACAGTTAAAAGTAAATTGGGTTATTAAGGGAAAATGATATTAATATTACCCTAACACAGGTCCTAATTCTATTAGACAAGTGTTTATAGACCAAAAACAACCTTAAGAATAAAATATTATCTTTTAGGTCCACATGGATTAGATTAGGACATTTATTATTATTTAATTCAAAAAAGAGTTAAAAGAGATAAAATCAATGTTTAATTACTAAAACTTTTTTAATATAGGGTGATACATAAGATAAATTAAATTATAAATATTTATTATAAAGATAAAAATATTTCCTACATAATGGTATTTTATTTATATTTTTTAGACATTAAATAATTTAATGCATTTTTGACACGATGGTGATGCAGTAATTACCTAATTAATGAAATATTAAAATAAATGATATTATAAATATCCAAATAAATGTAATTTGAAACTTTTATGAATTACACTAATTTTATAGATTAATATGACATATTTTTACTAGTTATATGAATTTTGTTCGAAGTAATAATGCAGTTATGAATTTATCAAAAACAAAATACCCAATAGTGTCAAAATTGACATAAAATAGTTTTTAAAACAAATATTATATTATTAATTGATATTCTATCTCTAAAAATATACGGTTCATCTATGGGACGTATATAATGATAGTTGTATCATTAATGGACCACTTGGGGGTCTATTGGAAGTATATAGTTTGTTTATTAACTATATAATATAAAAATACAAAGAGACATGGTAAATGTCAAACTAATTAACTAAGAGATAAAACTAAAATATAAGTTTAATAAAGTGACGCAAACCTCTATAAAACCTATTGGTTGAGTTGTTTGTGACTCATATCCACCTTAGACTTTTAATAATCCACTTTTTAGCCATTATAAACGGAATATAAATTTATTATTAATTAATACTTTATTTTTTCGTAAAGAGCCCCTCCTCCCCCTTGTAAAAGGACACCACTTATAACCAATTCATCAGACCTTAAAATCCTTTTGGTTCGGCCAAACCCTGCCATATTATCCTCTAAACTTCCCTAACTTCAACCTAGAGGCCTTATTTTGATCCTAAATCCAACTTAAAAATCTCTTTTGATCAAATCAACAGGAAGAACTCGAAGAAGAGGTAATGTTTTCACCACCCTGTTTCAAGTTACTCTCTTCTTCCACTTATTGTTTCTTTGTTATTTCCATTATAAAATAATAACTCCAGTATCTTCTATATACTGTGATGTTATTATAAATATGGTACAACAACATTCAGTATTCTCTCTATCCTTTGAATGACATGTCACCATACTGCGTATGTAAGGCTTACCGTTTCCACATCGAGGTGTAATTGTTTTTCAATGCATTATTATTTGAATGGGTATAATAATTACGTGTAATTGATGAAAATAATTATTATAACATAATAATGATTCTTTATATATGATATAATATCCAATTATATATTATTTTAATATAAAAATAATGATATTTTCTCTTGTGCGTACGTACGGACTACCATCTCCACGTACGCGATGAGATTCATTTCCCATCATATCAATGAAAGTATAAATCTCATTTGGTGATTAATATAAATATTTAAGAGCTTGATATCATTCTGAATATGAATAACATACAACCTATCCATGAAAAACACAACATATGTAACAAAACATATAAAAGAAAATGAGTAAGTTAACACCCGAAATGACGATAATACTAAGATATTATTAACAAAGAAATGATAAAAGATCATATATGATATCATATTAATGTATATGATTCTTTTATAATTTAATAAAAATTATTCCACCATTATACTAGAGGTTAACCTACCATCATCCATGGAAAAGTACATGGTAATGGTTTATTTCACAATGTCTTCATTATATGAGGTTGTTTATATGTAATTATCTACTGTGACCTCTTTATCATCAACATCCATGTTTCATAAAAATGTATTTCAAATAAATCATACTATTTTATAGAATTTGGGTTAAAGTAATTTATACCATTGTTGAATTTTTATAAGATGTTTATAAAGGAATATTTCTGTCGTTTTCCAAATAAGGTCATTTTTAACCTTTTCGACAGAATTAAGGAAAGAATGTCTTTTTTTAACTTATACGGTGGGTACGGCTATTTTCTGCCATTATAAAATCATCGAAGCTTCCCTTACAAGCTTATAAGAATATTTTCAAATTAAATGTTTTATTTTATAATTATGTGACTTTTAAATGATTTCAAATAAGAGATATTTCTGTCAAATATTTTTGATTTCATCTATGTCAACATCTTTTGATGGATTTTAAGCTTATTTGAAGTTGATTTATTACGATATAGAACTTCCATATTGTATTGAAGGTTTTGTGATATGTTTGACTATAGATGTGTTATTTTTATACCATTCATGGTTTATGGAGAAAGTATTGACATTTCGTATGATAGTTTAAATACAAATGTTTATATTATGTTTAAACCTGTTCATATGAGGATTTCATTGGACTAAATAAGTGACAGGTGGAGCCCGCTATATCTCCTCGATGCATCGGTCAGTCTCATGAGACAAACTAGTGTCTTGGCACAAGGGCTTGAAAAAATCTTATTTGTAGTATTGGAACTAGGCCTTGACTATGTATTTATAATAGTCTGGCATTATGCATTCCATAATTATGAAAGTGGCTATTGATATTGCATGTGATTATTAGACTAGTATAATATTCATGAGAAAAATCAAATGGAATTATTTCATTTTATTTTTTACATATTATGCTGAAGTTCAAGTTTAAAAGGATTTTGTTTTAGTTATACATTGCCTTAAATTTTTATGCTTAATTATGAAAGTTTCCTCTATATTGTTATCCTTGCTGGGCATTTTATCTCACCCCTTTCTATGTTTTATTTTTCCCAGGATGTGAAGAAATATTTTATGAATGAACTACAGGGATAGTATAAGGGGATATGAGTGAGGAGACAAGATTTTGTTTTTGTTTTCACATTATGATGTAATGTAAACTTTATGAATGTATCTAGTTATTCTAAGGATACTAAACAAATTAGTCTTTCGAGACATCATTTTTTGTGCTCATGCCAATGTTATGTAATAATGCACCAACTCTGGGTAACTGGGGTCAGGGCATTACATATTCCTTACATTATGTTTATCAACATATGGTATGAACAATTTTTCTATAATACACAAAACTTTGTTCTGAGCACTTTAACGATTATTCCTTTCTAATTAAAAGCATGAATATAATTTCATAAAAAATATTGCAAAGAATAATAATTTCCTAAAATACACTTAATCTAACATCATTATTAAAATAGAAAAGTATATTTATGAGAATTAAAATCAATTAAGATTTATATAGTATTATTTAAAAAATATATTCCCAAAAACTTCCCCATTTTTTGAAATAAAAAAACAAGTAAAATAATTAATAAAATATATAATATTTATTAAAAAATATAAAGAAAAAAATTTAAATATTAGCATTATCAAGAAAATATTTTGATTTCAAAAAACTATTTCGAATAAAAGTATATTTAATGAAATTTTGTTTTTACCTAATGTTCACCCCCTTTTTGTGATATGAAAAAGAAAGTATATGAAAAAGGATTATAAGACTTTAAATTCTTAAAATAATAATAAATTAATTTTTATAATGTAATCCTTAGATAAATAATACATCAATTCTGGAAGGAGAGAAACAAATAATAATAAAATTAAAATTAAACAAAAAATATAAAAATGAAATATAAATTTTATTATAAAAATTGTACAACCAAATTAGAGGTTTTTATTTATGGAAATGGGTTAGATAGCTGGTTTTGTGGAAGTTAAAAGGGTTTTTTAGGATCATGTTCTAGTACTGGTTCTGGTATAGCCTGAATAGCTTCAAAAACTCCTTTTTATTCTACCAACCGTGCTTGTAACCTTTCTAAAACATATTCTTCCTTCATTTTAATCAAACATCCCAAATATTGACTAAATTTTATATTTTCAATCAAAATTACGTTTAAAAAGTCCTAAATATTCTCCTCTATCTTCAAAAACTAATCTAGCTTATCACTGAACTTATTGAGTAGAATTCTGATACCAGGTTTATATGAAGTGAGTTTTTAAAAAATATATATATGTGTATCCTACCAGAATGACTTGGGTTCTCCATTGAACTGAATATTATGAAGCCTTTCATTCATAACTTCCTTTATAGTTGTGACATCATGAATCCTTTTGAACAGATCTTATCAGGTTAGATGGGAAATGGTTAAAGCACTGGCCTGATTAAAACATCCCATTGACTGATTCAAATTGGCTTCAAAATTACCATTTCAAATCCCGAAAATATATGTTATAAACATATATTTATTTGGGCATCCCAATGTAACACCCCATGCATCCATGCTACACTTCTCATTGAATAATCCAATGTCGTGTGATATAAACAACAGTGAGTTCATGCGTACCATGACCTATCAAACTAGCTGTTTAAAAAGTGGATTTTAATAGTAGTAAACACATTATGAATTTAATATATATATATATATCCAATATAATTTTATCATTCATCTTTTCTGTTTATTAGACATAATATAAGGAAAAAATCAATTTTTTAGAAAAAGAAGTATTTTTTAAAAAAATACAGTTTTCTCCCTTTTAATAGAGAATCCTCTCTAAATCCAATATTTGACAGTTTTATATATTCAATTTGATGAAATTAAATTCTTTTTTGAATAAGGACAAAAAATTTACTTTGGATAAATTTTTGGTGTTTTTCTTGTAACATTCATATTTTGATGAATAGGTAAAGATATTAAAATTTAATTGAAAACAAATTTTTAAAGAAAAATAATTTATAATGTTAAATTAAACATTTGAGTGGTTTTAATGTATAATGAGATTATATTTTTATAATTTAATCCAATATTGCTCATTGAATGTAATATAACTTTTAAACCGGATATAAACACATATCAATCTTTTGATAGTTTTTAATTCTCAAAAACCAGCATTCTGGTTTTGACAATGATAATTATTTTTAAATTAATCAATCCAACTTCTATGTTTTGAATTTTTTTTAAATTGTAATCATTATTGGATTTGTAATATCATAATTAGATAAGGGTGATTTTTTGGTATTTTTCTAAAAACATTAAAATTTTGATGAATAGTGAAAAACACTGCGTTTTTGTTTAAAAACTAACTTTTTATTTAAATAACAATTTATTTAATTTGAATTTATTTTAAGACAAAATAAATACATAATAACTATATTAGTTCTATGTAATTCATTGGAGTCATTTTTTAATAAAAGTAGATGTATAAAATTTTATTGAAAATTTTAACGTCTTTTACCCACCTTCTAGGCATGTTAGAAAATTTGCATAAAACATAATTTTACCGCTTATGTGAATTGAATTTCAAAAATCCAAGAGATATGGTTGACCATAGTAAGTAATATTTGGTGCAATTAGATGAAAATAATTTTTTGTGAATAGTAACTTTTGAATTTTATTTACCACAGTTAAAATTAAATATGGTAATTAAAGGTATAAAAGATATTATAATTACCCTAACACAATTAATAATTATATTGGATAACCAAAATCAACCTTATCAATTAAATATTATCCTTTTGGTCAACGTTTTTTAGATTAGGACATTTAATATTATTTTATTTAAATAAGAGTTAAAATTGTTAAATTCATATTTTAATAACTAAATAATTTTTAATATAGAGTTATATATAAGGTAATTTCGACAATAAATATTCATTATAAAGTTAAAATTATTTCCAGCATCATGGTATTTTATTTATAATTTTTAGACGTTATATAATTAAATTTATTTATGACACAATGATGATGTCGTAATTACCTTTATAATGAGAAATTAAAATAATTGATATTATAAATATTAAAATAAATGTAAATTGAGTTATTTAATGCATTAAACAACATTTATAGGTTAATATTACTTGTTGGGGTTGATTTATTTTATTGTTTTTCGAATAAATCATATTTTTATGACTTTTACAGAAACCAAATACTAAATAATGTCAAAATTGACATAAATGAGTTTTTAAAACAAATACTATTTTATTAAATTATATAACATTCTTAGAAATATAATTTTTAGAAAAAGGACTTATATAATAATATATATGTCATTAATGAACCCACTAGGGTTCTCTTGGCATTTTATAGTCGTTTTATCAACCATATAAAATAAAAATACAAGGAGAATTGGTAAATGTTAAACTATTTAACCAAGAGTTAAATATAATCAATAAGGTTAATATGGTGACAAAAATATGTCTAAAACCTTTTGATTGTGAGTTTTTCGACCCCAAAACAACTTATCATCAAAATAAATCCTTTTGGAACTATTATAAAAAGAATATATTTTTATAATAAAATAATATTTCAAGGGGTTTCTAAAGTGAGCCTCACCTATCCTTTAAAAGGGTACTTCCCCTTCTCTCAAAATCACAACTCCAAAGACATTTGGATCAGCCAAAACCTACTCAAATATCCTCCCAACTACCTTTAATTCAACCTAGAGTCATTAAATTGATGATAAATCCAACTTAAGGATCCCTTTTGATCAAATCAAAAGGAAGCACCCGAAGAAGAGGTAATTATTTCATCACCTCTTTCAATGTTCTTTTCTTCTTCAAATTCCTCTTTCTTTGTTGTTTCCATACCGAAATAATAACTCCAGTAACTTCTAAATATAGTAATGTTTCTATAAATATTTTAAAACCATATACATTATTCTATCCATCCTTTGAAGGAAAAAAGTCATCATACATGCGTAAGTACGGATTACCGCCTCTACGCCATGGTGTAGTCTGTTATTCAACACTCAATTATTTCAATAGGTATAATAATGAGTATAATTGATGTAAATAATAAATATAAAATTTTAATGATCCTGTATATTTGAAATACCATCCAATTACATATTATTTCACCATCAATAAAATGGTATTGTTGCTCGTGTGTACGTATAGATTACCGTCTCCACGAACGTGATGAGATTCATTCCCATCATAACCATTCAAAAATAAAAATCATTTTATGATTAAAAAAGTAAGGTTTTTAAACATAATATCATTCTATATATGAATCAAATACATTCTATCCATAACAAACATGACTTATGTAAGAAAACATACAACGAAAAACGAATCGGTTCACTCCCAAAATAATGATACTGCAGAAATATTATTAACAAAGCAATATTCAAAGATCATATATGATATCATATTTATGTACATGGTTCATGTATAATTTAATAACAATTATTTCACCATTATACATGAGTTTAACATATCATCAACTAAGTAAAAGTGCAATTTATGGGGTTTCTTAACTCACTTTTAATTCAGTGATATTTCCATTGTTCGCCACTTATTTATTTCATGTGGTGTAGATTGTACTGACATTTGATATGTATTATCATGATTCTTTTTATATTCATGGAATTATATGATTAATTTGTTTTTTATTCCCTTTTGGTCTTATGAATCAATTTATTACAACATGGTATGGGGTTTTCATCTCACTTTTATTCTCATGAGATTCATGCTATATTTTCCATAGTTTCTTTTTGTGTGGTGTATGTACTGCCCATGGTTGTATTATTTGTGTAATATAATTTAATTTATGGATATTTAAATCTTCATTGTTTGATCCTTCTTTCATGGGATGTATGTTTTGTAAGTTATTATATCGGTAAGGGAATTTCTGATTTAAATTTCCACTAATTGGGTTTCATGCAAACCCCATTGATTATTTAAATCCATGATTATTTTTGAAATCACTATTTATTTATTTATTTACTAATTTCTACTCCACTTTGTGTGGATGTAATTTTAATACACATAATAAATCCATTGAAAAATTCTCAATTTATCAATATGATATTGATAAGAGTAATCTTAACTCAATTTCCATTCATTAAGTTAAACATCCAAGCCATTCGTGTTGTTTTATAAGAATATGTGTGAATGCCCTATGATTGATCTACATAGAATATACAATCATATTGAGTGTATTTATATTTTCACACATAATTGTGTCATTGATTTATACTTAGCTTAATGATATGGTCTTTATATGGGATTTCATCTCAATTTACATTGCATTGAAACTTCTTTTTTGTTATATTCCAGTTCACTCTTATACGGTGTATATACTATAATTTGACATAGAATATCATGAATCCATTTATTATCATGATATTATAGAGACTTGATTAACACAATTTTATTATTCAAGCATCTCTCATTTGGTTAGGAACTCTAACAAAAACATCATTTTAAATGTTTTAAATATTTATTCTTCTAAATCATTATCATTAATGTCCATGTTTTAAAAATGGTTTTAATGATTTTTTATATATGGACATGAATGTTTTAAAATTAAAATTCATTTTAAAAATTTTAATGTGGTATGAGACACTTTTATTCGAAAATATATTTTAACAGCTTTTAGATAAATAGTGATACTTTTAGATGTTTTCAAGAAAAGGGGGATATTTCCCTCAAATAGTTTTACTGGTTTTTTATTTATGTCCATATCCTTCATTATTCTTGATTTAGGTTGATCGATTGTAATAAAATCTTCCATATTTCATTGAATGAGTTTTTCTTTACTGTAGATGTGGTATTTTTATACCATTCATGGTTTGTGGTTAAAACATTAACATTTCATATGCTAGTTTTAATACCAATGATTATATTATGTTTCAACATTTTTATATGAGGAATGCATTGAATATTGTATATGATGGGTGGAGCCTGCTATAGCTCCTCGATGCATCAGCTGGTCTCATGAGAAAATTATTTGTCTTGGCACAAGGCCATGACAAAATATTATTTTGTAGTCTTGGCACGAGGCCTTGACTATGTGGTAATGATGTACGATATTATGCATTCCATCATTATGAAATTAGCTATTGATATTAAATGTGATTATTAGACTAGTACAATATCCATGTGAATAAGTACATGGAATTATTTGATTTATATTTTCCATATTATGCTGAAGTTTATGTTTAAAAGGATTTTTTTTAGGATTATACATTTACATAAATGTTTATGATTATTAATGAAAGTTTACAATATATTGTTATCATTACTGAGCATCTGAGATCACCCATTTCTGTGTTTTATTATTCCTAAGATGTGAATATGTATATCATTATTAACCTTAAAGAATAGTCTAAGGGTTAAGTGTGGGTTCAAAGGGGACATAATTTTGTTTTTATTTATTTCACGATGTAATGAAAAACTTATGTATGTATCTTGTACTTACAAGGATAGTAAACTAATTGGTCTTTTGGGACACAAACTCTTGTCATCATACCAATGATTTGTAATAAAAGACAGACTCTGTGTAACTAGGTTTGGGGCATTATATTTGGTATTATAGTAATATTAATACAAACCCTGGAAATTATATTTATAAAAAAAATCTGATTATAGAACATTATCCAAATATATACTTTGGGGATTATTATAGAAGAACTTACAAAATTTTGGGGAATTTAAATATTAAGTGGGTTTTCCAATAAATACATCCCTATCTAGATAAAATAAGGTAAAGGAATCTCTAGAACAAATATACCTAGGGGTAAAACCCGAAAACACCACATTGAGCAAGACTCAAATAGGAACTAGTGCACGACATCACACCTTGATGTACTCTTGGATACGACACTCCTGGGGGATACGGTTAAGATAATTTAAATCTTTTTACAAACATATTTGAAAGATATTAATATAAGATGATAATAAATAACCTAGGATAATCATAAGGTGTCATGATATTCTATAAATGATTTTATGACTATTGCTACACATACAATGATTTCTGGTTTTAGTCAATGGATGGATTCCAAAGAAGTAATATTAACATTGAACATGATGTGCAAGGTGGGGACAGTGGTGGAAATGAGCCAAAAAATGGAAGGTCGATAGGAATAAAAGAAATCATGTCCATTCCGAATCAGTTTTCCAAAAATATGATCAATAATATATACATTAACCAACTCCCAGACTGAATAAAGAATAGAAAGGCAATGAATTATAAGAGTTCCAGAATTGGAGACCATGGAGAAAATAAAGGTCAATTTCTATCATGTAGAAAATGTGGAAGGAGACACCGAGGAAAGTGTCTTAATGGAACAATGAAATTCTTTATGTGTGGGAAATAAGGACATAAAGTAACTAACTGCCAAATAAAAATTAAGAGTACTATGGAAGAAAATAAAAATGTTCCTAAGAAACAATTTACCATCATTTTTTGTAAATATAGGGGACCTCGGAATTACCTGAGTCAATGTCCTATTCTAAAGTATAACCTATTAGTTATGGAAGAACCCATGTAGAAATAAATGGATGGAGAATTGTTTAAAAGTATTAGTGCTCTTTGTTCATGGGATAAGATAGGAATAATTTTCTCTTATCTGTGTAACCCTATAGTTTGTTATGTGAAAATTCTATTTGGGGAAGAATTATCTTTTATTTTATGGATATAGTTATAAATAAATATTTGAGTTGATATTATCCTAGTATTTGAAGAAATTAAATGTTTTTTAATTTTTGGGATGAAAATGTGAGGTATGATATGACATTTTTTGTTAAATTATGTTTTGGTTATTTTAATAAATTTATCTCATTTTGGGAATGTTATAAAATATTGTTTTTGAAAAATTAAATCACACAGACCGTGTGACAACCCGTCATGTTGGACAAAGTTGTAGGAATGAAACCCACAACCAATGTACAACATGTATTTATCTCCTACCATTGGACTACGTGAAGTACCTCGTTCTTGTATCTAATTCTTATTACTTAAAATGATTTTATTGATCAATAATAAGTTGATTTGGGATTTTATGTTTTATAAAATGGATATCCTTAATGTAGGAAAATTATTTGGTTATTAGGTAATAAATTTTATTTTGGAATAAATTTGCTCTGTTGGGAACAATATAGGTCTAAGGAATATAGAATACTATTGTATTTCATTTGAGGAGTAATGGTGGATTTTTATATATGTTGTTTGTGGATTTATAGTGGTTTGGTTTATTTTTTGTAAATTATTAACATATCTTAAATAATATGTTATTATAATAATTACTTTTACGTATGTGACTTTAATAGTGGATAATGTTATTTGGAGTTACAATTTAATGTGGAAGACTACATAATCAAATTCTTATATGTTTTGGGATTAAATCTTATTTTGGATTTTATTGAAGGATTTTAAAGACAATTGTATATTGAATGGTATTTATTGACCTTTGATTATTGTTGTTTTAATTTTAGATATTAAGATTAGTATTTCTTTCTCTAAAGGATTATACTTTTTGGGAATCATTTGATCTTGTACTAATCATTTTGGTTTTTGATAATCTCTAGAGATAAAGGTAATATATAGTTTATCCTCTGTGGATTATGTGATTCTCTATATATTGATTCTAGTGCTTCAGGTGTGACCAAGTGAGCTTGAATACACATAATTTGGAGTGAAAGACGAGTTCATTTTAGAAATTAGGTTATTTATGGAACTCCTCTTATCAAGTATTTTTTTCACTCTTATTCTATAAAGAAATTAATTCTTAAACATTAGGTAAGGGATCTTAAACCCAAAAATGTGTTATCCTAATACTTACTTTATTCATCATAGATTTATGGCTTTATGCCCACAATATTATATTCACTTTATTGTGATTGATGACCTCATTCACTCCCTAAAAATATTTACATTTTCCCTTCAATTATAATTTCCCCCAATGTTCTCATATTCAAAATCCTAATTTGGTGGTGACTATTTCAATTCCCTTCCCCTCTTATTAACAATAAATTATGTTAACCCTATTTACGATGTGGTTTTTCCATATTGGTATTTTCTATTTTTAACAATTTATTTACAAATAACGATTTCAAATTGTGAGAACTCAATATATTGAAGGAGGGAAGGATGTAACACCCCAAGAATCGACGATATGATTCTCTTTGAATAATACAATAGCATCTGATTTATGAAACATTGAGTTTAAGCATACCACGACCTATCAAACTATCCGTTTAGAAAGAGATTATTAATAGTAATAACCACATTTTGAATTTTATATATATACCATATAATTTTAACATTTATCTTTTCTGTTTTTTAGACATAATATAAGGACATATTGAATTTTACAGATAGAAGAATTATATTTTAAAAAAAATTAGTTTTTTCACATTTTAATGGAGAACCATTTCTAAATCCAATAGTTGAAACTTTTATATATACAATTTTATGAAATTAATTTTTCTTTAAAATAATGACATAAAAAATTATTTTGGATAATTTTTTTGTGTTTTTCTGATGACTTTTATATTTTTATGAATAGTGAAAGATATTAAATTTTAATTAAATTTTTTTAATAAAAACATTTTATAGTGTTAAATTATATATTTGAATGGGTTTTAAAAATAATTAGATTATATTTTTATCATTTAATCCAATGTTGGTCATTGGAAGTAATTTCACTTTTAAACTAGACACTAACACATATCAATCTTTTGATTGTTTTTACATCTAAAAAACGAACTTTTTGTTTTGACAATGAGAATTAATTTTAAATTAATTAATGAAACTTCTATGTTTTGAATTTGGTATAATAGACATATTTTTTGGATTTCGAATATTTAAATTAGCATAGGGTGGATTTTAGGTATTTTTTAGAAAACGTTCAATTTTTGACGAATTGTGAAAAATACCGCGTTATTGTTTAAAAACAGATTTCTTATTTAAATAATTATTCATTTTATTTTAGTTTATTTTATATAAAAATAGAGACATAATACTTATATTAGTTCAATGTAATTTATTAGAGTCATTTTATAATAAAATTAGATATATAAAATTTTATTGAATATTTTAACGTATTTTACTCACCTTTTAGGCGTGTTAGAAAATATGCCGAAAACATAATTTTACCACTTCAGTGAATTGAATTTTAAAAATCTAGGAGACATGGTATACATCAGTATGTAAAATGTGGTTCAATAAGAAGAAACTATTTTTTGGTGATTAGTAACTTTTTAATTTTATTTACCAATAGGGTAATTAAAGGTAAAATTATATTATAATTACCTTAACACATGTCATAATTCTATTGGATAAGTGTATTTCAACAAAAATGAATCTTAGGTATAATATATGTTCCTTTTGTTCTACTTGGTTTTGATTATCACATGCATTCTTATTTTATTTAAAGAAGAGTTAAAAGTGTTAAATTTAAATTTTATTAACTAAAACATTTTAAATGTAGGGTTATACATAGGATAATTTTGACTATAAATATTCCTTAGAAATTAAAAAATATTTCCAACATCATGTTATTTTATTTATAATTTTTAGACATTCTATCATTTAATTTATTTATGACACAGTGATGATGCAGTAATTACCTTATTAATGAAAGATTAAAATAATTGATATTATAAATATTAAAATAAATGTATATTGATACTTTTTATGCATTAAAAGAAACTTACATTAATATTACATTTTTGGGTTGATTCAATATATTTAGTTTTAATAAATTATATTGTTATGAATTTCACAAAAACCAAATACTAAATAATGTCCAAATTGTCATAAATGAGTTTTTAAAACAATTTCTATATTATTAAATTATATAATAGTTCTAAAAATCTATGCTTCATCCAATGGAATTATATAATAATATATATGTCATTAATTAACCACTTGGGGTTCACGTGGCATTTTATATTATGTTTATTAACTATATAATATAAAAATACTAGGAGACATGGTAAATGTTAAACTATTTAACCAATAGTTAAATATAAAAGATAAGGTTTATATGGTGACCTAAACCAGTCTAAAACCTATTGGTTTAGAGGTGTTCGACCCATCCCCACCTTATCTTCAAGAATAAATCCTTTTAGAGCCATAATAAACCAAATATTATTGTATAATAAAATAATATTTCATGGTTTTCCTAAACTGACCCTCACATTTCTTATAAAAGGGTCATTCTCCTTATCTAAAAATAACACCTCCAAAGCCATTTGGTTCAACCAATACCTACTCAAATATCCTACCACCTACCCTTAAAATAACCTAGAGGCCTTAATTTGATCATAAATCCAACAGAAGGTGCCCTTTGGATCAAATCAAAAGGAAGCACCCGAAGAAGAGGTAATTATTTCATCACCTCTTTCAAGGTTCTTTTCTTCTTCCAATTACTCTTTATTTTATGTTTCCCAACCAAAATAATAACTCCAGTACCTTCTATATACTTTTATGTTATTATAAATATGGTACAACCATATTCATTATTCTATCCATCCTATGAATGAAAAAGTCATCATACATCTGTACCTATGGGTTACCATCTCCACATTGTGGTGTAGTTTTTTATTCAACACATAATTATTTCGATAGGTATAATAATGAGTAAACTTTATTTAAATAATAAATGTAACATGTTAATAAATCATTATATATGAAATATCATCCAATTACATATGATTTCACCATCAATAGAATGATATTATTTCTCGTGTGTACGTACGAATTACTTTCCCCACGAACGTGATGAGATTCATTCCCCATCATAACCATTCAAGAATATATATCATTTTATGATTAAAAAATAAGGTTTAAGAACATAATATTATACTGTATATGAATCAAATACATCCAATCTTGGTCTGTATGCTCGTGTTATGGTTGAAGTCTATATGGCCACCAAAATACCAGAGGTAATTGTCTTCAAATCAAATGACTACAAGGCTGAAATTCATGTGGAATGTGAGAGGATGAAGACCTTCTGTGAGTTATGATAGATCATCTAGAAATCCTTATTGAAATTCCGCATCGTAAATATTCATGTTACCCAACCTTCAGATGATGGGTGGACTGATTTAAGGACCAAGAAGAAAGGAAAGGCTTCGGCCTCTGTTGTCCATGAAACTCCGAAAAATAATGTTTATGTTTGGGTGAAGAAATCCACTCGTCCTGGTGACTCCTTTGGTGTCACATGGACAAATCAGGTGGAAGAGGAGGAAACGATAGAACTCTATCATGTTATCCTAAAATACATAGAGGGAATGGTTCTGGATTTCTACAAGAGTGAGTCTAACCTGCATGGAGGGCAATGTAAAGCCTCAGAGATGGTCTGTGGCTCGACTTCAGTGTTGTCTTCGGTCACTTTAGATGTGACACCTCTTATCCCTTCTCTCGGTGACATTTCTATGACTGTATTGAAGGAGGATCACGGTTCATATGAGGAAGTATCCTCGAAGGCATCACAATTCTGAAATGCCACTAACAAGAGTGATATTCATACCGCAGTTCATGATGCCTCTCAGCCTCTTCTGGTGGACAGTGCAGGTGATATTGCTGTTATCCCTTCTTGTATACATTCTGCACATAATATAATAGGAAATACGAACTCAAGCTGAGACTTTTTCCCTTGTTGACTAAATACCATCCTAAATATAAACTCTAATAAACAAAAACCAGTAAACAGGTCCGTTGAATTGTATGGGAAAACAAGTGATTAAATTATATCACATACTGCTCCTTAATCCATGGGCTTATCTAAAGAATTAAAGGATGGAAATATGACCACACCCACTAATTATAATTCAATGATAAATCTTAATCTGTTGTTATTTCTGTTTACTCTAAAATTATCAGTGTTTCATTGAAGAGAAACTAGGGACTGAAGTCTACCCTAGCCTCTTCCTATACTCTTAGGAGATTAAAGAGGAAGAAAGGCTATGGAGGTTAGAAAAAAGGGGCGCTCTCGCTCCAAATCCATTTCATAAATGGATATTATTTTTTGGAACTATTAGGGTGTAGAAAACCCTAAAACTATTTCTATTCTCAAAAGAATTATCTTGACTCATAAACCTATTATTTTTCTATTGTGGAAGCCAAAACATAATTTTTGATGAAATTCAAATATTTTTTTTATTTCAGGTTATTCTTACCTTGGCTCTTGCAATAATGGTAGTTCTTTTGACTCTCTCTAGATTTTTTATCATCACTCTCTTAAAAATGTCAATGCTTATAATTATTCTGACCAATTGTTTACATGTGATTTTTGACTTGATAAATTACATATTTTCTGCACTTTTTTTATGCAAACACTAATTATCAAGAATGTAGATATATTTGGCAGACCTCTCAACTTTGGCTACCATCATCTAGGATCATTGGTTGGTCCATTTTGATTTCTATACTATTCATTACCCTAGTGAAAAACTTGGTCCCTTTCACTCTCCCATTTCTTCTAGAGAATTCCGGGCAGCGTTGGAGGATTGTAACCTGATTTAAATAAACCTCATAGGTGCAAACTTCACCTAGTACAGAAGGAATTAAAACAGGACTATAGCTAGTGAACTTGATAGAGCCTTCATGAATATCACTGCTCTATATTCTTGGAATTCTATCTCGAGCAGCACTCTTACCAAAATAAGTTCATTCCATCACCCAATTCTTGATATTTCCCTCTCTAAAAATAGAAAACCCAACAATCCTTTAAAATTTTACAATACTTGGTCTAGTGATTTATAATGCTTTCATCTCATTAAAAAAATGTTGGGAATCTATGTCTCACCACTCTAATGTTTTTTCTTGTACAACCAAACTTATATATCATCAGCAATGTCTCAAGAGTTGGTGTGAAGCTAAATCCAACCAAATTTTTAAAGACATAGGCACTATTGAGGCTGATCTCAATCAAATCCAAAATACTTCAACTAAAGCTGATTTCTCCATTGGCCCCCATAATGAACTGAGCATCTCTTCAAAGCTCAACTCTCTTCCAATCCATAAAGATAACATCTTCAATCCAGTCTTTAAAACAAAATGGTTTGCATATTGTGATAGAAACTTTAAATTCTATAATGCTCTTCAACTAATTAGGAATGTTGATAGACCTCCTTCCCTTCTTAAAGACAATGATACCCTTTAGGACTCTAAAGTGGCTATTGCTGATCGTGTTGTCTCTTATTTTAACTATATTTTCAATGGTCTAGGCATTCACAAGAATCTCCTCCCCAAGGTTATCCCTACTCTAGTAAATGAATAGGATAATCTCCTCCTTTTAGGAATACTTCTTAAACACGAAATTAAAGGCACTATTTTTTCCCTCAATCCTGACAACACCGCAAGACCTAATGGATTCAACAATGGTTTTTACCAACAACACTGGGATGTTATCCATTAAAATGTGTGTAATATTATCAAACAATTCTTCTCTACTGGTAATCTTCCTCAAGGTCATAATCCCAAATTTATCACTTGTATCCTTAAAGATACCAATGATTTAGAAATTAATCTCTATAGGCCTATTGCACTTATCAATTCCCTATACAAAATCATTACCAAACAGTTAGCGAATACAATTTCTTTTTTATGTCACAAAATAATTTCTTGGAATCAATTTGGATTCATAAAACGTTGGTCCATTCATGATTGCATCTGCCTTGCCTCGGAATGTACCAATACCCTCAAAAAAGATTCAAGAGGTGGTAATGTAGCCATTAAGATTGAGATTAAAAAAATCCTTTGATACCATAGGCTGGAACATTATTTTCAAAGTTCTCCAAAGTTTCCGTTTCAATAAAATCATTGTAATCTGGATTGACACTCATCTTAATTCATCCTCCCTCTCCGTCCTTGTCTAAGACTCTCTTAAAGGTTATTTTAAATGTACTAAATGGGTTCATCAAGGTGACCACTTATATACTATTCTTTGTTCCATCATAGAAGACTAACATAGCATATTCCTCCATTGCCTGGTTTCTCAAAACAAATTAAAACCCATTCACGCAACCCATAGTCTAAATGTGCCAACCCACCTTTTATATGCTGATGACAATATCATGTTTCTTAATGGGAGAAAAAAATATTCTTAATCTTAAATATTCTTTATCCCACTTTTTGGAAGTCTCTTGGAAAAACATCAGCTAGACCAAATCTTTTAAATACTTTAGAAAATTCTTTCCTTCCAACAGGAAATCTAACATCATAAAAAATCTAGGTATCAATGAAGGTACCATCCCCTTCACCTACATAGGAGTGCCCTTATTCTGGGTAAGACCTCTATCTATGTATTTCACTTCTGTTATAGATCAAGTTATCAACCAAATTTCTTCCTGGAAAGGGAAATCCCTCTCTATGTCTATCAGGATTTTACTTGACAAGTCTACCATTATCTCCAAATGGTGTACTCACTTATGATCTATAAATGGACAATTTATCTTATAAATAGAATTAATGGTTACATCCAAATTTTTTAGGAATGGTAGCATCCTTGAAAGAAATATTTTTACCATCCCTTGGGATAATTTCTATAAAATGATAGAGAATGGTGGTCTATGCATTAAGAATCTCATGCTCTTTAATAAATCCCTTCAAGACAACCATACTTGGAAATTGATCAATTGGAATGAGGATTCCATTTAGATTCTTTGGAAAAAATTCATGGTGAAACTAGAAAAAGGAAACTTTAGCTATATCAATTCCTTGATCTGTCCCTCTATTAGAGAATCATTTTCCAACATTATGACCAACTCTCAATGGATAGTTAGTATGAACTCTACCCTTAACTTTTGGACTGATAATTGTACTAGAACCCCCCTCATTTCTATGCTTCCTACTAACTCCCCACCTGATAATATCAACAACACTATTCAGAAGGTGATGAACTCCCATAATATCATCCTTCCTGAGTCCATTATGAATGTTATTGATAATCATACCTTTTCTAATACAGATGAGTGCCTCATTTGGGAACCACCTCACAATGGAATATTGGATTCGAAAAGTTTCTACACTCATAATTTCTCTTACTCTGATCCAATTTTTAGTTGGTTGAAGCTCTTTGAAAAGCCTTGGATTAAACCCTCTAGATTAAATCTTATCTGGCATATTGGTCATAATATTATTCCTACTGAGGTCACCATCAAACTTTTGGTATCCAACTCTGCTCTCAATGTCATATGTTTCACCAACACAGATAGGACACTAACCATCTCTCATTATCTTGTGCCAAATCTTCTGATTTCTAGAATTATAGTACTGACCTATTTGACTACATATGGCTTTGATGGGACTCTATACTTTTCCAACTTAAACATTGCATGGAGCTTGAAACCTCACAGAAAATCAAGAACCTCTTCTTTTCCGCTATCACTGAGGTCCTCCACATTATCTAGTGTGATAGAAATAATATTATTCCTAATAAATATTCATCCAATCTTAATTCTGCTCGAATGAGAATTTTAATAACCATTAAGGATGCCGCCTTGCTCCAAAAAGCTCATTGTACAACTCTGTTGGTGACTTCATGATCCTTCAGTGTCTCCAAATTGAAGGCCTTTTTCCAAAACCAAGGCATTCAATAGAAGTTTTTTGGTAGGCTCCCATTCCTGGAAGGATCAAAGTCAATGTAGATGGCACCTCCAAAGGAAATCCAGGCACAACAGGATATGGAGCTTTTTTCAGAGATTTCTTGGGTAACTATCATGGATGGTTCTATGGATGTTTCGGTAAAACCTCTTCTCTCAAAGCATAAATGATCATCGTGATCCAGGATGTTGAATATGCTAAAACCAAAGGCTGGAACAACATCAGGATTGAAAGTGACTCTACCACCATTATGCAAGCCATTTGGAATGGGTTGGTCCACCTTGCTTGGCTGCTTACTCCCCAATGGAAGAAATTCCTGGATTCACTTCGAGAGATCAGATTCATTTCCACTCATACATACTGGGAAGCGAACATGGTGGTGGATGGTATCCTTAATAAGGGAATCAACGAAATAGTTACTTGGAGTGACGAGTTGTCTGTTGAAATAGTCCCTCTCAATGTTAGAGATTGTAATATAATCCCTTACATCAGACTTGTTTAGTTACTTTATTGCTTTTAATAAATTGTGTCTTGTTTTTTTACCAAGTAATTACCTTTAAAAAAAATTACATAACAAAACATGTAAAGAAAAATGAATCAGTTAACACCGAAAACAATGATACTACTGAAATAATATTAACAAAGAATTATTAAAAGATCATATATGATATCATATTTATGTATATGGTTCATTTATAATTTAATAATAATTATTTCCCCATTATATATAAGGTTAATATACCCTCAACTAAGGAAAAGTACAAGGTATGCAGTTTCTTATCTCCATTTTAATTTCGTGATATTTCCATTATTTGACACTTCTTTATTACATATGGTGTATTGTGTTAAGACATTTGACATATATTATTTTGATTATATTTATATAAATGGTATTATTTGATTCATTTGGTGGCTATTAACTTTTGGTTACATGACTCTATTGATTACAATGTGGTAGGGGTTTTCATCTCAATTTCATTCCAGTGAGATCCATGTTATATTTTCCACTATTTCCTTTTTTGTGGTGTATATACTACCGATGGTTGAATTATTTGTGTAATATAATTTAATTTTGGGGTATTTACATCTTCATTGTATGATCTTTCTTTCATGGGATGTTTGTTTCGTAAGTTACAAAATCAGTAAGGGAATTTCTAATTTCAACTTCCACTCATTAGGTTTTACGCAAAATTTATTTATTATTTTACTCCATGATTATTTGTGAAATCATTATTTATTAATTAATGTTGTAATTTCTAGTCCCATATATGTGGACATACTTTTTATACACATAATCACTCCATTTATAAATTCTGAAGTTTTCAATATGAACATTATAAGAGTATTATTAACTCAATTTCCATTCATTGAGTTAAACATCCAAGTCATTAGTGTTATTTTTTCAAGAATATGTGTGAATGTCCTCTGATTTATTTCCACTAAATATCCAATAATATTTATTTTATTTATATTTTTCACATATAATTATGCCCTTGATTTATCCTTAACATAACGATACTATCTTTATAAAGGATTTCATCTCAATTTATATTCCATTGAGTCTTCTTTGTTGATATGCACCAATTCACTTTTTATATGGTGTATATATTGTACTTTGATATAGTATATCATGAATCCAATTATTCTCATGATATTATAATGTTTTGATTAAAAAAATTATTTGTATTCAAGTATCTTTCATTTGGTTAAGAACACTAACTAAAATATCATATTAAATATTTTAAATATTTATTTTTATAAATCATTATCATTAATGTCCATGTTGTAAAAATAGATTTAAGGATTTAATTATATGTACATATATGTTTTAAAATTAAAATTAAATTTAAATGTTTCAAAGTTGTAAGAGACACTTTTATTAAAAAAAAATCTATTATTAATAGCTTCTTGATAAATAGTGAGACTTTTAAGTGTTATCAAGAAAAGGGGGATATTTCTCTCAAATAATATTACTGTTTATTTTCATATATTTCAATATAAATCATTATTCTTGATTTAGGTTGATATATTGTTATAAAATATCCCATATTGTATTTATTGAGGTCTCTTTGACTATAAATGTGCTATTTTTATACCATTCATTGGCGGTGGTTAAAAAATTAACATTTTGTATGTTAGTTTTAATACGAATGTTTATGTTATGTTTCAAACTTTTCATATGAGGAATGAATTGAACATATTAAGTGATGGGTGGAGCCCGCTATAGTTCATTGATGAATCTGTAGGTCTCATGAGACAAAATAGTGTCTTGGCACAAGGCCTTGACAAAATATTACTTTGTAGTATGGGAATGAGGCCTTGACTATGTGGTTATGATGTCCAACATTATGCATTCCATAATTATGAAATTAGATGTTGATATTACATAAAATTATTCGACTAGTAGAATATCCAGGTGAATAAGTAAGTGGGATTATTTGATTTATATTTTCTATATTATACTGAGGTTTAAGTTTAAAACGATTTTGGTTTAGACTTATACATTGCCTTAAATGTTTATGCCTATTTATGAATGTTTCCTCTATATTGTTATCTGTACTGATCATCTGAGCTCACCCCTTTCTATGTTTTATTTTTTCTAGGATGTGAAGAATTATATCCTGATTAACCTAAAGGAATAGGATAAGGGATATGAGTGTGTTCAAATGGGACATAATATTGTTTTTATTTATTTCATGATGTAATGTAAAACATATGTATATGTCTTGTACTTCCAAGGCTACTAAACTAATTGGTCTTTCGATACATTATAATGCACCGAATCTGGGTAATTAGGGTCGGGGAATCACACCCAATATGATCAATCATTTCTCTTATAATTGTATACAAATTTCTTTTCCATAGAAACTTTTCTCTTAGATCTTGAACATGAGTATAAATATTCTCTAATTTCATCCTTGCGGTAGAAGAATTTCTCAAATAGTAAAAAAATCTGGATGTTTCGAGCTCCTCTAAAAGATTAATGTTCTCCTCCAAAACCTTGTTAAAGTTAACTACAATATCCTCAATGTAATTTTTCAATGAATCAGATGTTCATTCATCTGTATACTTTAACTAATAATCTTACACTATAACTATGATATTAGCATTAAACTTCCGTATAAACATCTCAATTGAACATGAAATACCATCAAGGACCACATTTCATTTCTTTAATCATAGATGCAGGTATTTCTATTGAATGCCCAATGGTAAGTATATCTTCATTTTCAATGACCTCAGTGGTCTTAGTGATGGATTTATGAACTGGTGGTTCCCATTGAGCATCTTATTTCTATTTATCTAGTCAAGGAACATCTTAAATCTCTTAAAATGTTTTTTTTTCATGTTCATCCTCTGCATGATCTGATTCTGTCAAATGAACTTAATGAGTTACATATCTAGGTTATAGCACTGGTTCATCATGATAAGGTTTTTCACTTTTCTTTCATTTTAAGAAAATTTATTCTTAAAATTCTTTATGCGGAACATCTTTAGAAAAAAACTGTATCAACACGTAGATGCTTTCTCTTAGTAGTCTGAGAAACTCCTTCTATTATGGATTTTCCAACCTCTTCATTTCTTATATTAACTTTCTACCCATGAGAAAAAGAACCAAATTTTAGATGGGCATCCATACCAAAATGTATCATCTTACCTTTTATTTTACCCATAAAGAAACCAAATTTCATTGGATTCCTAGCATTTAAAAATGTTTTGTGATGACATTTTAATCTATAACTAAAAATACAAATCATATTTTTACTGAACAAAATTAGAGAAAGGATACATCCAAAAGGGTGGAATGTCATTATTACTTTTGAATGGTATAAATAACTTAGATATCATATCATAAACAAGTGAAATTTTGTTTTTATTTCACTGATAAACAATAAAATAATGTACCATTTTGGATATAAAATCCTCCCAATTTCAGTAACCGTGGGAGGAATTAGAGTTTGATTAAACTTCACTAACACTTTCGGGTCTACCTCAAGATCCGTAACACAAAATTTCCTAATATTTATTGAACCAAATAGAAAATCCATTATATCATCATATTTGTGATCATCATTTCAAATTTATTGAATATAATATCAGAACACTCCTACATGTGGGAATTTAAAAATATGAGTGATTTTAACTGAAAAAATTGAAAATTATTTATCGACTATTTGAGAGTATATCATATCTTCTGATTAACCAAAACTAAACAAAAAAGTGTTATAAAAGCTATTTAGTTCTAATTTATAAGGAAAATATGTATTATACACATTGAATAGAAATTAAGAACCTTGAAACGTAAGGTCTTTCTTGAGTAGAAGGTTTTTCTCATACAACTATTCAAAGTCTACATCTTTTACTTAGAGAATATTCATAGAGGGAATAATCGGACACTTCAGATCACTTGGTTCAACATTATCTTTTCTATTTGTATTCATAATTTCTATGCATAGGAAGGATGGTGGTTTTTCATATTTTATGGTACAAAATAAACATGAGGTCTCTACTAGGTGAAAAGGTTTGAAGGCAAAAGGATAAGGTGAGTCAAAGGGTTTTCTAATGGATGGTGCGACATTCGGTTTCTCATGACAGTTACATATGCTACTAATTAATATTTTAATTTTTAAAACATGAGGCTTAAAAACTTATGTCCAGAAAAAATAATCACATTTAGGAAAATAAACTATGAATTTAAATAAATGAACTTATTTAGATAAATTTAAAATAAATTTAAGCAAACTAAGAGTATAAATACCTTAAAATAAAATAGACTGATAAGTATTTATTTGAAATTAAAAAAAATTAACCCCTTAATAAAATAAAATCATTTAGCAGGAAGTGGTTTAGAGAATATATCCGCTAATTGATATTCATTATTAATTTTTTTAAAATATTTATCACTTTTTAGAAAATGATATCTTAGAAAATGATGGCTTATATCATTATTCTTAGTCCTAGAATGACTTATAGGATTTTTAGAAATATTTATAGCACTAATATTATAATATAAAATAGTTATATAATTAAAATTTAGTCCAAATTCTAGAATAGTCCATTCTATCTATAATACTTGTGAACATGATACAAATTATGCCTTTTCTATTGACATGGAAGCTAAGTATTGTTTCTTACTTTACCAAGATCCAAAAGATTTTCTTTAAAAGTGATCAGTTCCTAATGTTCTTTTTAAATCAAATAAAAAACCTCCATAATCAGTATCTGAAAAATAAATGAAATTAAATTCAGAATTTATTAGATAAACAAGATATTGAAAAAGATTTTTTTTAATTATGTTAATTTTTTTAACAGTAGTAATATGGTATTATTTCGAATTTGATTGAAATATTGAAAGTAAATAGACATAAAACATTATTTATGGACTAATATAAATAATATATAAAAATCTTCTAATAATTCCTCTATATATCATGTTTTCGAATTGTTTTTGAGCATCAACCAAATCAAGTTATATATTATTAAACACAGGAGTTCTGTATGTCTTGCTGTTCTCAAGTACAAATTTTTCAATAAATTAATAGTATATTTACATTGATTTAAAACATTTAAATAACCTTTTTGAAAACATTGAAATACTAAAAATACATTTAATTCTTCCATCATACTAATTTTGACTTCCTTTTTCATTAGTTTTGAAAAAAAATTACCATGTTTTTTATTTTTTTAACTAAAAATAACATCATCAAAATAAATTTTTACGAACTAAATATTATAAAAAATGGTTTTCTTAAAAAGTGTAGGATCTTACAATGAAATAATAAATCGATTTTTTAAATAACATAACATAATATTAAATATCAATATTTAGATTCTTGTTTAAGGCCATAGAGAGATTTAATAACTTCTAAAAAAGAATAATGTTTTTTTGGATTTTCAAAACCCATAAGTTGTTCAACATATACATTATTAATTAAATATCAATTTCAAATGGAATATTTAACATCCGTGTTATATAATTTAATGTTAATTTTTAATGTATTATCTAAAAGGATTCTAATGGATTCAAATCTAGCTATTGGGGGAAATGATTCATCACAATATATAATTTCTTACCAATTATATCCTTTAGCTACTAATCTGGATTTGATTCTTTTTATGATCCCTTGATAATCCTATTTATTTCTAAAGACCCATTTATTTCCTATAATTGGATAATTGGATGGCCTTTCTACTAATTCCCAAACGACATTTATTTTGAGTTTGTTTAGTTCTTCATTTATTTTTAACAACTTACTTTCATCTTCTAAGGATTCCTCAATAGATTTAGGTTCAAGTTGAGATAAAAAGGTAGAATATTCTTCTAGGATTTCCAAATTTCTTCTAGTTATTATTTATTTTTCTAAGTCTCCTATAACCATTTTTAAAGGATGGTTCTTTAGGGATCTAAACATTCCAACCAAGACACTTGTAGGTTTTGTAGTTTTTTGTTCTTTCGAACTGAACCGAATATTAATTATATCATGTTCAAAATCATGTTTAGGGGATTCAAGTCTCATGTTGTAAAATGACTTAGTAATTTCATTATTTTTATATTTCCTTTTCATGTAATGTTCAATTTCATCAAACTTCACATGAATTGATTCTTTGAAAATTCTTTTTTTATTAAATACTGAATTGGATTTAAAGTAGAATAATATCATAAAAATATTCCTTTCTCATCTATTAGATCAAACTGACCAAGGATGTATTTAGTATTCATGATACACACCTTTCATTAGAAAATAATAAAGTAATTTACTTTAGGTTTTCTATTATTCCAATGTTCAAAGTGTGTCATTTTTAAAATAGGTCTTATTAAAACTATATTCATAATATATCAGTATACTCACATAGCTTGTTCCAAAAAGATTATAGGAGGACTACATTTATTTAGAATACTTCATTCCATTTCATGAAGAGTTCTATTTTTACTTTCAATAATTCCATTTTGTTGAGGTATTCTTGTTAAACAGAAGGTGTATTTAATAAATTTATATTATAAAAAATAATTGAATTATATAATCTCAAATTCTCCACCGTGATCACTTATTAATGAAATTATTTTAAAAACCTTTTCATTTAAAACAGTTTTACAAAAAAAATCAGTTAATACTTCTCTTTGAGTTTTAAAAATTATACCCTATTGAATCGAGAATAATCATTAAATAAAATGTAGACATAAGATTTTCCATTCAAAATTCCGCTCTCAATGGTCCAAACAAATATATATCGATAAAATCTAATGGTTTAGATGTAGAAATTTTGTTAATAGATTTGAAATATTTTTATTGTTTTTTCCCAATTTGGCATGCAGCAAAGAATCTATCATTATAAAATTTAATAAAATGTAAATTAAAAACAAAATACTTCATAGATAATTTATTTAAGGAATATATATTATAATGACCTTGTATCCTATTCCATGTCCATGAATCATTTTTTTATTAGTTAAACAATTCAATTTTTATTACACAAGGAATTAAAATCCAAGGTATAATCATTATCCATTCTAGGTGATCTAAATTTAAGCAGTTTATCATTGAAAATAGAGTTAGAATTATTAGAAAAATAAACATAAAATTCATTATAAAAAAGACGAGAAATACTTATCGGGTTGTGATTTATACCTTGAAAATATATTACGTTGTTGATTGATATATTTTTTGGATATCAAAGGCTTATAATACCAATAATCCTTCCTTTTTCATTGTCACCAAAAGTGACTATACCTCCATCCATTTGATTCTACCTATAAAAATTGATGAATATCCACTAAGGTGTTTATAAATACAATTGTTTATTTACCATATGGATTTTATATTTCTGTGGCATGTTTTTTGTAAATTAAATTTAACATGTGTTTGTTTTGATACCCATATTTTCTTGGGTACTACAGTGTTAGAAAGCAGAGATCTGGTAATCCATATTTTTATTCTCATTCTAAAATTTATATAAATTTCTTCAGGAAAATATTTATAAATAAAATAATTTTTAATAAAAATAACATGGGGGTTTTTAAATAAAAATAATTTGTGAAATGAACTATGTTTGACAATTATAATGAGTAGCATTTTTTTAGATTGGGAAAATATTATTTTTTTCCATTTTTATTTTTCACCCTTGATTCCTATTACAAATATTACTATTTTAATGACATTCTTTCCAAGAATCTAATTTAAATATTTTTTTCTTTAGTAAATGTAATTTCATTACTTTTATAATATTCTACTTTATCATATAATTATTTTATTCTTTTTTCATGATTATAACAGTTTTATGTAGAAGAAATAAATTTTGAAATAGTTCTTGATGTAGTTTTTTAAGATTATATATTTCACCTAAAACAACACTAAGAATATTTAAGATGATTTATGATTCATTATTAAAGAATCATATTTCTATTCTAACATTGAACATTAAAAATCTAATTTAACATTTGAGTATCTAAAAGTGTCAGAAGTAGAAGAGTGGAAGGTTTTTACCTCTTCTTCAACCATAGTCATAAAGCACATATTGGATTTTTGATTTTGTGGTTCCTTTTATGAATTATATTTTAAAGATGTACTGGAGTCTTCAGATACACTCCATGAAGCTTTCATTGATCTTTTACCTTTATGCTCATAACCATAATTCTTTTGATATATTTTTCTATCCCCTTTCATCAATCATTCAATTAAGGGAAATAATCCTTGATGTGTCCCAATTGTTTTATTCATAGCTTCTAACTTTGTTCGGATATTTTTCATCCTTCCCTGGGGTTTTTATAAAGACTATTTTATTTTTGTAAAATTATCCAAACATTATGTCTGGACCCAGGTCACATGAAGCTCATTTTTTGGAGCTCTAAAATAGGTAGTGTCCTTGGGATTCTCGCTTGAATAATCCCATATGGATATTCAACACATTAATCATGAACAGAATAACTAACGATAGAAGTTCAAGTAAATAGATATTGTCACCTAGGAGATGTTATCCAATCCACCCCAAGAATCTATCGGCATAGAAAAACTCACCCTTAAGTCTTATGTGGGTAATATAATGAGTTATGTAATGAGTTATTAATTACTTATTGTGTAATCCCTTTCTAAAAATAAATTTCTTATTCCTCAATTCCATTATGAGAATAGTCGTTCTTAAAAAATGACGAATTTGAGAAAATAATTCTACGAGTAAAAATGATAATTTTGATAAATATATTCATTATTATATTTAAATAATGTTTTTATTAACAATACTAAAAAAATTCTTATAAATTATGATTATAAAATTCCACATCCAAAAATGATTTAAAAACCAGTTTGATAAGAGATATATTTTTATACGACTAAAGAGCAAGTGTATTTTTTTATTATAGAATTTAGTTTAATAAAGAAATGAATTTATAAAATAAACAAAATTTTAATAATATGTTATTGTCAAATTAATTTTATTATTAATAAATGATTATGTAATTTTTATGAAGTCAAATGTAATTTTTATTATGGTTTGAAAACTATTTTTGTCAAAACATGTGAATTTTCAATAAAGGTCAATTTTAATATAAAAATTGAATATTGAAGTATTTATAAAACTATTCATATAAAATTAATAATATTTTTGGAATTAGGGGTCCGAAATTATCAAATGGTGAATTTGTCACAGTTTTTTGAAATAATATAGTTTTTTGGGTAACAAATTAAATACTATATAAATAAAATATGTGTTTTATGACATCATAATGAGGAAAAATGATGTAATAAATACTATAATGGTTATTATCACACCAATATATTTTTTAACATTAAAATAATGTGATTTTACATTTGTATTATTTATTTTATAAAACCTTAGTGAATCCTCCAAGACATAAACAATATTTTAATATTTTAAAACCATTTCCTTGAATGTGTAAATCACCTTGACATAATAAAGGGAAATATTTTAATATCTTCGTACCTTTTAATTATAAAATAACTTTTTTCTCTCATCTTTGGAAAAAATCATCAGCAAAAACCATGGGATGTTTTTTTGGTTTGGAATATTTAATTATATAGATTCCAAATCTTAAGTCAGTGAAATTTTAAAGAATATCACTCTCATTTCCTATATAAATCCACCAAAGATCCTAATTCTCTTCACTAAAAATCCCTATAGAACATATCTACTCTGACCCCACTCTCCAAAATCCTATAATGCTCCCCAATATCTCTTGAATCCCCTCTTCATGCTTTTGATGTCACACTCTTATGTAGGGTATCCAAACTTTCCTTCATTTTCATAACAATGTTTCCTTCTATTGTTACACCATTTTATTTTCAATAAAAAATAATGGGGTATATTTTCTCACATCCCCCAGAATTCCCTTAATATTTTTGTATGATGGGATACCTCTTTCTCTCTTATTAATCCAAATCACGTACACCTGTTACCATATTGAAATTTCGTAAGAGTTATTCAATTATTCCTCTTTCTTCAAGTTTCTCTATTATGTTACACCTTATATTTCAAAATACCTTGTTTTGGGAAATTTATTAATATAACCCACTCAATATCAATTTATTTTATATATATTATGGGATACCCCTTTCTCTCTCATGAACCATTTTTATGAATTTTTTATCTCATGTCGTTAGCCTGCCAAAATTGCAATGTGATTTTCCATGAGGAATTCATCATGTAGTGAATACCATTTCCATTTATATATCATGGGTATTAACAATTATGAACATATAATTGATTATTATATACATTAATGTATTTATTCTACATTCTTTTATTTTAGAATAAATTATGATGTTGAATGAATCCATGTTATATGATCTATATGGAATGCTTAAGCATCAGAATGAAATGATTACGAAGGGTGTGCCTTGATAGAGCTCCAATGCATTGGGTAATATTTAGCATCAAGATAATACATATGAAATTAGGGTTTAATCATGATAATTAATGTTCAATTAGGGTTTACTCGTACTAATCCATGTGCAATGAGCCTTGGATCATGCTAATATAATGTTGTATGTTGTTGCCAAATTTCCATGTTATGACAATCATTCTATATCAAGCCTTTATGGTCATGTTTATCGTAAAATCCATTGACATTCTGATTTCCTGACATGTATTGTATTATTCATGTTATTCAATTTTTACTCACTTATTTGGCTTTATATCTCATCCATTTCTTATGTATTTCCTTAGGATATCCAATACAGTGTTAAGTATAAAATTATTTGTTGGTCATGTCAAATAAGTTTGAAATAAAGATTTCGTATTACATGTTTTAAGTTGTTATGTACTATTCCTAATTTCCAAAGTCACTAGAACTTTCAATCCTCCGAGTTTTCTAATGTTCATGTTTTTGTAATAAATCATGTTTAGTTGTGTAATAAAGTGCAGGGTTGTTATAGTTGGTATTATAGGATAGGTTTAGTTATTTTTGGGAATAGGGTTAGAAAAATCTAGTGAAAGACTTAAGGATAATATTGATTATAAAAAAATAATCCCTAAATTTTGGTGAGTATAGAGAAAGTGGTTTATCATTAAAATACATCACTTTCTAGATTTGAAAAAGTAGAGGTGGCTCTAGTACAAATGTAAATACGTGTAAAACCTAAAAACACCGCTTTGAGCTAGACTCGAATGGGAACTAGTGCATGACAACAGGCCTATCTACAATTTGGTTAAAAAATCCAGGGGGATATGATTATATATATTCATTATTTTAGTATGATCTATTATTTAGTGAATAAAAAAATCTGTATGAATATATGTTTGGAAATAGATCATGGATAAATTAGATAAAAATTTATAAATTAATATGTTAAGGAAAAAAATTTAATTTTTTAGTTATCCCTTTTAGTCGTTGAATTCCCCTTATGGGTTTAATAGTTTAAAATACTTACTAATAGTTTTCATTTTATTCTCTCCAATGGACAGTAATATGAGAAATCGGGCTAAAAAATAATGTGATGGGAAATGTGATGAATGTACCAACAAGATTCTTAATCAAATGGGATCTCAAGTAGGAAATATTATGATTATGAAAAACCAATTATCGAAAATGTGTATAAAAAATTGGTTATTTTTTTAATTCCCTATAACATCAAGGAAGAGGAATATGACATGTCATAAAAGTCTCTCTGATAAAGTTTATAATAGAAGGAAGACCCAATTTCTTTCATGAAACAAGTGTGGGAAGAGGCACCAAGGAAATTTTCATAAAGGGATGAGAAGATGTTTTATGTGTGTAATGGAAGGGAAAAAATTATCAAATTTCCATGAAATAATCAATATTGTGATGGATGTAAACAAAGTTCCATCTAAGGAATCCCACATAGTACTATGTCACAAATGTATAGAACAAGAGATTATCCAAGAAAATTCTCTATTATATGGGCTGAGAAGCATGATGATCATCAACAATCTCCATGATTAGGAGAGTAAGAAATGTCTTGTGCTAATATGGATATCTATGAGTGAATTACATGTAACCACTAATTCAAAGTATTGTATTTCTTAATGTATTTAAATTAATGTTCTATTAGTATATTTTTTTTTATGAAAGATGAGTCCCCTTCATAAATGATGCTAAATCATTAGGGAAAACATCTATAAGTGTTGTATCACATGTTGAGGTTTGTGGGAATGTTCATCATGAAATATTATATTTCACCCTTTGATGGAATTTGAGGAAAAATGAGTACCACATTGTATACTCTTAAAAGAAATTGAAAATTCATAAGAAGAACAATCCAACAACAATGAACGGATGAAATTGTCTCACTTTTTCCCTCTTCGAACGTGCCTGATGAGCAACCAGGATTTTCAAAATTTCAACCCGTTGCGTCCCTGTCCGACTGGATATATTCCGGTCTGTCGACCTTTGATCCCAGATTTTCTTCGACTCCTTCGCTCACCGAATCATGGGAGTTTCCCCCATGCTATTCTGACCCCCATATCTCAATGGATTTTTAATAAACGCAATGTTTAGAGCCTACCCCTGCCACTATCAAGACACAGTCAGCATCACCTCTGCTCCCTCTATTCCCCCTTTTTCAAGATATTTTATATACATTCTCTGTAGATCGTCGGGTGACGGTGTAAAGTTGTGCTTCCTGAATTTTGTATTGGATGATCCGAAGACTTTAGGTATGGTGGATGTATCACTATGAACTTCCCTATGTTTTCCTTTTATGAGGCAGAAGAGTGTCTCAAGTGAACTCTGGTTGACCATTTTGGGGCAGTAATCTCTCCGCTTTCGGTCTTCCAGTGTTTGTCTCCTCTTGGGGGCTTCAGGGTCCATCTCGAATTTCACTGGTCTCATGGAACACTTTTTTCCTCATCTTCACCTAGAATGAAGAATTCACACACATGTGGTGTAGAGCCCCCGGTTCCTTTGGCAAGTGGTGCTTCATTCTGTCCTATTGGTTCATGAAAGCCCACAATGGAAAAAAATGCCCAATCTCTACTGTTTGGATCTCTCTCCCCAATCTCCCTCTCCCTTTTAATAACGGAGGTTTCTTTAAAGCAATCAGAGACTCCCTTGGTGATTTTATATGCTCAGATGAAATGAAAAGAGGTTGTGTGGATGTGTCAATAGCTCGCCTCTGTGTGGAGATGGACATTTCTGTCCCCCCTCCAGACCTCCTCTTGCTTAGAGTAAAGGATGCACTTTTTTGGAACCAAGATATTACCAACCCAGTTTTCCCCAGATATTTCTCTCACAGCATGATTCAAGGTCACTCATTATAAGTATATAGGAGGAAACGTCATAATGATATTCATCCCCCCCCCCCATTTTTGTTCGTTCCCTATGAATTTTGGTGGTTTCACTATTTAATCCTCCCCCTTTTAGGATTTTGAAGGTGCGGTAGATGACCAGGAGGAGGTCCTAGCTGATCCAGATGTTCCTGATCTAGTGATTTTTCCTTTTCCTATGCCCGCAGTTGACCCACAGAGGTGTAGATACCTATTTACTACCCTCCCCTTTATGTTTCCCCTTCTCCCAGGTGGGTCTGGTGATCCCTCCCCTCCTGCGCTCCTTGGTGTTTTGGAACCCCTTTATAGAGGATCTCTATAAATACTGCATCCTAGTCCCTAATGGTTTGATGGACTTGCCCCAAACTTCATCTTTTATTATTGTTGGACATAAGAATGTTTCAGGTCCTCCATGTTGGGGGCATCCTCCCTCAGAATGCTTCCACGGGAGTGTTTCTCTATGACCCTTCCCATGTTTCACCTAGGAGACCATTATGGAGATCCCCTATTTCTATTCCAATGGTCTAAGAATAGGATCCCAATTCCTCCCCTCATGATCAAAGCAGTTCTCCTTCCTTCCTCCTCGACCCTTCCTTCCCAATCCTAGACTATCATCCAAAGATGGTGGTATGTGCACCCGATAAAAATAAAAGAACCAAAGGGAGTCTTCATGATCCCTCCTCCAGATGGACAAGAGTTAAATAGACAAAACCAGAACTAGGATCTCCCAGTGATTTCTTTAATCAACTAAAATGCTGGAGGTCTTGGTGTCTTGGTCAATATAGATTTCCTTTCCATAGAAGTCAGGAAACAAAAAGCCTCAATTGTTTCTATGCTCAAGCAAAATAAAATCCCATATAAGATAATGAATTACTCTTGGAAAATAAATTTTCATGGATTTAGGCTTGTAGACCACATCAATTAGCACATTTAGATCTTCTAGAAAAAGGACATCATGGTTTATCTAGTTTAATTAGGGGACCAATTTCTCATGACGATGGTTTCATGGGCTAACTCTTCAGTATTCATTTCTTTCTTCTATGGGAGTTAAGATACCTGACAAAGGGAAACTCTCTGGGATGAACATAACTCCTTCGACTCAGTTAACCTTTCATGGATTGTAGAGGGAGAATTCAATGTCGTTGACAATACGGATGAGAAGAAAGGGTGGGGACCCTTCTATTGGAAAGCCAGTCCGGAATTCAGGCAGTTCTTCTCAGGGAAGGGACTCAGTAACCTTGGATTCTCGGGTGACCGCTTCACTTGGTGCAACAACCAAAGGGTGTATCATCAGTCATAGAGTCGCCTTGATCATTGATTGGTTAACATGTAGACCCTCACGTCTTTCCCCATCACCAAGGTTTTCCATCTGGTCTGTGGCCTTTCAGACCACTCCTCACTGCTAGTCTCTCTATCTATTGGGAACACTTCCCAACAAATATTCCAGTTTTTCATGTTTTGGACTAGAATCCCGAGGTTTCAGGACATGGTGAGAGAAGTTTGGAATTATCCTTCCCAGGGGCATTTGTGGTTGGCCATACATAATAAACTGTGAATCCTTTGTCTGAAACATCATATGTGGGTGAAAGGGATTTCTTCCTTCGACAGTGTGATTGATACATCCATGAAAGAGGAGGAGAATCTAGAGCATGAACTATAGGGAGCCTTGGCGGATTAGATCTTCAAGTCTTTTTCCCAGAAGAAAAAAGCCATGTCAGATATTTTACTCAGAAAAGAGTGGCTGGCGAGAGATATGTATAGAATCAAATGGGTAAAATAAGGGGATAAGAATTCAGCCTTCTTCCATGAATGTATCAAAGAAAGGAAAAGGTTATTAAAACCAAATATTCTACTAGATTTCGATACTTACACGGACGACAAGGATATAGTGGGGAGACTCGCCCAGAATTCTTTAAGCAATCTCCTTGCTGTCCCAAATCCTAGTATGGCAGATGGGTACCCAGGGTGTGATGGTACACTCTCAGATGTGATTACCCTATAGCTCTCTCCGTATAAAAATGATGCACTTGGGTCGGTTCCGGATGAGAAGGAGATCCATGGTGTCGTTCTGATCCGAAATCCCAAAAGAACCCCAATACTGGATGGGTTCTTGAGTTCCTTTTAGAGATCCTCATGGGATGGGGTTAAAGATGATATCATTTAGTCTATCTAGGATGTCTTCAGAGGGGGATCCCTTCCCAGGGTTAAGATTTCCAATACCATTGTGTTCTTCCCTATAATAAATAATCCATCCTCCATCACGAATTATCAGCTGATGAGTCTGTGCAACTTTAATTATAAGATCACGACCACCTTTCTTAATTTCAAGCTCCCCTTGTATCTACCCTGATAGATATCCTTGGGGCATCATAGTTTTGTGAAGGGGTGTTCGATATAGGGGGCCATTTTCCTGGCTCAAGAAATGGCCTGAGACATCAATTTCAGAACTCATGGTTCTAACAAGGACATAAAGATGGAAATGTATAAATCTTATGATTGTGTTTAGTGGGGTTTCATAAATAATGTGTTAGAAGGTTTGTGATTCTCTCTATGGAACATTGATCTTCTATTTATATGTTTCAGTATTTATGGATGGAGGTCACATTCATGGGGAAGTCTTTGGGGGTTTTGAAGTCTACACATGGCCTCAAATAGGGTGATCCAATCTCTCCAGGCCTTTCTATCCTCTTCCAGGATTTCCCCAGCTGGCTCCTTAATAGAAACATTTGAAAGGGAGGAATCATGAATTTTCGCACGGGTCATAGGTCTTTTTCCATGTCCTATATAATGTTTGTAGATGACACCTTAATTTTCATGAATTCCAAAAAAAGATCTATCATATTCTTCAAAAAGTTAATGGATGAGTGCTGTATCTTGAGAGGACAAGTGATCAACAAGGAAAAAAGCAATTTTTTCACCTCTAACAGGTGTATGACGAGCCTAATTAACTCATTCATGCAAATACTCAATATGAAAATAGGGACCCTCCCTATGGAGTTCCAGGGGGCTCAAATTTCCTCAAGGTAGCTTTAGATAAGTGACTTTGATTTAATGATCTACCGAATCATTGACCATATCCTTAACTGGAAGAACAAGTACCTATCCATCGATGTCTGGATAACACTGGTTAATAGTGTCATCATGGAAACCCTTGTCATTAATCTCTCAGCTGTCAAAGTTCCCAAGGGAACTATTAATAGGATGGGGAGGATTTTGGCCAAATTCATTTGGGATCCGACCACGGAAGGGAAATGTAACTGGACTTCCTAACGTAGGTTGGAAAGACTTGCGTGGGAAGGTTGGATAAATTTTATAAGCCTCACAAATACCCTTACCTGCGTGCATGGATAGCTAGCTTGGGATGTCCTGGAAAATGTACGCTTTGGGGGATCACCATGTACAACCGTTACTTCATTATCCCGGAATAGACTAAGACTCATACCTCCCCATTATGGTCTGAGTTATCCTTGCTATTAAACATTCTCCAACCCCAAGATCAGTGGATCATTCGGAAGGGGGATATATACTTAGGGAATCCTAGTTGGATCGGTCACCCACTTGGATTTCTAGGTTTTCCTATCACCACTATTTCTATTAGGGAGGCTAGCTTCTATCCAACTTTCATCAAAGTTGTGTGGGATGAAGACCAAAAAGACATTTTCAATATCATTGACCTCACCTTAGAGTTGGATATATGTGTATTCATTTCATCTTCCTTGGTCGCCTTCACTTTCAGAGATTTCCACTACTCAATAGAGAAACATTTTCAAATAGAAAACTTGAATGAGACTCTATGAACCTTTTGGAATCCAGTGAAGTACAAATTCCTAATCTAGTTTATTGGTAATATGGCTTTTCCAACAGAGAAAAATATCAAAGGTTACAATATCCCTCTGGATTCACGATGCCTATTTTGCATCCACCATAAGGAAGAGATATCAATTGATCCATTTTTTAGAGCGATTGGGAATGTGAATGTTGGTAGTATTTTGGAAATTTTATAGCCCTTCATGATCCAAACATGGCTAAAATTTCATTTCTCAAAAGGTGGTTTCATGGCGTGGGATAAAAAGGATTGGAGAGGTTAGATCACATGCTGATCCTACACGTGGGTTGTTGGTGTATTTGATAGGTGAGAAATAGGTGCAATCATGAAGGTGGTAAATAATCAGGAATATCCATCAATTTAAAATCAAAAAGTCTCCTACTCGATATGGTCTGCCTCCCCGCAACTGATGAGAGGATCCCTATCTCTATAATCTTCAGTTTTCCATCCCTGTTTCTATCTCTAGTAGTGGAAGCCGAAGTGGCCAATGGGAATTCGGGTCCCCCCTTCCTCAAGCCTGATGTTTAATATGGATGGTTACTGCAAGATGGGGGACCTGTAAGGAGGTGGGTTTTTCCGCTATCAAGACAGCTCAGTATTTATGGGATTTTTTAGCCGCATGGGCCTCAGTTCTTCTCTACAAGAAGAGTTTTAGGCTATGATTCTAGAGCTTTGTCACTAGAATATGATCGAGCTATTGGAGGTTGAAAAAGATTATAAACAGTTCCACAATGACCTGCGAGGCATTTCCCCTCTTCGTGGCCAATCCATTATGTCATAAAAAATTTTAGGTTATGCTTGGTAATATTATCAAAGTGGCTCATACATGGCATGTGGGAAACTAGGTTGATGACCACCTTGCATCTATCGAAGTTCCTTATTCCTATCCTTTTTACTATCACAATCTGTATAGTTTGTATCTAGAGGGGTTCAATCTGATTAGTGGATATTCCCTTAGTCTACAATACTTCAGGCCTCGTTAGGTCCCTTGAGGCCTAGGCCGCTTTTATAGTATGTGTGCAGATTTTCATTCTTATTAAAATTTACATTAATGAGAAGAACTATCCAACACATGATCTAGAGTTAGCGGTAGTGATCTTCATGTTGAAAATTTAGCAAAATTACCTATTTTGGGAAATGTGTAAAATATATATTGATCTCAAAAGCCTCAATTATATATTCACATAGAAAGAGTTGAATATGTGTCAACATAGATGGTTAGATCTGATCAACTAATATGACTACTCAATCCATTACCACCCTAGGAATGGGAACAAGGTGGTAGATTCTCTAAGTAGAAAGTACCCAATGATTCCATCATTGAAGAGAATTAAAAAGGATCCAATCTTGTTATAATTGATGAATATGTACATGGGAATCAGAAAGAACAGAACATCCTCAATCCTCTCACAAATTATTTTTCAATCGTCTCTTTTGGAATGGTTGAAGGATGCCCAAATGAATGATGTGGGAATTCAGAAAAAAGTTGAAACTATTAGAAATGTGAAAAACTAAGAGTTCAATGTTTATAAATAAAGAATTTTATGATTTGGATTAAGACTACATGTTCCATAAAATTTGGATTTAAAGATAGATCTTTTGGATGATGCACAATTTTCGAAGTTCTCCATTCACCGACGAAAAAAAAAGATGTCTCGAGATCTACAAGAGAATTATTGGTTGGATAACCTGAAGAAGGAGATCACGAAATATATATCAATGTGCCTGGTATGTCAGTAAGTAAAGGATGAGAGGCATAAGTCTAAGGGGATGATTGAACCACTAACCATACCAACATGGATATGGGAAAACATTACCTTGGAATTTTTCACCGAACGTGCAATGACATCTAAAGGAAACAATGTTATCTGAGGTTTTCTGGATTGTATTACATAGATAGTACACTTCATTATTATTAGAGAGGATTTATAATTTGATAAATTGGAATTTATTTACATTATATAACTAGTAAGGATACATGGTGTACAACTATTTATTGTATTAAATCGTGGTCCAAGATTCTCCTCTACGTTTAGGAATAGTCTCCAATATGCTCTGAATACTGAGGAGAACATCAGTACAGCTTATCATCCTTAAACTGATATCCAATATGAATGAACTGTCCAGAAACTTGAGGACATGTTGAGATCTTTCTCAATTTACATAAAGAAGGATGAGACCAGTATATTTCTTTGGTGGAGTTCTCTTACAACAACTATTTCCACTCCAGAATCCAAATGGATTCTTTGGAATACATTTATGGGAATAGGTTCAGATCACCGATATGTTGGGAAGATGTTGGGTAATGAAACTTATCCATCTAAAAATGGTCAAATAAATGGTGGAGAAGGTTAAAACTATCTAGAAGCACATCAAAGCTACTCAGAGTTGACCATAGAGCTATGCTGGCAACTATCAATGAGACCTAAAGTTTGATGTTAGAGATATGGGTTTCCTCTGTATATCTCCATGGAAAAGAGTTATGAAATTTCGGATCAATGGAATGTTTAGTCCATGGTACAAAAGCATTTTGGAGATCCTTGATCACATCCGAGCAGTGGCCTATCAACAATAACCCCAAAAAACCTGTCTTAAGTAAATTGTGTATTCTATGTATCACTTATGAGGAAGAACAAACCTTACCCAATGCATTTACTCAATCTATAGTTGGTATCATTAGATAATGACCTCTCCTATGAAGAGAATTCAGTGAAGATCATAGATAATAGAGAAAAATTTCTATGAAATAAGAGGATTCCCCTCATCAAGATATTGTGGTGAAACCACATGTTCGAAGAAGCAATGTGGGAACCAGAGGAAGTGATTAGGCATATTTATAGTCATCTATTTTAGTGTGGGAAAATCAAATTTCGAGGGAGAAATTTCATAAATGGGTAATGCTATAATGAACTTATCTTTTATGAATAAAATTAACTTTTTATTAATGACGTGTGGATATAGTAAACACATGAAATATTTTTTATTGTGTTTAAATAATGATTATGTATCATTACTGTTGATAAAATAATTGTTGAATAATGATCACATGACTGATATAGATATGAGTTTTTAAAAAAATTCATTTTTACATAGATATAGGAGAGGATGGTTTCATCCTATATACTCAGGCCGTACAAAGCTCATTTGTTGAATATCGGAAAGGAGGTCGCATCACTGGGATTCACTCTTGAACAATCCCAAGATAAGCATCAACACGTTAAGCTTGAACATAATCACCTACGAGAGAAGTTCATGTTAATATAGATTACCACTCAGGCGATGTTATCCAAACCACCCAAAGTGACTATCACCATTGCACACCTTACCCTTAGGTCTTATGTGGGTGTTGTAAGGGGTTATGTTACAAGGTATTTGTTACTTATTATGTAATACCTTTCTATAAATAAAAATCTCATTCCATCAATTCATTTATGAGAGTAGACTTTCTGAGAAAATCATGAATTTGATAAATTGATTCATTGAGTAAAAATGGTACATTAAAAAATATACATATTATTATATTAAACTAAGACATTTATTAATAATACTATAACAAATTCTAATTAATGATGATTATATCAATTCCATATCTATAAATGATTAAGAAATCATTTTGATAAGAGATAAATTTTTATACGATAAAACAAAAAGTGTATTTTTTTAATTAGAGGCTTTATTTTAAGGAATTAATGAAATTTTAAAATAACTAATAATTAAAAAATAAAATTATAATCAAATTAATTTTATTAATAATAAATATTATATAATTTTGTTTAAGTCAAATGTATTTTTTATTACATTTTGAAAACTATTTTTGTTAAAATCCATGAATTTTCAATAAAAGTTGGTTTTCATTTTAAAATATAAAATTCACATATATTGAAAATTATTTAGATAAAATGAATATTCTTATTGGAATCATGATGTCAAAATTATGCAACAGTTAAATTTTCATAAATTTCTTAGACAATTGAGTTTTTGTGTAGAACATAAATACCGTATAAAAAAATATGTTTTTATGACGTCCTAATGACCAAAAAATGATGTAATAAATATAATAATGGGTATTATAGGACCGATATATGTTTCCCATAAAAATAATGTGATTTTATATTTTATTTAGTAATTTTATAATGCCTTAGTGAGTCCTCCATGACATATAAAATATTTTAATATTTTAAAATAATTTTCTAGAAAGTGTGACTCACCTCCCCATAAGCAAGGGAAATATATTAATAATTTCAGCCCTTTACCATAAAAAATATTTTTTTCCACTCCACTTTATCAAAACCCATGGTTATATACCACGGAATAATTTGTGGTTTTGAATATTTAACTATATTGATTCCAAAAACAATGTTTGTGAAATATTATAGAATTATCCTCTGATTTCCTATATAAACCCACCAATGATATGACTTATATTCACTCAAAATTCTTGGATCACGTCCCTACTATTACCTATACTCTGTATAATCCTTCCAAGGCACCCCAATATCTCAATAATACCCTCATCATGCTTTTTAAGTCACACACTCTAGTAAGGGATCCTCACATTCCTTTGTTCTTTTTATCCCTGTTTCCTTGTATTATTAGACTCTTTTATTTTAAATTAAAAATTATGGTGTATGTTTTTTAATATCCCCCATACATCCCTAATTATGTTTTTATTATGGTATACCTCTTTATATCTCATTAATCCATCCCATGTACACTAGTTACCATATCGAAATTTCATAGGAGTTATTACATTTCTTATCTTTCTTCAAGTTTAACTAGTATGATATGCCTTATATTTCCAAATAACTCATGTTGGGTAATGTATTTATATAAACCAATTAAATTACATTTAATTTATATATTATAGAATACACCGTTATTTCTTATCAAATATTTTTATGAATTTCTATGTCACGCCGTTAGGCTGAAAAATTGCACTGGGATTTTCCATGCCAAAATAATCATGTAGTAATTACCATGCCAATTTCTCTATCAAGTATTTAAAAATTTATAAAAATATTCTTATTGATTATATAATTTCATATATTTATTCCATATTCCAGTTTTTTGGAATAAATGAGGATATAGAATGAATCCATTTATATGATCTTTGTGGCACACATAAGTATGCGATTGAAATGATTAGGAAGTGTGCATTCTGGTAGCACTCCAATGCATTGGGTAATTTTTAGTATCATGATAGTCCATGTTAAATGAATGTTTACTCAAGATAACAATGAAAAATTATGGTTTAGTCATTCTAATCCTTTTTCAATGAGCCTTGCCACATGCTAATGTCATGCTGTATGTTGCTTCAACATTTCCATGTTATGATAATCATTCAATATAGTGAGTTTATATTAATGAATCTCTTATTCACCATTGATATGAATATTTACTAACATGTATTTTATTTTTCATGTTATTCCTTGTTAACTCCCTTAATGGGATTTATAGCTCACCCCGTTCTTATGTACGTCCTTAGGTCATCCCATGCACTGTTAAGTGCGAAGGAATGTGTTGGTCATGTCAATGATGTGTGAAAAAATGTTGTTGTATTTAATGATTTAATATGTTAGGTATTGTTCCAAATTTCCCACGACACCAGATCTCTCAATCCTCTATGTTTTTTTAAGTGCATTTTTATTTAATAAATCATGTTTAAGTGTGTAATATAGAGCAGGGTTGTTAAATGTTATTCCATTTTGAGGGTAGTACTCTAAATAATTTTAGTGATTGATCATATTGATTAATGGGATCTCCCAAGTCAGTAATATTATGGATGAACTTTTTTAACCATACATTCATCTTTTTAATTCTTTAATCATAAACCATTCTAAATTTATCAAATTTTAGATTTAAAATATCATATTTTATATGTGTGATGTTTTCTATTTCATTACAATAAACTGAAACAGTTTTCCATATATCATAGGTTTTAGAACATTTTTGTACAATATTAAACTCATTTGGTCTAAGTCTATAGATCATAACATTCATTACTTTTGAATTGATGTCATATTTGGATCTATTTCATCCGTCTAAGACTCTATTTTTATAAATCACATAAGGAGTAATTATCTTTGAATATATGTTGAAGCCTTGATTATTCATATAGATAATCATTTGTGATTTCCAGCATCCTTAATTTTCACCATTAATTTATGGATCATGTACCATAAAATTACTTCTGTTGGATCATCCATTTTCATCTTTTTATAGATCCCATTATTTTCAGTTTTTTATATCTTTACCTCAAAAGATTTCCTCTCATAAAAATTGTTAGTTTAAAATATTACAAAGTAACATCAGAGGAGGGGGTGAATTGTGTCTTCTTAATAATGTTCACCGACTTTGTATTTTGAATCCTTTTGTGATTTAGGCAGATATACAGTGTTTTCTTCTATAAAAAGTATATGCCGAGGATAATAAAAAAGAATGAATGTATCCAATTTATAGTGTTTTGGGGAACAATAGTCCCCCAATCCACTCCACTAATACTCCCTCTGTGAGATTAGTGAATTATATTAGAATGATCCTCTTATGAAAAGACCCAAAATCAATAATTGAGTTTAGGAAGTTGACACCTTTTAAACAATGCTAGATAGAGTCATCAGGTTCTTTAATAGGGATCCAATTATCCACACCTTAGACCAGGAAGCTAATACTCCTCAAAAAATGAGGTTGAGCATTCCAAACTCCAACAAATCAAAATAATTTTATTTGATGTTTTGGGATGATCTTCACAGTTATAATAGCAACACCTGATAGTAGATAGATATTTTTATTTTAAATGAAATTCTTCAAGAAATAGTAATTCCAAAAAAATCCTGGTTTCAAAATGATCTTTATATAAAATAAGAAAAAACAGAAATAAAAATATTACAATAGGAAGAGGTTAAACATGTATGTATCCAATGTGTAGTCTCTTTTAGAGTCAATCATTCCCTGCAACAACATCACTGTAAAATTTATTTCAACAAAATACATTTGAATGAAAATATGCATTTTGTATGAAATATTAATAAAATATAAACATGAAGAATATATATCATAGATGGCATGGTTTAGAATTCTAGATCAAGGAAAATCTCCGAAAAGATCATGAACATTCAAATTAAAAAATGTCTAGGGGTTACTTAACATCCCGTAATAACTTGAGTGGTTTTTTCTATATAATATAATTCTATGAATCGATCATAATATGCATTGAATTTTTTATAAAAAATATTTGAATTATAATCCAATAATTTTTAAGACCATTATAGAAATCTCAAATAAAATCATGAATTTAAAACTCTAACATTGAAATATCAACCCTAGGGTTCCATTAAAAAATGAAAAAAATACCAAATGTTGGGTTCAACTATATAGAGTTCATTTTCAAAAATGTAATTTTTATGAAACACCTTTTATAGTAAAATGTATTTTTATGAACCATAATGTTCTCTCTTAAATGTAGGTTTACTTACATACATTGGGTTCTTTAATGATAATTTCCTATCTTGAGAATCGTAAGGTTCCATCCGAATGTAATTTTTCTTAACCATATTTTTCTTATAACATAGGGATGTTAATCCATATGTATTATTCGGAACAAAGGTTAAATTACTTACCTGATGTTCCCAAGCGTTGGGTTTATTCCTTATATTTCATTTATCAATGTATGGTATGACCAGTTGTTCCAGAATATAGTAAATCACAATCCATGCAGTTTAAAAAATATTTCTTGCGAATAAAAATCTGGAATAAAATTCTAAACTAAATATTGTAATAAAGAATAATTTCCTATAATACACTTAAAGTAATATTATTTTTTAAAAAAACAAGGGTATTTGGGAGAATCAAAATCAAAAAAAATATTTATAAAGTATTTTTGAGATAATACATTCTCAACAAACCTTTCTAAAAAATTAAATTCCACCAAAAATTATGTGAATTAATCACAATTAAAATATAATGGTCATCCAATGGTTAATTATTTTCATGTGGTATAATATTCTAAGATCTATAAAAAAGGAAATCATCACCATCTATATTAAGAAATCCCAATCCCAAACCTACTGTGTCACAGAATACTACGTTGACAAGATTAGACTTTGCAAGAGTCAATACTAGTGAAAAATTCAAAATACATTCCTACTCAATAAAATAACTCTAATTCTTTTTCCCAAAACAATAAATACTCCAATACAAGTTATTGAAGTCATCAGAGAATCCAAATTTGGGAATTCCTTTCCAAACTAATGATAATATTAAGTAAAACTGAAGAATCCCCAAATCTCACAAAAAATTCATAGTTGCTCCCATGTCAAAATATATACCACCTCATCATGATCAAATGAGATATGATATCCCAAAACCACGTGTCCCATGAAATTCACTACCAGAATCTATAAAGTACATTTTGATAGTTTTTTATAAATTCGATGCTTTCTGAACAATTTCTGAACTACTCTCAGATGACACACATGATCCTCCTCGGAGTTAGAGTGAAAAATAATTTCATCCCAAAATACCACTAAAAAAGTTTCAAGACACTCATAGTAGATAGTGTTCATTAAATCTATAAAATATATATGGACATTGGTTAGACCAAATGGAATGAAATGGTACTCCTAATGGATATATTTACATTGGAAAGAAATTTTCGTAATGTCAAATTCTTTTATTCTAAAATGATTGTAAACATATCAAAGATCAATCTTCAAGAACAACTTCTACCCTTTAAACTGGTAAAATAGATCATAAATCCTTAGTCAGGGATATTTTATCTTTACTGTAAGATGATTTGTTTCTAGTTAATCAACAAAATGGTAAAGTTACCCCTCATCTTTCATTACAGATAGAATAAGTTCCACACAAGGTGTTCCACCTGGGTGTATGAATCCTTTATTTAAATGACCATTAAAATGATTCATCCTTTAATTCATTTGATATGGTTCCATGGATTAATAAGGAATAAATAATTGTTGATTCCAAGCACTAAATCGATTGAAAAATAAACCTCTCATACCAGTGGAAAACTAGAGATGTCAGAAGAAAAATTGCCCAAAAGGTTGAGGAAAACTAGATGGAGATGACCACTAAAGGATTCCCACTCAAGATAAAAATTAATCACTGATATTACATTCCCTAAATATGGATAAGAAGGTCCATATCTACACATCTTCAGGTATCATTCTACATGAAAGACATGGAACACCCCAGTAGGTGTAGTAAAGGAGAATCACTGATGAAAACAATCAATCCAAGATTTATTGGAAATGAAACAATCCAACTTGAATAGGGAATCAAGAGGATTCATATTGAGAACTATAAAATCCAACAAATGATAAATATATGAGTAATATAACACACTTACAAGACAATGAATACCCTTCTCCCTCTTTGGTTTGATGGGTGTAGTAATATCTATCATATAAGATAAAATCTCATTAGGAATATTAAGAAAATTTAAAATACAATTTAAAACAGATGAATGAGACTCATGAGTATCAAATAAATGAGTAACTAAATATGAAGAAATATTGAGCATACCTTTCAATGTCATTGGACCCATAGTATCTTCCTCTAATGAGTCCTGCACTGTATGAAGAAGCATCATTTTGAAACATGTGGCTAGAAACCCTTTGTTCATTAAAAATATTACTGCACCATAGTTTCATTATTATCTTATGATCTTTTTCAACTTCATGGATTATAATAGAGATGGTTTATTATTTCAAGTTACCTAATAATTCACTGGAACCATGTATTTTGGGGGTCTTAGTGTAAATCCGTTGAGAGTTACCATGTTTTCCACACTATTAACAAATCAATGGTCTTGTTCTAAGAACACTTGGAGGTCTATAATCCATTACTATTGAAAACCACCTTAAGAATAAAAATTATTAAACCTCCATTTTTTTGGGAACAACATGAACTTTAACATATAGAAAAACAATTATATATCATCCCTAACTTGCCATCCATGTCAATATTAATCATCAACACTCTATCATGTACATTAGCATAGGAATGTAGAATCAATAATAAATCATGAGAATGAATATAAAATCAATGTCCCAGATCAAACCATCAAGTACTCATTTAATAATTTGAAACAATCTTAGATGAAAATTTCATAAGATCATTTAAAGTTTTCCATATTCTATCACGGACCTTTCACCTTGATTGAGTTTGAAAAACAATATATCCTTGGACAAAAGCATAAACTTTGGATAGAATGGATCAATGAAATTAACTATGAAGTCATTCCACTACAAATCCTCACAATTATTCATGATCACCATTCTGTCCAAGTCTATCCTTCTAGGTCCATATTTCTTGATGCTTCGATATTTCAAATTGATTTCACCTAACACCTATAATAAATCAAATAAAATCTTGATATTTCTCAACCAATCCTCATCCTTTTGAGGATCATTGGAGCCTATGATTTCTGGTGGAATATGGTGAAGTGATTCCCAAGTAAAAATATTTAACTTATCCCTATAAGTATCCACAACTCGAGCATGAATGTGAAAAAGTGTAGGGGACTATGTTAGTGTTTTGATAGCACACAATAACTTTAACTAGTTTTCGGTCCATGGGAATATTTTTTGATGTGGTTCATCAATAAATTCTTCCTAGATTTTATTCACACATCTTATCAAAGGAATGATACTTCAAAACACCAGTAGAAACAATTTATGACAATAAAATGGTTAGACAAAAAACATTCAATCAATATAAATAAGGGAAATAAATCAAAATATATAGATAAAACATATTTGGATTTCAATATATACAACTAAAAAAGGTAATATTCTGGAACTATTCTTCAATATGTGTTTTCCAAACCTCCCCTGGTGACTTAAGTCTCATTATGTTGAGAGATGACCATGAACTAAATCATAATTACCTCCTACATCCAAACATGACTACACAATTACATATAAAAGTTAAGGAAATATTATTAAACAGAGTCTATAATACCAATTTGTCCTGAACTTACCCAGATCCCCTAGAACCATGATAACCGAGTGAATACTAACATAACCCGAAGGGAGTTTCCAACCCACATGGGTTAGAGACTTGTACCTGACGTCATACATGAATAAGTGGTAATTATTTGTCGACATAAATAGTGTAAGAATAAAAACATGTCAGTATGCTCAATAGAAAATTCCAAAGAGAGAATATTACCATAATAAAAACGTGTATAAATAACCCAAATTATGTCATCAATGTAAGATAAAATATGATGATAAATAGCTCAATACATTACAGACACAAAACTCTAATATTAAAGGAGTCAATAACAACTTCAACCTTTAGGTTCTTATTTACCCTTTCCCAAACATGGAATAAGGAAATTTATAAATGCCTGAAATCACATGTAGGGTGTGATCTAAAATCTGAGTAGGGTCTCACCAAGTATTGCACAATAACATTCCACATTAATTAACCAAATAATGATTTAATTTTAAATAAATAAGAAGGGAAATACAAAATAATATTTAAAACAGATCATGTTTTATGTTAAAATTCCTGGAAGCATTTCTAAGCACTGGATTAATAAAAATTTATATAAATAAGTTTATATAAATTCCCAAGGAGAGCATAAAACATCTTAAAAACAACTGAATATATATCAAAATAATCACAAATAAGAAACACGGTCATCTTCCAAGAGGTATGATAGTTCAAGGTTATGGGGTCGTCACACACTCGAATAGGTGATCATAACAATATTTGTAAACTCATCTATTAGACACTGGTCAAGGATAAATAATCACAATCCCATCAAGTATGTGACCTACGAGATATGTTTTATTAGATTTGTAAAGCATCAATAGAGTTTTGCAAAAAAACAACTCACTAACAACCTCATCTTTAATGTTATATAAAAAATCATTAACTGGAAAATTATTTCAAAACTATTAAAAATAAAATTATAACATTTTTCCTTGTTCAATATTCCCATTTAAATTTATAAACCAAAAAGGGTGTTTAAATAGTTTCTTCTATTTTCAAGATAAAACAAATCAGTTATTAACCCAAAACAATATTGAATTTCATCAAATATAAATTTTAAATCAATTTCGTAAAATAATTTTATAATGTAATTCCATAATTTAATTTCATAATTTACATCAAATTCCACAATCACACTCCAAATCATTGGATTTTGGGGTTTTCCCCAAATTTCATGACAAAGAAAAATTCAAATCCCAATTCAATACAAATCGGGTTTATCATAATCAAATTGAATGAAATTTTATTTGAAAAAAGAAATTTTGGATTAAATCAATTATCCAATCAAAAATAAATTCACCCATTAAAAAAGATAGATCATGTCTCACAACACATGCAATAGGAAACTCCAATGAAGAATGTTAGTAAAGGAGATATGAGAATCAAACCTTGATCCAATAAAAAAATAGAGAATAGATCCTCCAACCACATGTAGGTCTATAAAACTCTAAGGAGTGAGGAATAGAGTGGGAGATAAGAAACAGGGAAGAAAAACTTACTTGGAAAGTATTAAATAATGACTCTCTATTTCCAATCGACCTGTCAAAGTATTTTGAATATCAAAAATTTGTCCTTGAGATCACTCTCAATCCTGAAAAAGATATCCTTTTTAGGGTTGAGAGGGGGGATAAAATACTATTTAGCAATTTTTTTAAACATTTTTTGTAAAAATTAAATTCCACATGCACTGTTATCTGAAAGGGTTTCACTATTTTTCAAAATGTGCACCCTAACCCAGAACCCCTCTAAAGGGGATCACCGTTTATACTATGTGGGTCCATGATTAAAAAACCCTATGTTAACTATGAAAACCTTCACTACGTGGGTTTTTATGGTTTTCACTAGAAGGTCATAGGGTTTGGGGAAACCCCTTTTCAACCAGACATCGCCCAAAATCCCTCCAAAATTATCAAGAGTTTTCCTGAAACAACCTAAGATAAACCAAAACTAAATCATGATCAAAAGAGGGGTTGAGGAATAGCTGCAAATAGTAACTAAATGATATAGAATAGAAAAATTAAAAAGGGTAATACTGCATAAATAAATAAATGAGAATAAAATATTAGTATTTTAAGAAATAAATAGAATATAATTCTAAAAACTGAGTTTCAATCCTAAAGAATCTTGATTAAAAAAAGAGATTGCAACACAATCCATTACCTCATATCTTGAAATTCTATATACACACTATTATATTCATTAAATAAAAATATATTTATTATATATATATAGGGATCAAATTTAAACTTATATTAAAATATTATATTCCCTTATAATTTTCTTTTTACTCATAAATTAACAATACTTCATTAAAATCAATATTCGTGTGTAAACTATTATGTTTTCCCTACGTGTTATAGTCTAAATGTTCTGGTTCTTCGACATTTTTTCATGGTTTCATCATCTCCATGGTCATATTAGTTTATGAATTTTCATATTTATTCATACTTTTTTATTTTATAATGATTTATGTTAGGTTATTATTAAAAATGAATTGCATCAGTTCATGGAGATCATAGTCCTTACATAGTCACAAGTAATGTTTTCAATTTCAAATGAATGGAAATAAATAAAGATAAATTTTAATATGTCATTTGTGGTTCAAAATAATATCGTAAATATCATATATATTCATTAAATAGATCCATATTACATTCCCTATATGTTAGGCATGAATAAATAATTACATCACTTCGTGGCAGTGTTTCTCCACACTTACGATCGAATGAACTTATCATTTATCATAAGAGAAAATTCAGGTAGAAAATGGTGTTACCATTAACATAATTTTTTTAAATGTAATTATATTTATTTCATCATATTAATATGGTTAAAAAATATTTATTGGAGGATATTAAAGAAAGAAACATGATATAGATTAGTATAGATAGTTACCACATCACTGAAAATACTCATTTAGTTAATAACACAAGCATTAAAAGGATTGTATTTATTAAATAATATAAGATATATGATATTTTTAGAGAATATATAATGGTATTTGGGTAGTTATTTTCTAATCTATGACACTCAAAAGGTGGTGAAATGTGAATATAGATGGTTTCATTTTATAATTGAGGCAGGTGGGAATCATGTAAATACATAAAATATTAATATAATAGAACCAAGGAAAGAAAAAATGAAATATAATGGTTTGTCCATAGCTACTTAAAAACCCACATTTTTCTATGTTTCATAGATATTGTATGTCACATATCTTTGTTTAACCCTTATTAATCCTTTTAAGCATTACTGTTGTAATAAACATATTCCATGATTATTATTCATTAAGGCAAAAAAATTGAATACATTACCAAATTTGACTATCCCAGTTCAAAATATTAATACCATTTTACAACATTAAAATATATAATACTGTTATAAATTAATATTCAGATAATAATAATAATAAAAATCGGTGTTTGAAAAATTTAATATTTAGCATAACACAGAATTTGATCATTTTCTATTCCTATTAAAATCAATTAAATGAACGTTATAATATTTTATTGAATATAATATGAAATAATTTTATTAAAATCACTAATAAATATTTAATAATCTAATTTGTTATAAAAAACACATTTCCTGAGTAAAACGATTTTTTAGAAAAACCTCTCATTTTACCTTAAAATGCATATAATTTCAGTTATACAGAATATATATCAAATTAATTCTTCTTATAAATGTAGAAACAATATTTTTTTCAAAATTTTGATACTCTTAATTAATATTTATCTAAAAAATATACTACCAAAACAATTATCCTAAATGAAATAATTCAAAATAGTTATCGAGGATAAATAGTATTTTTTATATGGAATAAAATTATTTTGTAAAATTATATTTCATTTAAACAAAAAATAATATTCCTTATTTTATAATTTATAATAATTATTTATATAATTTCATGGTTGTGTAATTCACAAGAAATCCAATACATTTTTTATTAAAAATAAATAAATTATAAAATATAAGGGTGTTTCATATATTATAAAGTTATCTCACACTAGATTAATGGTATCCAAATCAATATTGTATAAAACAAATATAATAAATAACATATCAAAACTATTTGAAAATTTATTTTTGATTATTTTTATATAAAAAGGTATAAAATAGTCACATTATTTATATTCACACTATAGTCATATCCTATTATTGAATAGTTCATACACCCATTATAGTGGCAACATAAAATCGCATTGTTAATACCCAGATCCTAGAGTTATCATAGCTTCAAAATTATATTACATATATAATTATAGTATCAAAAAATCACATTGACAGTGATTATATTTTAGTGGTAACACTATGTTATATATTCAATGAACATATCATAGTTGTATCACAATATCAAATAGCCAATACTCATATCACATTGGAATCACAACATCATTGACTTTTTTACCATATCAATGTTATATTATAACTTTACATAGTCGATACCTATATTAACCAAAGGAAAAACACATAACATAATTTACATAGGGAACTATTTATATCTTATACCATTCTATGTGTAAAAAAATTACATCTACTACATATAGAATCAAATTTCAAAAATGAAATTATATTGATTAAAAAATCATATAGTCTGCCTAAAATAAATATTTTTGACCAAGAAAATATTTGAAGATATTTCCATTCCTTAAGGGATTTTTACCCAAAATATGGTTTCATGTTTGAAGGAGTCAGGGAGATAATGATAAAAGGTGTAGTTTTCATTCCAAGTTAATATGTAAATCAAATTCCATCAAAGAAGGTGTATGTTATTTCAAATCATATTAGAATTTTTTGGATATTCTATAAGTGATTGTTGAATTAATAATATATGAATATATAAATATTTTATTTTTGATTAAATTTAATGTGACAATGAACAAATCATGACATGGATTTTAATAAACGACACCCTATTACATGTATCTTGAAAATGTGTTAGGAAGGATTAAAAAAGTTTATTTTCATCAAAGATATTAGATATTATTGTAAAATTTCATGGGAACTATAGGGAATCATTTAAAATTATGGTTTAATGGATATGGTTTTGTTCAATTATAGATATTCACATTGATAAAAATAATATATTAGTTAAAATATTTTTATAGGTTAAAGAAAAACAAGTTATGTTAAACCTCAATACAATTTTTTATAATCAATATTTTATTTCACTAAAAAATATTTTTTGGTATCTTTTATGTGTAACACGTGAACATAATAGAATTTTTTTTAATGTATATGAATGATTTTATTACTCATATTGAAGTTATTAGTGAAGTAGAAGATAATATTTAGGTTGGATTTCAAATTTAATGTTAAAAATTATGGAATATGGGAATAAAATATCCTTTATATGGAGTTCATAAAATATTTAAGAGTGATATGATAAAAGGATTTTGTAGATAACAAAAAACCAAATAAGGTGGATAATGAATATGTCAACTCATCAGCATTATTTATAAAGAATAAATACTTAATAAATTTTATAAAATGATCACATGAAGAATGTATGGACACTTTTAGTTATGATGTGTCTAAATTAGTATTATTTTTATTTGATAATTATATAATAATCATATTCCTATCCAAAAATCTCAATAGAAAAATATTTTAATTTGGGATGATCAAGTATATCAGATTCCAAAAAATATATAACATTCAGTTATTATTGAGGAGAATAATAATTGGTATTCTATTTAATATCAGTATGAGAATCATAACATAAGTTGAAAAAAAATATTTTAACTCTAATAATAATATTAATTATTGGTTATATGATAAATTAATACTTTTTAAGAGACATTTTAAATCCTATAATTTAAATATTAAACCTTAATCATTTTAATCATTTCATGATACTTATAGAGAATACTATTGTGGATACTATTGTGTAATTAAAATGATATTTCCTTTCTTGTTTAATAATAATACTCTTAAATATCTATGTTCACTATATTTTTATAGTTTTTAATGTTAACATAGTTTACTTGAATGAATTATTCACATCTTGTGATGAAAAGAAATGGTTTGATGATAATTTCATTTTATAACAATATCATCATATATGGAAGATTAATTAGTTGTGAATCATAAAATATTCATATTTATTGATTCAATATACCACCATTATTATTTAATAATTATAGTGATAAATATTAATAAAATAAATTATTTATTTTCTAATTGGTGTCATATCAGTGTATCAGTTACCCTTTGGATGTAATAAAGTTATTTAATGTTTGATGTTACAGTTGATTCATATTTAAAAACAAAATTTGTGATCTATATCTTAATATATATTTGAATCATATTAATTAAATAAATAGTAATAAATTTAATATATTTCAAAATTAAATTTATAATTTTTTGAAAGAATGGATTATATAATGCTTATTTTTAAGGGGTATGGATGTGGGTGACATTAAAATGGATGGGGCTTCCCATACCGTAGATAATATAATTATTACGGATGTTCATAAAAACAATCTAGTTGTATGAATGTCTACATAATTATATATTATCCTTAATATCACATGAGTAATATATATATATATTATGGGGTTAATAGAGTGAATAGTAGTTTTAAAAAATTACTAAACAATTATTCAGAGGAATTTAAGAGTGAAGGATGAAACATTTAAAATATGGAAATCCTAATTTGAATACTTTGATACAAATGAAAAGGAAATTATTTACAAGATTTAATGAATTTATATATATATATTATATGTTTTATGGGGACTCTATAATATTATGTGATTGTTAAGATGTTTCTTTATATCTTTCTAAAAACGTTAAATGTAAACTATTCTTCACATGAAGATTGAAAATTGAGTTCATTTATACTATATGACTTATATAGATTACTAGATTATTATGGGTTAATGAATTTTTCTTTATTCAAATAGACATTTATGGGTTATAAGTGAATTCATCTCATACCCATTTTAATTGTTAAGGCTTCTAGAGACCTCTTATAAGATGACGAGGATTCTAATTTAGATGAATATGTTGATGTGAAATATGACAAGATCATGTCACCTATATTAAGAAGTGTCTGAAAGGGAAAAATTAGAATTAATTTTATAATTCAATTTATGTCTTTTTATTTTAACTATTATTTGAAAATTTTAGAAACATTTTTTATAACCAAAATAATTGGAGTTTTGTGATCCGGATTAGTCACCAAATAAGTTCTTCGGTGGGAACATTTCAAAATTAAATGTAATGATTTTTTATACTATGTAAAAATAAAAGATATATTCTAAAATAAAAATGAATATTTACTTTTTGTTTAAAAATAATTGATAATATTATGAAAAAATATTTATTATTCATTATAAAAAAATAATGTATAGAAATTATTGAATATAAATGTAAATAAAGTAGATTTTTCTAGAAAAATAGTATATGAATTAAAATATATTCAGATAAACATTAAAATAAAATTTAAAAAATATATTAGGACAAAAATTAAACAAATTAAGGGTTATAAAAATAGGAAAATGATCGTCATATATAAAATTTGGTTGAAAAACATTAACAGAGAAAGAGTGTTATAGTTGGGGAAAGATGTTGGATTTTTCAATGTATCAATTTATAAGGTGAGAAAGATAAATGATGAATTGGAATAGAAAAATAAATGAAAATAGAATTTTTTATTTTGTGTTTACAATGTCCATGGAAGAATACAATTAAAATATAATAAAACTACATTTTTCTATGCAAAAAACTAAAAAATTATTAAAGGGTATTAAGAAAACATATAAATATTCCTACAATGATAATAAACATTCCAATCATTGATAAAATCAGTTGATGGATTCAAGGAGTTGGTAATTTAATAAAACTAAGTACTATAATAAATAAAATTGAATAATTAATAAGAGTTACAAGTAAGAGGTAAATATACATAATTACTAAAAAATTAAAATATTTAATTGAAAATGAAATATATAAGAATTTAAATTTTGAAAAATCATTGAATGTTTCTTATATGTAGATGAATATATAAATAATATAATAGTATTTATGTTCAAAAATAGGAGTTGATATCATTAGTTAAAACTAGGATGGAAAATATGTGTTACCTTTTATCTAGGAATGTGGGTCTTCTTGAATACTTTAATGTTTCTTGTAACAATAATGTTTTAGAGGCATCATACATGTGTAAAATATTCTTCATTAAATCCACGATATTTCAATAATTTTATGGAGTTTAAAGATATTATTCAAAGAGGATAAAACCTTTTAAAATAAAAGATATTATGATTGAGAATAAAAAACCAATAGATTATGGGAATAAGTTGAAAATTATGTAGGAGGATGATTTGTTTAGATAGTTCACGTGAAATAAAATACCATTAAAAATATTCCAAATTATTTTTTATTTATTGATGAATAAATACAGTATAATGAGAATGAAATATTAAATTAATAAATTATTATGGTCAAATTAGTTTTAGAGGAATGTTAGAATAACCATAGCATAATCAATGGGATATATGAAATTGTTTGAAGGTTTTGATTATTGTAATTTGAGATATTTAATAATTTAATATAATGAATCACTCAAAATTATATTTGGTGGCTCAATATAAATAAATTATATGTCATTGATGGTGATTATTACTCTTTTAATTAATATTTTGAAATATGAAATCACTATATTTTCAAGAATATGTTATAATGTTAATAATGAAATTCTAGTGATTAATGAATATTCAAGGAAGTTTTTCAATGGTAGAGGTGTTATAACTCATTGAAAATTGAATATATTATTCTAATAAATTATATTACAATATGAAAATTTTAATTAAATTAGACAAAAAGGAAGAGAATGTGTTAAGTTAGAGAAAACAAGAAAATTTTGGCTATAAGTTAATTATAAAGTTAACACGTGTAGAATAAGTTTGGGATGTTCCGTTATTATGATAGATTTTTTTTTAAAATTTTGTATATGTCAAAATGAATTCATTATAATGTCCTCATATGAAAGGGTAAAAATCAATAAATCTCAACACATAAAACCTATAATTTCTGATATTTATTGAATAATTATAAAAAATTAATTGATAATGAAAAATTATGACAATTACTCAATTTTATTTATTGATGAATATAATTAGATTTAATGCATTAGATTCAGGAGGTATTACGTTATTTCCTTAAGGATGGTGAAGTGTTTCAATAAAATAATAATAAAGTATTTATATTACACAATGAAGTTATTCAATTTTAATAAAATTTAAAAATATAAAATTTAATGATAAAATATTTATTTAGAGAAGTATGAAATTAAATTTTTTTAGAGAATCATATACGCTATGGAAAAAATATATTTTATTGAATAATATTTAATTTTTAATCGAGAAGGATTGAATAATATTGGTTGACTTTGGAACTTATATTTTCATAATTGGTGTATAATTGGGAAATAGTTTATAGGTATATTGTTGAGTAAATTTAATTTCATATTATCTTTGGTTTTGAAAGGTTAAAATACACTTTACTATGTTTTTCTAGATTAAATTTTATTATTTTAGTTTTTTTATAAAGACTTATTATCAGATCTTGTGTATCATGGAACTATGATAATTTGATACCAAGTGATTCCCCAGTAATGATAGTTGATATAACTTTACAAGAGTGGGTATGAATTTTATTCTAAATTCAATCCTATAACTTTTAACCCACTCTAGTTTTTGTTTAATTGGGAAATAACAGTTATGATCAATTATTTCATTACATAAATACCAACTTGGTATAAATTATGTTGTATATATTATTATACCTATGTATTCACTGAAATAAAAGTAATACCATCTTAAGACAAGAAAATGGATCTCCTATGGCCTTAAAGGACTTCCATAACATGGATAATTTTATTCATCTGCACCAGAGATTAGAAAAAATATATATTGCAATGAAAATTTTTGTTCTTTTAAAATAGATGTTATGATTACATTGAAATATTTTCTTTTTATAAGTTAGAATTTATTTCCCTGGTATATACATAAGAAACACTTAAGTTCACCATACACAATTTAAGTATAATATGTGATGAATAATTGTTTTTATGCTCAAATATTATGGATAAAACATGGTGTCATTGATTTTTTATTGATATTTACTAATTATGATTATTTATAATTGAAAAATTACAATAAACAAGACTGGTAACCAATGGAATCATTATTGTTAAAATAAAAGAGATAAGTCACAACTTACATAATGATTATAGGTAAAATGTTTTATTGTTCATTTGTATATCAGAACTGTAAGACATCAGGATAAAATTTTAACTAAACCATTAAATTCGGATGGGTTAAAATTTATTAAAATTAATGATAAACACAATGTGTTCTTAATTTCATCTTCGTGTTTCAATATCTTTTTAGATTAAAATAAATCATTTAAAAAGGAAACAACCCTGGTTTATAATTGTGTTATATTTATATGTATGTACAATACATAATTTAAAAATTTAAAGAGGGGAAATTCCTATTTCTAATTTTATCTTTTACTACCAGAATTCCCAATGAAAGATAACTCATACAGTTGACATTAATACATATTTACTTATATGAGATATATTTTACTTTATAAAAATAATTTAATAGAAAGGGCCCCGTATTTTTTTAATTAATAATGGATTTTTTGCGTGAGTAGTACATATTATTATAATTATATTACACATTTTTCTTAACATAATTAACTAATTTCATTATGATATTCTAAAATCTTTTATGTATTCATCATCCTCTAGTGATATATGTTTATATTTTATGTTCTGATATCTATGCATTTTTAATCTTATAAATTATATACATTGAATAATTTTTATTTTATTCAATTAAACATTGATAAATGGGAATATATTTTTTAAATATGTTTAGTTGGTTTCCATTTATTTTTTTAGAAATATAATTTAATTTCGTTTTAACACTATCTAAAAGAATCATTTTTAGTGGATGATCATTGTTTGTCACTTAAATTAAAGAAAGAAGAAGAGGTTCTTTTTGACAGTTGTAGTCAAAAAACAAATCAATTGAAAAGAAAGGTTGATCACTAATGGATAAAGAGATTGATGGGGTCAGGGTAGGATCACCTTTTTTAATGTCATCATAGTCACAAAGATCATCTTACCTCTCTTCCTTTTGAATGACAAATGAACGACTCCTCGCTCGAGTCATCTATCACCCTTGGTTAAAGAAGAAAATACAACTCACTCCTATGTGCATGGAAGTTCATAAACAATTCCTAAACAACTAAGTCAAGTCCCGATCAGGAATTTTTGCTCCCTAGAACACTAGAAAATTTTACTAGTTCCACACACGTGCCAACGATCGTTAGACACTCACCACCTAACACAATCAGCTCGATCGAGACAAATTGCACTAGGTAGAGGGAGATAAAAAGTCTTTAACCAAAGATATTAAAAATGAATACACCAAACTCAAAACACGATTGCATTAAGAGAATTGGGAAACACTGAGAATATATTTCATTCAAAAGAAAGAAAAGGTTTTACATTTAAGCACAAAACTTCGACATTACAAATGATAAACTCCCCCTTCCCCGATCACTCAAAGGTTTTACCCCTCCATGTGAAGGGTATTAGAGTTGAAAGGGGAAGAAGAGAGCATAATAAATCTATGTAAAAAAAGATAGAAAATACATATAACATCATGATCTCAATCCTCCAGCACAGCTCTTCTTGCACCTTCTTCAACCCCCATGAATGGAAGTGAATACTCATATTTATAGGCTTGGGGAGTAGAAAATTTCCCTCCAAAATTACTCCCCCGAACGATTGAGTCCGGTTGGCATCATAAATGACATAATTTGGTAATTGGTCCTTCTTTAATGTTGTTCCCCTCCATCGCTTCTGTCTACCCACAACATTTTAGCCTTATTGGTCCACGTAAGAAGGAGATATGGCAACATTACTCCAGATATTTAATTCTGTCCAGGTGACTCTTTGTATTCCAAAACACTGAGTTCCAACGAATTAATGACCTTGAAAATGAAAGCATCCGATGCGTCATATTAATGAAAGTTGTTCCTCTAGAAGTTATCTAGCTCCAAGTAAAATTTCAACTCCAATGGTTCTACCATTAATGAGATATGGGCCCCACAATAAAATTATGCAGTTCTGTACACAATTTTCGAGGCCTGAATTGTGAGCTGACTTTGAGCTTCCAAATGATGGATTGTGCTTTGGGTCCAGAATGATAAAATGAATCCCACTGGGATAGAAATACTAAAAAAATGGACCATATAATTTGGATCAAAAATATAAAATATATGCCCAAAATACAGAAGCCCCACAAAACTGCTAAATTTCCAGAATTAACCAATTTCCACAATTAAGCCCAAAATTCACCAAAATACTAAAATGATACAAATCAGCTCAAATTGATTAATTGTATGGGGTTAAATCATTGAAACACATATGAAAAATTATGAAAATATTATCTCTATAAATTCCCCCACACTTAGCACTTGGAATCCCAGACAAGTCCAAATCCAAATCAAATCACTCCAAATTCGAAACACATGCCATTGAGATCCACCAATTCCACACCAAGAAATAAAAGTTATCATGCCACATCCATAAAAATTATTACAAGATCTCAAATCAGGTAATTCAATATTTTTCCTCTTTATTTCTCCTCCCAAGCACACAAGACACCCACCTCACATTAATTTTCTCTCATCTCACAAAAATCACTTTTCAACAAAGTTTTTCTCATCCAAACCAATACAAGGGTCACCCTAGTTTTGAAAAACTCCTACTTCTCCACCCTATATGAGTCAAGGACATTTATTTATTATGAGGACTTTGCAAGTTTGTTCTGTGTCTTTCGGTTGGTAGGATTGTTATGTGAAAAATTCTGAGGCTGAATGAGGATGGCTTGGCTCTTTTTGAAGAAAAATTGCAAAATTCTAATCTTCACTCAAGTATGGTATCCTCCTCACTCCACTAAGTAGATATTCGGATCCATCATCATGAAATATCAAGAAATTTTCAAATATCTCAGCATTTCTTTAGAAAAAATTTCAATCATCTTAAGCATGATTTTCATGAAAGCTCTAGAAAAGGCACAACTTTCTTCCTCCATTAGAAGCTCCAGAAAGGCATAGCATCTTTAATGATGAAAGATCCAGAAAAGGCACAGCTTTCAATATAATTATTTTTCATCAGCACACACATCTCTTCAGCATTTTATTTTCCACCCAAAGTTTTACCAAATGAGGTAGCACAACACAAGATAGCTTCCCCAACACTTAAGTTCAACTAGATCATGCAATTTCACTTCAAGAGCAGGTTGGAATGGGAAAATTGGCTTGTAATGTGGCTAACCTAACAGGATTTCATGGATTCTATGGGCTATAAGGATTAATTTAAAAGTTAGGCCATAATGAAATGGATTATCTTTAAAAGGGGGCTTTCAATCCAAATAAATTTCTCAATCATTTAAAACACATGTAACCAAAACCCTCAACTTTCGAAAGGAATGAATCAAATTCTTGTTAAGACAAGCATGGTCTGGTTCTCTCAAGAAGTGAGTTGATTGAAAAGAATACACAATAATGATTCAGAATCCCCACGGGAAAGTGATTTCAAATATAATGATAGTGAGATGTGGCATGGGATTTAAAAACCTAAGTACTTTTCATGAAATTCTCAAAGAATTGAACTTGAAACAAAATCATTTTTAGCATTCATTTAAGCTCAGTTTCATGGAATAAATTAGTTCACTCAATGACATGGGTTTCAAAAATATCAATGATAATCATTTCAGCTCAAAATTTTCAAAAACACACAAAAAAAACTGAAAAATAAACACACACAAAAATTGAAACACACACAATTTTTTTTGAAAACAAACAACAAATGAAAATCTAAAACCACAGAGGTTCCCTCCCCCACACTTAAATGATGTAGTGTCCTCAATGAGTTTAACTGGATTTAACATGTAAGAAGATTTTAGAATGAATCACAGCAGCAAACAAGTGTAAAGGAGAGGTACAATCTGATGGATCTTATTGATAATGAAATATTGAGTTAAGAACCTAAGTGCTGCACACTAAAAACCTACAAGAAAAAGAACAAAAGAAAACATAATAAATTTATTAAAAAATGAAAATAGAAATACGATGAGAAAGGAAGGATAGATCTTGGTTTAATCCCCTAAGTGGGCCCTGGGTTTTGACTGCCTCCAGATGGGAAGTTTCAGTTGGTTATCCCCAATCTGAAGGTGGGTTGAGTTTCTTTATGAATAACCAAAAAAACGTCTTCTTCACATCATGTGCTTCATCCTTTTTATTGAAGAAACCATGGGTATAGTACACCAAATCCACCCCTAGTACAATGGGATACAATTTTCTTGGTGGGAGTAGGACAAAGAATGAGTCCCCATATTTCTTGGTTTCCAATTTCACAGCCACCTCTTCATTCTCCAGTGATTTCTAAAGGTATGTTGCATTATTGGAAAAATCAAAGGGAATGTTAGAGTTTAATTCTATTTGAATAATGTTAAAGCATGAAGAATCAATATTGAATTCTTCCCTTTCAAAGTAATCATCTTGCATCACTTTTTCCTTTGCCAAATCCACTTGGATTCCCTCTTGAACTCCCTCCAATAAATTATCAACATGTTCGGGGAGCTCCAACTGTTCCTCTTTAAGCGCATCTTCCTTTTCTTCCTTGTCTGCCAACACAATACATGAGTTGTCTGAATCTGAAAATTTCAAGAACGGGGAGGTGATACTCAATTCAGATTCAATAAAATTAGAATATAATGAGTTCAAGAAAAGATCATCTCCCTGAGCTTTCTCGGCTTCATTTTCTTCTTCAGTGGGAAGTTCCTCTTTAAGTAGAGTGGTAGTAGATGGAGGAGGGTAGTCAGACTTCTCAACATTATCTTCAAATTCAACCACATTGGTGGTGTATTCCTTCAATGATGATGGATCTTCTACATTATGAGGAACTGGGGGATCAATTAGTTCCTCACACTCCTTCCAGAACTCATCCAAATCATGTTGATCTCCTATACTTATTGGTTCATCAACATCAAGGATGAGTGGGGAATACACTTCCACCAATGGATCAGGTTTAGGTTCTGGTTGGGGTTCTTGATCCAATGTAACCTTCTCTAAGGACTTCAATCTTTGATAATCAATGTTGACTTGATTCACCATGTTCATCAGTTCATGAAGCGAGATACATGTGACATTGCCATTCATCACTTGCTGGGCCAAAATAGTGAGTTCATCAATCTTTTGAAAGAGGGTGTCCTCGTCATTATGAACCATTTGTCCTTGAAACTATGAGTAATCAATCCAAGAAGAATAATTTTAGTTGGCATACATCATGAATTTTTTTTAGATTTTTTTTATAAATAAAATAAATGAAAATATTTAAAAAATCTTAGAATTAGATTGTTGGCACAGCCTCCCCGAAAACGACGCCATGTTTTGACACGTTCCTATCGTGGGGTGTGACAAAAACAAATAAAACCTAATTTAAATGTTGCAAAGTGGGTAACCTAAGTTGTCTCCAGATAGGAGTGAACAACATTTATGTTTTTCACTTAAATTAAAGAAAAAAGAAGAGGTTCTTTTTGACAGTTGTAGTTGAAAAACAAAGAAATTGAAAAGAAAAGTTGAACACTAATGGATGAAGAGAGTGATGGGGTTAGGGTAGGACAACCTTTTGTAATGTCATCACTGTCACAAATATCATCTTACCTCTCTTCCTTTTGAATTAAAAATGAAAGACTCCTCGATCAAATCATTTATCACCCTTGGTTAAAGAAGAAAATAGAACTCACTCCTATGTGAATGGAAGTTCATAAACAATTCCTAAACAACTAAGGCAAGTCCCGATCAGGAATTGTTTCTCCCTAGAACTCTAGAAAAATTTAATAGTTCCACTCACGTTCCAATGATCGTTAGACACTCACCACCTAACACAATCTGCTCGATCGAGACAAATTGCACTAGGTAGAGGGAGATAAAAAGTCTTTAACCAAATCTATTAAAAATGAATACAACAAACTCAAAACATGATCGCATTAAGAGAGTTGGGAAACACTGAGAATATATGTCATTCAAAATAAAGATAAGGTTTTACATTTAAGCACAAAACTCCGACATTAAAAAATATAAACTTCCCCTTCCCCGATCACTCAAAGGTTTTACCCCTCCATTTGAAGGGTATTACAGTTGAAATGGGAAGAATAGATCATTATAAAACTAAGTAAAAAATATATAGAAAATAAAAAGAACATCAAGAACTCAATATTCCAGCACAACCCTTCTTGCACCTTCTTCAACCCCCATGAATGGAAAAGAATACTCTTATTTATAGGCTTGGGGAGTAGAAAATTTCCGTCCAAAATTACTCCCCCGAAGGATTGAGTCCGGTTGGCATAGTAAATGACGGAATTTGGTAATTGGTCCTTCTTTAAAGTTGTTCCACTCCATCTCTTCTGTCGACCCACAAACCTTTAGACTTATTGGTCCATGTATAAAGGAGATATGGCCACATTACTCCAGATATTTAATTCTGTCCAGGTGATGCTTCGTATTCCAAAACACTGAGTTCCAACGCATTAATGACCTTGAAAATGAAAGATTCAGACGCAATCATATTAATGAACGTTGTTCCTATGGATTTTCTATAGCTCATTGTAAAATTTCAGCTCCAATGGTTCGACCATTAATGAGATATGGGCCCCATAATAAAATTATATAGTTTTATACACAGTTTTCGAGGCCTGACTTGTGAGATGACTTTGAGCTTCCAAATGATGGATTGAGCTTTTGGTCAAGAAGGATAAAATGAATCCCACGGGCATAGAAATCTTATAAAAAAGGAACCTTATAATTTGGATCAAAAATATAAGAGATATTCCTGAAATACAGAAGCTCCACAAAACTGCTAAATTTCCAGAATTAACCAATTTCCACAATTAAGCCCATAATTCACCAAAATACTAAAATGATACAAATCAGCTCAAATTGATTAATTGGAAGGGGTTAAATCATTGAAAAAAATATGGAAAATTATGAAAATATTATTTCTATCAATCATCAATAGAAATCAGTAGATATCTTTCCTAAATTTCAACTCTTTTATTCTTATTAATAATTTTATTCATATCATAGAAGTTATTTATTTCAAAAGGATTAACTTGAATATGTTTTTTATTTTTTTATCAGTGTGTGAGTAAGGTACATTCAAGAGTAAATTATTTTTGTGAGTACAATTTATAGAAGTTATGGGAATGAATTTTATTTTCATTATTCTATTTTATTTCAACTACACAACATACTTTTAATTTTTTATCATCTATTCTTCTTTGATTGGTTCTTTTATACCATCAAAAATAAGAAAATTAAGAGAATACGGGAAGTATTTTTTCTCCATTAATTATAAAATGGGAGACGTCATATAATGTTGGAGGTATATTTTATTAATTATATTATTCTATATGGTAAATAATGGGGAAAAGATTTTTTCAATTCACTTAGAATATGTGTGACAATATATATATGCTCATATTGGGGAGAATTGTGAATTGAAAGATGGTGGAAATTAATAAATGGGGTGAATAATTCAAAATTAAATATTTTTAAGGGTTATTCTTTTTTTTTTGTTATTATTTACCCCATATGTTTCTTAATATTGATATTATATAATTATCTAAAGAAATATAAAGCGGTGATTCATCAAATATTACTATGCTTTTTCATTTAAAATTCATGTAAAAAATTCCTTTTTATTTTATTTCTTGTTATTTTCAATAAGTAATAGATTGTTAGGATGATTATAGAGTCAATATTTATTATTCTTCTCTCTGTTTTTGAAAATCAAGAATAGACACCTTTATTATTATGATTTAACTTGTATTTTGTTATTTTTTTATATAGACTTTTTACTCAATTATATGTTCAATTAAACTTAGATAATCTTTGCATCTATTAGAACATATGAAGCATTAGGATAAATTGAAGAGTTTAACTCTTCATATGATAATTATATAACCCAAATCCATTAGAAGATACATTTTTCTATTTGATGTTTTAAATTATACTCATGGTAATGAAATTTTACACTAGGATTTTTTATAAAAAATGTGATAAATTCTTCTGAATGATTTCTGAAACATAATATTTACTAGCTTCCTTGAACTTATATATAGTAAAAAAAAATTCTTATTAATAGTTTGATCAGTTTTGTTTTATTTTATTGTGTGATTATGCTATGATATAGGTATATTTGTTATTTTCAAGTAAATATATTATATTAAATAATATTCACTCATTACCTGGTATTTGATGATTAATGATGTTCTAGGATTTAAAACTGAGTTGTTTTTCAATTGGGAATATAGAGGAGCATCAAAGGATGGAAGTTATATTGTATGAACGATCACGTTTGATGAAAGATTGTTGTATGAATACTACATATCATGGATAATATAGAAGAACTTGAGGTTAAATCATCCCAATACCTTCTGACAAGATAATAGTTCAATAATTTCTAGAATTGAGAAATAATAAAAAAATTTAATTTGATGGTAAAATAATTTCTATTCTAACCCATATCACTTTCATCAAGTTAATGAACACGCTACAACATTTTTTTTAGAGAATAATTTCATTAATTGGAATTATTATTGTAAAAAATATTTTTAGGGGACTCATTTTTTTCTAGAACCTCAATAATTTTTTATACATTTCATTTTCCTATTATTGTTCTCTATGTTTTTACCTTTATCGAATATTGTTTCTACTCCAACCAATTTTCTTTAACGTTGTTTGTTCTAGTTAGGAGAATTTAAATATCATACTATAATAATTCATTATAACTTATATTGTCTAATCTAATAAAAATTATATTGGTTGAAAACATGTAGATATTTCTTTTGACTAAAATTTACCATGTCATATAGTTCCATAACAACTTCCTTTATAAGGAAAACATAAATATCATATTTAAAATGGTTACATAAATATTTTTTACATGAATATATATCCTTTAGTGATAAAAAACAATATTACAAAAATATTTAATTATTTAGGTTTTTATTGAATCCCATGTATTTTCAAAATTATGGGCTCAAATTCAAATATTTTTTTACCAATGTGGATTTCATATTGTTTTAAATATATATCTTCTGAATATAGGGATATAAAATATTCAAAAAAAAGGTTTTCATTTTAATAGTATAGATGTGAAATTATTTTTTTGATTATTTAAGGGATGTTAATAACATTAAACAAATTTTTGGATTGGGGAGATGAGAAAATATCTAGATATAGTACTAGAATATCTAAAAATGTAAAATATTTGAGTGATGTGAATTAAAAAGAAGGGTATTCGTCTATAACCATTGAATAATATGCATTAAATTCATAGAGTTCATGATTTATAAATTAACTATATGTCCATAAGATCAATAGTGATCATATAAAATCCATTAAATTTATGAAATATTTGATTACAACATCACATACCTCATTACTCTCACATTTAAAACATTATACTGTGAATGGATCATTAGAGTAAAAATTCTGAACTCAATCCATGATTTATTAGTTTTATTAGATTAAGATGAAAAATATTTTTATATTTCTCCTAATCAAAAAATATATATTATTATGATATGTATTTTTTGTTTTGAAATACATTTAATGAGAATGGATAAGTGATTTGGTAAAAAGTATAAATTACCAATAAAGGTTATTCATTTTTAGTGGATTTGAATTCAATTGGATATTTACTCAGGTAAAACTATTATAAATGATACATATATTTATTAATATAACTATTTATTAAATACTTAATACTTTTACAATTAATGTGTTGTTATATTTTATCAACAGTGAACATGAAGAGGTATTGTACAAATATTTTATTTTCATAGTGATAAAAAATGTGTTTTTATTATCGATGAAATCCTAATATAGTTTAAACCATGATGAGAGACCATGGCATTCAATATGTGAAAAATGCTTGAATTCATTAAATTTATGGAGTGGATGAGTTAAAAGAGACTTTTATGTGATAAAATGAAATGGGTTAGCATTCAATTTTATCATCAATGTCGACTATATTATCATATCTCAAATGTTTTTTGGAAATGAATTATTCAATCAAATAAAAGATATTTTTCAATATTGTGGTTTATAATAAATACAATTTTCAAATTTTAATTTCTTTTAACTGAGACCAAGTATTTAATTCACATGAGAAATATCTATAGAATTTTAAAATAATTATTTATGGAATGATGCTATTATAATTCATAATATAATTTAATTGGGTACCAAAATACTAGGGGATAAATATAGAGGAAATTTTGATGGAAAAAATTTGATAAAATTAAATGAGGTTTTTACATGATGGATTCATGGCTGGATATTTTCTTTCTACACACATTATATTTATACTAACAATGTTCTTTTGATGAATTATATGTCATTGTAGTGTATAGAGACCTAGGGATCCTAAAAGAATAGAAAAATAAAGGATTTATATATTATGGAAGTGAAGAGTGTAATGTTTTTAATTATGTTGATGTGGATTCATCTAGAAGTGTTGATTATAAAAATTTTACACCTAGTAAAATGTTTCACTTTTTATAGAGGTCTGTTATGTGGCACCAAAATAAAAAAAATTTTGTTACCTTAAGTATAGGAAAATAAGAACATATAAGTATTTACAAGTGTTAACTCAATTTATATGGATAAATAAACAACACGAAAGACCCATGGTTGTACTGATGTTACCAATTTTTTTTGTTATAGGATAAATGATATTCCATAAATCTTCTAGTAATTGTATTTAAATAACCTTAATCATGTAAAATGTTTTATAATAGTATTTTATCATGTCTAAGGTTGAATAATTATTGAAAATTTTGTATTTTTTTCCTACATAGGATAATGAGGTAGGATTGTCTAGAAACTCAATTCCTAATTATTTGTTTCAAAAACTATGGAATATTAATCCCATGTCTATGATATGGAGTATCATCCCCTCTCTAACTTTTAAATTTTATTACAATTGTAAAAGGATGGGAATGAAAACATTAGTAAAATTTTATATTTTTTATAATATAGGTGAAATTTAATACTAGGGGTATTATTTTAGGTTTTTTAAAGTTGTAATCAATTAGTTCATTATAATAATCGGTGTTGGTGTTTGATTTTATGACATTATTATGTGTGTGTGTGTGTATTGTTAGTTTATTAATCGTTACTATATTAGTTATCTTTATTGCGGAGGAAATATTTTTTATTCATATAAAATGATATTTTTTTGAAAAAAATGTATTAATGGAATAATTTTGTAATATTTAATGTAAATTCATGTTTCTATAATGGGAAAATTTTCTATTACTATAAATTAATTTTTATTCTTATAGTTAAATCACGTACAAATAATTAATATAATAGAGTAATGGGTCACTGATTTTCTTGAGGGTGATTTATGTTCCTTGGTGTATAAAAATATCCAATAGGGGATATATTCATTTACAAAAATATGTTTTGGGAGATTTTGGCACCTTAGGATATATTTGATATAAGAATTAATATTATTATTTGTTGTTTTATGAGTGATTTTAATTGAAAAAGGTGTGTTCTAATTTTAAACACATATATAAAATTCAATATTTTGAAACAAAAGGTGTTTTAGATTAGGTGAATAAATCATATAAATTCATAATGTGTTAGTTGCATTTATGGGAAAAGATTAAAGTAATGTCTAATGGTCACAGAAATTTTTTGTTATGATTATCTATAAAATTTATGTGGTATTATATTTTAAAAATGAAATAATAATTTTTATAAAAAATCACAAGATTTTATTTGATTAAACCATATTTTCCTCATTATTTTGTGTGCGTTGTTCAAAAAATGTAATTCATTTTGAATTTTTATGAAAATCTATCTTTAGTTATTTATTGATAAATTTAATTGAATTGAAAATAAATATATTTATTGAAATTTTTTTTGGAGTGCCTTTGGTACATTCATGGGAAATGTCTTATGATTCATTATTTAAAAAATTTTGTGTGAAATTATAAGTTCATTTCAAATAACTAAATTCAATTTTTTTATTCAATTTTTTTTGCAACATAATTTTTCATGATTTTTTTCATTATTATAATAAATTTTTTGAAAGTTTACGTAGTAGTTAATGATTTAAATTTGAGTTATTTGTAAAATGTAATGTTATATTCACTGGTTATTAAAAAAGATATTATTACTTTGAAATATAAAATAAAAATGGAAATAGATTTACTATATGTATATTAATATTAATTCACCTATTTTTTGGTGTGTCGATTCAATTATACATTTATTCCAAATTTATAGTGATTTTGGAAAACACATATGAGAATTATAATAGTGAAATGTTTTTTTCTATACTATATAAATTTATTTGTCTATTTGAAAATAAACCTACTAACAAATAAACAATTATAGATTTATTATGTGATAATTGATTTTATTTTGGTATTTTATTTGTTAAAAATTGAAATGAATTCATGGGTGTGTTGGGTATGAAAAATTATTTTATAATATCATTTTTAAAACTATTTTGGAGATTTAATTTCGAGATTTAATCTCATGAAATTAAATATCTATGTAAATGAGGATTTCCATCAGTTGATTTTTATGTGTAATAATGAATGTTTATATTCAATGTTTGATAGGATCACTTGTGCAATTAGATATGAAATTTTTAATTACATCACCTGCTAATATTATTTTCAGTTTTAGATATTCATCCCAAATACATATCATGAAGACCCCATGTAGACACAAACTATATGAAAAACTAAGAAAATACCCATTTAAAAGTCCACTTACGACCCCTTAGTATTCATTAGTTTCATCCATGTCCATTTTCTACCACACAAACTCCATCCAGTACTGTAAAGTATTCTATGAACTATAAAAAACACCAACGTCACCATATTCCCCATTATATAATATCATTTTGGGGGACAACCATTTCATATCCCTTTAATTAGATTCTAGTCTTAGTATTACTAATGTATATATCAAACATATTTCCCAAATATCATATCATTGTCACCCTAAAGGATATGATGTTGGCCTACCATCCACTTCACATCATGATAAAGGGAATCTCTTAATATTTCATCCCATGATTATTCATTTAGAAACCATCCATCAATATCAATATGATTTTTTAATACTTAAAATTAAAATCACGTAGTCATCACACAATCTATATCCAGACCAGACATACCCGGAAAACCATTATCATCTTGCAGTAGCCTTATAATATATCCACAAGTTAAATCAATACCTTATGTAATTTATTCTAATTAGAGAGAGAGAGAGTAAACATAACACATTGTAGAGACATAATTATTTTATTTTTATAGCCTCACCACACACTCATCAGATCTAAAACATCATTTACAATGTCATAATAATGACCGTTGTTATCGTCTGATTAATTTTTTAGTTCATTGTTTTAAATACAGTATCTTTAGATAACAGGATAGAGAATATATTTTCATTAAATGACAACGATCAAAATTTATTTATTCTAGTTTAAAAAAATATATTGATAAATTTTTATTTTACTAGGTTTGAATAGGTCGCAATGATTTTTTGAAACCTTCTTAATAGGTTAAGTCCAAGGAAAGGGGAACTAAGACTAGGACCATCCTATATTTAATAGTTTAATCCCATTTGAATAGTCCATTTGGATTACCATGTGTAATAAAATTATAATTTAAATTTCATTATCTTGTTCAATACACGTGGTTAATGAAAGTGGAAATAAGGAAAACAATTATCCACCCCATATGAAGTAGTAAAACCATTATCCTTTTCCAGAATTTATTTACGTCTTTATAATATGGTTTTTATGGGATCACAGGAGTTTAATTTCATATCAATGTTTCAAAATGTGGATGAATGTATTGAACCATTATAGAATACTAATATTTATATGCTTTTCAGTTCCATGTTTTCATTATTTTCACAATTTATGTATTTCTTTAAAATGGTTTGTGATATATGAACATGGTATATGTTTTTTTTATTTTCAGATCTTCTATAGATAAAACTTTATAATGGGATTACAATTTTTTTAAAAATAATGGAGTTTTTGTGCACTTTTATCTGGTTTTCCATACTTGAATTCAAGAAGGATTTTGAAAAATTTATTATGTTTATAATTATTCAAAAATCATATTTTAATTTTATGTTTGTATTATCCACATTATTTTGATTTAAAAATGGCTTTTTTTAGTACTTACTCCACATAGATGTCATTAGTGATGGTTTTTTTAATTGATACAAGATTTGTACTTTTTTGGTTATGACTAATGTTTACTCTTGTTTCCATTTTAAAAAAAAATTAAGCACAAAATTATTAATAACTTATGAAGGGTGATAAAATCAATTTTTTGTTTATTAAATTAATATTTTTCTTATTAAATAATCTAAAAAATTGTGTGATGCATACTAGAAAATAAAACATTCCTAACAATGATCATCAGACAATCATACTAAATCATTTTTTAGATTGTTTTGTCTTATTAAAAGGAGAATGGTAAATTGGTAAGAGGTTAAAAATCTCAAAAAATATTTCCAAAACATTGGAAAATCATTTGTTATTCCAAAATCCCAAAATGATTTCTTGAAAAACAATTTTAATATAACATGCTTTATTAAAGGCCCAAATAAATATTTCAATTAATTTATCATGTTTTCATAAAAAAAATTCAACAAATAATTATTAAATATTTATAACCCACTACTCTCACATAACCACTAATTTAAATAATACTAATTTTAAAAACAAATTATTTCCTCCAATATAAATTGTAATACAATCATATTTATAACACATTTAATTTTAATTTCATTATTAGATTTCATTTACATACATAAGATCAGACTACATCTCACCAAAATTATTAATATTTGTACAGTTTTTCTCCCAAAAAAATATTTTTAATACTTTAAACTAATATTATAATTATAAAAAAATTAAAAATAATGAAACACCCCCTTTCCTTTGGATTAAAAAATCTTTATCAATATACTTGAATATAAGTATTGAATTTATTTTGAGAAACTACATATTTATTTTTTTACTTATAAAATTGGATTAAACTAAATAATGGTGTTCTTATCATTGAAGGGTGAGGAATGTATTATAGTTTTTAAATTTATTTTCTAAAAGTATATATGAAAATTTAAAAAATAGACAATTATAAAAAAACATAAAACATATTTTCTATTATTTTTCAAAATGTTCATTAATTATGTAGAGTGTTTGAAATGAATAATTATTTCTATAATGTCATGTTTTAGTATTATATTCCCCTGAAAATATTATTATTCATTCAAAAATATCTTGAATTGATAATATTTACATGTATTTATATTGCTACATATTTAGATAATTCAATATTTGGAATTTTTTTAGTACACTTCTAGTGTAACATGATTATTGAATGTATTTTCACACTAAAAAGTATGGTGAAGTTTTTTATACCCTCTAGTAAATTATATTGAGAGTCATTGTAGCACACATATGAGAAATAAATAAAAACCCCTGGATGAATGGGAAATTGAAAATTTGGAAAAACTGATAGTGAGAAACAAAAACAATATTCGGAGATATAGGAAATGAGTGTTCTAATAAAAAATGAAGAAACAACTTAATTTTTTAATTTTTTTTATTTTTCATAAAGAATTTTTGGTAATTATTGTAGTTTTTGAGAATTATTTTGTTTTATTTTATATTGATGAAGGTTTAAGAATTTTGATTGATGTGGTTAAAGAAGAGTGTTTGATAAATTCGGAGTTGTAAATTATCCAACAATATGACAATTTAAACTTCATTTAGTATTAAACTTGAATATAAACATAGTGTGTAATATTAATATTGAATAATATTTAAGATTCACTCTAATATTCAATAGAAAATTTATTACTTAGGGGGTTCCTATAGATTATGAAATAATTTAGTGTTTCCCTGAAATTATAGACTAGATATTGAAAAAACATGGAGTCATTCATTTTTTCTAAAGGTATACTTATAAATTTATAATTTTTGTCATATTTCATAGAATAATAATTAAAATTATAAATAATGATTTTTTTATCAATTTAGACGAGTCTCACATATATAAATAAAGGATGATCTTATACCCAAAATATTACATAAGTGTCTCTCTGGATATTCATTGGATATATATGAATTTTAAAATTATTTTTATTGATTCACTTGTAATATATAACAACTAATTTATTATATATAATGGTTAAACATTATTTCATTATATATGTAATGGTAAACTCCGTACTAAGGGTGGTATTATTGGGTTACCTCATAGAATGATGTCAATTTTCTATGGATTCTTGTTAAACCATGCAATGTTTTTTTTCATTGATTAAAATATATTTGTGATACTATTTGAAACATGATTCAATCCATGTTAGAAGGTATAAGGATTGATTTTTCATGGGTTTTTAAGTAATTTAATTTATAAATATTGGGATGTCATTATTAGTGATCTATTTGATGTAGTTTTCAGGTGATTTTTAGAATAGATTAAATAATGAACGTTAGAAGATTAAAATCTTAAGATCCAACATCTTTTTTGAGATTTTCAGGTCATTGAACTTGTATAAGTATATAAAAATATAAGTTCACTAAGTTCAAATGAGTTTCCAAAACTTATATATATATATATATATATATATATGAACCAATTATTATTTTCTACAGTGGTTTTTCATATGTGTTGAGTGAAATAGATTCAGGAGTTTATTAGTAAAATGAATTCTATTAAGGAGGAATAAGACAAAATTTATGTTTTATCTATATTTAATATGTTTATCATTATGATTGTTGGAGAAGATGTATAATGTTCTTGTATTGTTACTATTAATTCCATATAAATCCAAAACCTATAATTGAGGAATTGAAAGATCTTAAATCATGATGAAAATACACACGGGGGAATAATAAATATAATGTTTATTAGGCCATAAAGACTATCATATAAAACTTGAGGGATATAGTATAATCTATTCCAAACCCCTTTTATGTAGAGATATATATTTTTCCGATGGATTTAGTTTTCAAGATGAAACTAAGGTTTCATTTGGAGTAAAAATCATATATGTTTTCATCATGTTATAAATGGTACCATCTCACCCATTATGACCACTTTTATACACTAGGCATTAATTAGTGTCTTGGGATAAACATGAAGAGGAAATGGTTTAGTAACCCCCATTAATACTGAACCTTGAAAAAAAATCATGCGTGGCATGTGATTAATTTTTTAACAATATACTGGTGAGATTAAAATTTCAAGGAGAATGTACTTGGGATTAATCCATCCATAAATAATAGTTACATGAATCAAAACTATAAATAGAGTTTCACTAATTCACTCCTTCCTCAAACAGCCTCATTCTGTCACATCAACACTTATGGAGGAACAACAATTAGTATAAATGATAACAAGGATACCATTAAAAGAACTAAACATGATTGAAAATTTCATGAACCAACCCTGGATGCCATCTAACCTAGTCCATGGTATGGACTGAAGGTCAGTCCCGATCCCCACGAGTTGGAAACTAGTGCCTAACATAAAAACAATTTAAGTGGGAATGATTTATCCCAAAATAACAATATAAATAAAATAAAATAAAAACATATATAACTAATATCTGATCATATATAACTACACGAGATGATATAGATAGAAAGTACAAGTAAGTACAACCAAATCTCAAACCATATGTAACCAAACTACTACCAACACAATCTAGATGTGGCTACAGTATCACCACCATCCAAAAGACTGAACTAATCCAAGGGCCATCTTGAACCAGAAAACATTAACAATATACTAAACCTGAAATACAATTTTGGTATACTAACACCGAATGGTACAAGTAGGGTGTGGGATAAAAAACATCAGTAGGAAACCACCATAGAATCTATGAAAATCCTTTCTTAAAAATATTTCATTTTAACTAGTATGAAATATATTTATATAAAATACGTTTTCCCATTTTGGTAAACAAAACAACCTTTAATTTATAAGACAACACATATACCACATTTCTTCTTTCAAAATATGTATTTACCACTTTCAAACCAAATCCCAAATAAAGGGTTACCAAGCTATGCATAAAATAAATTACCAGTGTAAACAGAAAACTAAGTGTAGAAAAATGAAAACAATAAATTATAGAAATTGATAATGGGAGATCCTAAACATTCATAATGATACCTATATACATACTCGGTTCAGGACCACCTATCAGCATTTGGGGAAAATATTATGTTTATAACCAACTTGCCACCTTCAACTAACTCATACAGTATCACAACCCACATAGCCTCTTTGTTATCTAGTGGATAATAAGTCATCTAATAGAGGCTTTCAAGAAACCATCATTCGATCCTCTATAAGATTCCTAGGAACCCTTAGAAAAATTACACTATGTATGTAGGAGGCCCTTATATGCAGGACTAATCTTACCTACCATTACTGCACTTTCCTACCCCAAACACAGAAACCCTTATACGATAACCAAAAAATGGAAATCCCTTCTATAGAGGTTCGTCACACACACAAACATATATATATAAATATATATATATATATATATATATCAAATCATTAAGGTTCCAATAGGGCTTCCACATTACATAAGCATTCAACCCTTTCTTTGAAAACATGAAAACTTCCAAATATTTTTTTTCATTACATACCCAATTAGAATTTACCTAAAACATTATGAAATATATTTCAAAAAGAACATAAAAACAAATATTATGTTTGATGCTCCAAATGGGACCTTATTTTCAATATTTCCAATACATTATCAGAAATTCCATTCCAAACATTGGGGAAATACACAATCATATAAATCATTCCAAATAGACCCCCTTAATCCAAACATTCATGGAGTTACACTCATAGTGAAATTTCAAACAACAATTTAAAACCATAAAATATATCTAAATGTTCCAAATGGTATTTCAGTCCACATTCAAACCAAACATCTTTTCTAAAGTACAAAACATGCCATGATTTCAAGATTATCATTTAAAAACACTTTAGACCCACTTGAGGCCATGGTGACTTTAATGAAATTCCAATATTTCGAATTGGGAAGAGAAGGAGAAATGGGGTAATTTTTACAAAATATAGTATTTAAAAATAATTCAATCCATTTTCATTTATGTTCCCATCCATGTGAGAATGAAGATCACACATGGGTGTGCTCAAATCAAATGGCACATCACAAAGGTCTATGAAATTTCCCAGCACCAATTTTATAGAAACACTAATCATTTTACCACAAAAAATATAAGCCTTAAATAAGTGTAAAGCCTTATAAAATTACCATTTCAGACACACAACACCATCTTAAAATCCAAAAATTCTCTTATAACATAAACAAGGACAACTCCTTTCCAAACACCAGATGACCCAAAAATCCACAACGTTGGCATGTATTCAGAGGGATGAGACATGATGACTTCAAATGATCAAACCTACCATTCTTGTAGCATTCAAGAGAATGTTCTAATGATCTGGATTCCATCACTAATGTAGGAGAATCTATAGAAATAAGTTCTTTTGGTATTCACTTCTGGCGAGATGAGGAACCTTTATAAGTGATTGGAGATGCGATATTTATAACTATTTGTGCCCCGAAAACTAACTCCATTTGTACACTAGCTTCTCTAAATAATGTCCCTTATAAGTGAGTAATAGCTCCTTGATCTTTGGATGAAGACCATCATAGTATAATAGAATACTTCATCATATGTTACGAAGCCACCTTTGGGGAAAATAAAACCAGTTCTTTGAAATAGTCAACATAGGCATTCGCCATTTACTAGCCCTACTAAATGCTCATGATCTCTTCTCTTTTCATCGTCATCATCTCTTTAGGTATGAACAATTAGAAAAATATGGATTTAAAAACGTCCAAAATCTTCCCAAATTGCATTGATGGTGGGGAAAACATCTCCCATTCAAACAAATCTTTATGATCAAATAGCCCGAGGGTAGTATGAACATGAATAGAATCGAGAGTTCCCAACACCCTATAATCATGATTGAACACTTAAAGCCACTCTGATACTTCTAAGTGACCTCAATCACCTTTATGGATAGAAATAACTCAATAAAAATAAAATTCTGGGTATGATTCATCAGAAATTTTAGTAACCTTTCTCGGTTTTATTTCTAAACAGAAAATTAAACAAAAAACCAAAATTGATATCAAATCAAAGCACAATCCAGAAGAATCCCCTTGATCCAAAAAAATAGGCTCACGAACAAAAAAACACAGCACCACACCCAAAAATAAACTCTTATAAAAAACCACATCCTTTTTAATTTTCAAAACCACCCCATTTCAAGGATATTTTCCAAACACAAAAGCCAGTTTTCACAAAAAAATTACATTCCTCAAATAAAAACCAATTTATAAATTATTTAAATTTCAAAAACTCACCCCATGACTTCTTATGAACTGTCACATGTGTGTCTATTAATTTCCATCCACACATGACTATAATTACTTCCCGAACATACCCCCACACATGTGACCCTTCAAAAAGGGTATTAAGGGTCACACACATCCTTTCCTCATCAAAACACATTCTTACCAAATTTTTTAATCCAAAACCATTTTAAATAGATACTTTTACATTTAAATATCCATTTAAAAAATAAGTTTCATTTCAAAACCACTTTCAGTTTTAAAATCACAATTACACCATCTGAAACCAAGATAAGACTCAACTTACATCAGACAATCGAAAAGAGGAACTTGTAGTTATTCTTATCCCGACTACACGGTTGTCAGCCATAGCCCATGTAATCTTCAACAATTAGGTGGAGCTTTAATGATGTATTCATACTAGTCATGGGTCACTACTCTATGTGAGACCATGATGTAACACTTTCCTACCTCCATTATCATCCCTCAATCCAAAAAAGACCAAAATAAGAGAAGGAATCAATTCTGGAACCACCCCAAGAAACTCAAGTCTCACCATGAGTGGTGGTGATGAGGAACAAACACATAACCTACATCATGATCCCCATCTATCCTAATCATTGACAACCATACACCCCAAATAAAAGGTCTTGATCTAATACCATTTTTCCATGAACCATCCCAGGATTCCATCCAACCCGACATCTGACCCTGTTCGCGGCAAGGCCTGAAGGGTGTTCCTTATCCCCACAGGGTAGAACAAGTGTTAGGAATCCAAATGATACAGGTGGGAAAAAATTATCAAATAATAACAAGATCAATAAAATAAACTAAGCATATAGATAAAAAAATTGATTATAGATAACTTCACAAGATGATCTTGATACAAAGTACAACTAAAAAAACTAAAACTTAATCTAGAAGAAACGAAAATGATACCAACACAAAATCCATGTGGACATTGTGTCAACGCCATCCAAAATACCAAAATACTCCAAGAGCTAGCTCGAACTACAAAACATGAACATGTCACTAAACCTGAAAAAAAATTTGTGTCTACCAACACGGAATGGTACACGTAGGGTGTGAGCTAAAACAGATCAGTAGGAAACCACCACAGAATCCATGTAATTCCAATCTTGAAAAAATTCCATTAAAACTAGAATTATATATATTTATATTAAATTTATTTTTATCATTTTAGTAAACAAAAACACCTTTCATTTTTAAAACAACAAACACACCGCATTCATATTTTCAAAAGATAAGATGACCACTTTAAAACCAAATCCAAAAAAGGATATAAGGATATGCTAAAAATACAAAAAAAAATCGGATCCAGTTAAATCATTAACATAAAATATTAATGAAAAAGTAAATGTAAAAAGTCACCTAGAGAAAGGGGTTTTACATATGCGGGAATGAGAAACACCCCATATATTAGCCTCCACAAAAGATGCTCAAAAATTAGGAGCTCTAAATGACTACTTAGAAGTCATTTCTATGACTTCCCTATTCGATAAGGCATCATTTACATGATTGGCCTCTTGATAGGGATGAGTGATCATTAAGTTGATATTCTTTACCTAATTAAGATATCCAATCCAGTGAGGCCGATTTATCCATGGAACATCTTTGGATCTCATTTTGAGAGTATGTACCGCATGTTTGGAGTCTTATTCAACCCATAAGAGATTCCATCTATGAAAAAATAACACTTAACAACATATATCATTTCCCATAGTTCCTCTTATTATGAAATTCCTATACCAATAAAATGATAAAAATATTCCTTGATGATTCCACATTACGTGCGAAAGAAACCTCCACAACCCAATAATGTCGGTGATCCAGATGCAGCTCCATCAACATTAACCTTAATACATGGAAAGATAGGTGGAATCCAATGAATTAACTTAACAACCAATATCCTTTTTGGTTTACCTATAATTACATCCATCTACAATGCAGTTAAAACTATACATGTATTATCTGTGAAACCATTTTTTATATCATTGGAAGTGTGTATGTCGCAGTGAACCATCAGGGAACTAACATGAAATGACGGAGCCTTGATATCAAATAAGATGCTATTCTGAGATGCCCAGATAGCGTGAGAAGCTTCTTCTATGTAAACCAGTATCATGTTATTGACCGATTCACTCTTACTAGTCTTGTAGATATACATAATCAAGTCTTCCAACAACTTATGTGAGCATAATTCCATGTTGATGATGTCTCCAATATACTTCCACAGATTCTGGAAAAAAATAACGCAAATAAAGAGGTGTTGCATAGTTTCAGTATCATTCAATAATATATAACATGTAGAAATGGTACATTGACTGGAATTTATTAATTGATCATGCATTGTCAACAGTTTCTTCCACATTCTCCAGAGAAGCAAAAGCAGGGAGGTTTGAAAAATGGCACATTAAATATAAGTAACCAAGAAGGAACTTGTATTGAGACAGTAAGCAACATGTTATAAAAAACATTGAGATTAAAATTTACATTCTTATTGGGGTTCCAGACCAAGATATCATTGTCCATGAATGAGTAAGCCTGGATATCTAGTTTATCCTGAGGAGGAACCATTTTTTTCAGACTATCACGATGATACAGAAAGTCTACTACAGATATGTCCAGCTGGTTGGAGGGGATATCACCAGTATACAAAGGGCGGTCCAGCCAAGGGTTGTTCCACATATTGAGGCCAGAGTGTCAACACAAAATACAGTTAGAATTCTGAATAATATAATTTAAGGATTATTGAAGATAAGTCTATACTAATGAAGATATATAGTGAGGGTAACCAATAATATGTTTTATTTCGAACCTGCATGAATGAAAATCTATAGATGAATCATTGGAGGTTAAGAGATTCTATGTGAACATATTAATAACTCCCTCATTGAATATCTAAAGGTCCTTTATTCCAAGACCACTCAACTCAATGGGTTTAATGAAATCCTTCCAAGAAATAGCGATCCACATCCTTTCAGTAATAGAGCCTATCCATATAAAATTCTACATCATGCACTGAAGTTAATTAAAAAGATTTTTTGTCCATTTAGAAAGTGATAGGGTGTAGGCAAACATTGAGGTTATGAAAAGTTAATGAGGCACACCCTCCCAGCATTATATAGGGCTTTACCCTACCATTGAGACATCAGATTAATGATACCTAAGTAAATTCCATCAACGTATGACCAACGTATCTTTCCAAATAAGATTGGAAATCCAAGATAAATAATTAGAAGAGACTCTTTCCTGACTCCAAGGGACCTAGTGACCCTGTTTTTTTTTTCAACACTGATCCCATCACCAAAAAAAATGAATGATTGACTCTAGATTATATGATGTCCAACAATAGTTTCATAGTATGATAAGAAATATTTGATCACAGAGAACGATTTCCATGATCCGTCCCCAACACATAGAATATCGTACACATATAATAAGTGATATAGGAAACGTTTGTTCCTAACATATTTTATTAATCTAAAGATACCAATTTGGGATATTTCATTAAAACATTCACCCATGTATTCCTCAGTAATGGAAAAAGATGCCCAAAAGAGGATCACCTTGTCGAAACCCTCAAGTACAATAAAAATAATCCCTAGCAGATCCATTAAAATAAACTGAAATCCATGAAGATGTAAGAGTAATAATAATTATATTGATGAATCCACTTGAGAAACCAATCCCCCTGAGAATAGCAAGAAAGAAAATCCACTTAAGGGTGTGAAAAGCCTTGGAGGTTTGAATTTTGACGGCAAAGTTTCCATGATTTTCCTTCGTTTACATCAGGTTGATGATTTCTGATGTAGTGAAAAGATAGTTATGGATATTTATACTAGGAATAAAACCATACTATTTATGAGATACATGCACCATAATTAAACCCCTCAATCTGTTCATCATGATTTTACTAATGATTTTCGGGGATGTGTTCCCAATCGCAACTGGCCTGATGTCATTAACATCAATTGCATTATCCTTCTTAAGAATCAGGGTAATGAAGTTTGAGTATAAACTATAAGGAATATAACATCAGTTGAAAAACTCCCTTACTTCACTAACCATCTCATATTTCACAATGTTCTAATAAAACATAAAAAACATGTTGGTGAATCCATCCAGTCCAGCTGTATATTCCTTGTTAAGAGAGAAGACGACTTCCTTGATTTCCTCCTTCGATGGAACCCTTATAAGAGCAATATTTTAGTGCTACCAAATAAAAGGTGAAATTTTGTCATTCATCTCTTGATATTTTTCCATGCCATCTTTATAATAATGACCCATGAAGTAGTTCACTACTGCATTTGAAATCTCACATTTAGAGGTGTAGAGACAACCATCAACTTTAATGGAATTTAATAATGCTCTGATTATTTTTTCCTTGTGCATGTGGTGAAAAAATTAAGAGTTACTATCACCATATTTCATCCACTTTACATTCAAATGATTTCAATCCATCCTTTATTTGATAGTTAAAAGGTTATCACACCTTGCAAGTGATTTATGTTCTTCACGTGGGGGGCTTCCAAGGTTATGATATCTTATTTGATAGCTATCCAAATGATATTTAGAAACCTTGATCTCACTATCCATCTTAGATAATTAATCCTTGCTCCATTATTGTATGATTACTTTAACATTATTAATTTTATCAGTAAGAATATGAAGTGGGTTTCCTTGATAATAAATCTTTCTGTCCTTAATAATGACTTCCCTGCATCCAGGAGTCGCAAGTGACCAATTATTCAAATGAATGGCAAGAGCACCAGACCTAACAATTTGGAAGGATATATCAATCAAAATGGGGTTTTGATCCAAGTGATGATTTGGTAAAGTGTGACCATATATTCTAGAGTTAGCATTCTCATTGTCCATATGAACAAAACATCTGTCACATTTTCTTTATTGTCTTCCATACATAGTGTACCTGATCTAGGTGAAAGAAAATCCCACAATTGGAATTTCAATAATATGTAATTGATCAATAAAAAATGATAAATATGAGGAGGCCACTCTATTGATGTTCAAGATAGTTTTTTCTTCATATCTCAAGAGATAGTTAAAATCACCCATTATCACCCATTTTTTGAAGGTATGTCTAGAAAAAAATTCAAGCTCACTCCAAATCGTTATTCTTCTAGTATAGGAAGCGGAGAAATAAAAACATTTATCCTCAAAGATATATCCTTGATAGGTTCATGAGACCGAGACCCATTGTGGATTCTTAACATAGGAGCTAAATTGTAAACTATCATGTATAAAAATCAGAGGTGATCCTTATTGATGTCATGTAGATTCTATGAAATAAAATGGTAACCAAGAGAATTCCATTTATATCACTCCACTGGTCAAAGATAATTTTAGGCTCTAAAATACCAATCAACACAGATTTATAGGCCCCAATATAATGTCTAAGGGCACTGGATAGTGGGGTGTTCACCTATGGTAAAAATAAATTAGTAGTGTTAACAGAAATATAAGTGTAAATAAATACAAACAATCAATTATTGAACATAACCGTGGGAGATTCTAAATACCCCTATAGATAACCCTAGACGTAGTCTATTCGGAACCACCTATCAGGATATTTTGAATCTCATATGCCTATAACCAACATACTGCCCTCAACTGACCAATCCAGTGACACAACCCACCTAGTATATTACTGACATAGGGGGTACCAACCCATCTAATTCGGTGTAGAATGAAATTGTGAATAGATCCTCTAAAAGACACCCAAGAGACCAGGGTGAATGTATACTATATATGTATGAGGCCCTCACATGCCTAACTCATAAAACCTGCCTTCACCATGCTTGCCTACCCAAAACATAGACACCACTATACGATAACCCATAAATAGAAATCCCTCATATATAGGTGACCCATATATATATATCAAATAATTATGGTGTAAATTTGGCCACCGCATCACTTAGTCATTCTACCATTTCATTGAAAACATGAAAATTTCTAAATGTGCCTTTAGATTTTCATACCCAATTACATTTACCAAAAACATTATGCAAGATGTTTCCAATATAACATCAACACCATTTTTTGAAGTGAAAAAAATGGGCTAATAAGTTATAAATTTTTAATAAATTTTCCTTAAATCCTTTCCAAACAATGGGTAAATTAAAAATCTTATTAATCATGTCGAACGACCCCCTTAAACCAAACATTCACTAAAATATTTTCTAAATTCCATTTCAAAAACAATGTTAAAACTAAAAAGAATTTCTAAAGGTTCCAAATAGGATTCCACTCAACATTGAAACCAATCATTCTTAGTAATGTACCAAACTGTCCATGATTTTCATATTAAAATTTAAAAATACATTAGAGTCATTTAAGGTTAAGTGCCCTTTATTGAAAGACCATGAGTTTGAAATGGGGAGAGAAGGAGAAAGGGGGTAAAAATTGTGGAATCCAGTTTTTAAAATAAATCCAATCAATTTTTATTTATGTGCCCATCCATGTGTGCATCTTGAGCAGACATGGGTGTTTTCACATCCAATGGCACATCACAAATGTCCATGAAATTTTCATAAACCAATTATATTTTAAAACTACAAATTTTCCAAATAAAAAAATAATCTTTAAAAAATTGTCATGACTTAAAAAATAATATTTCATACACACAGAACCATAATGAAATCCTATAATTCACTTATAACATAAAAATTTCCAAATCCTTCTCAAAATACCCAATTACATTTTAAAATAATACATTGTATTTTTTCAAACACTTAATGTACACATTCCCTAAGTCATAATTCAAGAATCACTTGAATTCCAATTTCTAACAAAATCATCCAATTATAAAACATCATATTAAGCTAGGAAATGGTCTCATAAGCATGTGAATAATATTAAAAATTTATTTTAAATAACTCATGAAAAAACTAAATGAATTTTAAAGGAAAACCATGGATCAACCTACCTCTGTGGGACGTAAATGCAACGAATCATCAAAGGGAGGAAGAAAAAAGCCACCCAAACAACCACACACCTGAAAATACAAATATACCCAACACAAAATAAAAAAATAATCATTATGGTTCATCCAAAAAGTAAAAAACCACAATAGGATACCAAAAACCGAGAGAGAATATAGAGGGAAGGGGGAAAAAGTCAAGACCCTTAAAATGTACCTTGGAACCACAGAGATCAGACCATGGAGGGAGGAGAGTCAAGGGATAAAATATTTCAGAACACCATGGTGTGAACAAAACTAATAGTAGGGGAGGGTTTTAAATTTTGGGAAAAAATAGAGCAAGATAGAAAAGTGTATTTTGAGATTTTAATGACATGGCATGACCACACAGTTTACCAAGTTTTGCACCAACTGTGTGATAGCCTCTTCCTGAGAAGGATCAGACTACACGACCAACCCGCACAGTTTGTGTGGCCATGAACAAACCATGTGGTATCTTCTATAAAGCTCCCAAAACCTATCACATGGGTACTTGGGATGAACCAAATAGTTTCTACAAACTGTGTGGTTCCCATGAATTTGTAGAAAAAGCCTCCTAAACTTTTAAAATTTAAATTTTGACCAGGACTCAAACTAAACCTCATCAGGAAAGATCCAGGAATAATAAAAGTATAATACAATGGAGTATCTAGGACTGGGATGTGATAGAAAAATAGGTTTAGAGTTTTATTCAATCAATAAGATATTTCCCCAAATATTCTATGGAAAGATTAATCATGGCTATAAGAATAATATGACTCCTTATGTTGTTTATCTTTTCCTAGAGGTTAATAATTTTATTATATAGGATTTTATAGTAGTTATGAGACATAAAAATTCAAAATAAATACATGTGAATATTGGGAACATTTTTTAAAGGAATAACAATGTTAAAGAGGAAAAATATATTTTGATAGAAAAATTAATGATATTACAATGGCTAATAAAGAGACTATTGAAGAATATTTTACAAGAGTGAATTAAATATTCTGTAACATCAGAGATTTTTGAAACATTCTTGAATATTTTAACATTATTAAGAACAAAATGAGAATCTCTACTGATAAGTTTGATTTAATGTTTTCTTCCATAGAAAATTGAGATGACTTTCATTTTGATGGACTAAAAAACATTATTATTTCTTGTTATATATAAAGAATCTTGTTTAGTATAAGATCAAGGTTTATATGGAATTAAAAGATATGAAAAATATTTAAATGAAGTTTGATGAAGATTAAGATACTAGATAATATGAATATGATTTTAGTACCCCTGGTTTTGGGTGTGTAACCCTTACTCGATTATTTTTATTATTATAAATTATAAGGGTGATGGATTAGAGAGTTGAGAAAACTTGGGAATAGTTTTTTGGGGATATGTAAAGGTCACACTGGAAGCACACCATTTTTATAGTCATGTGGACAATCCATGAGCAATGGTCCTCTTAAGGTAGAAAATCTAGCACAGTTGGAGCATGGTTTGGGAGACTGTGCATGGGGAAGACAAGCGAGAGTGTTTACTGCACGATTAGCACATGAATTGCCTATCCATGCAGCCTAACCATGCATAGAGTCAATATGAGATATTCCTAATTAGGATCAAATTCATTTGTTCCATAACTGCCTCATTTTTCCCTAAACTAGCTCTACCTTGGTATTTTGATTTACCTAGGGCCCAAAGAAGGTTGTCCCATCGATCAAATGGTAACCCAAAACATTCCCTTGGTGAATCAAAGCCAGATTCATATGGAATGTGATATATCTCCATCATTTATGATCGGTTTCTTATTTCAACTTAGATATACTTCTCCTCTTCTCTTGGTTTCATAGATCTATGCCCATATAGGGTTAGATCCATGTTGGTGAATTACAAATATGATGAGATTTTGATTTTTTTCATAGAAGGAGAATATATCTAAATTGGTTCTTGGAGAATCTACTTGGTTTTATTGTGTGTTATTCGTTGATTGTGGTTTTTGTCATGCTATAGAGGTTGGAGGCATCAATATCAAATCTCATTACTAGAACTGATTGGAATTATTTCAAATTGAATATATTGTGAATAATTGATTAGGATTTTGTTGTTGAACACTTTTTGGAACCCATATTGAGTGACAATTTTTAAATTTATAAAATGGGGGATTTTGAATGATTTCATTGGTTCTTGGTTTTAAAATATGGTTTTCGAAAAGGTGATTTTTCTAGATTGTTGAAACATGAATTAGATTGGATATTTTCAATAAAAGGAAATGATTTACTGAAATGAACTATTTCTTGGAAATTGTTTTTGCTTCATTTTTCAATAAAAGTTCAGTTTTGTTGAAGTGGGTTATTTTGGTAATTTAAATATTTGGCATAAATGGTGCTGGTGTGAGTTAATACTTGACAGACCCTTAAGATGGGACGAGTACCAATAGGGTATAAGGGACTTGACCCTGGATCGGGGGTTTGTGTAATTGGGACACAAGTTAATTAGATGAGAGACCACTCATGAGTATTGAAATGTCAAACAAAGCCTGTGTGTGTGGGTGTGCAAATTAATATGGAATGCGGATTCAAAACTGATAATAAAAATTGGTTTTATGAATTGATTTTTATTTTCTAGAAAATAACATCCTAGAAATTGGATTAATTTACCTTTGTTTTCACTTGGTAATAAATGGGTTTCAAACTTTTTTATTTTTTGTTATAAACTATTTTGGTTAATTTTTTTTATTTTATCATTTTTATATATGGTGGTAACCATTATAACCTATTAGCGTGAGTAGGGAAGTCATTGGGGGAAATCTACTGAGTTTTTATACTCACCTCTGTTTTTTCACTTTGGTTCTTTTTCAGATGTTATCTTCTAGGATAGGGGAATTGGTAATGTTTCCCACATATTTAGAACTACCTTTCAAGACATGGGCTATTTAGTGACTATGGATCTTAGAGCTTATGGATCATGTATTTTTCTAGTCTTTTGAGGGACTCTTGTTAGTCATATGCTGGTTACTTTGATACTGGTTTGGCCTTCCACTACTGCACACTTGGATTTGGTTTTGAGATACATGAAGTTGTTTAATTATTATCAATTTGGTCATGCATCATTTAGTGAATGTTTCGGTTATAGTTGGTTGGATTATTGGATTACTCATTTAAGGGTAAATCTTCCCAACTTGTATTTTAAACCCTTCATCATTTATTTCCATCCTTTGGATTCTTCGGGAAGTTTCTTAAGGGATAGTAATGACTCGTTGTTCTATCAAGACAATGATAATTAACGGGTTATTGCAAAGGGTATCAGTCTGGTCCTTCTATTCTGATACAAACATTATTAGCTTGTTTGGTTTTTTCTTAACAAGTAGTCATCAGTGTTCCTAGTATTGGATTTGGAATCCCTTCTTTTCTATTTCTTGTGTTGGAATCTATGAAAGGAGTAGGATTTTGGGAACTTGAAATATATAACATAAGTGTACATAGCTAACCATTTTATGATGAACATCAAGTTACCTAGGATTTTGGTACACAATCATTTGGTGATCCTTCTAGGATCTTATAATCTCATTGTCATGGGTTTATCCAATGAGACGATCATGAAATGCATTTTATAAGAATGACAGCCTACTAGGATTGTAATTTTCCTTCAGAATGATGATTTACGATTAGGTGAAAATGTGTAAATTTTTTAAAAATGAAGAAATTATTTTCAAATGAATGATTTTTAATAGAAGATATTTGGTGTGTTTTGGAAATGGTTTGGTTTTCAAAAGCATGAATAAATGTTTCAAAATGGATGAAGATGAAATAATATTATTTTTGCAAAATTTTTTGTGATAGTGGATGTGATTGAATTTGAAATGTTAATACATCAGTTCCTAGAGAGTGAGATTGATAGAGTTTGTTGTTGGATTAGAAAATGGAACCCGATAGGCGTCATCAAAACAAACCCGAAGAATCTGTGGAGAATGTGTTTCAACCTGAACCATAGGTTAACCAAAAGCCAGTTTCTATTATTTTCCATGATTTTCAAGCAATGGATACGAGTAACCGGAACAATGAGCCAATACATGTGGACCATAACATCTAGTTCATGGAGAAGAATCCACCTATCATCTAGGGTGATGCTAAACCCAAGAAGGAAGAGGTATGGCTCTATAGGATGAATCGTATATTTGAGTTCATTAGCACACCATTGGAGTTAATGCCCAATCTTGAGATTTATATGATTGTGGATCTTGCACGCAAGTGGTGGGATTAAGTAGTGCAACCTAAATTGTATGAAGGACTTAAATGGGAGGATTTTGATTAATTGTTAAAAAAAATCTATCTTTATACATTCAAAATTAATAGAATGATTGACTTATTCAGCCTCAAACAGGAGGGTCTATCAATCATAGATTATTCGGTTATATTCATGAATTTAGTGTGATTTTCCTCAAAAGGGGTGGCATGTGCGTCCTTGAAGGCAAGTTTTTTAGAAATGGGGAAACGGTAGAAGATTTGATTAAATATTGTAGTCCTCTGTATTACAAATTATAAAGAGATAGTTAAAAGATAGATTGTGGAAGAACGTGACATCTCGGTATCCATGGGAGGAGTTACAATGATACCTATAGAGAACCATGAGAACTCAACAGCTTAGAGAAAGCAGAAAAGGGACACTTATTTCCATGGTGGAAGTGGAAATCAGAACCAGAAGACTTGATCAGTGAACCTTCCTGCCCATCCCAGGAGCAAAGAAGGTTGTTTTCATTGTGGTTAACTTGAACACATAAAGAAAGAGTGTGCGGAATAACCTAGATCATGTCAGAACTAAAAATAGATGGGACATCTTCGACACTATTATCATAGTGATCGAATTTCAAGTGTTTGGGACACTTCTAAGGTGTCGTAAGCATCATATTCTTTAACAGGGTGGGGATAGTATAATTAGTATCATTAGTAGAATAGAGATAGCCATGGTGATTCTCAAAATACCATGACTCCTCAACTAGGTAAATCTCAATAAGGAAACAAAGAGAAGAATGCAATGATGAAGAAATTTTATGGAGTTGAGAAGAAGATTGTCAATGATCGTGATGGACCATCTGTGGTGAGAGGTGCATTTCATTTGAATTCTACCATTGTGAAAGTTCTCTTAGATACTGGTGCATAAAATTATTTCATTGTATCTCATGCAATTTATTTTCTATGATTCTAATTAGAAATGATGCATTCTGTTTTAAAACATCGAACTCCTCTTGGATAAATAGAATGTAAAGAATTTATGTGTAGAGCATGTGCTATAACTATTGATTTAGATAATCTAAAATAGTACTTCATGATGTTGTACATTGATTTCTATGATGTAATCCTGGGTATGGATTGGTTGATAACATTAAAGGATCACATCAAATATTGTAATAGAACAGTTAGTTTCATGATAGAGGATGACATCAAACATCTATTCCGAGAAGAGTGGAAAATTAAAAAAGGTGAAAAGATCTTATTGGCACTGATGGTGGGAATGTTCTCTTACTAGTTAGTGGTGTTGACTTTGTAATCAATTGAAGATTTTGAGGAAATTAGTTTTCCAGAATTTTTGGATCAATTTATAGATATATTTCCAGATAAATTTTATGGTTTACCACCTATAATGGAAGTGGAGTTTAGAATTGATCATGTTCTGGGGACCAGTCCTATTTCCCTTCCATCTTATAGGATAGAACCAACAGAGTTATAGGAATTGAATGTGGAATTGGAGTAGATGGAATTCTTGTGTTTCATTCAGCCAAGTACGTCTCAATGGGCGGCATCAGTCCTGTTTGTGAAGATAGAATATGGAACCCTTTGATTTTTCATTGATTAATGTAAGCTAAACCATGTTATAATAATTAATATATACCCACTTCCACGTATTCATGTATATTCAATCAATTAAGGGGAGATTAGTGGTTCTCTATGATTTGTTTGCAATCAAGATATCACCAATTGCGTGTTTTGGAAGGAATATATTCCAATGATAGCTTTAAAAAGTAGATATATCCACTATGAATATGTAGTAATCCCTTTTGGTCTAATGAATGAACATGTGGTCTTCATAGATTTGATGAGTATGATATTTCAGTGATATCTAGATTCTATTATTTTGGTGTTTGTGGATGGAATCTTTTTCTACTCAATGTCAAGGGATAAATAGGAATAACATCTGGAAACAATGTTGCAAATCTTAAGAGATCAATGTTTGTATGACAAATTATCAAAGTGTGAATTTTGGAAACAGAATTTACATTTTCTCAGTAATGTCATTTTTGAAAAAGATGTTTCTATAGATCCAAAAAATATAGATGTTGTAATCTCATGGAAACCATTGAATAATGTCTCCGAGGTATAAACTATTCTTTGTGTAGTAGGTTACTACAGATGATTTGTGTGTTATTTCTCATTACTAGCTTCTCTAATGAAAGCTCTGAAAAATAATAAAGCTCTATTCCAATGGATAGAGGAATGCTAGAAGTCTTTCTTGGAGCTCAATATTCGGCATACATTAGCACCTATCTTGATTTTTATAGAATCAAAAAAGGGGTATATCATGCACTATGATTCTTCGATATCGTGTTTGGGTTGTGTTCTCATGCATGGATACCATGTGGTTTCTTATGGTTTAAGTAATTTTAGGATAAAGGAGAGTAACTACCGTACACATGATTTAGGGTTTGTTGCAGTTGTATAAGCTTTGAAAACAGGGAAGAATTTTCTCTTTGGTAATAAATTCATTGTGTTTACAGATCTTAAAAGCTTGAAACATATTTTTTTCATAGTGACATTTGATTCTAAGGAAAATTAGACAGATCAAGTATCTCTAGGTTTTTGAAATTGACTTGATGTATACACCATGAAATGGGAATTTTGTGGCGGATTACCTGAGTATAAATTTATATGCTTAGTTAGCGAAAATAGATTTAGACGAATGGTATTTAATGTCTGCCATAGAAAACATGCATATGGAATTCTAAGACTGAGGTTATTTTGTGGTTTTATTTTCAAATATTCTTGTTACTAATTTAGTAAATATGACCAAAGAGGCATAAACACAAGATGCCGAATATCTGGTTATAAGTTCACAACTAAATGGCGGGGAGACCATTGAGGGATAGAAACTTAATGAGAATTTAGTTTCATATCATAGAGATCAGATGGTTGTACCTTTTAATTTTCAAGGTAACTCCTTCCTACTTACCACCATTTCAGATGTGATGTACATGCAGGTTCACAGAAGATGTATAAGGTGTTAAAGGTGCATTTTTGGTGGAGCAGCATGAAAAAGATAGGTGGTCAAATTTGTCTTGAGGTTCTTAACTTTCTAGAAATTGAAAGTAGATCATTATAAACCAGAAGTTATTTTTTAGTATTTACCTTTACCAGTATGGAAATAGGAGTAGATAGATATGGATTTTCATATAGATCTTCCAAGAATATTTCAGAAACCCAATGCCATATGGGTGATAGTGGATCAGCTTACCAAGTCAGCACATTTCATCCCTATTTTTTAAACTCATATAGTGGATGTTCTATCTAAAATATATATCCAATAAGTTGTAAAGAGATATATCATACCTATTTCATTCATCTTAGACAGATATCCAAGGTTCACATCTCTTTTCGGAAAAACCATACAAGAAGCCCTTGGGACTCAATTGACTACGAGCATGGTGTATCATCCTCAGACGAATGGGAAATCTAAGAAGATGATAAAAACATTGTAAGACATGTTTTAGGATTGTGTAATGGATTTTGGTGGCTCATGGGAGGAGAATATACCCTTGGTGGAGTTCTCGTACAATAATAGCAATCATGCCTTGATACATATGGAATCATTAGAATAACTATATGGGAGCCCTTATCATTATCCGTTATGCGGGTTAGAAATAGGTGAAACTTCACAAGGTGGGATGAGCCTTGTACAAAAACAATGGAGATGATCTAGTTGATTAAAAATATGATATAGATAGATCATAGTCATCATAAATATTATGCAAATCATGTCGAAGACTGTGGTCATTTGATATGGGTGATCATGTATTCTTGAGTATATCTCCAAGGCTTGGAAATCATCATTTTGTAATGTAGGGAAAGTTATCCCCTTTTTACATAGGCCCTTTTAATATACTAGAATGAGTTGGAGAGGTTTTAGATTGGTTTTTATTACCTCCGTGGTCCAGTTCAGTGTACAATGTGTTCAATGTATCTCAGTTGGAAAAATAATTAGACTGATCCTGACCATGTTGCCAGATGGGATCACATTGAACTAGAGCCGGATGCTTCATTGGTATATATCCCCATGGGATTGTGGATAAAAAATAGAAAGCCTTTCTTTGAAAAAAAAAATTTTAGTGTGGTTTTTTTGGATGCATGGTCAGATTTAGGAAGAGACTAGGGAACAAGATAAATAAATGAAAGTTCAGTGGCCAGAACTCTTTCATGGTAGTGAATGTTTTCTACTTTCCAAGGATGTAAAAAAATTATGGGGATAATTTTGTACCCTTGATTTCAGGTATGTAACCCTTAATTTATTCTAGTTATTGCTATAAAGTTTAATGGTGATGAATGGGAGTGTTGGGAGAAATTTAGAAGTGTTTTTTGGCTATGTAAAGGTCACATGGGTGGCACATGGTGTGTCTAACTATATGTGACCAAATCATGAAAAATGGTCCTCTTGAGGAAGAAGCTCCCAAATAGTTGGAGCACGGTTTGGGAGACCATGAAAGGGGATGTATTGCAAGTAGTGGGTATCACACGGCTAGTGTGCAGTTTTTTTAACCGTGCGGCCAAACCGTGCGTAGAGTAAACAAGATATACCTAAAAATATGATCTCAATCATTTTTCCATGAGTTCCTCATTTTTTACCAAATTTTCCCTAACAAGGGATTTTGCTTCTCCAATAGGCAAATAATTTTATCCCGTCAATCTAGAGGTGATCTAAAGGATTCCCTTTTTGTATGAATGTCATATTCTTGAGGTATGTGATTATTCTCCATCATTCTTGATCATCTTCTTAGGTGTACATTGATTTAATTCACCTCTTATCTTGGTTTCTCAGATATATGTCCATTAGAGGTAGATCTAGGTTAGAATATACAAAATATGATAATATTTTAATTTTTTATTGGTAGGATAATAGATATAAGATAGGTTCTTGGGGAATCAACTTGGTTTTATTGTACATTCGTCGTTTGTTGGAGTTTTCATCATACTTTAGAGGTAGGAAACTTCACTCTCAGCATCCCTTTGTAGAACTGATTTAAATGCTTTCTAATTGAATATATTGTGCTGAATTTTCTGTGATTTGGTTGTTGAAAGCATGTTGGAAACCTTCTAGAGCAGTGGTTGTGAAATATTGAAATTTTGATATTTTGAATGAGTGCTTTTGTTCATGGATTTAAAATATGGATTTTAGAAAGGGGATTTTTCAAGATTTTTTAAAAATTAATTGTATTGGATATTTTCCATAAAAGAGAATGTTTTATTAAAAATAAATATTTCTCTGAAATTTTTTGTGATTTAGTTTTCAATAAAAGATTAGGTTTATTGAATTGGTTTATTTTGGAAGGGGATATATTTGGCATAAATGGTTTTGGGGTGAGTTCTTTCTTTATGGGCCCTTAATAAGGGATGAGTACCATTGGTGTACAATGTATGTGAACATGGATCAGGGGTGTCTATCATTGGAAAACAAAGTAATTTGATGAGAGAACCCTCATGAGTATGGAACTATCAATCAAAGCATGCGTGTGTGGGTGTGTTGTGAAATATGGAATGGGGATTTCAAATTGATAATAAGAATTGGGTTTTAAGCATTGATTTTTGATTTTCTAGAAAATAACATGCTAGAAATTGGTGTTATTTACATTTATTTTCACTTGGTTATAAATAGGTATCAAACATGATTATTTTTTATAAAATATTTGGGTTAAATCACTTTATATAAACTATTTTATAAAATGTGTTAACCATTATATCATAGTGTAATGAGTAGGGAAGTCATTGGGGGAACCAACAATGTTTTTATACTCACCCCTCTTTGTAACATTGGTGCTTTTGTATATCATACTAGACAAGGGAAAAGGTAACATTTCCCACATCTTTAGAACTACTTCATGAGACTTGGGTTGTTGGGAGATTATGGAGCTTGGAGCTTGTGATGTATGGAGTTTTTTGGTCTATTGAGGGTCTGTTGTTGGTCATCAACTATTTAATTTTATACTGGTTTGATTTTCTACAGTTTCTCACTTGGATGTGGGTTTGAGATACATGAAGTTGTTTAGTTGTCTTCCTTTTGGTCATGCATCATTTAGTGAATGTTTTTTTCATAGTTGGTTGGTTTATTGGTTTACTTATTAAAGGTTTAATTGACACCCACTTGTATTTTAAGCCCTTTGAGATTTATTTCCATCCTTTGGATTCTTGGGGATGTCTCTTAAGGCCATGTAATGAATCAAAGTTCTCTCAAGCCAATAATATTTAGTAGTTTATTATAATGTTGATTTAAAATAATGAAGTGTGTAAGAGGATATAAGTTATTTTAATCAATTATTTTAATGTAAAATTTATATAAAAATGTAATATCCCCCCAAAACATTTTAATTATTGTTTAATATTGAAATTTTTATTCAATTTCCAAAATAAATAAAAATATAGAAATTATATATGATGATAAATATGATTATATTCCCAAAAATAAATTTCAAAAACCTTAAAAGGATGATAGTGTAAATACAGGGTTCTTAAGAGGGATGGGATCAATCCAATGATAATGTAACAAGATAATGATGATTAAAAACAAATTAGTGATTTTTAATATGAAGGATCCATTAAAAAACAAAAAACTATTATGGATCCTGTTAAAGATCATGATGTCACTTCATGTAGTGATGATGAGGATGTTGGGATCTACGAGTCATATGAATTAAATTGAACTTCTATCATTCCATGATAAAAAAATCTAATCCAATGAAAATAATCCAAATGATTGATTAAGTGATGGGGTGTGGTGTCTATTTAATCATAAAGAAAAAAATTTCATTAAACAAAATATGAATCCTGCATTAAGAATCAGTGAATAAATTAAATGTTGAATGATATTTATATAAAATTTACTAAAAAGGAAGGATATTTATTTAAGACACAATCTAGAAAAATCCTATAAATAAATAGTGAGTATATGATAAAATAATATTACCCTATATTTTTTGGAATATATGGTAATGCATATCTTGTTTCTTTGAATTTATGGGTATATAATAAGGTACATTAATTTTGTACTCATTCCATGAATCAAAAATATTTTTTTCTTAACAGTTCAAGTCATAATTAAAAATAATGTCTGACATGTGTTATAAAAATTAATGAAACCATTAGTTCCTTGTAAAGGAGATTTTGATGTGTTTTTAGATTTGATATTTCCCCATAATAAATAATAATTATGTATTTAATCTCCTTATAAAATTGTTGATTATCAAGTTTAACATTATTATTAAAGATATAGTTTAATAGAAAAAGGTTGGTGTTGTGGATTCATTAGGAACAATTCTTATGATTCAATTTATAAAATGCTCTTTTCATGGATTCCAAGAAATAATGAATTTGTGGGGATATATCCAATGAAAATGATGATGTTTCTTGAGAAGGTTCAAGAGTTGAATGAAAAACAATCATGATTTCATGCCCATAATAGATTTTATTTCCTTGACGAAATCATTGAAATATTTGGAAAAGGTTATTGTGATTTAAAATTTATGAAGACACTTAAAAATAATAATATTTAATATCAAATAGATAATTAGGAATATATAAGATATAATATTAAATGGTCACTTCTTATTTTAGTGTCTCTTAGTGAAAGAAAAAATTAAATCAATAGAAACATGATAGTAGTTGTTCATATCATACGATAAGATACATAAAAATCATGAAGAACATTGATGAACATGATGTAGGTGAAGATATATTTGGGAATTAAATAACATTAACAATATAATATATAAGAACAATTGAGATTTAGTATAGAATACTAAAGTCAAAATATGTATTGTTTCATGACGTAATCATAAATAATTTTATGATAGTTATTATAATTTTTGATACTGGGTATAATGTCACTTTCTAGATGAATGGTGGAATTATTCTATTATTAAAGGACTGAATAGTTTTAATAAAGGTTCAATGAACCAATTTTAATATACTATATATTATATATTAAACTGATACTTATTATTTATTATAAAAAGAATAAAACATATGTCATGACTATATTTTTCAAAGGTGTTTGAATGAAATTTCAAAGGATTGTATTGTAAAATATTTTCCCCAACTGAAATGAGATAGCTAAGATATATTCAAAAAATTAATAAGTATAAAAATTAAACTAGGAACTCATAAATGATTGATTATTCAATCAACAAAGCTAATTAAATTGGTTCATTAAAACTTATGCGCAGTGATGAGTCATCAATACTCCAATTTTGGTCTTTATTACTTTATATTATTTAATGATTTTACAATAATGTAAAATGTGATGATTAAAATGTAAAAATGTATATTCATTGAGTTGATAATTTTATTTAGAAGATATGTTGAGAATGAACTATGGGTTTATATAAATAATTTGACCACAAGTAATTCTAGGGAGTTTGAAGCAAATTCATTTGAACTATTTCTTTTTAGTCTCAAAATAACGAATAAATATAGTTACTCATATAAACCATTGTAAAATAGATATTTTTCGATAAACATATATGTATGATTGATATTTAGGTAACGATGATAACTATATTGAAGTACTAAATAATCCTCTAAATATATATTATGAGTATAGATGTGGAAATTAAAAACATATTCTTGTTGAAAAAAATTAAATATTACCCTATGAGAAGTGGAACAAGAAAAAATATACCATGAACAACATTAATATTTACTATAGAACAGAATTATTGATTATTAGAATTTTAAAATTGTAATTATTTGATGATAATTCTAAGTATGTTGTTTATTTATGAATCTTTTCAAATTTAAGAGGCTATGAGTACTGGTAAAAGTGTACATAAATAATTTAATATTGATTTTATATGAGTATTATTGAATATAAAATTACTTATAGTGATCCCAAGGAAGATTTTTTAAATACTGAAGTATAAACTATTTATATTTCTAAATATGAAAGTATAAATTTAATTAGAAATGAAATAGATTATACTATTGTTGATTTAGATCAAATGGATGATGATAGTGGAGCTGTAGGTACAAAACAATTGAAACATTAGGGTATGATGAAGCTTGTGGATCCATAGAATATAATTGGAAAATACCATGAACTAATTCAGAATATAATAAGATTTTGAATTGAAAACCAAACATATGTTATCTCTCATGTTGAGATAGTATAAGGATCAGACATAGTTGATCATAATGAATATATGAAATAATGGGAGATGTGATTGATTTGGTTGAAAGAAACCCCAATTGAGACCATTTTAAATGAATATATTGTACTAATATTATTGGAACAATGTGGGTGTTCAAAAAAAAGATCCATGGAAACAATAAATTTTTATGAAAAAAGTGATATTATTATAGAAATGAAACACTCTTGTTAAAGAAGTGGAAAATAAGGAGACATTAAATCATGCTATATGAATTTAATTGCTAATTTAGTTCCAATATTTAACATATTTTAGAGAAAAAAAATATTTTAAATGAATTTAAACTCTACCTTACGGAAGAGGGAATATTATTGAGAAGTATATATGAGTCTATAAAATGATTCCATTCTTGAAAGTGATGGAAAAATAGTGTGCATGATGAAAAAGGTGATATATGGTATACATGTATACCTTAAAGACTAGTATTTGATAATTCATAGTTATTTAAGACAAATGAAATGAAATGAAATAAAATAAATGATTATAGGAATACTTAGGTGATGAAAATGAGTACAAGTACTCTAATTAAAATTGTTTAAATTTCTGGCATATTTTTTACACCAGAAAAATTATTATTTAGATGATTTTTTAGGAAAAAATGTTGGAAAACCATGAAATGAAAATTATTTGTCAAACTAGATCCTTATTAGTATTTCAATTTATGAAAATTGATGATTTTATATTTATCAACCAAGAATAACTTTGAATTTTTATTTGAAACAAATTCATGAAAATTTAATGCATGGCCAACATTGAATAAAAATCAATTCATGAAATTGATCAAATTTTTGTTTTATCTTACAAATTTAAGATTTTTTATGATATATTTTGTGTTTGGGATCAATTTAATAGAAAATAATCACATTTTATATATTTAAATATGGTACTCATGTATATATATCAATGGGACTCTGAATTTTGGATTGATTAAACATGTGTTGTAATATCTCAAACATAACCCCTCCATAATTACATGATTTATAGAATGTAATGTACTAAACACATTCCCATGAAATTTTAGGTGTGGATTTATACATTATTATATAATCTTCTCAAAACAAAAAACCATAATTTTTTTACATGGCCATTTTTCTACTTAAAGTTTTTTAACAAAAGACAATTCTTTCTTCAAGACCAATGCATCATATTCAATGATGTACAACATTTTTGTTACCACATTTCCAAGATCATGATTAATAATATTTGGAAACATTTGATGAGAATAAAACTAAATAGGGAGTATATATGTAAAATAATAACATTTTTGGTCATTAAAATACATGAAAAACCCTTCAAATGTGAATCCTTTAAAATATGAGCATTGTTCTTGTAAACAAACTTTGAAAACCTCAAAAATCAGGTTCATTTATAAAAAAACTATAAAAACTACACTATACAACAGCATAAAACAAATAATTAATCTTACATTGATCATCATATTCATATCACCTATAATGGAATTATATAAATAGTAAATTCTAATTAAACACATAAGGAAATAACAGAAAAAGTTTATCCCAATATCCTAAACTCGTAATTGAATAACATAACCAGTTAATTCCAACATCATTTCACTGGAAAATAAATCCCTAATCAATGAAATATAAGGATATGTAAGACCCCATGTCACTATATATTTTTTCCAACAACCATAACATGAATAAAACACCTAATGCCATTCACTTTCTTTATAAAACTCAAATATTAATTTATTTCAAAACATAAGAATAATAACATATAGTTTTCACCATATTAAAATATAAAATATAATTTTTATTAATAACTCATTAAAATAAAAAATACACAAAATAAGAGAATTTTAATGTGCTTTTCAAAATAAGGAAAATGAAGTGCCCAGATCAGCGTGAATCACTGAGAGGGGGAGGGGGTGAATCAGTGATCCTTTAAAACTTTTTACTAATTGATTCTTTATCAATTAAACCTCTATGGCTTGTTAAGGCCTCGATCCACTCTTCTTGTATCTCTCAACCTTTCCCGAATGATGCAGTAATGAAAAGGCACTGGACACAAGGATTTACAAGGTTCGACACCAAAGGCCTACGTCCTTGCCATGTTGGTTATACGCCCCAACATGGTTTCTCCATTATAACTTGTTAGAATTACAATGGTCGATACAGAGTCCCACTGTATCTCTCCTGAGTCCCACAGGAGGGTCTTTATACTGCGTCCCACAGTGTTACCAGAGTCCCACTGGCCTGCTCCAGAATCCCACTGAAGACTTCTTCCACCCTGAGTCTCACAGGGGGATTCTCCTGGCTTCTCGAGTCACACGAGTAGATCTTCTTCACTTTAAGCTTCTTCAAGTATCTTCAGCAGTCTGGGATAAATACTGATGTCCTTGCTCTATACCTCTGATCACTTGAGTTGATCAGGTCTTCTCGTCTTGCTCAGGGTTTATCTCCTTTTTCTCAGGATGACTTGACTTCCCTCTTCAAGAATCGTCAACAACCTCTGATAAGGTCTGCTGGTCTTGCTCAAATCTTCTGATCACTTCTGTTGATCAGGCTCTTCTCAATTACTGAAAACTCAGACAACTGATATCTCTAACTTCAGTCTGGATTCAGTCTGACTTCACATCTACTTCATGCACTGAGTGCATGGCATCTCTGCATCCTCATGCACTGACTGCATGGCCTCTCAATATTCTTCAAGAACTCTTTTTCTTGGTCTTCTCAAATGCACACACACTGATTTAAGCTTTATTCACGTGTGCACGTGCATGCATGCATGCATGCACTCCGCTTCTTCTCCTCTTGGTGCAATAAACCCACAAAGGGTGTAAACTGTTTTAGCACACACCTTTCTTCCTCCTTCACACTCCTTGTTCTGTTTGTTTACACACTTTAAAGTGTGTTATACTTTTAGTGTGGGTCTTATTCTTCTTCTAAGTGTGCACATCCACTTTGCACAAACTTAGGCTTCGGCCTCCTTGTCTCTTAGCACACACTTGTTTCACTTTAGCACACACAAATTTGTTCTTTGTTTTGCACACACACTAAAGCTTGGCCTTTTTCCTTCTCTTGATCACATAACTCGTAGGGCCTTCTTCATCTGTTTTGCACACACAAAAGGTGTGTTCTTCACTAGGTGCACACACAAGGCACTATGCCTCGACCTCCTCTTGTTTATTCAAGTATGTACACACACCATAGGTTGTCCTCCTTCAAGCACCACGCAAATGCTTGAGTCACGGGTCGTGCAAGCAACAAGGGTGCAAGATGACTCGGGGGGCGCAAGTGGTGCGGACTTCTCCTCACTTTAAACATCACGTTGGGTGTGGGTGTCACTGGCCGCGGACGCGCAGGTGCTACTGCCGCGCAAGCACTCGGGTGTGCAAGGTGCAACACCGCGGGGCGTGCAAGCTACTCCTACCACGCAAGTATGCGGGCAGAGAGAGATCCTTCCTGTCGCGCAAGGGAGACGCGCAGGGGACTCCTTCCTTTCTTCTTTCGCGCAAGGAGTGCGCAAAAGGAACTTCATGAAGCCAAAAATGGCTCCAGGCTTCTCTGCCGCGCATGGGACACGCAGCTCAATTCTTCGCGAGGCACAAGGGTGCTCTCACGGGACTCACGTTTCTCAAAGGATCAGCAAGCGAATTCAGAGCCTCGGGTGCTCCTTTTATAGGCAGAGGGATGTCCAAAACTTCCGCGTGAGATATCTCTCAAATCCCCGCAACTTTCGGGTTTTCAATATTCTGTGAATCTTGATATTTCTCCTCGGTTCACCGCGGGTTCTCCTTATTTATTTTCCTCTTCATGCATGTGCATGGAAACGTACGCATGCCTCTGTTTATCCCGATTCATGCAAAGCATAAACTCCACATGGCCTCGCACCTTCGGTTTGCTTCGGCCTCGTGAAAATTTCTTCTCCCGTTGCATGCATGTGTACTTTTATGCATGAATGGGTTCGGTTTGGCCAGACGAGCATGAGGGAGCCTTCAGTTTCATCAGAGGTGGCCGGAAACTTGATTTGGCTTTCTCGGAGGGCCACTGGTTCAGGCGGCGTTGCGGGAGGTGCCTCGGCCAAGCTCGAGGAAGGGGATGATGCGGCAGCCGTCGGATCAGGAGTTTGAAATACATCGGATGGCCGCGATCAGAAGATCTCACGCGGGATCGATCGTGCGGTCGAGATCTGGCGCGCGATCGATCGAGCGGCCAGGATTCGCTCCCAGTGAAATTTGCTAGTCCCACATCGAATTGGCGGCCGGTTTCCACGCGGTTTATCAAACTCGCGCTCCCCCCTTCACCGCAATTGAACTTCTCCCCTCTCGGTGCCGCCCCGCACCGAGTTCTCTCTGCGGGCGCGCTCTGCGCCCACCTCTGCTCCTCGGGCGCGCCACTGGCGCCCACTATGCTTGTCACGGGCGCGCTCCTCGGACTCACGCTGCGCGGGCTTCATCACCGTGTGGCCTCGGGGATTATACACGGCCCCGACCTCCTCTTGGGCTGGCCCCATGGGATCCCCCTTGGGCGTGGCGACCTCGAGTCCCACATGTGCCTTGGGGTTGAACCCTTAAGGCTGGACCTTGGTGGCTTATTTTTTCCTGAGTATAGAACAACTCCTTTGTTTTAAAAACAAAGTGTCCAAGTTCAAATGCCAAATGCCACATCACCATTCATCTTCTCCCAAGCCATTCTTCCTTCTTTATTTCTTCTCTTCTCTTCTTCTTACGAATTCTTCATTCTTCTACAACATATAATCAACATTTAAGAATGGAATTCTCGAAGGTTCTTCATCAACCGAACTCCTTAATCACATTATTTATTCCATGTGCTTCGTTGATCTAATTAGAGATCAAATTGGTCCTTCTTCTATTTCACATGCACTAAGTAATACTGCATGGACTTCATTAATCCCCATCATCCACTTAGGAGGTGTGGATGGATCACTTTCATCTCTTCATGCATTGTCATTACAATACACGGCCTTCTAACATTGTTGTGACTTTGTATCATCAGGATACAAGTTCTATCAACTTAAAGATCAGCTCAACAATCGTCAGATATAATGATGATACTCTATCATCATACATTCTTCAAGTGGTGTAACTTAGTATCATCTTGATACTAGTATTTAAACATTAAGATCAGTTCTACAATCATCTGATATGGGAGAATGTTTCTAACCATCATCTCCTATGCCACTTAGTGAATCTCCTAAGTGACATGCATCTTAGTACCATGGCCATTCTCCATTCATCACCAACACCATCACATCCTTTTTCATTCACATATTGAAACTCCTTGACATCCATCCATTCCTTGACAACAACATACCTCATTGACAACAAATGCAACACATTGCACTTCAATCTCCCCCTTTGTACTTGTTGTCAATACACTTCTTCAGCACATATGAATGGGTCAATATGTGTGCCAATATTTTCTCCCCCTTATTGGCAATCAAATGCAAAGGTGTGGTGTGGTTCTCTTCAAAAATATCTCTTCCTCCCTTCAAATTGCATCTTCTTGAAAAGCACTAAGAGAGGGATGATGTCACATGTTCTCTTTAGCAAAAAACCTTTAGTAGATCAACTCCAAGTCTACGTGGGCTAACCCGGTGTAGAAAACAAGAGTGATGTAACCAAGGAACTCAATGCTGTCCAAAATTCATTGTACATGTGAGATCATGCTTCAGGGGTTTGAAATTTTTCAGATATATCACTGAATTGCTAAATCCTTCACATACTTCACCAAACACATCAGAAAGTTCAGGTGAAAAGATAAAGATCCCCCTTTCATTCATTTGTCTTCAATCAATACTCCCCCATAATTTTCATGATGAATACAATTAAGAAACAAGGGATGAAAGTATGATTGGAATACCTTCACTTTTCTCAAGATGGTATTAAATCTCAGAATCCCATCTTCTACAGATTGGCTCCCCCTCAAGGGGTGCACTCCATTCTGTCCAAAACCATCCTCCAACTGAGAATGATCATCATCTTCAATTCCCTGCAGTGTTAGAATATGTAAATACAAGTGATTTGGGAATAAGATGGAAACTCCTTGGTTCATCAATGTGAACAACAAGGTTGAGAAGATTCTCTCAATCGAGATGTCCCATTTTCACCATTCTTCACACTTGCGCATTTGATCCTCAATGATGTTTGTGCTGGTGTGGATCTTAATACATCTTCATGTGAAATATTCTCCTTCCCTTTTGCCATAGCAATTGCCAGAACTTCATCTTCAGCTCTTTGAAGATCTTTGGAAAGTTGCAACTGATTAGGCCATATGACTAACAAGTCATTTTGAAGTGAGGCCTCAGTTTTGGAAATTCCACATGGTTCTTTTGATGCTTTCAAGCTACCTTTCTAAGGCAACTTGTTTTCAATAAATCCCTTCTGCTTCTTCTGGATTGATTGTCTTTTTTAGTCTATTCTGCTTCTATTGAATTTCATGGCTTCTTTACAAAGATCCATGATATATCCTTTCTTTCCACAGTAGAAGAATTTCTTCTTGGTGGTCCTTCTGGATGCATCACCCTTCTTGGATTTAGACTCCAAGGTCATCTCTTCCTTTTTCATAATCTTCTTGGGAGCATCTTCAGCTTTCTTCTGCTTGCTTCCCAAGGATTCTTTCTGAGCCAGGTTCTGTGATCTTTTCTTCTTTTGAGATCTGGATACAGTTGGAGATTGACATGTATCTTTTTGACCACTTTTTCAATCATCCCAGATGTTGTCCAGTAATACAAATCTATTTTCAGTAAACAGATGTCTCTGGACCTATGGATGCTGCTTCTTTTCTTCTGGCTTGTTCCCCCTAGGCATGGGCTTCCTCTGTGCTTTGGCATTCAGTGGATTGTACCAACAATCCTTTGCACAATTCACATACTTGTTACAACACCAACATTGACCCACAAATCTTGACTTTTTGATTCCTTCTGATTGTAGGGTACTTGTCTTGAATTGTTGTGCTACTTCAGGAGAGCTTTCTTTCTTCATTGTCTTCATCCATACTTGTTTGGAATTATTCTTCCATCCTGCACTTTTTGTGGAAACATAATTAGAAGCATTAGTACAAGATGGGATGGATGGTACCTTCCTTTTAGAAGATGTTTCCCTTTTATTAGAGGATGTCCTTCTTTTGGAATCATCCTTCTCAATGCACACTTGTGTAGCAACATTTCTACTTTCAGCTGACTGGGAGGATTCAGATTTGGGTGATTGCAGATTTTTCAATATCACCTCTAGTTCAAAGCATTTCATGTTAAGGGAGTTCTTATCATTCTCAACAGTTCTTAGCCTTCCTTCCCAATTTTCTTTCATCTGTTCTAACTGGTCTTCATGCACCTTCTTGAATTCTAGTAATGAATTGTCAAGCTCCTTTACCCTGTTTACTTTGTCTTCAAGTTGAGCATCTCTGACATTCATTGACACTTTGTGCAACTTCTCCAGTACATGGAAAACATCTTTGACCAGAGTCTTAAATAATTCTTTCTCAGAAAGGCTTCTTTTCAATTCTTCAGGGGTATCTTCATATCTTTCATTGCAAAGGGAAATATTTTCATCTTTAGCCTTCACCAGCTTTCTGAGAGTGTTGGTTATGCCAACCCTTTTAGCCAACTGATCTTCCATTGCATTGGATTCTTCTTCTAGCTGTAATTTTTCTTCTTGAAGATCAAGGATGCCTGTAGCTATACACATTGCCACTTCCTTGGGGACTGTCTTCTGAAGATATTCGATTGCACTTTGAAGATCTTTTATTGTTCCAACTTCATCACATCTAGGACGTGCTTTCTTCATCTTCTTGGCCTGTTTCTTCTTTCTATTTTTCTGAGTCTTGGCAGATATCTCCATTTGAGGCTGGTTGCTCATTTCCCCAAATCTGAACTTCATAAAGACTCCCTTGGATCTTTTAGAGGTAACCTCCCTTTGATACCAATTGAAGTGCCAAGATCAGTGGGAATCACTGAGAGGGGGAGGGGGTGAATCAGTGATCCTTTAAAACTTTTTACCAATTGATTCTTTATCAATTAAACCTATATGGCTTGTTAAGGCCTCAATCCACTCTTCATGTATCTCTCAACCTTTCCCGAATGATGCAGTAATGAAAAGGAATAGGACACAAGGATTTACAAGGTTCGGCACCAAAGGCCTACGTCCTTTCCATGTTGGTTATACGCCCCAACATGGTTTCTCCATTATAACTTGTTAGAATTACAATGGTCGATACAGAGTCCCACTGTATCTCTCCTGAGTCCCACATGAGGGTCTTTATACTGCATCCCACAGTGTTACCAGAGTCCCACTGGCCTGCTCCAGAATCCCACTGAAGACTCCTTCCACCCTGAGTCTCACAGGGGGCTTCTCCTGGCTTCTTGAGTCACACGAGTAGCTCTTCTTCACTTTAAGCTTCTTCAAGTATCATCAGAAGTCTGGGATAAAGGCTGCTGGCCTTGCTCTATACCTCTGATCACCTGAGTTGATCAGGTCTTCTCGTCTTGCTCAGGATTTATCTTCTTCTTCTCAGGATGACCTGACATCTCTCTTCAAGAATCTTCAACAGCCTCTGATAAGGTCTGCTGGTCTTGCTCAAATCTTCTGATCACTTCTGTTGATCAGGCTCTTCTCAATTACTGAAAACTCAGACAACTGATATCTCTAACTTCAGTCTGGATTCAGTCTGACTTCACATCTACTTCATTCACTGAGTGCATGGAATCTCTACATCCTCATGCACTGACTGCATGTCCTCTCAATATTCTTCAATAACTCTTGTTCTTGGTCTTCTCAAATGCACACACACTGATTTAAGCTTTATTCACGTGTGCACGTGCATGCATGCATGCATGCACTCCCCTTCTTCTTCTCTTGGTGCAATAAAACCACAAAGGGTGTAAACTGTTTTAGCACACACCTTTCTTCCTCCTTCACACTCTTTGTTCTTTTTGTTTACACAGTTTAAAGTGTGTTCTACTTTTAGTGTGGGTCTTCTTCTTCTTCTAAGTGTGCACAACCACTTTGCACAATCATAGGCTTCAGCCTTCTTGTCTCTTAGCACACACTTGTTTCACTCTAGCACACACAAATTTGTTCTTTGTTTTGCACACACACTAAAGCTTGGCCTTTTTCCTTCTCTTGCTCACATAACCCGTAGGGCCTTCTTCATCTATTTTGCACACACAAAAGGTGTGTTCTTCACTTGGTGCACACACAAGGCACTATGCCTCAGCCTCCTCTTGTTTATTCAAGTATGCACACACACCGTAGGCTGTCCTCCTTCAAGCACCACGCAAATGCTTGAGTCACGGGTCGCGCAAGCCACAAGGGTACAAGATGGCTCAGGGGCGCAAGTGGTGCGGACATCTCCTCACTTTAAACACCACATTGGGTGTGGGTGTCACTGGCCGCGGACGCGCAGGTGCTACTGCCGCGCAATCACTCAAGTGTGCAAGGTGCAACACCGCGGGGCGTGCAAGCTACTCCTGCCGCGCAAGTATGCGGGCAGAGAGAGCTCCTTCCTGTCGCACAAGGGAGACGCATAGGGGACTCCTTCATTTCTTCTTTCGCGAAAGGAGTGCGCAAAAGGAACTTCACGAAGCCAAAAATGGCTCCGGTCTTCTCTGCCGCGCAGGGGACGCGCAGCTCAATTCTTCCCGAGGCACAAGGGTGCTCTCACGGGACTCACGTTTCTCAAAGGATCAGCAAGCGAATTTAGAGCCTCGGGTGCTCCTTTTATAGGTAGAGGGATGTCCAAAACTTCCGCGTGAGATATCTCTCAAATCCCCACAACTTTCGGGTTTTCAAGATTCTGTGAATCTTGATATTTCTCCTCGGTTCACCGCGGGTTCTCCTTCTTTATTTTCCTCTTCATTCATGTGCATGGAAACGTACGCATGCCTCTGTTTATCCCGATTCATGCAAAGCATAAACTCCACATGGCCTCGCACCTTCGGTTTGCTTCGGCCTCGTGAAAATTTCTTCTCCCGTTGCATGCATGTGTATTTTTATGCATGAATGGGTTCGGTTTGGCCAGACGAGCACGAGGGAGCCTTCAGTTTCATCAGAGGTGGCCGGAAAAATGATTTGGCTTGCTCAGAGGGCCACTGGTTCAAGCGGCGTTGCGGGAGGTGCCTCGGCCAAGCTCGAGGAAGGGGATGATGCGGCAGCCGTCAGATCAGGAGTTTGAAATACATCGGATGACCGCGATCAGAAGATCTCGCGCGGGATCGATCGTGCAGTCGAGATCTAGAGAGCGATCGATCGAGCGGCCAGGATTCGCTCCCGGTGAAATTTGCGCATCCCACATCGAATTGGCGGCCAGTTTCCACTCGGTTTATCAATCTCGCGCTCCCCCCTTCACCGCAATTGAACTTCTCCCCTCTCGGTGCCGCCCCGCACCGAGTTCTCTCTGCGGGCGCGCTCTGCTCCCACCTCTGCTCCTCGGGCGCGCCATTGGCGCCCACTATGCTTGTCACGGGCGCGCTCCTCGCGCTCACGCTGCGAGGGCTTCATCACCGCGTGGCCTCGGGGCTCATACACGGCCTCGAGTCCCACATGTGCCTTGGGGTTGAACCCTCAAGGCTGGACCTTGGTGGCTTATTTTTGCCTGAGTATAGATCAAGTCCTTTGTTTTAAAAACAAAGTGTCCAAGTTCAAATGCCAAATGCCACATCACCATTCATCTTCTCCCAATCCATTCTTCCTTCTTCATTTATTCTCTTCTCTTCTTCTTACGAATTCTTCATTCTTCTACAACATATAATCAACATTTAAGAATGGAATTCTCAAAGGTTCTTCATCAACTGAACTCCTTAATCACATAATTTCTTCCATGTGCTTTGTTGATCTAATCAGAGATCAAATTGGTTCTTCTTCTATTTCACATGAACTAAGTAATACTGCATGGACTTCATTAATCCCCATCATCCACTTAGGAGGTGTGGATGGATCACTTTCATCTCTTCATGCATTGTTATTACAATACACGGCCTTCTAACATTGTTGTGACTTTGTATCATCAGGATACATGTTCTATGAACTTAAAGATCAGCTCAACAATCGTCAGATATAATGATGATACTCTATCATCATCCATTCTTCAAGTGGTGTAACTTAGTATCATCTTGATACTAGTATTGAAACATTAAGATCTGTTCTACAATCGTCTGATATGGGAGAATGTTTCAAACCATCATCTCCTATGCCACTTAGTGAATCTCCTAAGTGAAATTCATCTTAGTACCATGGCCATTCTCCATTCATCACCAACACCATCATATCCTTTGTCATTCACATATTGAAACTCCTTGACATCCATCCATTCCTTGACAACAACATACCTCATTGACAACAAATGCAACACAGTGCACTTCAATCTCCCCCTTTGTATTTGTTGTCAATACACTTCTTCAGCACATATGAATGGGTCAATATGTGTGCCAATATTTTCTCCCCCTTATTGGCAATCAAATGCAAAGGTGTGGTGTGGTTCTCTTCAAAAATATATCTTCCTCCCTTCGAATATCATCTTCTTGAAAAGCACTAAGAGAGGGATGATGTCACATGTTCTCTTTAGCAAAGAACCTTTAGTAGATCAACTCCAAGTCTACGTGGGCTAACCCGGTGTAGAAAATAAGAGTGATGTAACCAAGGAACTCAATGTTGTACAAAATTCATTGTACATGTGAGATCATGCTTCAGGGGTTTGAAATTTTTCAGATATATCAATGAATTGCTAAATCCTGCACATACTTCACCAAACACATTAGAAAGTTCAGGTGCAAAGATAAAGATCCCCCTTTCATTCATTTGTCTTCAATCAATACTCCCCCTTAATTGTCATGATGAATACAATTAAGAAACAAGGGATGAAAGTATGATTGGAATACCTTCACTTTTCTCAAGATGGTATTAAATCTCAGAATCCCATCTTCTACAGATTGGCTCCCCCTCAAGGGGTGCACTCCATTCTTTCCAAAACCATCCTCCAACTGAGAATGATCATCATCTTCAATTCCCTGCAGTGTTATCATATGTAAATACAAGTGATTATGGAATAAGATGGAACCTCCTTGGTTCATCAATGTGAACAACAAGGTTGAGAAGATTCTCTCAACCAAGATGTCCCATTTTCACCATTCTTCACACTTGCGCATTTGATCCTCAATGATGTTTGTGCTAGTGTGGATCTTAATACATCTTCATGTGAAATATTCTTCTTCCCTTTTGCCTTAGCATTTTCCAGAACTTCATCTTCAGCTCTTTGAAGATGTTTGGAAAGTTGCAACTGATTAGGCCATATGACTAACAAGTCATTTGGAAGTGAGGCCTCAGTTTTGGAAATTCCACATGGTTCTTTTGATGCTTTCAAGCTACCTTTCTTAGGCAACTTGTTTTCAATAAATCCCTTCTGCTTCTTCTGGATTGATTGTCTTTTTGAGTCCAGTCTGCTTCAATTGAATTTCATGGCTTATTTACAAAGATCCATGATATGTCCTTTCTTTCCACAGTAGAAGAATTTCTTCTTGGTGGTCCTTCTGGATGCATCACCCTTCTTGGATTTAGACTCCAATGTCTTCTCTCCCTTTTTCATAATCTTCTTGGGAGCATCATCAGCTTTCTTCTGCTTGCTTCCGAAGGATTCTTTCTGAGCCAGGTTCTGTGATCTTTTCTTCTTTTGAGCTCTGGATACAGTTGGAGATTGACATGTATCTTTTTGACCACTTTTGCAATCATCCCAGATGTTGTCAAGTAATCCAAATCTATTTGCAGTAAACAGATGTCTCTGGACCTGTGGATGCTGCTTCTTTTCTTCTGGCTTGCTCCCCCTATGCATGGGATTCCTCTGTGCTTTGGCAGTCAGTGGATTGTACCAACAATCCTTTGCACAATGCCCATACTTGTTACAACACCAACATTGACCCACAAATCTTGACTTTTTGATTCCTTCTGATTGTAGGGTACTTGTCTTGAATTGTTGTGCTGCTTCAGGAGAGCTTTCTTTCTTCATTGTCTTCATCCATACTTGTTTGGAATTATTCTTCCATCCTGCACTTTTTGTGGAAACACAATTAGAAGCATTAGTACAAGATGGGATGGATGGTACCTTCCTTTTAGAAGATGTTGCCCTTTTATTAGAGGATGTCCTTCTTTTGGAATCATCCTTCTCAATGCACACTTGTGTAGCAACATTTCTCCTTTCAGCTGACTGGGAGGATTCAGCTTTGGGTGATTGCAGATTTTTCAATATCAACTCTAGTTCTAAGCATTTCATGTTAAGGGAGTTCTTCTCATCCTCAACAGTTCTTAGCCTTCCTTCCCAATTTTCTTTCAGCTATTCTAACTGGTCTTCATGCACCTTCTTCAATTCTAGTAATGAATTGTCAAGCTCCTTTACCCTGTTTACTTTTTCTTCAAGTTGAGCATCTCTGACATTCATTGACACTTTGTGCAACTTCTCCAGTGAATGGAAAACATCTTTGACCACAATCTTAAAGAATTCTTTCTCAGAAAGTATTCTTTGCAATTCTTCAGTAGTGTCTTCATATCTTTCATTGCAAAGGGAAATAGTTTCATCTTTAGCCTTCACCAGCTTTCTGAGAGTGTTGGTTATGCCAACCCTTTTAGCCAACTGATCTTCCATTGCATTGGCTTCTTCTTCTAGCTGTAATTTTTCTTCTTGAAGATCAAGGATGCATGTAGCTATACACATTGCCACTTCCTTGGGGACTATCTTCTGAAGATATTCGATTGCACTTTGAAGATCTTTTATTGTTCCAACTTCATCACAGCTAGGACATGCTTTCTTAATCTTCTTGGCCTATTTCTTCTTTATATTTTTCTGAGTCTTGGCAGATATCTCCATTTGATGCTGGTCACTCATTTCCTCAAATTTGCACTTCATAAAGACTCCCTTGGATCTTTTAGAGGTAACCTCCCTCTGATACTAATTGAAGTGCCCAGATCAGTGTGAATCACTGAGAGGGGGAGGGGGTGAATCGGTGATCCTTTAAAACTTTTTACTAATTGATTCTTTATCAATTAAACCTCTATGGCTTGTTAAGGCCTCGATCCACTCTTCTTGTATCTCTCAACCTTTCCCGAATGACGCAGTAATGAAAAGGCACAGGACACAAGGATTTATAAGGTTCGAAACCAAAGGCCTACGTCCTTTCCATGTTGGTTATACACCCCAACAAGGTTTCTCCATTATAACTTGTTAGAATTACAATGGTCAATACAGAGTCCCACTGTATCTCTCCTGAGTCCCACAGGAGGGTCTTTATACTGCGTCCCACAGTGTTACCAGAGTCCCACTGGCCTTCTCCAGAATCCCACTGAAGACTTCTTCCACCCTGAGTCTCCCAGGGGGCTTCTCCTGGCTTCTCGAGTCACATGACTAGCTCTTCTTTACTTTAAGCTTCTTCAAGTATCTTCAGTAGTCTGGGATAAAGACTGCTGGCCTTGCTCTATACCTCTGATCACTTGAGTTGATTAGGTCTTCTCTTCTTGCTTAGGATTTATCTCTTTCTTCTCAGGATGACCTGACTTCTCTCTTCACGAATCTTCAACAGCCTCTGATAAGGTCTGCTGGTCTTGCTCAAATCTTCTGATCACTTCTATTGATCAGGCTCTTCTCAATTACTGAAAACTCAGACAACTGATATCTCTAACTTCAGTCTGGCTTCAGTCTGACTTCACATCTACTTCATGCACTGAGTGCATGGCATCTCTGCATCCTCATGCACTGACTGCATGGCCTCTCAATATTCTTCAAGAACTCTTGTTCTTGGTCTTCTCAAATGCACACACACTGATTTAATCTTTATTCACATGTGAACGTGCATGCATGCATGCATGCACTCCCCTTCTTCTTCTCTTGGTACAATAAACCCACAAAGGGTGTACACTGTTTTAGCACACACCTTTCTTCCTCCTTCACACTCTTTGTTCTTTTTGTTTACACACTTTAAAGTGTGTTATACTTTTAGTGTGGGTCTTCTTCTTCTTATAAGTGTGCACAACCACTTTGCACAAACTTAGGCTTCGGCCTCCTTGTCTCTTAGCACACACTTGTTTCACTTTAGCACACACAAATTTGTTCTTTGTTTTGCACACACACTAAAGCTTGGCCTTTTTCCTTATCATGATCACATAACCCGTAGGGCCTTCTTCATCTGTTTTTCACACACAAAAGGTGTGTTCTTCACTTGGTGCACACACAAGGCACTATGCCTCGGCCTCCTCTTGTTTATTCATGTATGCACACACACCGTAGGATGTCCTCCTTCAAGCACCACGCAAATGCTTGAGTCACGGGTCGCGCAAGCCACAAGAATGCAAGATGGCTCGGGGGAGCAAGTGGTGCGGACTTCTCCTCACTTTAAACACCAAGTTGGGTGTGGGTGTCACTGGCCGCAGACGCGCAGGTGCTACTGCCGCGCAAGCACTCGGGTGTGCAAGGTGCAACACTGTGGGGCGTGCAAGCTACTCATGTTGCGCAAGTATGCGGGCAGAGAGAGCTCCTTCCTGTCGCTCAAGGGAGACACGCAGGGGACTGCTTCCTTTCTTCTTTCGTGCAAGGAGTGCGCAAAAGGAACTTCAAGAAGCCACAAATGGATCCGGGCTTCTCTGCCGCGCAGGGGACGCGCAACTCAATTCTTCGCGAGGCACGAGGGTGCTTTCACGGGACTCACGTTTCTCAAAGGATCAGCAAGTGAATTCAGAGCCTCGGGTGCTCCTTTTATAGGTAGAGGGATGTCCAAAACTTCCGCGTGAGATATCTCTCAAATCCCCGCAACTTTCGGGTTTTCAAGATTCTGTGAATCTTGATATTTCTCCTCGGTTCACCGCGGGTTCTCCTTCTTTATTTTCCTCTTCATGCATGTGCATGGAAACGTACGCATGCCTCTGTTTATCCCGATTCATGCAAAGAATAAACTCCACATGGCCTCACACCTTCGGTTTGCTTCAGCCTCGTGAAAATTTCTTCTCCCGTTGCATGCATGTGTATTTTTATGCATGAATGGGTTCGGTTTGCCCAGACGAGCACGAGGGAGCCTTCAGTTTCATCAGAGGTGGCCGGAAACTTGATTTGGCTTGCTCGAAGGGCCACTGGTTCAGGCGGCGTTGCGGGAGGTGCCTCGGCCAAGGTCGAGGAAGGGGATGATGCGGCAGCCGTCGGATCAGAAGTTTGAAATACGTCGGACGACCGCGCTCAGAAGATCTCGCGCGGGATCGATCGTGCGGTCGAGATCTGGCGCGCGATTGATCGAGCGGCCAAGATTCGTTCCCGGTGAAATTTGCGCGTCCCACATCGAATTGGCGGCCGGTTTCCATGCGGTTTATCAAACTCGCGCTCCCCCCTTCACCGCAATTGAACTTCTCCCCTCTCGGTGCCGCCCCGCACCAAGTTCTCTCTGCGGGCGCGCTCTGAGCCCACCTCCGCTCCTCGGGCGCGCCACTGGCGCCCACTATGCTTGTCACGGGTGCGCTCCTCGCGCTCACGCTGCGCGGGCTTCATCACCGCGTGGCCTCGAGGCTTATACACGGCCCCGACCATCTCTTGGGCTGGCCCCATGGGATCCCCCTTGGCCGTGGCGACCTCGAGTCCCACATGTGCTTTGGGGTTGAACCCTTATGGCTGGACCTCGGTGGCTTATTTTTTCCTGAGTATAGAACAAGTCCATTGTTTTAAAAACAAAGTTTCCATGTTCAAATGCCAAATGCCACATCACCATTCATCTTCTCCCAAGCCATTCTTCCTTCTTCATTTCTTCTCTTCTCTTCTTCTTACGAATTCTTCATTCTTCTACAACATATAATCAACATTTACGAATGGAATTCTCGAAGGTTCTTCATCAACTAAACTCCTTAATCACATAATTTCATCCATGTGCTTCGTTGATCTAATCAGAGATCAAATTGGTTCTTCTTCTATTTCACATGCACTAAGTAATACTGCATGGACTTCATTAATCCCCATCATCCACTTAGGAGGTGTGGATGGATCAATTTCGTCTCTTCATGCATTGTCATTACAATACACGGCCTTATAACATTGTTGTGACTTTGTATCATCAGGATACAAGTTCTATGAACTTAAAGATCAGCTCAACAATCGTCAGATATAATGATGATACTGTATCATTATCCATTATTCAAGTGGTGTAACTTTGTATCATCTTGATACTAGTATTGAAACATTAAGATCAGTTCTACAATCATCTGATATGGGAGAATGTTTCAAACCATCATCTCCTATGCCACTTAGTGAATCTCCTAACTGATATGCATCTTAGTACCATGGTCATTCTCCATTCATCACCAACACCATCACATCCTTTGTCATTCACATATTGAAACTCCTTGACATCCATCCATTCCTTGACAACAACATACCTCATTGACAACAAATGCAACATAGTGCACTTCAGAAAACATGAAAATGATTATTCTTATCAAATAATAAACATTATAGATGGAAAATTTAATCAATCTAAACATTAAAAAATATTTCTTATCTCTCTATTATAACTAATTTAAAAAATATCCCATATAAAAAATATGAAAGTATTCCTTTTTAGAAGAGCATAATAAATTACATAAAAATAGAAAATGACTTAATCAAATCATTTAAGTGTGGAAATGGAATCTTTGAATGAGTATTTATATGGAGGGGAAAAAGATCATAATAAAACATCAAGATAATTTAAATAAGGTATAAAAAAGAGAAAAATCATACATTGATTCATAACCTATATCATACGTAATATTCCATCCAGAGAAATAAAAAATTAATTATTTTCAATATTTATTAACCTTTTCATGTTCATTACCTCAATATTATTATTCATTTTACCTCATTTTTATCATGTTCTATTTAGTTTCTTGACTACTATATAACATGCCAGTCATTATCGGGGCATTCAAATCAAAATCTCAATAAAATATTTTGTATCGTATAACTGTTAATTATTTTTCTGATGATTCTATAGGATCAGGATGTTTCTTATTAATTTTTATATATCATTCAAGAAATAATTGAGAACAATCAATTTTTAAATTGTTCGTTTTCATGAATAATCATTCATAAGAATATTTTTTATTGTTAAAATAACCATTATTTTTCACCATTAATCCTATTATTAAAATTGATATTTAACCATTTCATAATTTATAATAATATTTAAAAATTGTTTTGATATATTTCAATATTTCCAGGGTTATATTATGAAATTTATGGAATTTGTTCATGCAAAAGGATCAAAAATCTATTTTTTGTAAATTTTGAATTCTAAAAAATAATATATATTATAAAAAAATATACATGTATACATTACCACCATATAATCATTAATAAAAATTAAATTAATTATAATTATAAATTATTACCATTACTTAGGCATTCTTAAACATTCACCACATATACATTACAACATCATACATTTTTGTGGTTAAAAAGGCAAGAAAATTTGTTTTAAAGATCATATAAGAAAGAATATATTATTATATATTATTAATATCACATTTACATAATCATAATTTTTTCAAAAAAAAAGTTTATTAAAGTGATAAATCATATTCAATAATAGGTATATGAATAATATTAATGAATGATAATGAAATTAAGATATTACTTACAAAGTGTCTCAATATCATCATTTTATATAGTTATATTTTATGATGATCATTTTTTATGAATATGAATAAAAAAATTTCAAAAAAATATTTACAAAAAATAATAATGTTTTTAATATATTTTTATCTTTAAATATAATATTATAACCATCCATTTACATTTTTGGTGGAAAATGAAATACATAATTCATTGATATGGTGTTGTCAACATAAGACGGCAATGTTTTCATTTTTAAATAGATGAGACGAAGTTAGATAATTGTTTTTATATAAAGATAATAATATTTAAATATAGTAATGATAATAATTTTACTATATAATTATCGTTACAATAGATTTATGGGAGGTAAAATAATAAAGAAAAATAAAGGAAACTCGGTTAAGATAATTAACTCTTCCTTGGATGCCCGTCATTAGGACTATCCTTAAGACTTATAAATTTAATTTTTTAGGATACCATTACCAGTAATACATGGTAAATAATGTTAAAATATTTTATTTCCTGGTAGAACAATGAAGAAAATATGTTTTTGAAAAATGAGGTGGTGAAGGTATCCTTTTATAAGTTAAAGGAGTGAAATTCTTGTTAATACTAATTTTCATAATATATAAGAAATTAAATAATAACTGAATGATTTGAAAAATTAGAAACATTTCAGCATATGATTTTTAGGGTTAATAATCCATTAAAATTATCTATTAATGATTGGGGTTTGTGTACTTACCCAATAATTTTATAGTTTTTAAGGACATTAAGTTTTATCACGTTGACTAACATTTTACAAAGGTAACATATTTTTATGAATAAATAATTGAACCTAATTCTATAATTTTAACTATATTTTTCAAAATATTAAAATATTTTTTCATGATTCCATTCAAAAATTTTGTAAAAAAATAATTTTATTTTAATTGTACATAACAAAAACAATAATAGTTTTTTTTAAATATTTTTAACATAAAAATGAATTATAATAATCATGAATAATTTTGATTCTGATGATATTTATTTCCTTATGAATAAAACAATTAGTCTTATAATAATTTCAGGATAATACATATTTAAATGATTCATTTCGAATAATTTATCAAAGGAAAATAATCAAAAATAGTTTTTACTACAATATATGATCACTTACTTTCCAAAATAACATGAATTTTTATATTAGATTCATCAAAATACATTAAAATAAAATGTTTTAAAATTTAAAAATATTTTTGATCAAGAAAATCATTCCATTATTTATTTAAGTCATCTATATATCATGATCATGTCAAAAAATTTATGGTTTTCCATAAAAACCATATTTTAATTATTCACAAAAAAAAAGAAACATTTATAAATTTAACTATATGATAATTTCAGTATTCATATATGAAAAATGAAGCCAAATTTTAACTATTTCATATTATAAAATTTAGAAAATTATATTATATGTAAAAACATATAAAACGTAGAAAAACATATTATTTTAAATAAATCAATTTTTTCAAAAATAAAAAATATTTAAATTACGTTTGACCATTGTAAATGTTTTAATCATAATAAGAAAAAATATGAAATTATATAACTAAAATTAATATTTGATTATAATGTACTTAATAAATAAATTAATATTTTAATAGATTCAAATATGAAATTATTTTTAATTAATTTTACATAACCTTTATATAATTCATCCCTTAGAATATAAATTAGTCTTAATAGTCATATAGGTATTATGACTATTTGATTTAATATATAATTCTATTTGTTACATGAAATATACTTATTTAGGTGTCTAAAGAATACATTATATTTCATAATCATTAAAATTATAGGTCATAAAAGTTATATCATATTATAAATACATAGGTTTTAACATTTTACCCCTTAAAAAAATTACGACCTAAAAATTTCATCATGAATCAAAAGAGAATGAATTTATCGATAATAAAATTAATCATTTTTAAAATAAATTTAAGAGGCTAAAATTGGACTTCAAATTCAGTAATTTCAAATTGGAGCCCAAATAATGTTTCCTTGCGAGGAAATATAGGTATTGAGAATAAATTTGGATTTGAGTATAAAAGAAATATATATAAGTGAATAGAAAAACATTTTTTATATCGGGTTTGAAATTTTATAAGAATCAAATTTGAGAATGAATTTCTAGGGAATAACATAAAATTCAACATACGGTTTCAATATAAGACTTGGTAGATTTATTACACTTTTCATAATTTTGACGAATTATTTTATCATAAAATTAGAAAATATGAGGAAATATACTTACATAATTTCATTCCTTTTATAAAAGCACAATTTCATCACTTGGTTTTGTGTTTTGATCAAAGTACACCACTTATTCACTTCATATTCCAAATAGTCCAAATGTACCCCAATCTGGAACTCTCACCTAGAGAAATCAGGTGGGTTACTAGACCTCAACAGAGCCTCCTTGAATGAGAGGGGATTCTAAATAGCAGTTGGGGTGTAAAGAATATATAGGGGAGACTATACGTATGGGTAACAAGTTACAATACATAATAAATATATAATAAAAATAAATATCAAAGTAACAAAAATAGAAGAAAAGATACATTATATAACTGGATGGTAAAGGATGAACTAGTTAAATCAAATAACAGAACATGTAATATCTAGATATAAATTATCTAAATTTCAAATGAAAACTAATACATATAAAACGCCATATTGACACAAATAAATTCAAAATACCCTGGTCCTGAACCCCATTTTGGTCCCCTCTCCAAGGTCCGATGCTTACAGTAAGTGAAAATAAATAATAATATCCTTTAACCATGTACAAACCTATATCAATTTAGTCTACTCATGTACCAAATGTAATCTCGTATAGGTTATGATTAGAACACTAAAGGTTGACACCATCATGTCTAAACAAAACCAATATAATAATATGTGCATCCAATAAAGTGATAAACAAGTGCATTAACTAATCAATTATTACAATACATCAAACAACATTTATAGACACTGTACTATGAAATATCTAATCATGTAACAAAACAATTCCATCAATAACCACAAAACCATTGCATTATCACTTAACTAGTAAAGTCTGCTATTTAAAAATTTCACCATAATCTGGCCAATCCATAAAATAATAATATTATAATAAGTCCAAGACCTATAAGAATTATATTTTAACTGAATCAATCCCTTTATATCTGAATTTATGCTATACTGGTCCAAGACCTATAACCATTACAACATAACTGAACCAAGCCATTTATACAAGTCTTTCAGAATTGTCAAGAAAATCCCTTAATATTTTAATTTCAGAATTAATACCAACACAAGATATATCAACGTGAATAAAAGATATAACATCATTATCCATAAGTGTAAATTCAGAAAATTACTAATAACCTTTCAATGACACGATTCATTTGTTATGTTTATCTTAAACTATTATCATCCCAATATATACATCCATATCATATAAAACATTTCAAGTCATTCTAACAATCAGGTAAGGCATTTTCCAAGGTTAATATATCACAAGAAGTCACATGAGGTATCATGTGTTTAGAAAACATAATTTAAACCATTATCCATTTTACTATAATTCAGGGGTAAGGATCCACTATGGGTATTTCTTAAGCCAGGTCTTAATACTATTGGATCCAAGGGATCCAAGAATATTCCACACACAATATAATCATTAAATATTATATTTTTTGTCAATTCACACGTAGTGTCGGTGAAATCAAAAAATATTTCACATACATACACAATATAAAAATTCCATTGGGATTTATGTTAGACCACCTACCTTTATCTGGAGATTTAATTAAGAACACTCAATTATAAATGGAAATGAGGAATAAAGATAAATGTGATCAAAAGAAAAAACACATATCATGAAACATCTAGATCAAAACACAAAACAACCATGGTAAAGAGATTACACTACTAAAATGAAGAAAAAGAGATAGAGATAGGAAAATCATATAAAACAACTCATCAGGTTCAACCACATGATCGAGAAATTCTTAGGGGAAGGAATGGATCCAAAATCTCATTTAATTAGCCTTCGATTTGAGAGAGGGAACATCTCCATGAATAAAGTAGAAATATTTTTTACAACATGGTTTAAAACATCTGTGACCATGAAATTCATGATGTGGAATCCTTTCATCTCCTGTCTTTCTCAATTTAATATTTAAACAAAAAACCGTATTTCATTAAGTTAAAATAACCCTCATTGAATATTACATGATGTGAACCAGTTTCATGAAGTGTATTCATTCCTTTCCATGAACCAGTTTACAATATCTACCTAGATACATTTACATGTCATTTAATATGTTAATGTTGTGTAATTGTACAACAGATAACTTTCAACCCAGTTTTATATGAGAATCCCAAACAAACTCCAAAGCATTCTAAACTCATATAGAACCCTAATAAGCACTTGAAAGACTTAAACCAATACTCATATAATTCAAATAAGTAAATATACATGGAATATAGAAAATTTTACCTAATAAAATCTCAACATTACCAAAAAAAGGGATCTAACCAACAACGTTTAAAGAATAAGGAAAACCCAACTAAAAGAGCTTCAATTGAAAACTAAAAGTAGTATGTACTCAGAAAAAGATGGGATATTACATAATTTTAGTCCTAAAACGAAATTTTCAAACTTAAGGTACCAAAAGAATTTATTAATATATCATGATATCAATTAAAGGATAATTTTCTTCATTTTGTGAAGGATTTTATGATTATTGTTTTCTATTGTTTTTATAAATATATAAAAACAAAAATTTGATTATATAAAATAAAATCATAGAAAAACACCATATGAAAAAAATAATATGTTTTCCAATACCAATACTCATTCTATTAAACTATTTTAGTTCATCCATATTGATTTTATGCTCTTATCCTTCTTAATTTAATTCCAAAATTTAAATATATTTCCACTTGACACAATAACATCTATGGTTATTTGAGAATTCTAACATATGATCCCAAACCATAAATATTAACCATTTATGTTTTCTAAATCATTTAAATTATACACATATAATAATACTATATCCTTTATTGTCTTATAAACACTTTTCATATACCCACTATAATATCTCGATAATAATCAATCCATAATTTCCAAATTTATAGAAAATAATTTCTTATTTAAATTCTCATGACCTTTTGGGTTTAGAATTTAAGGTAATAATTAAATTCTTTTATAACTATAAGAAAAATATTCTTATATTAGAAAATTTTTATACTAAACCAATCCTTTTAAATAACACATATTGATCATTGAAGACAGAAATATCATATTCATAGTTATACATCATAATTTTTACCCATCCTTATACATATTGAAAAGTATATCAGAACACGGGATGATAATAATACTCAGGAAGGAGTGTAAAAGAAAAATAATAATATTTTAGTCCACTAAAATACATAAAACCCCGTCAAAAAGTAAATGAATTAAAAACAATCCTTAAGATTATAATAAACATAATTGTACTTTTAAAACTAGATTTCATGTTTTTCATTCAAAATGTTGTATTTAATAATTTCATAATAAATAATAATAGTATAATCCTTAAGGATACTTGGATCATCATAATCATATAACATATAATAGAATAATATAAACAGTTAATCCCAACATAATACCTTTAGAGAATAAATCTTTACCCAATATACTTTAGGGATATATCATCCCCACCAATAATCATTTAAAATTTCCAAGAACAAAAATATTATTAAAACAATATATTTTTATCACTTCCACAATAAATATCATAAAATAATCATTTGAATCCATAATCATAAGAACTTATAATTATCATATAAAAATAAGAGGAAACATCAATTTAATTAATATCTATTTTAAAGGAAAATAAAAAATAATAATTAAAATTTTATTTAAATTGGAAAACCATGAAAACCTTAAAAATAATATTCATAACAATTAACAAACATGACATTGCGAAATAATGATCAATAGGTAAATACAAAAAAATGTAACATTTATAAAGAAAGTAAAAAAATGACCTAATTAAAAAATGATAGAATATACCTATTTAAAATTACATAATCAAATTAATATATTGTAAAAATTTTATCAGTGAAATCTTTTAAGTGTAGAGAGAAAATTCATGAATGAATACAGTCATGGTGAAAAAATATTTGAAAAGAGAAATTCAAAATATTTAAAAGGAAAATGAATTTATCAATATTCCAGACAGACCTCATACATCTCATAACATCCTGAGTAATAAAATTTATTTATTTACTTTCTTTAGTAATATTTACATATTCATTTCTATATTATTATTATTTTTACATCATTTATTATCATTGTTCACATAGTTGCAAAATCACTATTGTTTACATCCATTATTTTTGTGTCATTTGATTCATAGTTTCAAAAACAAATTTCATACCTTTATAATGGTAAAGTATCATTTATAAAGAACAAGGCCTTATGAAGAAATAAAATTGTTATTTTTAGTGGTTATAGGTGTTGAGAGTAGTTTTTAAGAAAGTAGTAATGGAATGAAGCTAAAATTTTAGTTGCATAGAAGTGTTATGAAGTGTATGTGTTTGTTTTTCCATGGAGTCTAATTGAGAGACAAAAATACAATATAGATAGGGACATGCAGAATGAAGGATAAAGGGGATATTTTTTGGAGTTTCTTCTTATTTTAGTATCACTTTATCATGGGGCTATGGTATGCAGCCCTTAGGAGGTGATTCATGGTGGTTCTACCTATTTTAGGGTTATTACACCATGGATATTGGTTGCTTCATTTCCTTATTATAATAGGATGTAATTCTAAAGCGTCATGGATATGTTTCACTATTATCCTTATCCTTAAATTTATTATCTGAATCATAGACATTGTTATGTTTCTTGTACGTTACAATAACATGGGTTAATAGATGTAGTATTTTTCCTTTTCATTATGATTATATCCCATGTCAGCCCATTTGCGCCATGGTATAGGGTGTTGCGACACGATATTTCAATTTCTAGTTTACCTATAAATCCATGGAACCCCTAAAACCCCATCATTAAACCACATAATATCTTAATTATTTGAAGATCTAGATGTATAAATATAATTAATTTAAACCACCTTACATTGGATTCCAACCATAAAGTTTGGTGATCGATCATTGGTCATTTTAGTTTAGTTCCCCTATATTCTATCCTTTGTATTATTCCACTTCATAAAAAATATATGGTTTGTGTCAAGTAAATGACTATTTACATGATTCATAGGTTCACAAATGATTCGAGATAGCATGTTCTTGTTTTTTAACCATTCTATTGCATGATTATAGTTTATGGATGAATCCTATTCATTTTTTCCCTGAACAAAATGTTTAAAAGTAATGATCAATCAATCCAATCTACCAATTTTCTATATTTTAAAAGTGAAGGTGTGGAATTATAATGAAATAATACTTTGGAAAATAGTGGAATTAGACTAATAAATAAGAGGACATGGAATTTAATATAATGATTATTTTTTTGGGTTTGTGCTTTAATTTTTTTATTCTTGTTGTTGCCTCCTCTTTCCCTCAAGTAATGGTCAATCTTCTTTTTGTGGTTGATATTGTAATTATCATGGCCTATTTTTGAGAAATTGTATAAATAAAAAATATGGTAAAGTATAATGATGCGGTTGAAGAAATATTCATGTTGATTTGATATTGATTCCTTCCTGTTTGTAATATAATGTTAAGAACAGGGTTATGTTGTTCATAGATATTGATTTTGATATGTTATAGGTTTCTTGTTGCTGAAAAATAATAATAATCTAGTTAATTAAAATCTAGAAATTAAAATGGTTGTTTGTTAGATATAATTTATTTAGGGCTATGAAATCCCATTCTTATTATGTCTGGCACATATTCCATGGTTATATATACTTAGTACCCTTTCCACTGTGTGAAAATTTCTTTTGAAGAGTATGTATGATATAGGAATTATAGATCATTATTGTGATTTGATGATAACATTGTGGGAATGGTGCACCATTGATGTGAAATGATCTATGAGCCCAATGCTATTTAACTGGTGGTTTTTTTGATATATTTGGGAACCTTTAATAAAAATTGTACATAGAGCTCAAGCTATGTTGAAGGATGATTCTTATGAAAATGATACAACAAACCATGTGTGTAATTGTGTGGTATGGTAGTGTGTTTAAGGAATGCTTCATGTTGGGTTAACCCATTTATTTTATTCTTGTTTGATTATTTTTGGATGGCCTGTATACCAATTTTCATTTTTTTGTTTCCCACTACATGGAATAGTCATACACTTTTCATAGCACGTAGAGTTCTAATTTGGTAGTTTAGGAAGAGTGCTATAATAACAGATATTTTATTAAAAAAATTAATAAATAACCAACACAAGGTATGGGATGATGTTTATGATAGTAATTTTATATTTTTAATATCATATTAATAGTTTTGACATAAATTAATGTATATGAAAATAATTAATAGTGCCATCAGAAGTTAGGTTAAGAAAATTAATATGTTATTCATTTTGAAAGATTATTTAATATGAAATTAATTAATGACGGATCTATTTCTTGTGTTCCTATTTATAGCACAATCCATAAAAGTGGATGATAGGGGACATGTCTGATAATAGTGGTAGATTTTTCCAAGGATAGATATTTACATTGGGTGGTTTGTTTGAGATATTATTTATATACTATAAAATTTCATATACTACCCCACCCACATATATAGGGAAAATGACTCCCAAATGTATTAATGGATTTGTTATCCAATATCAATGATAGTGAGGAAATAAATGATTGACTTATACCACATCCCTATGTTCCATTTGGATATAAATATAAGAAAGTATATCCTAGTGGTAATATGAGAAGGGTGGAGTTATTTGCAACAAAGTAATTGCTGTCATTTTTTCCTCCAGTTATTCTTTTGGTTTTTGTGAATCTACCCTTGTCGAATTTTCAGCCATGATCATTGGGATAGATGGGGACAAAACTGATTCATTTATTTTTAATATATCCATTAAGAGGTCTATCTCAATTCCTTATGATATCACTTATATCGTTCAGAGATGTAGGATTCTTATCTCTAATGCATTGATATTACTCACATGTTGAAGTAATGGAATATGGTTCAGGAATTTTTTGCCTCATGGGACACCTATGATAACTTGTGAATAATATTTAATACCATTGGATACCTCTTCCCTAGAGTGTGTTATTCTTGTGAGATCTGATGCTCTTAGAGTACATTATTTTAGGACCCTATGCTTTTTAAGGCTTCCCCCACCATCTTTTTTCAATTAATTCCTTTAATTATTGATGGCTCTAATTTCTCAAATTTTATGACACATTTATGGGTGGGTTGTAATAGCATGAGGTATAATTCATACTTTTATTTGGTAATGGAGTCTCAGGATTCACATGGGTATATGTGTATATGTTGTGATGGCTTGAGGTATAATTCATTTACAAAGCCTATAGCGGATTCTATGATTAAAATTTGTAATAGTTGGTATGATGCTGATGATGAGAAGTAATGTGGACTAATTCCAACATGGGATGTTGGACCCTACATGGGATTGGTGTAGGTAATTTTGAGGCTCAAATCACATCTGAGAAATGCTTGGGGTATGTTTCATTGGGGAACATGAGTGGAAACATGTAGATAATTTGAAATGAGGTACCTTTATAAATATACATGTGTGTGTGTGTGTGATTTTGATATAGAATTATTTATTTTTAATCATTATTTTTCTGTCGAATGCAGTGGTGATGAGAAATTAGTTTTTTCATGTTAGGTCAGCAGTTAGATTCATTTTTTTATTTGTTTTGATTTATTATGCTTCTTTTATATTTTCACAAATGGTTTTTGGGAGGACCCTACTATGTTTACATGTTATGCACACCATAAATATGTATAAATTGTGTTCAATGTTTTTTAGGAAAATACTAGTGATTGGTATAGACATTACTAGCTCAAATGAGTCCTTGGCCATTTGTCATGATTTACTGGAGTTTACAGTCATTGGATAGACATAAGTTTTAAACATATAGTTTTCCGTTCAGTTTATGTATGAAATTTCATGTATTGGGATTTTTTTTATGCATGGTTTTTTTGTCTGGTCATCCTTATTATATCATAATCTATAAACATTATAGAGGGTAATGTATCTCATGTGTGTGAGTGATATTCCCTTGATTCTAGTCGCCAACCCATGGCCTACTGGAGAAGGAATTTTGGAACCATTATATCTCTTCCTTTATTGTAAACCCATGTGGGGTACCTTTAGAGGGAGTTGGTAATGATATAGTAGTATAAAATATGATATTTGAGAGAAAAGATATATTTTGGAGCTAGGAACTAGTAAGGATACAAGTGTTGGTTGGGAAAGATAATTATATATACCAATTATGTACTATAAACAAGGGGGTTATATAAGACATGGAATTTTATAGCCAGTTATGATCTGATGTAAGAACCATCAAGTTCATTGGACATGATAATTAGATTTTTTTATAAATTCGTGGTAGAGACCCTAGGAGAGGATTATCAATCCTAATGTTTATTTCCATGTGTTCGAGTTTGGGTAGAAAATGTGAAATATGATAAAATGAAATAAGATAACTAATCAATAAAACCATTTTATTTTGTCCCATTTATAAGAATAATAATTGTCATTCTTTTTTATATATCGAAATAGGATAATGTACCTATCAGGTTCATGTAGAATGTGTGAAACGGCATATTCCAGATGATCTTCATAGTGTGGAGGTGATGTTGTGGAAACATGTAGGGGGAAACTCCAAGAGTTCCAATGCTATGGTATTCGAATTTATGGAGAATTTTTCAGATAAGTAGATAGTGTATTGGATGGAGTATGTATAGTCATCATTTCATTTTATCCATTCTCAAAAATATAATTTATTTTTTTAGCTGTGGTGATTTTGTGTGGGATAGCTCACCAGTGGTGTCTTTTATTCCTTATATATTGTGATGAGTGAGGTGTTTCATTTGAAATGTTCATTGATTAATTTTTGGTGGACTTTTTTTCATTATCTACTATGTTGGATTGACTATAGTATATCTATACCTGTTGATAGGTTATTTACAATTATTTATTGTTTAGTAGGCACTATAAAATCCTTCTAGGACATTCATTGTATCTTTTTCCAAATTACGAGGCTTGGTTAAGGCATTCCAAGAGGTATTTTAATCTTGTTATATGTATAATTAATATAATAAGTTTCGTGAAATGGGAGCATTCATTGAGAGGAAATTGTATAGGACTATTCCATCATGGTATATAATTCATCTATAATATTTATAGATTAAATATATGACTAGGGGTTCTCTATTGTTTGGTATGAAGAAGCTACTGCCACTGGGGAGCATATTCTATCCCCCTTCAATCCAATTGACTAGAGATAATAGTACCTAGACCCCTACCATTGGTCAAGGATTAGTTTTAATTTCTTCTGGAGTGTGTTTCCATCGTAATTGAGAATTATTGGCCTTCCTCAATAGTCATCATGTGGTTGGTGGCGTATTTTTAGTCCCAACATTTTCAGCTATTTTCGTTGATGAAGTAGTAGTACAATCATGTTTTGACGTTGGATTAGTCGATAGGGGATGAGGAGAGCAGAGGATATCCCCATGAAATCACTAATCCTTAGTTAATGTCATCTAATACTAGGCCTGAAGGTGGTTTCAGTTAGTTCTAAAGATTTCATGTAGTGGGTTGTGATCAAATACATGATTTAGTGTTTCTATCATTAGTTGAACCTGATATTTTATAAGGTACGATCTACCTATTTTTACATTATTTTATGAATCCATTGAATATAGATATAGAAAATCAGTTATTTCTACTGATCCCGTTCATGATTCATGAATTTATGTGGATAAGATTCTAGTTCCTTATGTATTGATTATGTTACTTAAAGGTCGATCATTCTCGTTGATGTGTCCAAAGACTATGAATTTGTACTTGGGAGGCACTGATCTTGGAAATATTTCCTATTATTTTATAAAAGCTCCATGATATTATCCATCCAATTTATTTTCTATATTTATTGGAGGTTGTAGTGGATTTCTTTAGCTGACATGTCATGTTCTATGATGATAATAGAGAACATGTGGTGTTCATTAGTTCTATATACCTTATAATGGTTTAGGGAATAGTTAAGTATTTATCTTTTTTGTTAGAAGAATTAGTGTTTTGATCTGTGGGATTCATTAGGTGTTATTCCACATGGTAGTTGGAGAGAACCCTATGGAATTTCTCGTAGATTTTGTGTTACTAACCCCATGATGATATATTGACTTTTGGATAGAGATGCATCTATGTATTTCTCCAACACCGATGTCTCCATATCAGATATTCCTCAATTAGTTGTGGGATATGTTGATCCAATTTCAGGATCTCTCACATAGAAGACTCATTTGACACATTATGTCACCTTTATGATCACTAATTCTATTTAGGAAGATGGAATATTATAGTTTTCATTTGTGTTCAAATTATCTCTATTTGAATCAAGTGATAGTGAAGAAATGAAACCCTCCTCCTAGGATTTATGATTTTTTCAATCATTAGGATTTATAAATAGAGATCTTTATTATTGAGTTGTTATCTATGAATCATAATATGTTATTAATATATGGGGATATATCAAATATTTATTTCCTTTATTGTTTTGGGAATTTCAATATCAAGGTAATGTCATTCAATGTAACAAATTCTCAGGATGTGTTCATGGGGATGATTAATGATTATTTAGTTATTTTTTGGACTGTTTATTTGGGGTATTTGTCAACTATATCTCTCTATTTTAAGTATCATAGTAGGAGAACGTAGGGATTATTTGGGCTTTTTAGGAGTTCTTTAGTTTCTTCAGTTGCTTGGAAAACTAATCATGTGCGAGTTCATGGTGTGATTAATCCATTTTTTAGAATATTATATCTTATTTTAGAGTATACATTGATCCATTAATGATTTTGGAGTTCTTTTCTTTTTTTCACCACAACAATTAATGCAGAGAAATGGATCTTCATCAGTTCAGTTGGGTAATAGATGAGGATTGTACATCACATCTCAGGAATTGTGATTCATATGTTAGTGTTGACTAAAAAAGATTTAGTTTTCATTTACACTATCTAGTTCATTTTAAATTTGAGTGTTTTAAAGAGAATCATGTTAGTACTTAGGTTATTCATCTACAAAATGAGGGAATTGTGTTCGAGGTTTATTGTGATGATTAAAATCATGGGTTTCTTTATGTATAGATATTGAGTAGGGGGGGGGGGGTTATCTCTTAAGAGTATCATATTATATGACCTCATTAATATAAATATTCTACACCAGATCTTGAAATTTATATGGTAGTTTTCCCTTTGATGTTGTGTTGTCACTACCTTAATGGTGAACATTTTTGTTTCTTCACGGATTACAAAATCTTGATGTATGTCTTCTTGAAGTGAGACTTGAATAAATTAAAATTATGGTTTTTGGAATTATTGTAGGAATATGACTTCAAGATTTAATTTATACACAGGAAATGGAATTTTTTGTGGGATACCTTAACTAAGATTTCACGAGGTGGTGTTGTGTCTGAGTCTGGATACTTTTGGAATGTAATAAAAGTGTTAGTATAATTACACCTTTGTATGGGAATAATTTATGGGAAAGGTATTATTCAAAAATTGAGAGTATAATTATCCTTAGTTCACAAGTGAAGGAGTCCCAAATTGTTGTTTCCAAGGTAATGGTTTTCATGATCAATTTTTTTATCATTATTCTCTAGAGGGATGATCAAAGGAAAGACTAAATTAGAATCATTTATACGGGATTATTTTTATTCCTTTAGTGATAGGTGATGTGGTACTATTTGAGTTACATAGATCATCGTTAGTAATAAATCATTCTGTGAAAAATATGTATCGTTATATGAGATATTTTTTTTGTTTGTTTTTGTTTGAAGCACTAAGTTTAATAGTTTTTCTATCAGTGCTTGGTTTTCTAGTTGGTAAAGGAAAAGAACCGTGTTCATGGTGGGTTACTGTATTCACTTAAGGATCCCCATTAGAGATGGAATGAAATTTCAATGGACGTTTCCATCATTTTACCATGTTTTCACAAATGTTGAAATACTATATGGGTGATTTTAGACCATCTGATGATGTCAACACCCTTATTAAGGATAAAGGAGTTCAGATTACTAGAATTGTTATTAAGGTAGTACCAAGGGAAATTAGAGATTATTAATTAGGTTACAAGGATGATCATCTTTGACCACGGTCCATGTTTTACCTCTTGGGTGTGAAGATCTCACCGATTTTTTTTCTATGAGTCATTCTTGAGAATCACAGTTCATCTGCATGCATAAAATTAGATATAGTTTGTTATTCAAACTCTACAGTGTATGTTCTTCATGTGAATTATTAAATTTATAGGAATTTGGGTGTAAAAAATACTCTTTATGGAGTTTTAGAAAAATAAAAACTATCACTCTACTATTGGTATAGAACATTTGGATGAAATATATAGATGAATTACCAATCAATATTGTGTTGGGACATAGTCTTAGAGGCCCCTGTAGTTGGACCATGATTTGAGAAATGTACAGATGAGATTGTAAAAGTTATCCATTATCAATGAAAGGTAGTAGAGTATCATCATAAGTTCTATGGTGATCATATAATGATTCCTCTAGAGTTTATAATTAAATATCACATTATCATTAAGTTTTCTTCTCTTCAAAGGAATCATAGTTTCACTCATGAGAGTATGTTTTCTACCAGATTCCTTATAAATTTAAATGCGTTGTCTTGAGTAAGAGTTGTTTCTTATTAATTTGATATACCCCCATAAATGAGACATGATAACGATTTCTTAAACATGTCGCATATTCTCCAGTATATTCATGATGATTATATTTTCATCTATTAGGGAAAAGTAGATGTTGAATATGATGAAATATTAAAGAATAATTGCTCAAGATTTAGGACCCTCGAAGAAGGTGTGGTGTTCACATGTAATACCTTTGTTTCATATCTTGTTGTAGCATGGTGGCATAGAGGAGAGTAATTGGGAGTGGGAGTCAATGTTCATGATATATATCCAATGGTTTTTATATATTTGGATACACTTTATTATGTTTAATAGATCTTTTAATTGGAATTAAATGATTCCTTTACCCTTTTGGTGTTTTGAATAAAGACATTTTTTCATTTGAGAGCTATCTCAATGGGGAGTTTTGGTGATTCAGTGTTTATATTCACTACATGAGAATGATTTTGATTTTTTATGATTAAAATGTTTTGATAGGTATTTTATCTAATGTTTCAGACCTTTTTGACATGTTACCTTTTGACTTTTAGGGGATGGAGGTGTCTATAGGAGGCTCTGAGATAGAATGGAGGGAGTGAAGATGAAACTTCAACTATAGAGAAATATCACATCATGTTGGTGGATGATACTCCATTGATAAAAGTTGTGATATTATACTATTGTTTACATGTAGAATTAAAACATTAAGGATATTGAGGATATGTTTTATTGGTTCTTCCAATTTAAGTATCATAGCGGCATGAGGGATAAGCTACGTCGTAGAGCCCTGAGGAGGTATGTTTTGTTCTGTCACCTATTTCATGGTCACTACAAGATAGATAGGGTTTGTGGTGTGGTATTAAAATTTGGAATTATAATTTTTTGATGAGGTGGTTAATTTTATCAATTTTACTTATCATATATTATAGGATCTATGATGTACAGTGCATCATGTTTCTAGGATATAAGATTGATTATGTGCATTTCCATGTTGACTCTTCATTTTCATGGTCGTTATATCTAACACCAACCACTATGTTCTATGGTATATGGTGTTTCATTATATTATTATAATTTTTGGATTCCCTATACATTCTATAACCCCATAATTTGTTTCAGCGTCACTTTTGATTCGATGGAAATCATTTTTTTACCAAGTATGTATTTCAACCCCTTGCATCAGATTCCAACTCTAACCTTGGGAGATTGATCATTGGTGATTATAGGTGAGTTAAATTCTCTATAATCCTCTATTTTACTCCATTTATTAATTTGGATATGGTTTTTATCAATGGAATGTATAGACTTAGTGATGATTCAATTATAGAACAATTTTGGATGGTGTACTCTTGCTAGATGACCTTACCATGGTAAGGTTCATGATCATGGGTGTCTCATATTTGCTTTAACCTTATGTAGTGATTTATATGTGATGATATAAGAAGGTTACCATTCAAAGTTATCTCATTTTAATGTTAGAGGTTAATTAATGAAACTGGGAGCCACTAAACAGTGCCAAAGTTTTGTCAGTCACATAGCCTCAAGCACACCTCTGTGTACACCATATACTGTCTACTAACTATGATGGTCGATTGATGGTTCCATGGGGAGACTAAACACTAATGAGAAGAGTGGAACAGTGTTATAATTGAATTGTACCATTAAAATATTACCAAACATGGCCACACCAACATCAGAATTTCCTTTTGGATCATGCCCATAGACATCTAAAGATGATCCAAGAATGATTCTTAACCTGATAGAATGATTTAATCCTAGTTGAACACATTTAACATGGCCAGACCAGATTTTCTATGAATTTATCAGTTGAAATTTTCATTAAACTTATGTCATCCTGGGGACACACCTTATGTGGTTTATCATCAACCCTATAACTATGATCCTCTCATCAAAATAATGTTCCAAATGTAGTTTCCCATTGATTGAATGCAACTACCAAAAAGGAAATAAATTCACAGAACTACTGGATGACTATCTATGAAAACACTCATTTTTTTTAGCTGATGCATCTGAAAACTATGTATAATTCCATTATCCTATGGAATTTTGAGATTTATTCAGCGCATACACCCAAAATATTTTAACTATATTCCAGTGATTCATCCAACTCAACCATTAATTTATGTCTTCATGTCCCAATAAGAATGTAGGTGTGTAACTGATCTATAATCCATGGATCATCCCACTTACAACATATCATTTGAGTCCAAATCTAAGTCCAAGGTATTATCGAAATAAACTATTATTGTCCAAGGATCTCATCTAAGAGAGTCGATACTCTAGAAATCACAATTTATATATTGGTACATAACTTAAATTTACACAAATTTTGAACATAGACTATTCTCATAAACATTATATCAATAGAAAATTGATTCAAAAAATTTCATGGTGTCTATGGATCCACTAAATTAAATCCTGCATGGAAATCCCAATGACACTTAAGAGAATGAATTCCTCTAAAAATAATCATGCTCCCAAATTGAAACTCCATGTAATATACCTATCAATACATTTAAGAGTTTAATTATTTCTATTAGATTCATTAAAAAAATTTGCTTTCCCAGTGTATTGGGGACAAATTTATTAAAAGGGGAATGATAGTGAAAGAGAAAAAGGTACAATTGGATGATTTCAACAACAAAAAATTTGGCCAAAGGAACTCTCTTTGTATATTTGATGATGTTCTAGGCACGGTTTCCAACCAACCACATCCAAACACTAATAAATACGACATAAAAACCATGACTAGATGAATTATTTTAAAAATAGTGGTAGCCCTTGTTGATGAATCATAATCAACTGACTCTTATTCCCCCACTATCATAGAAATATGTGATAATTCAGGAAACACTATTGAATTTCAAACCAAGTACTGGTGTCATCAAATTATGTCCACATAGTAAACCATTTTATCATTTTATTTACTCGAAATAGTTAACATTACTGTATCCTTCCTATACCTCGAGCATTAATCTAGAATTTAAAATCCATCCAAACCTCTAACAAGTTTTATATTGACTATCATCTCAAGGATTAGATAACTGGAACTACTATCCTCATAGATTTAAAAATACAATTTGATCACTTCAAAATGGTCGTTTACAATTTCACTCCCTCTACATGGAATAACAGGATAAGATATGGTCAAAATGACACTCCCCACCTTAGGAGTGTTATATTCATCATTTCCTAAGTATGAGAACTCATCCCATGGAATATACTCCATCCACCACTGACAATGATACATGATTTGACCAACAATATATTACTAAGTTCAAAATTTTATAAGAGTTAATGACTAGCCTATTACAAGTGAACTTGGTCCGATTCACATTAGACATACACATGAATATACTACAATACATTATTGTGACCATAATTTGTGTTTGTCACATAAACCAAAAATAAATTGATGGTTAGTGTTAAAACACCTTATCTTTTTTTAGCGTCATCCCAGGTACTGGGGATAATAAAATTCTTGTAACACCTAGGTTACTATACTCTATATATGACCAATGAATGTAACACCATAGATTAAATAATAATGATTTCCATAAAACTCATACTATTAATTGTACCCTTTTAATAATTGATGGGTACCGCTTGTATCAACGAGTTCTATCCTATGTTTTTTTATCAACACAATGACAGATCATTTGATAATATCCATATTCCTATCACCCCTGTTCATTCTATTATCCTATGGACAGTACAGAATATTTTAGGATATATTCATATTATCCCATAGGACTGTTAATTTGTATGATGATATTTTTAGTTTCCAATCACTAAAGAAGTAGAGGGTTCACATGACCTACTAAGAGGCCAACCCTACGATAGGCATGTCCAACTCACAAAATCCAAGCCTTACCCAATGATCAAATTCCTAAAAAAGGCATATTTCACCCCACAAACACCCATAAAACCTAGTTTCATTTTAGAAACTAAGACTTCTTCCTGAATAAAATGGATCCTTATTATAACCTCTCTCCCAGAACTCTATATAGTCAATTAGTGTTTCTAAATTAACTATTAAGGTGAAACCTTAACCGGGATATCCCTTTTCAATAACATAAAGCATAAATCATATAAAAAGGTTAATAATGAAAAGTTCACTAAGAATGTATGACTAACCTATATTCATACTACAAAAATATTCCACTGAGATATATAGTCAATGTACCCATTCCCATGTAAGGACAAATTTTGAAAAATAGTTAAACTAACCATACATGTATCTTTCATTGATGAACCCTAAAATGTGTCATCCAAGCCATTTGATTGGATTCTCATTTTTTTCATCTTAAGAGACATAGTTTATGAAAACAAAAGTACTAGTTATGAGATACAAATTTACATATTACTTTATTTAATTAACTCTATAATGAACACTAGAAAGCTGTATCAAAATTCATCACCAAAATATTTTATTTAACTGAAATCCTTCCAAATATTAAGGAATTTATCTTATAAATTCATAATATCTATTTTATTTATCCATAGGTTCTCACAGTAAGTCTTAGAAGAGTAATATTTTAATTCTAGTCAATTGTGGAAAACACCCTATAGGCATTAATGTTCATTTTAATTAACTAAATCCTTGTAATAATAAAGCTCAAAATATGATAAAAATATATGTATTGATAAACATGGAATTTAATATCTAATATGGAAAAATGATTTTATATGTAACAACAGATAAGTGAAAAAAAACTCTTTAAATAACAAATCCATTAGCATGATAATACTAACATAGGGTCAAATACTAGGGCATAAAAGATAACAAGGTGACCTATGAGGGTCCCATTTTTCAATGATGGGACCATTTAAATGAAACCCAATAAAAGTTTATTTATTAAGGATTAAAACACCCTTAATGGGTTTATTATGAAAGGAATAAAATGATTAAACACACTGATATTGGATTGATATAGCATAAAAGGATTCATTCATATGCATCCACATTCCCAAATCATAGAGCTACTTTACTTTACAAAGGAAACCATTTCTATAAAAGAAATAAATTTAGCACATAATATGGTTTAGTTAGATTCATTAGCATTCCCAATTAATAAAATTAAATTCCAATATAAATTACATTTTGCAGGCTTGTAGCTATGACCAAGTTCTTATCTTTTACCTTAGAATATAATATAATTTTATTTATTAGTTTGATTATATGGGTTACCCTTACCAATTTATAAGGACCCGTACACCTTGTAAAATATTATTAGAACCCATTTAATCACAAAAATAAATGTTTCATCCCACGTGACCAATGACCCATTTCATAATCTTGTATTTATTAGTCAGTTAAGGTTCCACCATTATGAAATAAGGGAAACACCATTTATGATGATGTTAACATTTTAATAAGCATTCATATATCACAAATATAATGAGATTTTATATTACATAGACATAAATAAAATTATGTATGTTAGAAATCAATGGAAGCATACTATATATTTAATCATGTTGAATAACATCTTAAGAATGGTATGTAGATAAGAATGGATAAAAATTAAATAGGTAACACCATACATGTATCGGATATTCACAAAATGAAACCTATATGGCATGGAATGGTAATTTCATGTGAATCTATATGATCCTATAATGTTGCATAAACAAATAATTCCTTTCCTTACTGGGTGATTGTTTAAATACCATAGATTTCATAAATCAATAATTATAATAAAGTACATTATTAATTTTAGGTTAAATAATAATCAACTATAATAATGAACAACACAAACAATCGTCACATATTTGAACACATGGAATTTTCTCCATGGGTGGGTTAATTAATCCCAGGAACAACTATTTACCATGAACTGACATATTATTAGTCTCATTTCAACCTTCCCAAAGTAGTAATATAATGGAATGGAATACACTTCTGATAACACTTTGTAAAGTCTCAAACTATGAGACACTAAACAGTGCCTCGATCTAGTCGGTCACATGGCCTTAAGTGTACCTCTATATAAACTAGAGGCTACCAACTAGTAGTGATGGTCTAATGATGGTTTGGTGGGGAAACTATATAACAACCCTACTCTTTATTACACCCTTAGACATGATTCATTACATAAAACCTTCACTAGATACAACATAGAATATCGAGAGGCCAATGGTATTTGGGGTATAGGAACATTACATAACAACATAAATCATAGAAAACAACATCTTATTGAAAAATTTTGTTACATGACAACTACATTCCCTCGTACTTATCATTGGATATGATAAACTGAGGACATGCATAAGAAAAGGGTGAGCTATAAAGCCTAGTAATGGAATAAAAATGGAAACAATGATGAATACATTACTTGTTAGACAATATGAATATCAATGGAGAACAAGAGAAACATGATCATAAGGGCATGATAAAGCATGATAATCATAACATGGAGATGAGGCAACACCACTTATCATGGAATTAGCATGAGCTAAGGCTCATTACACCTAGAGCATGAGAAAACCCCCATTTCACAGGAAGCATGAGTAAACCCTTGTAATACTTGAATTATCATGAGACAACACTCATTTAACATGATTTATCATGATACTATACTTTTCCTATTGCATTGCAGTGCTATCAAGGCACACCCTTCATAATCATTTCAATTCATGCATAAGGGTGCCACACAGATCATACAACATGGATTTATTGAAATAATAATTCATTCCACGAATAAGAGATATGAAAAAAATAAATGTAAGTCCTCAATAAAGAAGTTCACGTGCATAATGGTGAAGAATTTTGATAGTGGATTGGGTATGGTATTCACTAAACAATGAATTGTTCATGGAAATTTTGGTTTAATTTCGGCAGCATAACGATGTCAAATAGAATTTTGTAAAATGGGTTGATGATATTGAAATGGGTATCTCATAATTTATACATTGAATTTTCAGTAAGGGTATCATGGGAAATAATATAGCAACATATGGAATGTTATTTAGATGTATGATATAAACGAATTTCTTGAATATAAATGAGGAGAGAGATATTCTTTATGGAATTTTATCATGGTAATGATTTTATATAGGAAACATTAATGATAGGTAAAAAGGTATAAAATCATTAAAACATAAAGAGGGAATTATGGGGGAGGTGAGAAATCATACCTAACAATTATAATTGAAAATAAAAGGGAATAACAATATTAAGATTCATGGATTAAAAGAGAAAGGTATTAATCCCTTACCCGAAAGTGTGATCCCAAATGCTTGAGAGAGGCTTAAGAGGGGCTTTAGGGGAGCTTGGGGCACTATGGGAGGATTTTAGAGAGATTAGGATAGAGGTTGGATGAACTCTAGGGGCTTTGAGTGAAGAGGAAGTGGGATCTGGGGTGTGTTTATATAGGAAACGAGAAGGAATTATTTATTATTTATGTTTGGGACACATTACATTAAAAACCTGTGGTTTTTCCCATGGTTTTGGCCAATGGTGAGTGGATAAAAATATTTTATAAGTCCAATGGCTGAAATTCTTAAAATAAAAGGGTTGCTTATGTGGAGGTGAGTCACACTCTCAAAAAAATCAATTTAAAAAGATAAAATTCTTTATAAGTCTCGAAGGGTCCATTAAAGCATTGTAAAATAAATAAATAAAACTAAAATCACATTATATTAATGGTAAAACATATATTTTCTAAACATAATGTGTATATTATTTTATTACATCACTATTGGGTCAGTATGATGTCATAAAACACAATATATATTAAATGGTATTTATTTTTTACCAAAACATTTGACTGTCTTAAGAAATTTGGGAAAAATTAACTATTGGAAAATTATTTCATCTTGATTCCAGAATTAATATTAATTTTATATAAATAATTTTCTAAATATTCGAATTTTAACTTTTAAAATAAAAACTAACAATTATGGTAGAATCATAGATTTTAACAAAAACAACTTTCAAACATTAATAAAAATTACAATTGCAATCATAAAATTATATGATCATTTATATTTAATAAAAATTAATTAAATAATAAAAATAATAATTTATAAAAATATTATTTAATTGAAAAATCCTTTAATTCATCAAAATAGATTTTTTATTTTAATATTAACTAAAAATACTACTTGTAATTTAAAAACTATTTAGAAAGTATCAATAATAATAAAAATGTATATTCTATATACAAGAATAATTTACATTATTGTAGTACACGGGCCTTGTTACATAACCCCTTAACACCCCTCATAAGACATTAGGTTAAGGTTCGCGATGGTGACAGACTCTTGGGGTGGCTTGGATAACATTGCTCAGGTGGTAATATCTATCAACATCCACTTCTCTCATAGGCGGTTCTGCTCAAGCTTAAGATATTCAAGATTGACTTGGGATTGGTCAAGAGCGAATCCCAGTGACTCCACCTCCTTTTCGAGGTTCGAAAAATGGTAATCATTTGGGGAAAGTATACTGGATGAGGCCATCGATTCCTTTATCTGAATAAATTAGATTTTCTAAAGCCCTATATTTATACTAATCAGGTGATCACTGTTTAGTGGCCATATTAGCAAGGGTCACAATTCATAAAGGTATTTTAAAAACAAAAACATAGAACCACATAAGTGCATGAATTTTACATAACCATAAGAATACATTTAAATAGACCAAGAGGAATTTTCATTATTGAATTTTTTGTTCATAAAAATCATCCCCATTTAAAAAATGTTTCATCGCAATTTTATTACATACAAAAAGAACATTGAATTTTAAACACGACTTCAGGGTTGCTTACTCACCACCATTAAGCATTCCCCAACCCTCATAACCACACTGATCAATGAGAGTGGGGATCCACCTATTGCATCATTACCTTAATGCACATTCAAAGTCTTCCACTTCCTTAGTCCAGACACATTCTATGCAACTTGGATTGAACTGATTTAAAATATGATGCAATTTTCAATAATAATTGTCTCTAACATACAGTTTCAAAACATCACCATGTAATGGTTTTTTAAAAATAGTCTAACAGAGTTAGATTTGAATTTTTTCAAATATTTTTATTCTAATATATAGCCTATGTTTCCAAAATGATCGGAAGCCAAGACTATATACATATAGGATGCTCGAAGGTATCCCTCTTCGGAATCTATCCTAAAATAAAATAGTAAATCATACTCTTTGGACAAGGAGAAGTATTTTAAAATACCCTGATAGTACCTACCTTTTTGAGAATAGTGAGAGACTTGGGAGCTTAATATTTGATCATAAGTGATCCATGATCCTTGATGATTTAACTATGGAGGAGGTGTTTGGTATATCGTAGTGCGTCTTGCAATAAAGTTGGAAATTGGAAAAGGTTTCGATACTATGCGAGCTTTACATCCCAATAATTATAGTTATTAAGTCCTTACGAAGGGACAATAGTGTTTTATGAGGTTCTTCTCCATCCATCTCGAAACTATCCTTTATCCTGCTGACGAAACATGTCAGATTTTGAGTTAACCTATAGAAATGATAAAATTGTGATATTAAACTACATGAAGTTTAACAGTTTATTATTACCTAATGAATGGAATGTTAGGGGTAACACATAAAAGGAAATAAAAGGACAAAACTGATGAATTATATATATCTTTTATTTCCTTCACTCTTGAATCTATAGGTGTCAATATATGTTATCCATGATCTACTTTCTAACATATATTGCTAGGTGTTTTTTCATTCCCATAATAAGGGTTGATCCTATGCTGGGGAATTTACGAATGCATTTCCCCTGGAAGTGTTGTAATAAAAAGTTCAACAGGGCCTGTTTCCATGTACCCGGATACCCAAGGTCAAGACCGAAACTCCTTGTCAGAATTTTCTCTCCAAGGTACATCTATGCCAGAGGCGCCTCGACCTGCTCTTATCCAGACATGGATATATTTGACTGATAAACCTCTTACTCAATACCCAACAAAACATAGTGATGTTTTTATTATACATAGTGTTTTATCTAAGGCTTCACCTGGTTTTTCTAATCCTAATTCCTAAAATAACTAAAACCATCCCCTAATACCATCTATAACAACCTTGCTCTTTATTACACACATGGACATGATTTATTACATAAAAACTTCACTTGATACAACATAGATGATTGAGTTGTATAGTGTCTTTGGGGATTAGTAACATTATATAAAACATAAATCAAATAAAACTACATCTTTTTTAAAACTTTTTTTACATGACCACGACATTCTTCTGTACTTAGAATTGCATAGGATAACCTAAGGACATGCGTAAGAAAAGGGTGAGCTATAATGCCCAGTAAGGGAATAAACATGGAATAACCTGAGGAATACAATAAATGTTAGGAAATTAGAATATCAATGCAGCAAATTAGAAACATGAATATAAAGGCCTGATAAAGACTGATAACCATAACATAGAGATGTGGAAACCGCACTTAACAAAGAATTAGCATGAGCCAAGGCTCATTGCACATAGAGCGTGAGTACACCCTCATTGCACATGAAGCACGAGTAAACCCTAATGTAAAATGAATTATCATGAGTCAACAGTCAATTCACATGAAATATAATGATACTATACTTTACCCAATGCATTGGAGTTCTATCCGGATGCACCCTTCTTAATCATTTCATTTCATTAATAAGTGTGCCACATAGATCATACAACATGGATTCATTAACAACATAATTTATTCCACGAATAAGATATTTGGAATACATAAATTTAATTCCACAATAAACAAGTACAACTGCATAAAATTGAATACACTTAATAGTTTAGTGTGAATGGTATTCACTACACAATTATTTTGGCATGGAAATTCTGGTAAAATTTCAGCAGCATAACGACGTAAAATAGAAATTTTTAAAATGGGTTGATGAGAGTGAAAGGGTTCTCTCATAATTTGTAAATTAAATGGAAGTAACAAGATAATGGGAAACAATATACCAACATATGGAATAGAATTTAGAAACATAATATAAAATAATTACTTGAATGTAAATGAGGAGAGATAAATTGCTTACAGAATTTATACATGGTAACGAGTGTACAAGAGAGGAATTAATGATATGGAAAGGGGTATCTCATCTTTCAAACATTAATTGGGATGTATGGGGGATATATGAAATAAAACCCCAACATTTATAATTGAAAATAAAAGGGCATAACAATATTAATAAACTAGGATAAAAAGAGAAAGGTAAGAATTCCTAACTTGGAAGTGTGATCCCAAATGATACAGAGAGGCTTGAGAGAGGTTTCATGGGAGATTGGGTCACCTTGTGAGGATTATAGAGAGAGTAAGATAGAGGTTGGACTAACTACAAGGGATTTGAGTGAAGAGGAAGTGAGAGCATGGGTGGGCTTATATAGGAAATGAGAAGGAATTATTTATTATTTAGGCTTGGGACACCTTATATTAAACTAATCAAAACCACAATCCAGCCCATGGTTTTTTCACATGGGTTTTTTAAAAGGAGAGTGGGAAATAATATTTTATTATCACAATGTCCTAACTTCTTAAAATAACAGGGTTTCTTATGTGGAGGTGAGTCACAGACTCAAGGAAAACAATTTAAAAAGTGAAAATGTTTTATAAGTTATAAGGGTCCACTAAAGCATTGTAAATTAAATAAAACAAAATTAAAATTACATTATTTAAAATAAAAAAAACATATTGGATGAAAATAATGTTTATAGTATTTTATTACATCACTATTGGGTCATTATGATGTCATAAAACACATTATATATTAAACAATATTTATTTTTTACCCAAAAATTCGACTGTCTGAGAAAATTATAAAAAAAATTCCAGTGAATAATTTCGACATCTTGATTCTAAAAATAACTTTCATTTTATCTAAATATTTTTCTAAATATGTGAATTTTCACATTTAAAATAAAAACAGACATTTATAAAAAAATCATGGGTTTTGAAAAAAATAGTTATCAATCCTTAATAAAAATTACAATTGAAATCAAAAAATTATAAGATCATTTATATTTAATAAAATTTAATATAATAATAATAATAATATTTTCTTAAAATAATATTTAATTTAATAATCCATTAATTCACTTAAATAGATTTTGTATTTTAATATTAACTAAAAATACTATTTATGCTTTAAAAACAATTTGTGATGTAAAAATAATAAAAAGAATGTATATTCTATATACAAGAATAATTTTCATAATCGTAGTACTAGTGTATTGTTACATCAACCCTTAAAACACCCACAAAAGACTTTAGGGTAGGGTTCACGATGGTGACTGCCTCTTGGGGTGGCTCGAGTAACATTTCTCAGGTGGTAATCACTATCTACATCCACTTCTATAGTAGGCGGTTCTGATCGAGCATAAAGTCTTCAGGATCATATTGGGATTAGTCGAGAGTGAAGACCAGTGATGCCAACTCCTTTCTGAGCTCCGAAAAATGGGCATCGTACGGAGAACGTTTGCTGGATGAGGGCATCACTTCCTTTGTCTGAGTAAATTGGAATTATTAAAGCCCTATATTCATACTAATCCTATGACCAGTATTCAATGACTATATTAGGAACGGTTATAATTCCTAACATTATTTTAAAAACCAAAACATAGAACCAAATAAGTGCATACATTTTACATAGCTGTAAGAAGACATTTAAATAGACCAAAGTGGAATTTTCATTAATGAATTTTTTGGGTCCTTACAATCCATACTCTCATGATTAGAGTTGTACAATAGTATAAGAGATAAAAAAATAAGAAATATAAACAATATAGCACCAAAAGATAACATTAACGGATAGAGTTGACAACAAAAAAATAAACAACCATGCATATTCATGTGGTGCTACAATATGGAAGTAGTATTCATACATCAGGCAATAAATAAATGATAATAAAAAAATTCCAAATTCTTCAATTCTAACTCCATGAGAATCATGATATCTATCATAGTCTTATTCTTCTAAGCTCCAGTGTACCGGTATTTAAATATATGTATAACCTGTAAATATAAACCTACAACCATGGGGGCTGTTTAGGTAACCTAGTGTAATCGAGGCCCAAATAGGGTGTGAAATATACTAATTAAGCTAGAAACAATGGTGTATATTTAATTACAGTCTCTGAAGGTAAAATAAAACAATGTACATGTAAATCAATAAGGAAAAAAATGAATAAAAGTCAGGCTTGGGCACCTTATGAATACTCAGAAGACCATTCCAACATTATCCTAAGCTAAAATATCTATAAACAAGTGAAAAAAAGTATAGATATGTATATATATATACTATATATATAGTGATGTTTATGAACATATATAGAGAAACTACTACTATTCGTGAAACAAAAAGCAACTCGGGTTTCTATGGATAGTAGTACGAGTCTCATAGAATGACGAGGGTCACCATGACCAACAATTATAACAAATAGGGGTTATCATGCCCACATATCTTAAATAAATAGGGTCACAATTCATGAGTATCATAGTCCAATAGTGTTTTAGGGCCTAAATATCATATATTTAAGTGATTCCATGCCCAAGGGATCTCATTACCAAATATCATAGTAATGGGATGCTACACCCATGTATCACATTCATGGGATTTTATGACCATGTATCATAATATATATATAAGGGAATCCATGCCTATGATTGAACTTGGACACCATTCCCAAGTATCATAGATACAAAACTATAAAATGACACAAATTGATAATAAATCTAGGTTTATATTTAGTCAGCATTTTGTGGTACAATCCCTTTACATCATTAGGTTCATTCATTTCTAATCATTTAAGAAGGCCATGGGAAGGCCTGTTTCATTTATCATTCCATTATGAAATTAAATTATTTATAATTTATAATTATCTTGAAGGATAATCGAAACATCTATTCCAACATAGTTCATCATTATACGTCTCAATTTACTGAACAAAATTCATTTAATTTATTTCCATTTATCATTTCACATAAGAATTAAGGGTACAATAATTCCAATTAATAGTTTGTCTATGTCCAAGGGTAATCCCTTTCCCTAATCATCACACTAAATTATAATGAATAATTTCATATAATAATGAAGGCTCTACCATGTTATAAATAATTATTATAAGTGAGTTATGTCATTCCAACCATGGATAGTTCATTTAATTCCAATATAAACTTATGTTTTATGTTATATAAGAAACACATCCCTAAGTTGTGGCTCGATTTGAGGTGAAAAACTTTAAATAGACCAATTAGAAGCACAAAGGATATTTAATTTATGTAATTATGTTCTACATAAATAATTATACATTTTAAGGTAAATGCACAAAAAATCTAACACGCAGCCCAATGTAGAATTTTTTAATCAACAATACATTAAAGGAATATTAAGTGAACACCTACATCATGACTATGTATGTAAAATTATGAAATATCAATATTGGATTCAAACTGATTCTAGATAATTCGAATAAATGAAAAAACATCCTAAATATAAGGTGAATTTTTTTAGACCATATTTAGCATTATATATAGGATGGGAAAATAAATTAGAATAAAGGGTTTTTAATAGATTTTTGAAACATTTCCAATGCATCATATGATTCTCTATTCAGTCACCATATTAAAGAAATTAAGCATGTGAAATGGGAGTAATGTGGTGCACAAATATAGGTATCCTTAGGTGTGTGAGAGAATAAATGGGAGGAGAAAACATTAGATGAGAAGGGAAAAGGGGTAAAATGACCCCCTTAATGAACTTCATGGTTTGGCAACATGATTTAGCTAACCACATTCCAACCATATGGTGCCACTTCCTATGTAACACTATGTTTTGGGGTTATGGTAAAATTTAACAAACCCATCCAAACCCACCCCCTAGTAGTTTTTTGTAGATGACTATGCATGGTTGTGTGACTCCTCTTGCATGGTTAAACTAAACCATGTGACATTATAGCTCCCCTAGATAAGAAATCATTGATTATCCTATAAGGTTTCATGGTTCAAAAAATAAATTTACATATACAAAAACCTTCACATGGTTGTGCGACATGGTAATTAGTAGCCGCATAACAACTATGTTTCCCATTATACTTCTCCCAAAATTGAGTTTTTGGGGACCGATACTTCTGAAACTCATCTAAAAACTCAATACACATCTCATTCCTTAAACATTAATCTCAAAAAAACATTTAATTGTTCAAATTTATGGTTTTACAATTAAACTTTGAGTTCAATATTTGGCCCATCCATTAAAAAAAGAAACTCAAATTGTGATTAAATTTTTTCCTATCATTTTAGTTTTGATGGAAATTTGACAAACATAAAAAATCCTAGATAATTTTAATAGTATAGTCAATGAAAGAGGATACTTATTTGGATATCTATTCTTTAAAAATTTTGATAGAAATTTAAATCTAAAAACATGATTATACTGTTCATGTATATTAATTGGTAATAGTTTATAGGTTTCCTATTAATACAAACCTTTGAATAATAAATTGGTTAATGCAAGATGGAAGTGATTTTTTTTCTAATGGTAAATGCTTTGGGTTAAGTGATCCCATTATTATGTTGTAAGGTTTGTGTGCCTTAATTTTAATGGATGTTCCCCTTACATGTGTATGAAAACTACATTAAAATATGCTTTCTCTATGAATTTTATAACCACGATGTTATTTATTGACAATATAGTATTTTATTCTTTTACGTTCAATGGGCTCGGAGGCTAGGCCTATTTAACATATGTTTTTTATATGGTATGGACCATTGGATGAGCAATGGGAAAGGATTAAAGGTTATGTGGATGGTTTATGTCTATGATAGTGGGATAGTTGATGTTGTTTGTTGTGGTGTTGGACACCAGGGTGTTTTAGAGGAGTTCAATGTGGGAATTTCATGTCGATGCTATTCTTGCTTAATGTTTTTTGGATGGATTATTAGATAGATGTTTTTGTAGAGTCCCAAAAGTTGGAGTAGTTGGACTCTCTACATGACATGTTTGGTTATGATGTGGTACCGTAGGTAGAGTTCATGAATACCCGGATAATTTTTGAATGATAAATGAAAAAATATTCAAACCATGGTATATGGGGTGTTGTTAATAGAATTATTTTTTCAATTCCTAATATCATATTAATTGTGGTGACGTACTTAAGGGTATAATAATGTAAATAATAGTTCCAACAATATTATTATTAAGAAGATGAAAATGTTAATCTTGTGATAATATAATTTAATCTCTAATTAATTAATTAACGAGGGATCAATTGGTTTTTTGTAAACCATATAACATAGTAATTTTAGTGGAATTTCATGTGCGATGAAAATGATATATGAGTCTAAGCATATATATTTTTTCTCAGTGGGGTTTATGCATGGTATTGTTTATATTATATAATATTTAATACGCTACCCTTACTGCATCAGTAGAGAAATTGAGACCCAAATATTTTGGGGGATGTTTTCTCCAATATCCATGATATAGGGGAAACAGATGGGTGAATTATCCATCTTCCAATATCTAACATTTGAGGTATATATGAGTAGTTGTATCCTATAATAAATGGTACATGGTTTTGGGGGCATTTAAACTAGGTGTATGACAAATCATAATTTATAATAAATTTACTTGAAAGATGCAATGAATTGTGGTATAGAGGACAATTTTATTTGATCATGGTGTCTTAGGATTTAAATGGGTGTATATGTATGAATTTTGATATATTGAGGTATAATTAATTTACACATGATGTACTTGATTCTGGATGAACTCTTGATTACAGAAGGAATGATGTGAATGATGAGATATATTGTGGAAAAATTCAATGATGGCATGTTAGGCCTTGTCTGAGATTGTGGTATCTAGGGTTGAAGACCAAATCACATATGGGATGATTCAATTATGATAGGGATGATAATAGGTTATGTGGTATTGAAAAGTGAATTAAAAAACTAGTGGATAAGTGGACGTGGGCTACCTTGATTTATATTTACATATACGATTTTGATATAGAATGTTTTAATTCTCTATTTTATTTTGTGAGTAATCTGTGGTAAGGGAGAGAAATATGTATTACTGTGTTAGGTGATGATTTCATTTCTTTAATTCATTCACAAGGCTTTTTTATGCTTTTGTCACATTTTCACAAGAATTCTCCAGGAGGATTCAATACAGTAAAAATACTGTTTACACACTATATATAAATATACATTTTTTAGTATAGTGAAAATAGGTATGAAATCAAGCTATAAATTACTATATCATAGGATCAATTGAGTAGCTTTCAAGATTATATGGAGTTCATTGACACTTTATAGTATTATTTTTGGTACTTGTTTTACATTCATCTTATATATGATATCATATGTATTTAAATTTGTTGTAGTTTATGTATGGTGTTTATTGCCTATTTATCTTGATAATGTCATTCCCTTTAATCTTTTTGGAGTGTAATACATTATGTGTGTGTTATTTATATGACTTTGATACTAAAATCCAACTTTTAAAGTACTGGTGGTGGAATTCATGTATCATTATCCCCCTTTCGTCATTGTAAGCCTAGGTGGGGTACCATGAAGGTACGGGGTCATGACAGAGTGGTTTCAGGGGTGATTTTTGGGAGACATGATGGATTTTAGAGTTAGGAATGGATTAGGATGCATTGGTTGTGGAGGAGAGTATCAGCTAGTCCTAGTAAGTACTGTAAACAAGGGAGACCAGCTATGAGAAGGTAATTAAGGGAGTCCTATGATCTATAAAATTATATTCATGTTTAATGGACTTTCTAAGAAGAGTTATATTTCCTGAAGTGTAGATGACTAGGATATGATCATAAAACATTCCTTTTCTACACCTATGATAAAATTTGGATAGATAGTGATAAATATAGTAAAATGAAGTAAGATAATTAAATAACCATTATATTTTATTTTATACCAGGTGTAGAAGTATTTATGTTTTTTGTTTTGATCATATGAAACTAGATTGACATTATCTTCATATTCACAAAAAAGATATTTTGTAGGATATTTTGGATGATTTCTAAAAAGTTTATTTCAATAATAATGATACATGGAGTAGGAAACTCTCATAGATCAAGTGTCATAGTATGAAGAGGTGGGAAACTTCTATTTTAGATCAATAGATAGAGGACTGAATATAGGAGGTGGAGATATCCTTTGGATTGATCTGTGCTTGTAAAGGGAACATGGATTCTTTAGTTGATATGATATTGTGTGGGAAACTTAGTAGTGTATGCTTTTTCTCTCAGTGATCATAGAGTCATTTGTTTCTTGGGAAACGTGTTAGGATTATTTTGAAACTATGTATTGTCTTTGAAACATTCCAAAAGGATATCCATGCACATTAATAGGGGAGTTCCAATGTTTTATATATCATTTTCCTTTAAAATAATCATATATGTTATAATTCAATGTATTTTAAAAATTATGAGTCTTGGGGGATGGATTTTGTGGGGGATTTGTGTCTAGAGATCCGAGGTGAATTCACTCCATTTATATTGAAGTTATATGTTGAGGTACTGGAGAATGTAGAGGTCATTGAAATAATATTTTCTTGGACTAAAAAATCACTGGATGGGGGTAATCAAGACTCTTCCCCTAGAAAATAATTTATTGCAGAGTTATCAACATCATTTTCAAAAAATGTTTCAGTTAGAGAGGATCATATTTCATCCCTCTTCAACCCACTTCACCAGAGCTAGAAATTTTCATGACCATTATACTGTGTTTAGAATGGTTTTCTTTTCATTAGGATGTCTTGGACATCATAAATAATAGTTTTTTACTATAATTGTTTTTCATTGTGTGGTTTGGGTCACTTTTAAGGCCTTTTTTCCATAGTTTCAACCAAGGAAATAACATCTGTAATATGTTTAGTTTATTGAACATCAGAGAGGTGATGGGGTAGGAAAAGTTAATCCCCATGATATTGCTCATAATTAGGGATAATTAGTTGATTATGACCTTAGTATTGGCATCCAAAAAGTTAAGAGAGGTTTTGGAGTAGGACGTTCTCAGATGTATGATTTAGAATTTCTACCAACTCAAGATTCCAACATCGTACAAGGTACTATCAACCAATTTTCTACTTGGATTTATGCTATGTTTGATTATATTTCTCTACACTCCTTCATCTCACCTACTATATTACATTCTTTCGGGATTGATGTGGAATGGTTTCTAGTACCATTGGTGTTGAACACACTAGTGTGATGTTGAGAAATCCTCTTGGATACATGAATGAACTATGAATTAGTAATATAGATGCACTATTCTTGGGTAAATTTCACATTTATATGGATAAAAATATAATAAATTGTCATTAGAATGTATTTCTCATATCTATTTCAAAAAATCATGGATTTATTCATAATGTGTGTCATATTCTATGGTGTTGATAGCAACTAGGAAGGGTTATTTTGGTGATATATCCCTTTATATGGATTCTAGGTGAGTTGATTCATGATATTCTTTATTGTATGAGTTGGTGTTGATTTATGTGGAGGTTTATATGGTTGTGTTTCCCATGGTTTTTGAATGGTACCCAAATGTATTTCATGAAGAGATTGTAGCACTACCCCATCAATGAGAGATTGAATTTGGAGTAAAACTACAACTAGTTGATTATTTTATTTTGATGTAACCATATCTGATTTCCACTATAGATATTATGGATATATATATCCAGGTTGATGATATCTTTTAGAGAGTACTGATTGTACCGTGATTCACTGTGTCATTTTCACCCCCACACCATTATATTAAACTGAATTTGTATCGTAAATTCAAAATATAATAACAAAATGAACTTCATGTTTTATTCAATTTTTTTTATTATTATTAAAAAGATCAATGTTAGTTGTATTTATAATTTCATTGAAGGTGGATGTGATTTGGAGGACTTGTGATGAAGTCTAGGAAAAATGGGCCAAACTGCGCAAGACCCAAGAACATTAGGGGATCGCTCCAATCACTAGTACTAGACGGTGCATACAAATGGGGTGACATTGTTGGTGCTTGTCAAAAATTAATTGGGATACATTTCATATAAAGGATCCCAAGACTCAGTATACCATCTGTTGGCCCTGCCGACCTTATCAGTCTAGCACACCGAATCTGCACGCTGTCAAAAGTGGTGTGCTGTGATCTTTCAATATCTCTCACTCCACTTATCCAAATGGTGAAGAAATTTCGGTGGATCCAATAAAAATGTGGGGATAAAACGTTTTTCTTTTCTCCAAAGTTAGATAATTCTACTTGGATGTCAAAAACCATGAACTAAGTGGTTTCTCAAAATCAGGATGCTCAAAATCACCTTCCACTTTTCCTATAAATAGGTTTCTTTGGTTTCTCATTATTAAGTTCAATTAGAAGGAAAATCTCTGGTATATTAGAGACCCAACATAGTCCTGTCATTATACTATGTGTTATGTTCTCCCCTATCCTCATAGGGGGATCATGGATGAAGGTGAAGATCCACCTGAGCTTCCTGCTCCTCTCGATGTCGAGATAAACGGTGGACGATCATTTCGAGGGAGATACACACACTTGGGTGGGAGTTCAAGAACTTATTATTCTACTAGTTTTTGTGAAATTTGTGTGATAAATATTTCAATAATATTTTATCTTGACATGAGTCTCCTCTAATTTCATTTCTATTGATAAAATTAAGTGAAACAATTTTTATTTTCAACACCAATTTGGTTGATATTTCAAGTGGGAATCTTGGGATATTCTGATTGGACAAGACAAGAGTTATATTTATCTCACACATATATAATATTTCTGTATGATTTTTTAGACTTTATTATCTATGATTTATACAGAAACCTTTATAACACGATTGTTGTGTCATGGGGTGGTTCTTTGAGCATCGTTTAAAAGGCTAGACGGAATTTGAGATCATGACAACCCTCAACCAAAGGATTCCATTAAACCATGTGAATTTTTCTAAATTATTAACTCACAATTATGTTTAGTGAACTTTAAATGATATTATTATCTAATAAACACCACTTTTATTTATCAACTGTTAAACACTTTGAATCAAGTAATTTTCTTTAAACTATTTTAAAACCACCCCACATTTAGAAGTTCTTAATAAAAAGGCTCACTCTAAACCCACAAATTATCCATGAGAGATGACCTAGGGTCTTACCTAGACTATAAATAATCTTAATAAATATAATAAATTTGATGTTTCATGACAGAATGGTCAGGGAATTATTTTTCCATACGAGTTTCCTTGGTGAGCTCCATTGTTTTGTGAATAACATAGTTGGATGTTTTCAGTCCTTTGTAAATTATTACAATTTGAATTAGGTGAAACTGAAAAAATGATTCATATTATTTTTGATGAAGATATATTCATTTAGTTAAAGGTAGAAATCTTGTTCATGACCATCTAAAAAAATTATAAATATCATTAGATGTGAGTAAATTATGGGGATACCCTATATAAAAATTTTCAATGTCATTATGGGAATTATGAGTTTCTTTAAAAAAAATTAGTTTAGTATAATTATAACGATTTTTAATTTCATGGAGTTCATGAATGCTTTGTTCCTTTAGTTTCTAAACTGATTCCTAGTGATGATTATTCATGACATCCTTGTATTTTCAGCAACACAAGTTGTGCACAAAGATCCTTAGTGGGAAGTTATAGTGACTCATATTTGGACCTTTAAGAATTTATAATATATTTTTATGAATATGTATAAATCCATGAACTGAGTTAGTGTGGGGTTTTGGGGCATATATAGCCTCAGTGGGGTGATATTAAAAATATTAAATATATTTTATAATGCACATACAGTTTATTTTGTATCATTTAAATGCTCTAAAGATAAGTCTCAAATTGGTAATATAAGACTATAGTTGAGTTCATAACATTGATTTTGGCCTATGCCTGACATAAAATTTTTTAGTGTCTAGTTTCAAGACAGAGGTGTGTTTTTGGTGGGGTGTTAAATAGAAGATTATCAATTTCATAAAAATTAATCCAATATCCCCCCTTCCCCTTTGGTACATACATGATAGAGGAGATGTAAAAACCACCCCCAATTGGAATGATAAATGAAATAGGGTGAATCCAAGGAGAGGACTCACTATTGATCTATGATCTGGATGGTGACTACTCCCAGATCATGAGGTAGCAGCTTTGGAAAGTAGTTTTCCCCTTGAACCATTAGCACTTCACCATGAGATGGGAGGATTATATTTTGAAGTACTGATACCATTTTATGTCTTTTAAAAATGTTTAGACCTGTTAATATTTCAAGATATCCCTTCATGGTTGATTTTTATGTTTTGGGGGAAACCAGGGAGATTCGAGCTGCTCATAAGGAATTCCCATTTTGAATTCCTGATCACATGGTGTGTTGTATATGGTCACACACAGTGTGTTCTTCCCATAATGAGAAGATTATATTCATGGAAAAAACACTATGTACCATGGTTACACATCATGTAGTGAACCCAAGTCGTGTGGACATGGGACAGGGTGAAAGAATCCATGCATGCCAAGAGACATGGTCATGTCAATGTACATGACCAGAGTACACAAACCCTGGGTTCCGTACATAGGCAGAATAATGTGACACAACCATGTGGCAAGGATGTTGAGACACACCATTTACAAGGGGTACATGCAGTGTGTGGGGACATGGCAAGATGAGCTGTGTCGATAAAGGCACGACTAGGGGTTTATCTAGGGTCAAATGTAGTGTATAACCCCTTACACACTATGTACTTTTCAAGGAGACATCTACCTAGCATATCGTCTAATTTGGAACTCAGATTCAGGATTGTGAGTGGACTATATTGACCAGTTTTCCACATAGAACACGATGGTGTACTTAATGGTTCTCTATGAAATATTTTGTGGCAAGATTCGAGAACCACACTGTAGTATTAATGATAAACATTAGGTAGTCATTATAGTGGATAGGGGTATTGATTTTGGGGTCGGTACCATTTCTTATCATCTCAGGATGTGTGTCCCCTGGACTCTTTAGGCTAGCATAGCAGTGCACCAATGTCGTATCTGGGCATAGGGCCCCTATCCATGGAAGTCTTGAAATTTCAGGAATGACAAGTGTGATTCTCTTTTATGTGATTCTTGAATAACATAGGAGTTCAGTTGGGTTTACACAAGAGACAATGGGACTCATAATTCATTGTTGTATTAGGCTGTGAGTTTCCCTTACCTCTCAGATTAGTAGATATGGAACTCACCTTTATCTAGTGTGCGGATCCTCTACAAATGAAGTATCTCTCCCAGGGCTAGAACACCCCTATCAAACTGGGGTGCGGGTCCCCTGTGTAGTTCATGTAGTTATATATAGATATTTGTTGACATATTTGGCTACAGGTCCTCCATACTCATTGGACATATATATTAGGTACTCTCAAATTATACTAGGTTTTTGGTCAACTATATGTGGAGTTGGTACTCCCTTGTGGTACCAATATAAGAGTCCTCCTTATTTAATGTAGAAATAGAGTGGTTACTCCCCTATGTTTTTCAGGTGTGGGTCTTCTATCATTTTAATTGGATCTCCTCTATTGTGTCATTGTGTGAGTCATGTATACGTTGTGTCTAGACTGGTCCAATACTCTCTTGCTGTTCCAGGGTGAGGGTCCTCTAGTTCAAGGTTAGAACTACCTTATCATGTTAGGGTGCATGTACCATATAGAGTGTTTACTGGTATAGTTGGAATAATAATCCCTTATCGTTCCATTGTGTGGTTCATATATATATATAGAGTTTTACTCTCCCACCTTAGAGTAGCAATAGGGACCAAGTCTATAACTAGAGTAGGAGATCCCTTGGCTGTGGAGTGTATTTGTGAGTAGTCAGCCCATCTACTTGTTATGCATGATACCTAATTAGTAGTTAGTGTTACCTCAATGCAGTGAGGTAAGGGCCTTTCCCTATGGGTACTTCAGTGGTTGTTCAGGGTGTTTGTGATCTAATACTATCTCAGATATGGGGTAGTGGTGAGTTGTGAGCACCTACATCATCTCTCCCTTTATAAAGAATGCAAGTGGATTATGATATGGAGTAGTGATCCCTCAACTATATGCAGTGGTGAGCAGTGGTCACCTCCACTTGTGTTCTTATAACCTTGCACTGGGCACAAGAAAAAAATGATATGAACTATAGTTCTAGGTAATAGAGTCAAACCTAGATATTTTTTACTAGTGGATCACATTTTCTGAGACAACCAATCTAGGATTATAGAGTATTTTTGGATGGATTGTATCTTTCATATGAGTTTCATATAGGATGGATGATCTTGTTGTGTGTTTTCTTTAGGGCGTGTGACACATTTGAGCCTCATGTAGAATCGTGTGGTTATCTATGAGGTTAGAACCTCAGGAGATGTAGAGACTAATATGGGTATATTTTAGTGATTATGGGAGTCCATGAGGTTATATGACATATATTGGTTGACAACCCATGGGTACTGAGCTAACAAGTCATGTATATAGGAGCATGGTTGTCAGATGGAGCTTTTATGTCATTCGGGATCCCTCTAATAGGAACAAGAAAAATGTATCATTTCAGTTTCTCCCTTTTCATTTTGTTTTTGGGTCACATACTGAGTATTTATATACCCACCCCAGCACAAGCTATACAAGTATATGATGTTTCATGTGAAGGCCATAAGTATATTGACATAGTCCCAGGAGGACCTAGATCATGTAGAGTTTAGTGATCTAGACTGACCGAGGTGTTTACTAGATCTTCGATGAGGATCTTTTTAGTAGTTTAATTTGATAATTATCCCAACCATCTGAGTTGGTTAGATGTTTTTATTGTTTATGGTGGGATTTTATTTTTTCTTTTTACACTTTTAGTAATCTGGATATAATCTGGTTGTGTAATGGATTTTTTCAGGAAATTATTTTCCATCTATATTATCTATGAACAATAACATGGATATATTTCTAGGAACATGTGTAACAGTACCAAAAGACAATGCCTTTCATTTGTGTGAATTTCTTAGTTAGTGTTAGATACTAGCACATTAATATTGGAGGCCACATAGGGTGGTCGCAGATCAATCCTCATTGGGCCATGTCAGGATAGAGTGGTATCAAAGCGAGTTACTCTTTGGGACCCCAGTGTCCTAGGATTGGCTTGGGCTGCATTGTAATTGTGCTAATGTTTATTGAGATCGTCATTAAGAATAGGGACTCCATTGTTAATGTGGAAGTCAACATATCCATTCAACAAGAATATGATAATGTGATTTTTGACATGGTGCATTTGGGAATTGGTCAAAAGCATATTGTGGTACATCCATCATATATGACTTTGTTGTGGGTTCCGTGTACTTCTTGACTAATATCCCTTGGTATACTCTTTGATTGTTATGCATCATGATTCAACTTCAGGATTCCAATATGACAATATCCGAATAGGATTACCCAGATGTATTGTGAGAGTGATCCACCATGTGATGAGGCCATTGTATAGAGAACTGCTCTTTGGAAGTACCCCTGAATGGTCATCCAAATGATCCACCATCCATTGAGTAGTAGGTTGGGCTAAAAGTTCAGGCACTAGATTGGCTAATATTGAGTGTGATGTGTGAGTTCTAAAGGCAGTGACCTCTATGGTATTAGGGTTATTCAAACCCTATGTATCTGATAACTAGATTGAGGTAGTCTTATGTATTTTCTTTCTTTTAGGGAAATTTTTTGATCCTATGGTGGTCCATGATGTGAGTCTTTAGTAGGGATCAATCAAGAGATGGTGGAGTCTAGAGACAAGGACCCATGAGGAGGTGATGCTCACTTGGGTAGAGATTGGGAAACTCTCGAGAGAAGAGTTTTATCTAGAAACATTGAGATTCATTTGTATCTATAATTATTTATATCATTAAAAGGTTTAATTTTCAATGTAGGGAACTCAGTGATGTTCAAATAACCTTCATGTTACTCCATGGATATGGTCCAAGACCCATTTTTCATAACATATACCTTTGACAAATGTTTTTCTCAAAAACATCCAAGTAGGTGTGGTATCCATGTTCCTTATCTCATATGTGGGGGTACTTAGAGAAATATCTAGTGGTAGAGACAATCCTAGAAGAGGGTCTAGAGGATGTTGAATGTTGTAGTGGTCAGAGGGCTGTCATTTTTAGTAGTTTTCATAAAATATTCTATAGGTATGTAATGCTAGATGCATACTAATGCTCAGAGTCAGTAATGTGGTTCTACAATAGTGGATATGTTCCATAGACTAGTTCTACCACAAGATAGGTGAGGTTATGATTTCAATGTTCATGGACATCTTGATCGAGATTGTATCACCCACTATGATGCTGCAAGGGAGTCGTTCAATGGACTGCCTTGGTATAGGCAACATTTGGAGCATTGAATTCTTTATGACAGATTACATGGAGGAGAAGAGTGAGAAGAAGGTGGTGGAAGATGGTTCAAGTTTCACCCCCACCCCCCGGTGGTCCACAATAGGATTAGGGAGTTGGAGGATGGGGTGGGGATACCTGAAGTCAACAGAGGCCTATGGCCCAAAGGCTCAATGGTTTATAAGGGGAACACCTTTTTCCATTTCTAATTTATGTAATATAATTTTTACACACTGAAGAAAATATTTAACGCGGGGAGGATGTAGTGACTTGAGTTTTTAATTTTAAGACATTAGAATATTTCTTATAATATTTTCGAAGCCAAGCACTGAGTCTCTGTGGGATTATAGGGCTCAGAGTACCTCAGTGAGGGGATGTAAAAAATATTAAATATAATTTATCACCCATAAATAATTTCTCTGAAAAAATGGAATAAATATTAAAGGACACTCAAATAATAAATATGAGATCACAGTGGATTTTATAACATTGGGTTTTGCCTTGGAACATCATAAAAGTATCTGGTTTTACGTGTCAGTTTGGAAGAATGTTGTTTGCAGGGGGTTAAATAGAGGATTATTTTTTAAAAAAATAAATAAATATCACTCCAAACACCATTTTTAAAGGGAATAGAATAGGAGATAAAAAAACCTCCCCCATGTTTTCGAGTAATATAAAAACCAAGGTAAATACAAGGAGGAGGAATTGCCAATCTCTGATCGTGATGGTGATTTCTCTTGGATAGTGCTGTAGTAGTTTTGGAGCATCGATATACACCTGAAGCATCGGAGTTTATCCATGTGGTAGGTGTATTTTAGTTTTACATCATAATCCCATTTTATTTATTATGTAAGGTTTTAGATCACTTTTAAAATTTCAATATATCCTTCATGTGTTGATCTAAAGGTTTCAGGGGAAACCAAGGTGATTTAGGCTCCTCACAGGGAATCCTCATTCAAAATTACTGATCAAACTATGTGGAGTGTAGGGTCAAACACACTATGTTATTCCAATTTGGGGAAGATTACTTTTGGGGAATACACTCTATATACTAGCTATAAAAACCATGTAAGGATCTCATGTGGTCTGTCCCTTGGAAATGGCCAGGACATTTGTGTCAAGAGACATGGTCGTATTAATGTACATGGCTAGAGTACCTGGACACTGGATTATAGAAATGATCATTTCCATGTGACATCACCATGTATCTAGGTAGTTGAGACATTGAATGTACTAGGGGTACATGTAATGTGTGGAGAAATGGATGGTAAAAAATTTTGGAGATTGATATGGATGGTCAATGCTTGTGGAGAAATACAAGGCCACATGTTCATGAGAGGGAACACAGAGTGTAGACCATTGTACATGTATTGTACATTTCATGGAGTCATATTATAACAATATATACATCTTGGGACATGGATTTATGCTTGAGAGTAGCCTATCCTGAACAATTTTCCATGTAGAACCTGATGGTAAACATAATAGTGGAATGTGAGAAATGTGTTGTGGCATGATTCAAGCATGAAATTGTAGTATTTGTTCTAAACCATGGGTATTGATCAAGGTGGATCACTATGATAACATCAGAGACTATACCATTCCTTATCATATCAATATGTGGGACTGATAGGCTCTTTATACTAGTAGAACAGTTCTCCCCTATCATATCAGGGATTGGGTTCCCTATCTGTGGTAGTGTTGTGATGTGGGGTATGATGAGAACGACTCTTTTTCAAAAATACATCGTCAATGTTAGTGATTATATGGATTTACATGAAATATACTGGGATTGGTATTCCCCTATTGTATCAGGGAATGGGTTTCCCTTACCTCTCAGAATAGTAGATATTTAGTTTCCCTTTACTTTTGGTTTGAGAAATCTACCCATAGAGTTAATCTATCGAGGTCAGAACTCCCATGATGGAATAGGGTACAGGTCCCATGTGTATTTCATGTAGTTGGAGCTAGATATCCCCAAACATATTTGGGTGTGATCCCTCCATACTTTTTTTATTGATGGAGTAGGTACTCCCCTATCCTACTAGTGTGACAGTCCTATATTCATGGAGTTGGTACTCCCCTTTAGTACCTGGATGTGGGTCCTCCATATGTGATATATAGATCGACTGGGTACTTCCCTACGGTGCCAGGGAAGGGGTCTCATATCCTTGGAGTCAAAAATCCTTTAACATCCTAGTGTGTTAGACCTCCATATGTGGTGTTAAATAAGATTCAGTAATCCTCAATCATGCTAGGGTGTGGGTCTTCTAACTCAAGATTCGTACTCCTTCAATGAGTCAAGGTGTGAGTCCCCCATATGGGATGTATTATTTTACACAAAGTCCTACTCCCCATCCATTAGGTTTCCATTTCCTTTATCTATGGATTTGTACTCCCCCATCACAGAGTAATAGTAAGGAGTGGTTCCTCCACTAGAGTAGGAGCTCCCTTGGGTGTGGAGCGTAGTTGTGATGACTGGGACCCTCCACTATTTATACACTACACCTAGTTAAGATTTATTTCTCCATTGATGCAGTGAGGTGTGTGACTTTCCATATGGGAACATCAGTGGTTTCATGGGATGGTAAGGAGAGAGTACTGACCGCATTGTCGAGCTAGTCTAATTAGTTGTTTATTTTTTACTAGAAATTATGCACTATAACAGCATCCCAAGGTCATCTCTTGACAGAGGCTTAGATCATTAGATGAAAAAGAGTGTTTTAATTATGAATATAAAAGGGGAATGGGGTTTAATAAAACTTGGGGTTTTATGATTAGAGATTAAAATAAAAAAAATGAAGTGATAAAACAATGTAGAAATGAACAACATTAATTAAACGTGATCAACCCAGGGGAGTATAGTTATGCTCATCCTTCATTGCTTCAAGAGAAAGGGTATAGATATTTTAATACTATATTTCTAACACCTATTATCAAAATGATACTACGTTTACACTAGGATACCTCCTAGGGTTCAGTCAAAAACACACCATGATTCACTGGACACCGTCGATGATTGGGTGATTTGTGTTCAACTTCATAACTGAAACTAACAAAGGAAACACATGAGGAACTCGATGTGATGAATTTATTTTTGCTTTATTTATTTATGATAAAATGAAATAAATGTACGTGGCCATGATAGTGGATATGTGAGTTCAACTGGCCAATATGAACCAGACAAACACATCAATTGACTGGGGGAAGAAAATGTGGAGAACAGTGTGTGAAACATCACATGAATGGGTACCCACAAACATGATAGTATGAGTTGATAATGACATACCCGTACATAAATAAATAAAACAAGAATATATAATGATTAAAAACAACATATAAACATTAATTAAAATGATCATTCCAATATTACAAACATGAAGCTTGGGATTTACATCACATTCCTCCCAAGGTGATCACAAGGTGTTTAGAAACCAATGGGAGGAGAGGAAGAATCAGATGTTGAAGTAGCACATCCCATATCCTCCTGAACTTATAGGTATTTTGAGAATAATACTTGTGGAATCCAAAATGGTTGATGCTTGCTTCTTGTCCGAACTCCTAAATGAGGTGCCGAAGGTGTTATTTTATAGGAAAATTGGAAGTTGGTTTTGGGGACACAGATTATGTAAAACAACATGGTCCATTGGTTTCAACCACAATATAGTCAAATATCTATTTTGAAAAAATTGTACCATTTTATCCCCACATAAGAGAAATATTAAATGATTGTTTGGAAACATTTGGAAAAGTGAATCCAGAGATATTTATAAAATACAAAACACCTCTTTTGACTTGTGCATATTTTATTTCCTGGATAGATTAGTTCAGTTAGGCATATTAGAGACCAAATGGGGATTGAGTTATATAATATGATATGTATCCCATTACATTTTTTACCAGACCACAAAATTTCATCATATTTAGACTCAAATATTAGTAGAAATTTGCAGATTATTCAACTAGTGTTCTTGGATCATGTGTAGATTGGCCCATTTTTCTTGGACATCATCATGGGCCCTCCAAATCACCTCCACCTATTACAAAAACGTCAGAACAAGTAAATTATCTGTAACATCCCAAGTAAGTAATGAATAATAGATATTTTTATATATGTCTATTAATGATTAAGATAGTGTTATAGAGGCTTAAAATGAAAATAAATACAATCTTATACATGGAATACACTAATATTCTTAAAAGATTGTTTTACTGCCTTTTGATGGAAAACCATTTTTGAATATATATTTTGACAATTTTATAAACTATTTTTGTCAAAATAAACATATCCTTTATTATTGGGACATCGAAATTTACCTTGTGTGGATTTTTGGTATTTTTCTGACAATGTTCATTTTTTTAATGAATAGTGAAAAATACTGCATTTTACATCAAAACTGCTTTTTAATCTAATTTATTTATATGATTAGATTATCTTTTGAATAGGTCTTAATGTGTAATATGAATATATTTTTACCATTTAATCCAATGGAGGTCATTGGAGTCAATTTCACTTTGAAATTGGACTTAAACTGGTGTCAATCTTTTGATACTTATTGTTTCATAAAAACACGCTATTTGCTCTGACAGCGGGAATTAATTATTAAATTAATTAATGTGACCTATATGTTTTGAATTTTGTAAAATAGACTTCATTTTTGAATTCGGAATATCAAATATATCTTAGGGTGAATTTTTGGTAATTTTCTGAAAAACTTCAATTTTTGATGAACAGTGAAACCACTAAGTGATAATCAAGAAAACTGATTTTTCAGTTAAATGAATGTTTACCACTAATGTGTATTAAATTTTGAAAATCCTACATACATGGTTGTAATTAGTATGTAAAATGTGGTTCAATGAGATTATAATAATTTTTTGGTGAATAATAACTTATTAAGTTCTTAATCACGATTAGTGGTAATTAGGGTAGTTTAAGGTATAAATAATACTTTAATAAAATGAAATGACCTAGACACATTGCCCAACCTCATTGGTTGTGTCATGGACGACCATTAAATTCCATGGGTCAACTTGGGGACCCCATGGATCCACTTATGTTGGGAAATGACATAAATTACTTTTTATTTAATGTTAAAGTGAAAATGAAACAAACATAATATGTTTTACGAAAACAATTTTTATGTTCGATTATACAAGTCCAAAATTTGATTATAAATAGTCATTGGAAAGCTAAAACGATTTCCTATATCATAGTATTTTTTTTAATTTTTATACATTAAATAAATTTAATTATTTATGACATAATAATGATGCAGCGATGACATCATTATTTGACGATTTAAATAAAATAGAAAGATAATGTAAAATATATGAACTACACATGTCCAAACCCAATTGGATGAGTGGATTTCGAACCCTTATCACCTTATCCACGAATAATATCAATGTGGGACCTTTTATGACCGAAAAACATTTTCAAGTAAAGTAATATTTCTTTACATTCCAAAAGTGCCCCTCCTCTCCTCTTATAAAAGGCCCCCACCTCTACCTCATTTCACACACACTTCAAGCCTTTGGCTCGGCCAATCCCTGCCCATTTACTCTCTCCACATCCCTATCCTCATCCTAGAGGATTCCCCTTGGGCAGAATCCTTTCAAAGGAAGACTTTAGGCTCAAATCAAAAGGAGTTACACTTTTAAAGGTAATTCTTTCTCTCATGTTCATTTGTTTTATTTTGCTTCTCCAACCCCCTAAACTCTTTTTATTTACTTCTTTTGTAACAACACCAGTATCTGAAATATACTAGGATGTTGTTATAAGATTTATTTGAGCTACACTCTCACACAACTACATCCAATGGTTAAAGAACATACGGTTTCCGTGGATGGTGAAATTCTGCCTCCCGAAACGATGATTGTTCAATTCTCATTTATCACCTTCAAAGGTGGCCATTATGATGTCACTATTTTTATATATGATATATAATATGTTTATGTTTTCCTTATGCTTCTGTTTTTTTCATTTTGGGCATACCTTTATGGTTCCCATTATGGGTAAACACGATATCTTCACTTTAAGAAGTGCGGACTACCGCCCCCTAAAAGTGATTTGATTCGTTAATACCATATGTGGGATGTGTAAAGGATAAAGTTAATGATATTATATATGTTATTATACTGGAATTATAATATACTCTTATATCATTATGATTCCATTCCATAAAATACAAAAAAGAAATGGAAGTAGCGTTCATGCGTACGTACGGCTTACCGTCTCCATGAACGGTGCATTTCATTTCTTACCTCTAAATGTGATGTAATATTATAAATACATGTATATGCTGAATATATATGATATATATGTTATCAAAAACATTAATATCATTCTGGATATAATGAAACTTTGACCAAATTAACAACATGTAAGTGTAAGAGGTCTATTTTTGACTTAAGAACCAAATACCGACAAAATGAACATTATTAACTTAAATGAGTACATGATGTTAATAACATGGTATAAAAGGAATAATGAACTTGAAAAAGGTTAATAAGCAAGTAGAGATTAACTCAAGTTTATTATTCAGGACATTAAAGAACGATCGAGTCAAGTCGGATACGAGGTATGGGACTTCGTCTCAATCTCCATTCATTGAGGCATATTTTATTTTATACACAACCTTCTTTTATACGGTGTATAAACCCCTTTGACTTTTACGTTAATTCAAAAGGAATCTTTTTTATACGAAGCGTTTACTAAACGACAAAAGGGAATGTTTTTGTCGTACGTATGCGGCGACAACGACTTCTTCGCCGTCATGACCGTTATTTGAGTTTCGGCTTCCTCTACAAGCCATACCTTCTTTTTAAAAGAAAAATAAATACCATGTTTTACTTTTCTTTTATTTTGGTATTGAAAATGGTTTTCATAATATTTTTATATCAATGTGTGGTATTGATATCTTGTGATTTAATGGTGGAAATGTTATGTTTCCTTTATGCATGTTTTATGTGATACGTTTATGTTGAGGTTCTTGGGAATTATTATGAAGACGGGTGGTTCCGTGATAGACTATGGGCAGGTGAGCCCGTTATAGCTATCCAATGCATTGGGTAACGCGAAGGAGTGAAACGTTAAGGTTTCTCTGAAGAGATTTTAGGGAATATACTGTGATGGGTATTCCAAAACGTAACCAAGAGGGTTACTCCCTACGTAAGAATGTTATGAATGCCTCAAGTTACCTTTACGTCTTATGGTTTCTATGATTTATTCATGATTTTATGAGGTATGTTAAAGTGCCTATGTTTTATGGGTATAGTATGATTTCATTATTATGTATATATGAACTCATGTTTCCTTCCCATGTTTTTATAACCCATACTGAGTTTTTATGCTCATCATAAGTTTTTGAAATGTTTTTCACAGGTCAAGGGAAAGGTACATGATAAGATGATAGGGTCAAGGATGTGTCAAAAAGAATCCATGTTTTATTTCAAATGTGTTTCTATTGATGGGAATGAAAAATACTATCTTTATGTAACCACTTTGTTTATATGTGGAATGTAACGCAAGTTTTATGATCTAATTCTCTAAAACTCTAAACCCGAAAAGATCCTCAATGTGTAATCTTGTAATAACTCAAGATTATGTAAGGTTTAAGGCTGGGGCCTTATAGTTGGTATCAGAGGCTGGTTTAGATAACTTTAGGAGTTATAATTATATTAAATGATTATCCAAATTTTTTTTCCCGAAATGATATAGCATTTAAAGATTACCATGTTGCTTCATCTAAGACATGTTTGTTCAGAATGGTTTTCCGTAGAGGAAACAGGGAAGCAGTGTTAGGAAGGCATACAGAAGGAAATAACCTTCCGAATCAGCATCCAGAAATGGTCAGAATTGGAACTGAACAGTTTGTTGCAGTAATGGCACAGTTGACTCAAGCGATAAATGGCGGTGGTATCCATGCACGAGATCAGCTAGATCAACCGCAGAGGAACATGTCAGTGGTGGAACATTTCATGAGGCAACATCCCCCATCATTCAGAGGATCATCTGACCCTCTGCTAGCTGAAGGGTGGATTAAAGCACTGGAGAAGATTTTTGATGTCATGGGGTGTTCAGACAATCAAAAGGTTAGTCTTGCTATTTACCGTTTGGAGGGTGAAGCAGATCAGTGGTGGTCTATGGTTAAAAATATCAGGGACGCCGATGAGATTGATGCTCTTGACTGGGATGAATTCAAAGGTATGTTTCTTGAGAAGTATTTTCCAAAGGCTGTTCGACTTAGGATGGAAAAGCAATTCTTGGAATTGAGGCAAGAGGAAGACTCAGTGGCGTCCTATGAAGAAAGGTTCACTCGATTGGAAAGGTATTCTCCAAATTTTATCCGGGACCTTGATAGTAAAATCAATCGTTTTTACTCAGGATTAAAGCCAAAGTATCGAAGGGCATTAGCTTCTTGTGAGTTTAAAAGTTATGAAAAGCTTGTTCGATGTGCTGAGAAGGTGGAAATGGAGTTTTCCGATGACCAAGTTTTCTATAACAACTAGCAGAAGAAGAGACCGAGGTGGCAGGAGAAAGGTAAGAATTCATCAAAAAAGTCTGATGGTAAGAAAACTAAGTTTCCAGTTTGTGATAAATGTGGAAAAAGGCATGTCGGGGAATGTCTTCTGAATTCTGGAAAGTGCTACCGATGTGGTAAGATGGGACATAAGGCTCGTGATTGCACTGAAAAGGATCAAGCTGAAGGTAAGAAAAAATTTTATTTACAGTTAGTGAAGTGTTATAAGTGCAATGAGATGGGTCACTATGGAAACGAGTGTCCGGCAAAGAGCTTGAGTGATGGGAAGCAGTTAGACTACAAGCAGAAAGGGGTGGTGAAATCCTTTGCAACTACTTCAGCAGATGTCGGGCCATAAAATGAAGTTGTATCAGGTACTTTGTTTGTTTTTTCAGATTATCCCAGTGTGTTGTTTGATTCGGGGTCTACACATTCTTTCATCTCTGAAACCTTTTCTAGTAAAATGGGAATACCCTCTCAAGAAATGACTCCTGAACTTTTGGTAAAAACACCTGGGGGAAATGTTGAGGCAAAAAGAATTTATAAGAATATTCCTATCCTTATCTGTGGAAAGAACCTACTAGGAAACCTTATTTTTCTACCTCTAGTAGAGTTTGATGTTATCTTGGGTATGGATTGGCTCTCTATTTACCATGCTAAGATTGACTGTAGAGCTAAAGAAGTTTCTTTTCAGAAAGACTTTCAGTTTGTTTACAAGAATGAACCCTTACTTTTGATAGCACATCAAGAGGCCGAGAAACTTTTAAAAGATGGAAATGAATGTTACCTTGCACACGTCGTTGAAAATAAAGGAACTGTTCAGATTAATGATGTGCCAGTGGTAAATGAGTATCCTGATGTTTTTCCTGATGAGTTTCCTGGAATAATACCAGATCGGGAAGTTGAGTTTACTGTTGACTTAGTTCCTGATGCTAAGCCAATTTCAAAACCCCCTTATCGAATGGCACAAATTGAACTTTTAGAGTTGAAGGAGCAATTGCAAGATTTATTAGAGAAAGGTATCATTAGACCTAGCACATCACCATGGGGTGATCCTGTTTTATTTGTTAAAAAGTAAGATGGTTCTATGAGACTTTGCATTGATTATAGAGCCTTGAATAATATCACTGTTAAGAACAAATATCCTTTGCCTCATATCGATGATTTGTTTGATCAGCTCCATGGAGCTAAGTTTTTTTCAAAGATTGACCTGAGATCGGGGTACCATCAGCTGAAGGTAAAGGAGGAAGATATTCCGCAAACCGCGTTCCGTACGAGATATGGCCATTATGAATTTGTAGTAATGCCTTTTGGGCTAACCAATGCACCTGCTGTATTCATGGACTTAATGAATAGAATTTTCCATGAGTTCTTGGATAAGTTTGTGGTGGTTTTCATTGATGATATTTTGGTTTTTTCTAAAAGTAAAGAAGAGCATGAAAGACATTTAAGGGTTATCTTGCAAACCTTAAAAGAAAAGAAACTGTATGGGAAATTCAGAAAGTGTGAGTTTTGGTTGCAACAAATTTCTTTCCTTGGTCACATTGTTTCTAAAGATGGAATAATTGTTGATCCAGCATAAACAAAAGTTGTGGAAGAATGGCCAAGACCCACAAATGTAACCGAGATTCGTAGCTTCCTTGGTTTTGCAGGCTATTACCGAAGGTTTGTTAGAAATTTTTCACGGTTATCTAGTCCAATGACTAAGCTAACTCAGAAGGGTGTTAAGTTTATCTGGAAAAAATAATGTGATGATTGTTTTCAGGAATTGAAAAGAAGATTGGTGAATGCTCCAGTTTTGGCACTACCTTCCAGGAATGGTGAGTTTGTTATATACAGTGATGCTTCATTGAAAGGACTTGGTTGCGTCCTAATGCAGAATGATCAGGTAATTGCTTATGCTTCACGACAGTTGAAAACTCATGAGGTAAATTACCCTACACATGATTTGGAACTAGATGCTGTTGTTTTTGCTTTAAAAATTTGGTGGCATCATTTGTATGGAGTAAAGTGTGAAATATATACTGATCACAAAAGTTTAAAGTATATATTCACTCAGAAAGAGTTAAACATGAGACAGAGGAGATGGCTAGAATTAATCAAGGATTATGATTGTACAATTCATTACCATCCGGGAAAATCAAATAAAGTGGCTGATGCTTTGAGTCGAAAAAGTAATGCTTCATTAACAATGTTGCGGTTGGAACGTGATCCTTTGGTTAACGATTTGATGAACATTGGCATAGAAGTTGTTGGTGCAGGAAGTCCTTCTATTTTGTTTCAGGTATCAGTGAGATCATCTCTATCAGATAAAATCAAGCAAGCACAGAAGAAAGACAGTGAGTTGCAGGAAAAGGTAGAGCTGGTTCATAAATGTAAGTTTCCAAAATTCAACATTGATAATGATTATGTTTTGAGATTTGGGAAGAGATTGTGTGTGCCTTGTGATTCACAGTTGAAGAGAGAGTTGTTATGTGAAGCTCATATTTCTCCGTTTTCAGTTCATCCGGGCAGTACTAAGATGTATAGAGATCTGCGGGAGTATTACTGGTGGGATGGAATGAAAAGAGATATTGCTGATTTTACTGTGAAGTGTTTGACATGTCAACAGGTTAAAGCAGAGCGGCAGTTACCGAAAGGGATGCTTCAGCCTTTACCAGTGCCAGAGTGGAAATGGGATAATATATCCATGGACTTTGTTGTTGGATTACCGAAGACATCTCAAGGTAATAATGCAATCTGGGTTATTGTTGATCGCTTGACCAAGTCTGCTCATTTCCTTGCTATACGAGATACTTTCTCTCTTGATCAACTTTCCCGTTTGTATCATAAAGAGATAGTCAGGTTACATGGAGTTCCTCTCTCCATTGTATCGGATCGTGATCCCAGGTTTACTTCTAACTTTTGGAAGGGCCTTCAGAAGTCTTTGGGTACTAAGTTAAATTTTAGTACAGCTTTTCATCCTCAATCAGATGGGCAGTCAGAACGAACAATTCAGACATTGGAGGATATGCTACGAGCTTGTTCTATGGATCATCATGGAAGTTGGGACCAACATCTTTCTTTGGATGAGTTTTCATATAATAACAGTTTTCATTCCAGTATACAGATGGCACCATTTCAGGCATTATATGGGAAGCGGTGTCGAACTCCAGCTTTTTGGGATGAAGTGGGTGAAAGGAAGTTGATGGAACCAGAATTGGTAGAAGAGATGGCAGAAAAAGTTCAGCTGATTCAGAAACACATGAGAACAGCTCAGAACATGCAGAAGAGTTATGCGGATAACCGGAGGAAGGATCTATCTTTCGAGGTAGGTGATCATGTTTTTCTCAAGGTTTCTCCTTGGAAAAGTGTGATGAGATTTGGTAAGAAAGGAAAGTTGAGTCCGAGGTTCATTGGACCATACGAAATTTTGGAGAGAGTTGGATCAGTTGCATACCGAGTGGCTTTACCTCCGAGTTTATCTCAGGTACACAATGTTTTTCACGTTTCGATGTTGAGAAAGTACATGCCAGATCCATCTCATGTTTTGAGTCCAGAGGTAGTTCAGCTAGAAGAGAACCTATCTTATGAGAAACAACCAGTCCAGATTCTTGACCATAGGGAGCAAGTGTTACGGAATAAAGTGATTCACCAGGTAAAGGTTTTGTGGAAAAACCACATGATTGAAGAGGCAACATGGGAATCTGAAAATGCAATGAGGGATAAGTACCCCCATTTATTCGATAAGTAAATAAATTGCGGGGATGCAATTTTCTAAAGGGGGGAAGGATGTAACATCCAAAGTAAGTGATTAATAATAGATATTTTTATCTATGTCTATTAATGATTAAGATAGTGTTATAGAGGCTTAAAATGAAAATAAATACAATCTTATACATGGAATAAACTAATATTCTTAAAAGATTGTTTTACTGCCTTTTGATGGAAAACCATTTTTGAATATATATTTTGACAATTTTATAAACTATGTTTGTCAAAATAAACTTATCCTTTATGATTGGGACATCAAAATTTACCTTGTGTGAATTTTTGGTATTTTTCTGACAATGTTCATTTTTTTAATGAATAGTGAAAAATACTGCATTTTACATCAAAACTGCTTTTTAATCTAATTTATTTATATGATTAGATTATCTTTTTAATTGTTATTAATGTGTAATATGAATATATTTTTACCATTTAATCCAATGGTGGTCATTGGAGTCAATTTCACTTTGAAATTGGACTTAAACTGGTGTCAATCTTTTGATACTTATTGTTTCATAAAAACACGCTATTTGATCTGACAGCGGGAATTAATTATTAAATTAATTAATTTGACCTATATGTTTTTAATTTTGTAAAATAGTCTTCATTTTTTAATTCGGAATATCAAATATAGCTTAGGGTGAATTGTTGGTAATTTTCTGAAAAACTTCAATTTTTGATGAATAGTGAAACCACTAAGTGATATTCAAGCAAACTGATTTTTAAGTTAAATGAATGTTTTCCACTAATGTGTATTGAATTTTGAAAATCCGACATACATGGTTGTCATTAGTATGTAAAATGTGGTTCAATGAGATTATAATAATTTTTTGGTGAATAGTAACTTATTAAGTTCTTAATCACGATTAGTGGTAATTAGGGTAGTTTAAGGTATAAATAATACTTTAATAAAATGAAATGACCTAGACACATGTCCCAACCTCATTAGTTGTGTCATGGCCGACCATGAAATGCCATGGGTCAACTTGGGGACCCCATGGATCCACTTTTTTTGGGAAATGACATAAATTACTTTTTATTTAATGTTAAAGTGAAAATGACACAAACATAATATGTTTTACGAAAACAATTTTTAAGTGGGGTTATACAAGTCCGAATTTTGATTATAAATAGTCATTGGAAAGATAAAACTATTTCCTATATCATAGATTTTGTTTTTTATTTTTAGACATTAAATAAATTTAATTATTTATGACATAATAATGATGCAGCGATGACATCATTATTTGACGATTTAAATAAAATAGAAAGATAATGTAAAATATATGAACTACACATGTCCAAAACCAATTGTATGAGTGGATTTCGAACCCTTATAACCTTATCCACGAACTCGATCAATGTGTGACCTTTTAAAACCGAAACACATTTTCAAGTAATGTAATATTTCTTTACTTTCCAAAAGTGCCCCTCCTCTCCTCTTATAAAAGGCCCCCACCTCTACCTCATTTCACACACTCTTCAAGCCTTTTGCTCGGCCAACCCCTGCCCATTTACTCTTTCCACATTCCTATCCTCATCCTAGAGGATTCCCCTTGGGGAGAATCCTTTCAAAGGATGCCTTTAGGCTCAAATCAAAAGGAGTTACACTTTTAAAGGTAATTCTTTCTCTCGTGTTTATTTGTTTTATTTTGCTTCTCCAACCCCCTAAAATCTTTTTATTTACTTCTTTTGTAACAACACCAGTATCTTCAATATACTATGATGTTGTTATAAGATTTATTTGAGCTAAACTCTCACACAACTACATGAAATGGTTAAAGAACATACGGTTTCCGTGGATGTCGAAATTCTGCCTCCCGAAACGATGATTGTTCAATACTCATTTAACACCTTCAAAGGTGGCCATTATGATGTCACTATTTTTATATATGATATATAATATGTTTATGTTTTCCGTATGCTTCTGTTTTTTTCATTTTGGGAATACCTTTATGGTTCCCATTATGGGTAAACACGATATCTTCACTTTAGGAAGTGCGGACTACCGCCCCCTAAAAGTGATTTGATTCGTTAATACCATATTTGGGATGTGTAAAGGATAAAGTTAATTATATTATATACATTATTATATTGGAATTATAATATACTCTTATATCATTATGATTCCATTCCATAAAATACGAAATAGAAATGAAAGTAGCGTTCATGTGTACGTACGGCTTACCGTCTCCATGAACGGTGCATTTCATTTCTTACCTCTAAATGTGATGTAATATTATAAATACATGTATATTCTGAATATATATGATATATATGTTATCCAAAACATTAATATCATTCTGGATATAATGAAACTTTGACCAAATTAACAACATGTAAGTGTAAGAGGTCTATTTTTGACATAAGAACCAAATACCGACAAAATGAACATTATTAACTTAAATGAGTACATGATGTTCATAACATGGTATAAAAGGAATAATGAACTTGAAAAAGGTTAATAAGCAAGTAGAGATTAACTCAAGTTTATTATTCAGGACATTAAAGAACGATCGAGTCAAGTCGGATACGAGGTATGGGACTTCGTCTCAATCTCCTTTCATTGAGGCATATTTTATTTTATACACAACCTTCTTTTATACGGTGTATAAACCCCTTTGACTTTTAAGTTTATTCAAAAGGAATATTTTTTATACGAAGTGTTTAATAAATGAAAAAAGGGAATGTTTTTGTCGTACGTATGCGGAGACAACGACTTCTCCGCCGTCATGACCGTTATTTGAGTTTCGGCTTCCTATACAAGCCATACCTTCTTTTTAAAAGAAAAATAAATACCATGTTTTACTTTTCTTTTATTTTTGTATTGAAAATGGTTTTCATAATATTTTTATATCAATGTGTGGTATTGATATCTTGTGATTGAATGGTGGAAATGTTATGTTTCCTTTATGCATGTTTTATGTGATACGTTTATGTTGAGGTTCTTGGGAATTATTAGGAAGACGGGTGGTTCCGTGATAGACTAAGGGAGGGTGAGCCCGTTATAGCTCTCCAATGCATTGGGTAACGCGAAGGAGTGAAACGTTAAGGTTTCTCCGAAGAGATTTTAGGGAATATACTGTGATGGGTATTCCAAAACGTAACCAAGAGGGTTACTCCCTACGTAAGAATGTTATGAATGCCTCAAGTTACCTTTATGTCTTATGGTTTCTATGATTTATTCATGATTTTATGAGGTATGTTAAAGTGCCTATGTTTTATTGGTATAGTATGATTTCATTATTATGTATATATGAACTCATGTTTCCATCCCATGTTTTTATAACCCATACTGAGTTTTTATGCTCATCCCAAGTTTTTGAATTGTTTTTCACAGGTCAAGGGAAAGGTACATGATAAGATGATAGGGTCAAGGATGTGTCAAAAAGAATCCATGTTTTATTTAAAATGTGTTTCCATTGATGGGAATGAAGAATACTATCTTTATGTAACCACTTTGTTTATATGTGGAATGTAACGCAAGTTTTATGATCTAATTATCTAAAACTCTAAACCCGAAAAGATCCTCAATGTGTAATCTTGTAATAACTCATGATTAAGTAAGGTTTATGGCTGGGGCCTTATATTATCCCATTATGCAAGTGATAATAATTATGTTATTTAACCAAAAAATAATTAAATCATGTTATTAAATTTTTAATTTCCAATATAAAATCATTTTTATAATTTGTTTAAGGGTGAAATAAAATAGTGAATCGTGGTACGATCACACCACCAAACCTAAAAATTTGAACTTCTAGGAAAAGTATAACATCCTAATCATGTATCATTCCTAAATAAAATGTGTGAAAAAATCCAATATTATTTTTAAAATAAATTCATCATGTGTTGTTTAAGGAATCAATTTTCTTATCATTTTTTCTTTCTCACATTCTAATTTGTTAAAATTAATTTTTTCACCCATGATTCATATCGCAACCTACCTCACCTAAAAAATTTCCCTCTTCACTCAAGGAACATATGAAAATGGAATTATGATCTTTTCCCAGAGTTCATGTTATCTTACCATATGCTTTCCATGATTATCATTTCAATACTGGTAGAAACTATTGTTCTACTCAAGAGGACTTCCCACAGGTTATTTTGAGGTTAAATGGTTGGAAGTATTTAATGTTTAAATATCCAATGCTTAAGAGGAGTGTTTAATATATTATGTTCAAAACATGTCAAAATTCAGCAAGTCATCACAAATAATGTACACCCTCAACCCCTCAAAAAGTGTATCACCTCCAAATCACTCTCCCCATTGTATATTTTTGTGCATCACTAACAAGCAGTGAATAATAATTAGTAAACATCCTTTTTTCACCATTTTCTCTTTTTTCGTTTTTTATCAATATATATAACTATATTTTTAATTTATTGTTTTTTTGGTGATAAAGAGGAAAAAATGTGTAAAATAATGATGTAATATGGAATGTGAACCCATTACTGAATGAAAATGTAGAAACCATTTATATCAACCCATAACAATGATTCTATTCCCAGAATTACCATGGAAACACCCTGTCTCCATTACTTGAAGAAAATAAAAAAAGATTATACACAAGATATGGGTAGGTAGGGATATATTAGCTGGTAATGTGGCAACCTAACATGAATTTCATGGTCTATAATGCTTAAGAAGGATAAAATGTCAAGGTGGCCAAAAATATAGGTTAATTTTACATAGGGATTTTCAATGAACGATTTCATCTATCATGAATGTAGAATACATGAATCTTATGGCTTTACAAAAAATAAAGGAAAGTCTTAGTTTCTCCCTATGACTCAGGACTCTCATGAAAGTCACTAAAAGGATGAATATGTAAAAAACGTCTTAGAATGTCTCTCGTGTAAGGGATTAAAATACACGTCAGTGCTAATGAGGCATGGGATTCAAAAACCATTAAACACCTAAGAATGATTTGAAAATACAAATTCTAGAAATAGATTCCATATCAACGTTCATTTGAAAAACATTTTTCCAAAAACAATGTAACTTTCCTCACAATCAAGTCAAGCAAGAAAAATGATTTTGGATATTCTTTTTAAAATCAATTTTTATCTAAAAACTCAAAATATGGAAAAATAAATAAAAAATGAAAAAAAATTTATTTTTTATTTTTTTTAATCCTAAATATGACCTATCACCCCCACACCTAAAAGTTACATTGTCTTTAATTAATTTTTTTAAATAAATAGACTAGTAAATAAAGGCTGGGAGAAGGGAAAACATGCTAAGTGGTGTCATATGTGGCATCTATCAATTGGATTTTCTCTATGAGATGCTTTTGAAAATCATCATAGAAGTTTTTGAGCCTTTTACCATTGACTATAATCATTTTTCCACTCTTCTGATGAAAAACCTATATAGCACCAAAAGGGTAAACATCAGTAATTGTATAACGACCGAGCCATCGAGAAAGAATCTTTCCTGAGAGGAGATTTAGCTTGGAATAAAACATGAGATCCTTCTCACAAATAAGAAACTTTTTCTGATGAATCATTATATCATGGACGACCTTTGTCATCTCTTTATATATCTGGTAGTTCTCATATTCATCATGTCTAATTTATTCCAACTCTTGAATCTATATCTTCCTTTGATCACCTAATTCTTAATGATTCATATTACATTGTTTAACATCCCAATATGCATGATGTTCTACCTCCACTAGAAGGTTAAAATCCTTTCCAAACACAATTATATATGGTGACATTCTGATTGGGGTTTTAAAAGTTTTATGGTACTCCCATAGTGCATCATCCTAGTTAGAACACTAATATTTCATGTTGGGATGTCCCGTCTATTCCTAGATTCTACTTCCCGATTTGAGATTTATTCTTGTCCGTTAGTTTGGGAGTGATATGAAGTAGAGAATTTATGAACTACCCCATACATATGAATCTAATTTTTCATGTTGCGATTGCAAATATGTGAACTCAGATCACTAATGATAAATCTAGGTAAACCAAACACTCCAAAAAATTGGGACCTCACAAAATCCAAATCCACTAGAGAGTCATCGTTCCTAGTAGACTTTTCTTCCACCCATTTAGATATATATTCAATAGCCAATAAAATAAAAAAAATCCAAATAAATTTGGAAAAAGTCCCCATGATGTCAATTCCCTAGGCATCAAATATCTCACAAAATAACAGGGGTAGTGGGGGGATTTCATTCCTCTTGGAAATAATCCCTGTGAATTGAAAATGACTACATGACTTGAAAAATATATGGGCATACCAATACAAAGTAGTCCAAAAAATTCATGATTCAAGGACCATCTGAGCTATATTTTGAGAGCAATATTGTCCCCCACATCACATAGTGGGGAAGAAGGTCAAAACAGAGGTAAGCTCTTGGCCAGTGACATATATACAAACTAATTGGTCACCATAAATTCTCTACAAATATGGGTCATCTAAAATGTACCACTTAGAATCATGCTTAAGTATCTGGGATTGTGAAGTTCTAAAATAAGTGGAAACCCTATATGGTTCATGAAAATTCACAATGTCTGCATATTAGGGGGTAAGGTACAGAACATCACAAAGGTTGTCATGAGGGAAGAATTCTCCAATGGGGAGGGGTGATTCAACATGATGGCCCAATGGTGGGGAAATCCCACTAATTTGGTTAGCTACAACATTTTTTAGTCCTATATTATCTAAAATCTCAAGGTCAAACTCCTGGAGAAGGAGCATCCACCAAATGAGGCAGGTTTTAGCTTCAGGATCCTTTAATAGAAAATGAAGGGAAACATGATCAAAAAAGACCAAGATTTTTTACCCGATAAGATATGAAAGGAATTTTTCTAAGGAAAACACAATAGAAAGAATTTATTTTTCATTGGTTGTATAGTTTTCATGGGCAGGGTCAAGGGTACGTGAGCCATACACAATTACATGAGGATCATTATCAACCGTTGGTGATAAAACTTCCCCAACTACAAAATTAGAGGCATCACCCATAATCTCAAAGGGGAGATCCAAATATAGTGGTTTGATGAAATGAGGTGATGTGAGACTCCTTTTTAGTGAATTGAAATAATCCTCATAATTTTTATCAAATACAAACTCAAAATCCTTTTCTAGATCCCAATACAAGGGAAGTGTGATCTTTCAGAAGTCTTTAATGAATCAGCGGTAAAAACCAGCATGACCTAGGAAAGATAAAACCTCACGAACACATTTTGGATATGGATGGGTTGAAATTAATTAAATTTTTTATTTATCCACTTGAATTCCCTATTTTTATATAACATGAAAAAGAAATATCCCCCATTCAACCATGGAATGGCATTTCTCGTAATTTAATACAAGATCTTTTTCTAGGAAATGGTGGAGGATATAACCTAGGTATGACGAAAAATCATCAATGGAAGTTCCGTAAACTGTGATTTCATCCATAAAAAAATCCATGCAATTCTCTAGGTAATCTGAAAATATACTCAAGATAGAATAATGAAAAGTATGATGAGCGTTGCAAATACAAAAAGGCATCCTTATTTATGTAAATCTTCCAAATGGATAGGTAAATGTTGTCTTCTATTGATACTCATGGGCTATATGGATTTGGAAATAACCCAAATATCAATCAAGGAAACAATAATATGACTTACTAGCCAATCATTCTACTATTTTGTCAATGAAATGTAGAGGAACATGGTCCTTCTGTGTGGCTTGATTCAGTCAACGGTAGTGAATACAGACGTCCTACTATTTTGCTCAAATGTTGGAACCAATTCATTCCATTCATTTAACATAAATATTATTCCTGTTTTCTTAGGAACACTTATCTTCAGGCTAACCCATTTACTATCATATATATGATAAATGATTCCCGTAGTAAGTCATTTACTGACTTCCAATTTTACCACTTCATGGAGAGTGGGATTCAACCAGTGTTGAGATTGTCTTAGCCTCATCATCCAAAACTATATGGTGCATACAAATAGATGGACTAATCTCTGTAATATTAGCCAATGTCCATCCAATTTCCATTTTACACTCTCTCAAAAGGTTGAGCGGTTTTTATACCTACTGTTGAGGGTGGATATTGGAAATAATGATGGGAAATTGGCCAATACCCTCAAGATAGTTATATTTTATATTAGCTGGAAGTTGTTTTAATTCCACCACCAGGGGTTTTTTGACTGAATGAGGGAATTTAGGGGGGGGGGGTCTATGAAACAGTCTATCTGCTCATGTTTATTCTATAATGGTAGAGAATCTATTGAAATGAGATTTTCAAAATCATTAATAGGTATGGACACATTAGAATGAACACACTCATTAATTAAATCATGAAATTTTCACTTTTCATAACCCAAAAACTCTCAAAACATGAATCAAAACTCAAATCATCAATGGGTGGAGAAGAGAAAACTAAATCAGAGTTTGGGTTGAGAAAAGAATTGCGTGTGTGTGTGTGTGAATCATTTGATATAAATTCAATCGAATTGAGAGGAAGGATGGTTTTCTCTTCAATGGGGAGTTTCATATCCCTAAAGATGCTAAAACATACCTTTTCTCCACTGAACTCCATGGATAGAGTACCATTGTGAACATTGATGATCATCTTTTATTTTTTGAGTAATGGCCTCCAATGTATAAGAATGGAATGTCCTTGGGTTCGTGTATCTTCCATCTCAGGAATGTAGAAATCATTTGGGAGGATGAGATTCTTCACTCTTACAAGGAAATACTCAATCACTCCTATTGGATGCATAGTACACCAGTTTGCTTGTTCCATGAAAAATCCGAGTTGTTGAATCTCTCCGACCTATATAGAAGTATAAAGATAGAAAATCCTTAAACTAATGGAAGCACCTAAATCTATCATATCATCATAAAATATAGTCTCCCCAATGGTACACGGTATTAGAAATGTGCTCAGATCCTTGCACTTAGTTGGCATTGCTGATTTAATCAAGGATGAAACATTTCTTCATAGGTAGAGTCATTCAGTCCCCATCATCCTACATCTATGGGAGCAGAGATATTTGAGAAATTTGGTATAATGTGGAATTTACTTAACTGCACCCAACAATGTAATATTAACTTGAAATTTTTTAAAGGTATCCATTATTTCATTATCAATATCTTTATCAAAATTCTTCTTATATTTAAAGAGTATTTGGGAAAAAGGAAGAGGAATGGATTTTCTATTTTAATCATCAATGATAATTTTATTATCCTTTTTAATTTTGTTTTTCTTTGTTAGAATCTTTAATGTTTGGAGAAATATTGTTTTCATTGGCCAGACATTACTGTTGGTAAGAATCCTTAGAAGGAGAAACTTCTTTACCACTACAAAGTGTAACAAAAAATACAATACCCTTTTCCTTCGTATTGAAAATGGGTTGGGATGGTAGTTTACCATAACCATGCATCTTATGCTCACTAATTGTGTTTTCCAACTGCCCCACATGAGTTCATAGGTCTTGAATTGACGATTGTGTGGTCTGTTGGAAATGAAGGTTCTTGGTTTCCATTTTAATTACCATATCCTCAAGGCTTGGTTCTGATTTGGGAGGAGGAGGATGATTATTTTCAGAAGTTCAAGGAAAAGAAGGTCTTATAACTTGGCCTTGTTGAGACCAATTCTTCTTGGAGTAGCTTAATTGTCATACTTGTTGGTACTGGGGTGGTTCTTTCCACCCATGGTTTGGATTTGGCCTGAATGGTTCTTTCTAGAAGGGTTGTGTTTGTTGTTATGGAAGACCTAGGAACTTGGATATGCAAGACTCAGGTGAATCTTGAAGTTGTGGGAAATGGTAAAAAAATGAGTATTGTCAGATCAAATGCCATAAAGTAATGGAACAGAAGAAGAGTGGCAGTTACCTTGTGGTTGAGATAATTGCCTTAGAAGGGTATGCATCTCATTCAGATTATTATCTACATTTTTTTCAAGGGCTGAATGACTTTCCTCATGAACTCCTTAGGTTGGTGTAATTGCTCGTGTACCAAATTGATGTGTATTCTGTGCCATGTTGGATATTAAGTCACGAGAGGATGAAGAACTTTTATCCACAAGGGAACCAATAGCTACAACATCAATCATTCCATGGTCCATGGGGATTAGTCCCTCGTAGAAGTATTAGATTAGAAATTGTTCACTAATCTTGTGGGGGGTAACTTGAACAATGTCTTTTTAATATCTCCCAATATTCATGAAGGGTCTCTCCTTGTTATTTCCTAATTCCACCGATTTCTTTTCTAATTAATGTTGTTCAGGAGGTAGGGAAGAAATTCTCTAGAGAGAGTTGTTTAACGTCATTTTGGCCCCCAATTGTGGTAGGCAGATAGTATATCCAGTCTTTGGCTACACAATAAAGGGAGAAAGGGAAGGCCCTAAACAAAATTAGTTCCTCATACACATTTTGGGGTTTAATGGTGAATCACACTATTTGAAATACATTGAGATTTTTGTAAGGGTCCTCGCCAAGGAGACTATGGAATATGGGAAGTATCTGGATGAGTTCTGATCTCAGCTAAATGTCAGCTTCTTCCATGGGATATTTGATGTATGTAGGTTACTACTCCACATCTGGGTGGTCAGTTCTTTTAATGTTCGATTATTTGCAGCCAAGTTTTCATGGGTTTGAATGGGTTCAATTTTGATTGTTTTATGGCCACTTGAAGTTCCACAAGGGGTTCCTCAGTGTTACATGATTTACCATCTCTATATGACTTGATTTGTTATTGGAGTAATTTTTCAATTTGAGGGTCAAATTAAAGTAGTGTTTCTTTAATAGATCTTGTCATGCAATAATGATGTCCAGTTTTATTGATTTATTGTTTGTTATATTTTTTAAATTTTTTTAAATTTATTATTGAAGATGAATGAAATAAAAATACATAATAAATTAAAGTCAGAAATAAAATATAATTTTAGACATCAAAATTAGGGAGAGAGATGGAGAATAAGAATAAAAAGAGAGATAGAGAAAGACCACACAAAAACAACAAAAAATATAAATAGAAAACAAAAAAACAATTTAATGGGGGTAGGGTATTGAAATGAGGATTAATTAAGAATTAAATATAAAAATAAATGTAATTAATGATAAAAATGATATTGGTCCCTGTAAATATCACCAAAATTTGATCGCATTGTCGAGCGCATCGAATTAGTTTAATTTTGACTAGAAATTATGCAGTATAACAACAACCCTATGTCATCTCTTGATGGAGCCTTAGATCATTAGTTGAAAAATATGTTTTTAATTATGATGATAGAATGGGAATTATATTTAATAAATCATGGGGTTATATGATTAAATATTACAATAAGAAAGCTAATGTGATAAAACAAGGATGAAATGAACAAGATTAATTAAACGTGATCAACCCATGAGAGTATTTCTCATCCTTAATTGCTTCAAGAGAAATGGTACAGATCATTTAATACCATATTTGTAACACCTATTACCATAATTTTTCTGAGTATGTACTAGGATACCTTCTAGGGTTCAGTCGATAACACACAATGATTCATCAGACACCACTGATGATTGGGTGATATGTGTTCGAATTCATAACCAAAACTCACCAAGGAATCACACAAATAACTCAATGTTATATCCAGGGTTCTATGTTATTTCATTTTGATACCATAAAATAATTTTACATGGCCTTTATAATGCATATGTGAGTTAAATTGACCAATATGAACCACATAAACACCGCAAATCGAATGAGGGAAGAAAAAGTGGTGAAAGGTGTGTGAAACATCACATGAATAGGCACCCCAAACATGATCATATGAGTTTATCATTACATAACAGTACATAAATCAATAAAAAAATAGAGGATTATGAGATACCACATAACAACCTAGAATTAAAAAGTTCATTCAAATATTACAAACACTAATCTTGTAATGTATATCCTGTTCCTCCCCAGGTGATCACAATGAGTTTAGAAACCCATGGGATGGGAGGAAGAAGAAGATGATGAAGTATCACTTACCATAACCTCTATAATATATATAGATGTTGAGAAGGCTCCATGTGGACTCCAAAATGGCATGTCCTTGATTTTTGGACAAGCATCTAAAATAGGTTCCAATGGTGCTCTTTTATAGGAAATTTACAAGGTATTTTTGAGCCCATATGTTGTGTAAAACCACTTGGATCAATGGTTTCATCCACTAGATGGTCAAATATACCTTTGGACAAAGATATAAAGATATATCCCCACATCATAGCTATCTAAATTGATCATTTGTCATCATTTGGAAATGTGGATCCAGATAGAATGAAAAAAATACAGAACACCATTTTTGATTTGTCCAGATTTAATTCCCTGGACAGATCAGTTCTGATGGGAATTATAGAGAAAGAATGGGTATTGGGTTAATTCATATGAAATGTATCCCATTAAATTATGGACCCGCCCACACAGGTTCAGCCCATTTGGACTCACAGTTTAGTATAAATAGGTAGCTTAGTCCACTGGTGTTATGGGATCATGTGCAGATTGGCCCATTTTTCTTGGACATCATCAAGAGCCCTCCAAATCACCTCCACCTATAACAAAAAATTCAGAACAAGTAAAATATCCCTTTGTTAAAGTGATAATAAATAAATTATAGAACCAAAAATGAAGTAAAATATGTTTTTAAATTTTTAATTTTGAATACAAAATATGTTTAATACATTGGTATAAGGGTGAAATAAAACAGTGAATCATTGTACGATCAAGTACACCCTCAGACATTGGGAAGTGGAGAGGTGCATGTATATCCTCTCTCTATCTATATAATTAATGATTTTTCATGTGGTGCATGATCTAGATTAGTTCAACCTCAACTATATGAAGTGCTGAGGGGATAGACACTCCACTTTGGTTATTATGACCTTCAAAAGGGTATAAGATCGTATTGATATAATCTCTAGTGATGATCAATAGGGTTGGACCAGGAGAACAATTCCTAATAGAGTGATTTCTCTGGGATTTAAAATCTAGGATGGCATAGTTTTTTTCAATGGATTTTATATCTCTTATGAATTTTATCTATGATTGCTATGATTATGGAGGGTATTATCTTGGGTCTATGTTACCTTCGAAACTTGAGTAGAATCATTTGGACGTATATAAATTCTAATACTCATGAGATTTTGATTCATAGACAAGTAAATATGGGTGATTATAAGTTTCCTTGGGGGGATGTTACATGTCCTTGTTGACATACCATAGGGATGGTACAAACTAGTCATTTATAGTTGAGGATGGGTATGATATGAATCTTCTATCTCATTTGGGTTCCCTTTAATAGGGTCAAGTGTAATGTTTCCTTTTAGTTTCTATATTTTATTCTGGGTTTTTTGGGGTTCATATTATGTATATTTATACCCACCCATGAACATGATATGAATACACATATTGTGTCTTGTACAAAACACATACTAATTGTTGTAGTCCCAGGATGACCCAGAGCAGGTGCAACTTAGTGAGCTAGACCAACTGTTGTGTTTACCATAGCTTGGTCAATGATATTTTATATATTGTCACATAATGTTATCCTCTCTATCTAAGTAGTTTGGATGATTTTTTAGTTTTTGGGGGATTTTTATTTTACCTATTACACTTTCATTACTCTTGTTGTTCTCAGGTTGTGGGATAGATGTGTGGATGAATTTCGTTTCAATTTATATTACCAATGTACTATTGAATGGATATATATGAGGGTGAATTGGTACATGTATTGTATGATAAGGCCTCCCATTTCAATGATATGTCTAATTGATGGTAGCCACAAATCCAGGTAATATTAGAGGTGGGCCTGGGTTGGTTATGGATCGAGCCCCGTTGGGTCTGTTCATGACAGTTGTGCTTGGAGTTCTTCAGTGTCTTTGTATTTATTGGAAACTGTCGATTTGTGAGTTAGAGGATTATGGGGTTAATTTATTTGGTAATTACATATATTTTTGTGTATTATTCATTGATATTTTGAAGTTATAGTTATTTATTTCTTGGGTATTTTCCATGAATGTTACAGAGGTGTGTAGTTTCCATGGTCTAGCTGGGTGTTATAAAAGGTTTGTACCTGACATCTCTCATATTCAAACTCCAATCATATCTATCTGTAAAACAGATTAGGTTTTTGTTTAGACTATCTCATGAATGAATTATTTTGATTATTTTATGGGGAATCATGTTTGTGTAGTTATTCTTCATCATCCAATGGAAGGGATTACGTTCAAGGTGTATCATTATGTCTTACATCATGGTTTCAGTTGTTTGTCAATACAGTAGAGGGGTTATCTCTTCTAAGTCTAAGTAGTGATGACCTCATGAAATTTATTATTCCACCAATTATATTGACCATGCTACAGTATTATTCCATCTGATCTGGGGGACTACTACCTTATTTATGAATTTTTTATTTTTTTCACAGATACAAAAACATGAAGTATGTAATCTCCCAGACTGAGTAGAATTTTTAACAGTGATGCTGAATTGTGTTATTATAGGAATATAACTTGAATATTTTCTTTAAAATAGTTAAATATTATATATGGGGGGGGGGGGTATTACATGATAGTGAATTAATGAGGCGATGGTTGACCTATGTCTATAGACACTTGGAATGTAATGGAAGAGTTAGTGTAGTTCCACCTAGATATGTGTTTAATTGATGGAAGATGTTTTCTTTACTAGACTATTTTGTACTCATCATTAGTGCAGAAAGAGGAGAATTCCTAACTAGGGTATTCTGAGGTAGTTTTTTTCATGGTTTATTGTTTTTGGTGATTCCCATAAGGATGGTATGAGGATGGAGATCATCGATTTCCCTTATGAGGAATGATTTTGGTTCCTTTTGTGATGTGTGAAGGGTTTTTTCAAGAGTTTTATAATGACCCCTTAGAGGTATATCTAGGTGTCGCAAAGATGTATTGTACCATAAAAGATCAGTTTTGGTGGTCCAATCTAAATTTCCCAATTGAATTGTTTTCCTCTTTTTGTTTGGTCTGCTAGAAGGTAAAGGATATGAAATGTGTGTGTAGTGGTTCAAATCAGCCTCTTGATGTTCCCTAGTCGAAATGAGAGGAAATTTAAATGTACTTATTCCCTAGTTAACCAAATTATAAGGGAGTTTATGATAATATATGGTGGTTTATTACATTTTATGAAATCAGGTTACTTCATAGTGATCAGGGAGCGGAGCTCCGTAGAGGTTGTATTGAAGATGTTAGTAACTAGAGGTGGTAGTGAGGCTTCCTGGGGTTATGAGTATAGTCATATTTGATCATTATCCCTATATTACATCTATATTGAATAGAGTTCACAAATTATATTTTGGATCTAGGTTACTCATGAGAACTTCTTTTTATATGTAGAAATATTTTTATACGGATCATACTATCAAGACTCTATAGAACATATTACACAGGTTTATTTCATTTTTTAGGTAATTGGTTATGACCACTACCCTTAGTAGAGATTTCTTACAGCAATGGATATCACTCTAGTATCGGGATAACTCCTTTCATATTTATATATTTATTAACTTTATAATCTACATTATTCTATAGTTTGGTTTATGAGGCGGTTTTTCTTAAAAGAAAGTGGAAATTATAAAAAATAAGGTTAATGTGATCCATGGGTCAGTGAAGGCAGCATAAGATTTTGATATGTCCTATAACAATCATAGGATTATACCTATAGAGTTCAACATTGAAGATAACATGTTATTCCAGATTTCTCTTCATCATGGGTAGCAAATATTCAATAGTGGGAGTTTGATTTATCCTAGGTTCACAAGAATTTTCGAGGTGTTTTCTTTGATTAAATTTACAGATTATTAATTGGAACTAGACCCGTACATGAGAGAAGTTCATCATATATCCAATGTATCATAGGTTCATCAGTATATCCATGATGATTATCATGTAATCATTTATCTAGATCCAAATAATAGTGATTCTATGAAATTTGAGGAGGGGAATATCATTTTTCATGAACTTCAATAGAAGTTTATTGATAGGAAATCTACCCCTTGGGTTCATGTCATGTGGTTGTACAGTAGCATAGAGGAGAGTTTTTCCGAGATGGATTTTTAAGTGTACAATAAATATCTAGAGTTATTTTGAACTTTTTTTACTATTATGATTCTAAAATTAAATTTTTTATAAGAATGTTTTGATTCCATTTATTTTTGGTTGTTTTTGGTAATTGAGTTGTTCCATCTGAGAGGTATCTCTCAAGAGAGTTTTCTCCATTCAGTGGTTGTATTCTTAAATAAGGATTTTTTAATCTCTATGATGAGAATCATTTGAGTGAATTATTATAATAGTTTAGACCCTCTAGGCTCTCCAATTTTTGAATATCATCAATTATAGGTTCTAGAAGGAATCTCTGAGGAATAAAGGAAGGAGTTAATATGAAATTTTATTTTAAGATAAGTGTTAAAATATATCGGTTTATGATATTACATGGACTCTAATTATGATATGAGGATGTGATGTGGATTTAGAGTGGTGGTGTGAATGCTTAGTAGGAGAGGTTATGGTGGATCTTCCTAATTGTTTATCATTATGGTGTTGGGGGTAGTTTGCCGAGTGGATTCAAGGGATGGTGAGTTTTGAAGGATATTATTATTTGGAGGTCATTGTACCATTGATCTTGGATATAGTGTGACCTTCTTCATTAGTAATATAAGTTTTTTGTGCGGTGTTTCCTTTGTTTCATCTCCCATATCTAGATTTATAGGATATAAAACATAGACTATGTCTTATTTCTCTATCGTAACATTGTCTATGTGTGATGCACCATAGCCTCATCGCTTGTGTCGGGCTTTTATCAAATGCCAAATCCTTTGTGTATTGGTGTTGGAAATTGTTTTTTGTTCTTCTAATTTCAATATTTCATATAAATTCACAAAACCCCTAAAATCCCCTAATTTATTCAACTCATCTCTTCAATATCTAATGATTTATATGTGTCCCTAGGAGGTATTTTATCCCCCTTTCATTGGATCTCAACCCCATCAACGGGATATCGATCCTTGGGGATTATGGATGAGTTATCTACTATTATATCCATTGTTCATCTCATTATTCATATAGAGATGTTTTATTTTAATTTAATGGATGTTTTTTTGGATTTTTTAGTTTGTAATTATATTGGATGGTTTTTCTATGTTGTTGAACATTCCATGGCGTGGTTCTAGTTTGTGGGTGTATCCTATTCAATTTGGCCTTACACACTAAGTTAGAGAAAAATGATCAAGGGATAGTTTTTTTCTTTCACCATAAGGGTCATTTTTTGGGAACTATGGGTTTTGTATGACGCCATTTTTGGATAATGCTACTCCTCTCATCCCAATGTCATTTCCTCTTTCTCATGGGTTGTTTTATTGTTAGTTTTTGGTACTAAAAGGGTATATTTATCATTTTTATTCCATTACCTTTGGTTCATTTCAACACCATTTACATTTTTCACGGTTTGGGTTTATGGTATATCACCAATTCCATTGGGGAATGGTGGAATATTATGATAATGATTGGGATTTTGAATGTTATTGATGAAGGATGTCATAGAAGGATAAGAGAACTGTAATGCATTCCATTTTGGAGAATATAAAACACTATATTATTTTTCCTCAAGGTTTTACCTAAATTATATATAAATATATATTCAATATCTTCGGATTATTTATGCTTTAATGTGGGGAAGTTTTAGGATCGTACCCCAATAAAATACTCCCTACATCAAAAGGCACCCCTATTGGGATAAAAAATGGGTAAAGAGATATAGTTACACCCAAAGAAAACATCAAATTGTCAACAGATTCAAAAATAACACCATGTGTATATAAATCAAATACATTAGAGGAATAAACCTCTATATATGTTTAGAGTGTAGGATATAAGATGAAAAAAAACCACCATTCAACATCAAGTATTAATAAAAGAAGCATTCACAATAAATGTGATTTCATACATAAACTAAATACTATATAAAATTAAATGGCACGTACGAAAAGTATATCATATGCATTGAACTCAATGTTATAATTGGTCCTAATTAACTCCTTGAGATAGTACTACACATCTCGATAACTAACCTTTTCCCATTGAGCTAAAAATAGTTTTTATATATGTATGGTTATCAAAACTTGTATTATTATTACGATCATCCAAGAAAGCTCTTGTGTAAAATGTGAAAAAAGTATACTAAATCCAAAATAATAAAAAAATAAATCTAAATAATTAAATAAACTAACAATATTATTTTTTTTCATCCTCACAATGGCTCACTGAAAAATACTACATATAAGTAATAAAATAATTATAAATAATATATATATTTATTTATTTATTTAATTAAGGTACCATGATTCCACTTACCCATTGGTTTGTCTCTCATATTCCCCAATGACTGGCATCAAATTCACATACCCTCTATAAATTCATGTAACATTCCATGAAATAATACAATATCTACTGTAACCCACAATATCATCATCATAATTTAAATTTAGTAACCAAGTTTATGTGTATATTCTAATACAAACCACATAAATGAATTCAATTCAAGTCATCAAAACCAATTAATGTACACTTGTCGAAAACCTAAACCACCATATATGGATACATGAATGTTCTATACATTAAGTAATTATTTCCTCCATATAAATGTATAGTAAACCAAGTGTAACATCCCGGACCTGGGTGCCATGCAATGGGTGCCCCGAGCCTGGTTCGCCACGTGACTTCAAGCGCATTTCTCCAAACGTCAGAGGCTGCCGACTAGCAGCAAGGGCCCAGGTCTAATAGTGGGAAACTATGCCCTCATTTGTCAAAGTGCAGCGCAGCGGAATAAAAATTAAACATACAACGAAATAGTGGAAGCAGTAAATCATACACAACTAAAATAGACAACAGCAGTGGATATAAGCAAAAGTAGATATAAAATGATGCAACATGTCTAATGTTCTAAGAAAACAGCCAGAACATGTTGTACATCAGTATAGTATAGAAAAAAGCAGAGTACAACAAAATAAAGCAAAACAGCTGGCAGCGGCATCGCGAGCCTAGGCTTGGTCCCATGCCCTCCTACTCCACAACAACAATCAAGTACCTATATAGGGATTTTTACCCTATCTACACCTGCAGCAACGTAATCTGTTTGGGCCGAAAAGCGTGACCCAAACAGGGTGTGAGAAATATATCTTAGTAGGCACCCACCAAAGGCCCATGCCCAACTACGTGTAAGCATGAAACAATAGTGTGAAATAGTAAAATGCAATAAAGTAAGAAGTACTAAAAAGTAACTAACTTAACAACTAAATTGCCATGTTTTATTCATTTAATTCATTATATACAAGAAATCACCATAGTGCATTTCTAAAAAAAACACTCCACGTCCTCAGACAAGAAAAATCTTACTCTCAGGTAAACAGAATCCAACCCGTATGTATAGCACTCGGGTGTAATAGAAATCCTTGCCCTCAGGCATACGAAGTGTCTCCCTCAGGCAAAGAAGTCAAGCCCTCAGGCACCAAAGGTTACCCTAGGTAAAATACTACAGCCCTCGGGCTAAATAGTGCAGTGCCCTCAGGCTAATCACAACAACTCCCTCAGGCCAAATACAACAACCCCCTCTGGCTAAACAAGTAATCGGGCCATGCCCAATAGGTAAAAAAGTAGTAACAAGGAATTACTCTCAAGGAAATTCTACAATTAATACTTTAAAGGCACACCCGCGGGTATCCTGGCCAAACGACTAAACAGTGAAACACACCCCAGGGGTGGTTCCAGATCCAAGAAACGATCCCAACCAGCATTTAATTATCACAATTTAATAACCTATGCATTTATAGGAATTAAATATAGCAATTACCTCAGCCACATGACACCCCAACATGGGTTCATGGCACGAAAATGCACAAAAACGCACGACAGTTGGAAAATAAACACAAAGCCACCTACCTTATACGCCAACAAACGTTATACCAAAACCTCGACTCCAGAAACACCCATGTATGGCGTAGATCTAACGAATAAAAAAACCCATTAAAATGTAAATAACTTACATTAAAGATACAATTGGTATGAACGGTACTAGAAGAGGAGAGGGCTTACCCGTGCGTTTCCAAAGAGATTGTCCGAAGCCGAATCGGATTCTAGACGAACACCTTGCGGATCTTCAAAGGGTCTGTCATCCTCCTTGGCTCTAAAATGGATCAAACACTTCCGCTTCCAAATGAGGATGCTACTACCTGTTTTGAGCCAAAAAAGAAAAGTACACAGCATGTACTTCTGAGTATACGACTTGAACTCCTTTCATCTAACTGTTCACTTGGCGGCACCACCACACTGTTCATCCGTCGACCTGAGTACATGACATGTACTCCTGAGTACACGACGTGTACTGTCGCCTAGCTGGCGGCGACTCCACTACCTTAATGTTTAAGACTGCCAACTAACTACATGACGTGTAAGGTACCACTACACGGCGTGTAGTCGGTTCTGAAACCCCTCATCGCTAACATGGCTACACGCCCCGTGTACTCATCCCAACATGACCAAAAGTACACGACGTGTGGAAAAGTACACAGTGTGTATTTCCAAAATTTAGTATTTCCCCCATTTCCAATATTTTCTCAATAACACATAAGGAAAACGAAAAAGAAGAAGCCCGTACCTCAAAAATAAGAACCGGGTTCTTACCAACATCCCCCATTATAGCAATTCATCCCCAAATTTCCCTTACAAGGGTGGAAAAGATAAAGGTCAGAACAGCTCTAGCCACTGAGCATGTACGTCGGCCTCCCGCTCCTAGGTCTCATCCTGCACTTGGCCAGGCTGCCATAGCACCCGTACGAGTGGAATTGACCGGCCTCGGAGAACCTTCGTGCTCCTGTCAACAATCCGGATCGGATGCTCCTCAATGGACGCATCATGCTAAAGCTCAACCTCCTCAGGCTGAAATACATGAGACAGGTCTGAATGATAGCAACGCAACTGAGACACATGGAAGACGTGGTGCATGGCTCGATACCACTGCAGTAACTGCAACCGATAGGAAACCAGTCAGACTCTCTCCAGAATCTCAAATGGTCCCACATACCTCGGTGAAAGCTTACCCTGTATCTTGATCCGCTTGTGTCCCAGCCTCGGAGAAACACGTAGAAAAACATGATCCCCGACCACGAACTCCAAAGGTCATCTGCGGAGATCAGCATAAGACTTCTGACGAGACTGTGCGGTAGCCATCCACTTCCGAATCAACTAGACCTATTCAGACGTCTCCTGTACGAGCTGTGGCCCCAGTAATGCTACCTCACCTGCCTCTAACCAGTACAAAGGTGGTCGGCATGGCCTACCATATAAAGCCTCGTATGGTACCATCTCAATAGTTTCCTGAAAACTATGGTTATAGGACAACTCGACCAAGGGTATATGATTCTCCCAAGAGCCCCCAAAGTATAGGACATATGCGCACAACATGTCCTCAAGCACCTATATCGTACGCTCTGACTGGCCATCTGTCTGAGGGTGGTATGCTGTGCTTAGAAGCACTTCTGTACCCATCACCCTATGAAAACTCTTCCAGAAATGAGACGTAAAGCAGGGGTCCCAATTAGAAACGATAGAAAGAGGTCCCCCATGAAGACATACGATCTCTCGGATATATAACCTTCCAAGCTCGTCAATACCGAAATTCTCCTTGATCGGCAAGAAGTGAGCTACCTTCGCGAGTTTGTCCACAACAACCCACATGGCGTCATTGCCTTGAGGTGACCTCAGCATCCCAGTCACAAAATCCATCGCGACATCATCCCATTTCCACTCTGGAATGGGTAACTGCTGTAACAGCCCAGCTGGTCTCTGATGCTCTGCCTTCACCTACTGACAGGTGGAACAGCTCATGACAAACCCAGCTATCTATCTCTTCATACCTGGCCACCAGTACTGACGCCTCAAGTCACAGTACATCTTGGTAACCCCGGGATGAACTTCCCAAGATGAAGCATGAAACTCCCGCATCAGTTATTCGTGTATATCCCCTAGAACCCATAATCATCCATGGAAATGAAAATTATCATCATCGCCTATTGTCCAACCTGGAGGAGGGTCCTCACGTAGCACCGACTCCCGTAGAACTAGGCCTTCTGAATCCGATAGATGTCTCATCCTCACTCTATCCAGGAGGGTAGATGTCACGACTAAAGAGGAAAGATAAGCTTGCCCCTGACTATCGTGCACCTCCAGATGCATCTCAGAGAACAAAGCAATGAGCTCCCACTCACCACAGGCCTCCTGCACTGCCTGTAGCTGAGTCTTCTAGCTCAGTGTATCAGCTACTACATTACCTTTACCAGGTTTATAAGCAAGCTCAAAATCAAAGGACTGTAGATACTCAACCCACCTTCTCTACCTCAGATTCAGGTCATGATGAGTAAATATATACTTGAGGCTTTTGTGGTCAGTGAAAACCACAAAATGATCTCCCAACAAGTAATGTATCTAACAGCACAACGCATGCACCACTACAGAAAACTTGAGATCATGCGTCAGGTAATTCCTCTCATGTGGCCTCAACTGCCGAGACCCGTATGCAACAACTCGGTCGCCCTGCATCAACACTGCTCCCAGCCCAATCCCAGATGCATCACAGTAGACTGTATAGCTTTTTCCCTGCTCTGGGAGTATCAGGATCGGTGCTGATGTCAACCTTCCCTTCATGTCCTGAAAAGATGCATCGCAAGATTCTGAACAAATAAACTTCACACCCTTATTATTCAGACCCGTCAACAGTGCTACTAAGCAGGAGACGTCCTGTATGAAGCGTATGTAGTAACAATCCATCCCTAAAAACTCTGAATCTCAAACACGTTCTTAGGATGCTCCCAGGAAACTACTACTCTCACCTTCTCTGGGTCTGCTGCAACTCCTGCCTCTAAGATAATGTGACCCAGGAAGTGAATCTATTCCATCCAAAAGTGGCACTTTGAGAGCTTATCATATAGCTGATGCTCTCTCAGTGTACTCAGTACGATCTCAAGATGGGTGGCATGGTCGTGTTGAGTGTGAGAGTACACCAAGATGTCATCCATGAATACTATCACAAATGAATCAAGATATGGATGGAACACATGATTCATCAAAGCCATGAAAACTGTTGGCGTGTTCGTGAGTCCTAACGGCATAACCAAGTAATCTTACAGACCATATCTGCTCTGAAACGCTGTAAGCAGTATATCTGATGGTCTCACACGCAGCTGATGATATCCTGATCTCAAGTCAATCTTTAAGAACTCTCGTGATCCACGAAGCTGATCAAACAGATCATCAATCCTTGGAAAGGGATATCAGTTCTTAAGTGTCAATTGGTACAGCTTCCGATAATCCACCCAAAGTCTGAGGGTGCCGTCTGCCGTCTTTGCAAAAAGGACCGGAGAACCCCAAGGATAAGTACTGGGTCGAATAAAACCCTTCACCTGAAACTCCTCAAACTGCCTCTTGAGCTCTTGCAACTCAGGCGTGGCCATCCTATAAAGAGGAATGGACAACAGGGCTGCTCCTGGCACAATATCGATAGAGAAATCCACCTCACACACCGTAGGTAGACCTGAAAAGTCATCTGGGAAGACATCCCTGAAACGATCAACAACCGGGGGGAAATCCATCTGAAAAGTCCCCTGATCATCCAGATATAAGCTTTCAATCTGGGCTGTGACTCCACCTCACCCATGATGCTTTGGTCCAGCTCGACTCGCCTGAACATCCCATTCACCATTGTATAGAAACTCTCCACCCTCTGGTGACGTGAAACGCACCCTATGATGATAGCAGTCTACAAAGGCTCGAAAGATAACCAACTAGTCCATCCTAAGAATGACATCATAGCTCTTCATCTCCAAGACATAGAGGTCCCAAAGAAAGTGACACCCTCCAACCTCAATGGGGCACTCCTTGCACTGAAGCACACCAGCCGTTCTAGTCCCCAATGGAGTGTCTAACATCATGATATCAGAAGAAGTAGAAACACAGAGCCCAAGGATCTCCACAACGAGCAGATATATGAAACTATGTGTATCACCCATATAAAAAATCACTGAAGATAAGACAGAAGCTACTAGGATAGTACCTCTGACTGTAGAAGGTCCGGGATCTTGCTCCTACTGGGTCTATTGCACTGCATATGCTTGCCTAGTTCCACGGCCATGCGACACAGCCTGGCTACCCTAAGCTGTCCCACCCTACTGCCTCTGAGAGAAGTCCATTTGTCTCTTCCTCTTGGCAGCAGAAATAGTACCAGTAACTGGTGCTGAACCGCCCTGGCCCACACCACTAGATTCTCGTAGGTTCCTCTCTGTAATCAGTGCCTGATTTACAATATCATGTACTGAAGGTAACCTGAAAACATTTACCAGCGCTTGGATTTCATACCGATGACCATCCTCAAAACATCTGGCTCTCAACGTCTCATCACCCACTAGCACGGGTGAAAAATGCTGAAGCTCCGTAAAACGAGCAGAATAGTCCATCACCGACATAGCGCCCTACTGCAGATTCATGAACTCTCGAGCTCTATCTGCCCTCAACGTCTTGGGAAAGAAGAAGTCATAAGAGACTACCTGAAAAGATTCCCACACCATATATCTTTGATGCTTTGACTGGGTGGTAACATCCCACCACCTCTTGGAGGAATCACGCAGCATACATGTCTCAAGCTTGACCCTCTGCCCTGGAGGCATCTCAAGATGCTCAAAAATAGTCTGCATCAATCCTAGCCAAGAATCTGTAGCCTATGGTCTGCCATCACTTGAAAACGTAGGCGGATGCTGCTACTAAAAGATATGTGTCAGCTCAGCCATAGATGTAGTAGCCTGCGGTGCTCTGTGAAATGTCTGCATGAACCACATAAAGCCTTCACAGAACTACGCCTCTGTGCTTGTGTCTGGTATAATAGCTAGTGCCACATCTGGCTCTGTAGGAGGATCAACTGGTAGCCCATGTCCCACTATCTCCAGAGTATAATCGTCGCCGCTCTCCTAGAGAAAAACTCGTGGTCCTCTAGGCGGCATGAAACTAAAAGGTCAAAAGAACGCCTCATATTCAAGATTATTAAGACTGAAAGTGAAAGAACCACAAGGGAACAAGAGGAAGAAGGCATTTCCAAATTTGCAAAACAATACTACACGGCGTGAACAATGACTACACGACATGTACTTGACTTTACTTCCCCTACCTGGGTCCTTCTACACGGCTAATCCATAGGGATTCCCTTCAAAAAAAAACTACACGGCATGTATAATGTTATTTTCCAACTGCCTGTGCCGTCTGTGACACGACCGAGTACTCGGATTGACACTACATGGCATGTTACACCCGCACACGACGTGTACACCACCCTGTTTTTCAGCTACACAGCTAAAACCACACGGTCTGTCCTTGGACAAGACTACACGGCGTGTCCCCAAAGTTACACAGCATGTTCAGGGAGAGGTGACACTGGCCCATGTTGTTAGTTACATGGCCGAGTCCCCAGGTCCCACTACACAGCATGTCTAGCATTGACACAGCATGGTCTGTACAGGAGTTCACCGACCTGTGTTGTTAGTTACACGGCCGGACTCTGGGTCACACTATACTGCATGTACAAAAACTACACTGCGTGTTTCACCCATGCCTTTCCCTACCCCATGTCGCCGCCCACACGGTTTGTGACACGGGACGAGACTACACGACGTGTACTTAGGGTACACAGCTTGTACTCAAAAATTTCACATTTCTTCCCGAACAGAATAAAATAAACAATGTGTATAAAAATACTACATGGCGTGTATACTGGGTTTCTAGATAGTATGTCTCAGAAACTTCCCCGGAACCCAGAAAATACTGACATTAACACCTAAGTGTCAAATTTCGACCCATGGGGGTCCATACTTCCCATGAATCAAAGTTTGACATCTTATATGTGTTATAACCAACAAACAGTCATCGATCCACCAAATTCCGGTCAATGGGGGCCCATACTCCCCAAAAACCAAAGTTTGGCGTCCATTCTATAAACAATCTCACACAAGGAATATCCTATCACTGAGCAGGTATTTATCAAGCACCTATCACAACAGCATTCTCTTCTAGCACAACAACTATCACAACAACATGAAAATTCTAATGCACCTACATGGAATGGAAACTATGCATGGCATGTGATATCTAGCATGTCCCTATATGATGCATGAGATGGCATACCCTCATCTCATCGGGTTGTAACTAACTAGTACCCATAGAAAAAATATAACCAGCACAATACAAGTGCGTCACCCAACGGTGAAATCAAATCAACTGTAAAAGTTTCAAAATCAAAAGAATTGCAAAATACGAGGTAGACTGGATTTTCCCTGAACACAGGTTAGCTACACCTGGGCACAGCTTATTACCAACTACTGTTCCATCCTATCCATGACTACATCTCAAAATAGTAATTCAAAGAAAATAAGTCCTCTGATACCACTTTGTAACGTCCCGGACCCGAGTGCCATGCAACGGGTGCCCCGAGCCCGATTCGCCACGTGACCTCAAGCACATTTCACTAAACGCTAGAGGCTGCTGACTAGTAGTGAGGGCCTAGGTCTGATAGTGGGGAAATTATGCCTTCATTTATCAAAGTGTAGCGCAGCGGAATACAAAGTAAACATACAACGAAACAGTGGAAGCAGAAAACCATACACAACTGAAATAGACATCAACAGTGGATATAAAAAATAGTATATAGAAAATGATGCAACATGTCTCATGTTCTAAGAAAATAGTTAGAACATGTTATACATCAGTACAGTATAGCAAAAAGCAGGGTGCAGCAAAATAAAGCAAAACAACTGGCAGCGGCATCGTGAGCCTAGGCTCGGTCCCATGCCCTCCTACTCCTCAGCAACAGTCAAGTACCTGTATAGGGACTCTTGCCCCTATCTACACCTGTAGCAACATAATCTGTTTGGGCCGAAAAGCATGACCCAAACAGGGTGTGAGAAATATATCTCAGTAGGCACCCACCAAAGGGTCGTGCCCAACTGCGTGTAAGCATGCAACAACAGTGTGCAGTAGTAAAATGCAATAAAGTAAGAAGTAATAAAAAGTAACTAACTTAACAATTAAATTTACCTTTTATTATTCATTTAATTCAAGAATATACTAGAAATCAACACATTTAATTTCTAAACAAAACAGTCCACATCCTCAGACAAGCAAAATTTTACCCTCAGGTAAACAGAATCCAACCCGTAGGTATAGCCCTCAGGGGTAACAAAAATTCTCGCCCTCAGGCATACGAAGTGTTGCCCTTAGGCACATATTTCAAGCCCTCAGGCACGAAAGCTTTCCCTCAGGCGAAATACTACAGCCCGCAGGCTAAATAGTGCAGTGCCCTCAGGCTAATCACAACAACACCCTCAAGCCAAATACAACAATGCCCTAAGACTAAACAAGTAACCGGGCCATGCCCAATAGGTAAAGAAGTAGTAGCGAGCAATTCCCTTCAAGGAAATTCTACAATTACTACTTTAAAGGCATACCCTCGGGTATGCTGGCCAAACGGCTAAACAGTGAAACACACCCTGAGGGTGATTCCATACCCAAGAAACGATCCCAACCAGCATTTAATTATCACAATTTAATCACCTATGAAATTCTAGGCATTAAATATAGCAACGGCCTCAGCCACACGACACCCCATCATGGGTTCGTGGCTTGAAAACTCACAAAAATGCACAAAAGTTGGAAAATAAACACAAAGACACCTACCTTATACGCCAACGAACGTTATACCCGAACGCCAACTCTAGAAACTCCCAAGAACGGCGTAGATCTGATGAAGAAAAAAACACATTCAAACGTAAATAACATATGTTAGTGGAAGAATTGGTAAGAACGGTACTAGGAGAGGAGAGGGCTTACCTGTGCGGTTCCAATGAGATCATCCGAAGACGAATCAGATTCCAAATGAACACCCAGCGGATCTTCAAAGGGTATGCCATCCTCCTTGGCTCCAAAATGGCTCAAATGCCTCCTCTGCCAAATGAGGAGGCTACTGCCTGTTTTAATCCAAAAAAGAAAAGTACAGGGCGTGTACTTCTGAGTACATGGCGTGTACTCCTTTCATTTAACTGTTCATTTGGCGGCACCGCCACACATTTCATCCGTCAACCTGAGCACATGACATGTACTCCTGAGTACACAACGTGTACTGTCGCCCAACTGGTGACGACTCCACCGCCTTACTGTATAAGCATGCCGACTGACTACACGGCATGTAATTTACCACTACACGGTGTGTAGTCGGTTCCAAAACCCATCGTCATTGACATGGATACACGCCCAGTGTACTCATCCCAACACGTCCAAAAGTACACTGCGTGTGGAAAAGTACACGGCGTGTAGTTCCAAAATTTAGGATTTTTTCCCATTTCCCATATTTTCTCAAAAACACTTAAGGAAAAGGAAAAAGAAGAAACATGTACCTCAAAAATAAGAACCGAGTTCTTACACCAAGAGCTATCCAAGCCTTATATGGAATGAAACCTACCCCATAATCCACTCTACAGTAGGATACACCACTCATCTATGTTGAGAGATTGGGGGAGGGAGAATTACTCCATTCATTCCCTCATCAACCTACATATTAGAGAAAACACCCCAATCTGAAAAATATTGGAGTTTCAGTTTCCTTACCGATGGGGGGGGTATTAGATGATATTAGAAAATATGAATAATATCACACACAACCGTGATAAAGGAAACAAACTAGCCATAGACACATCAAATATTATTATTAAAAAAGACCTCTGGGTTCTACAATTAAGGACTAGGTCTCGGATATGCACACAACAAGTTAAATTCCAAAATAATTAATAACATTTAACATAATTCATATAATACCCTATTTGATTTCCATTGTTAAAAATTTTAATCATCTAAGATAGGTGATGATGACACTATTAATTTATTTCATAGATTATAATGTAGATAATCATCATCTGTAATAACTATAATCCAACATCATTCATTTATTAGATCACTTATAATTTCATTATTATTTGAGTACTCTTGAACTCATCATAAGATACCACTTCCATGATGTAGTTGCTGTGAAAATCCTCAAACTATATCCCATAGTTTTAAAATGATTATATTAACAACATACCACTATCTGTCATTCAAGATATAATTAACCCAGAAGTAAGCATCCTGGATCATGATACACTCTAGACTCATCCCAACCACACTGGTGTCCAAACCCATTGAATATAAATTTAATATTTTTTTCCATTACTAGCATCAACCATCACAGTATCTCAGGATCCCAACCCATTGTAAATTTATCAAATCAATAATCAGAAGAAAAACTCAGGCATCTAAACCATTCACAATCATGGAATCAAACCACAAATGTTTATCAATCAAAAATATCAATTCTATAAATCCCTAAAGGATGGATAAATTTTAAAATGTATCTTTCGTACATAGGAAAAGACACGAGTCCATGTAATTGAATAATTTATGCCACCCATAATGATAAATTTTCTAATTCAACCCGAAACATAATTTGTTGAATAAAAAAACATTATTTTTAATTTTTAGTAAATAATTTTATTATCAATAGGTTTTCCAAAATAATTAAACCTATGGTGATAGCACGTAATTGAATCAAATTATTGAAAACATGCTCAAAAGTATAATTATACAATTAATCAATTCCAAAAGAGTTGTATATAAATTACTACTGTATATTCCAATAATTTACAACTCTGTCTATTTTTACATTATTAATAATTTGAAAACATATAACATATGATATAAAATATAAAAAAATACCGCCAAACACAAATATACACATGCACACAAATCACTCTATATAATAAGAGAACATGCAATACTTGGGGAAAGTCACACGCCACATATAATAACAAAGACAACAAATTATTTAATACTTGATTTGATATATTAATTTTCATTATATGTGATAATCCCATTTTCCATAATAACATTTCAAATTTATATAAATAAATATCTTAAAATTATATTATTCACTTTAACACTATAACATGTAATTTTCCAATTTCTATATTATGTTATCCTTGTTCTTTATAAAAAATATCATATATTTCTCCCGGATAATATTTCAAAAAATAATTTAATCTTAAAGTATGATTTATTTTCAAAAAAATGAAACTAATAAATTAATATATTTTTTACATAAATTATTTAAATAGTAATAGAATAAAATTTAATATTATTCTACTACATGAAATATATTATTTAGATTTTTGAAACAACAAAATGACATTAACTTATTCAGTATAAGAGTTTTTATCTTCATCTTCATAAAATTTATAGGTTATTATATAATCATTGAGATATAATATAACTGGATATATTATATTCCATATGGATAATATTATCAAATTAAAAAAAATAAACTAAAATATACAATAATCAATGAATCACAACAATAGAAGGGTGGGATAAAATCTTCAACGAAGCAAAAATGATTCACCTAACCAGAAACTCATTAACATGGTAGAGAGAGTGACGTGCCTTAGTCTTTAATCATCTCATGGTATCAAATAATTTACAGACAACATGAAAACTCAAACACCATGGTTTTGGATCAATTAGACTCAAAATAAATAAAGAGAGACTCTAATGAGTAAATTAAACACATTTTACAGACATGTACATATATCTCTATTTATACTTCTAAAACATCATTAAAATGTCCATATTATATTTCATATCTATTAATATTAAATTGGTTTCCATTTAATTTTCATTAAATGATCATTTAGAATCACTTAATATTATTGAATTTTAATGGTTTCTTTTAAAATTCATTACTGATTCAAAACCTTCAATTTCCATCTTCATTTTCCATTATTTCTATATAAAATTCATTATAGGTCGAACCGAGAGGAAAAACATGAATTCTAGGAAAAACCTAATACCCTCACCCAAATGGGATCCTCATGGTAAAGTAAATTTATTTAATTTTTTAAAATTAATAAATTCATATCTGACCGTTATGTAAGATTTATAAACGGGAGATTTCCATTATGAAATCCTTAAAATATTTTCCAAACAGTTCTATAACTTTATAATTTCAAAAGATAACTTATATATATGATAGAAAAATACATGTTACCTTTACAATATATTTGAAAATGAAAGGCCACCTTTATGATATTATGAATTTTCTTTTATATAGATAGAAGAAAAACTCTTTTACTATTACACAACTATAAGAAAAAGCATGTTATCTACCCACTATAATGTTTTTTATGTAAGGATAAACATAATAATATAAAATCACATATTTATATTATTAAACCAATAGATTATTAAGGAAAAGGGGTTTATAAAACCCCTTGGAACCATTATACTTCAAGAAAACATAATGGAGTTTTATAAATCTTAGGCCATACATCAAATACCTCTCAAACAATTCACTTCTTTGATAATTTTTAAAAAAATACATAGAATAAAGAAAAGGTATTCCAAAAACAACCCCATGTGATACCTATTAATGATATCTATATAACGGTGACACAATTAACACAACATGGGGTAAGAGTTCATAATCAAGAAATTTCATCAAATGAGGAGGAGAAATAATCTCTTACATCAACATAGAATTAATAAATCTTCAATGATAATGGGGAAACATAAAATTAATTATAATAACCACAGTTATTGAGAACACATCTAGGAATTGCACTATGAAGTGATCTTTTCCAGTACATTGTATCACTCTAGGACATGAATTAAGTGAATAACCTTATCAGACAACAAATTCTTATAATTGTTATAATATTGACTATTAATACCTCAATTCTCACACCATATTTAAAATACATATCACTCTAATAGAATATGTGAGAATATTCATGAAGATTCTAACGAATCTATGATATATGGAAGATGTAATAAATCTGGATCACCTTTAGAGGGATTTTGAACTAATACACCACTATTGAAATATGATCCAACACTTAAAAGGGTCTAAATAATGTTATAGAAATACTACTTCAATGAAGGAACCTTCAATTCCCAAGATGATCACAAACCTTAAAGAATATAAAATCTATAATTTCAAACTCTAGAGGAATACTTCTATTATTAGCATTGGTGTCATGCCTTGATCTAAACCACCGGGTCTCAAACGAATACCACATGACGTCATATGAACCTCTCCTATGAAATATGATATCGAAAATTAGCAATGCTCTATTTTTTTCAATTGAAATAATACACCCTCAGTATCATAACATAGATAAAATAATAATATAACTGAATATAATGATTTGTAAAAATCATAGTAAACTTATAAAAACTACGAAGTTGTAATATTAGCCACACAAATATGTAAATTTGGTCTCCTCTGTGCCGAGCCAGACCAATGTATAAAATAAAGTAAATAAAATAAATAAAAGATATGGAGTTATTTGAATTATATACTGGTTTGTTTCTATCTCTATTATCCTCTACAAAGATATCATTTATGTTCCCCTAGATCTTACATAAATCCCTATACCTTAATTATATATTAACACAGGAAGCTTGTATATGGTGTGAGTAACAAAACATAGTTGGACATCACCAATGAATCCTTAAAAATTGTGCACCATTTTAAAAAGTATATTATGTGATAAAAATAAATAATAAATAATCATAAAAACATACAATCACATAGCAAACAGTTATATGTTAACCTATATTCCACAAATCCTCAATCAAGCCTACATGAAATTCATTCCATAATGATAGTCAAAGGTCATTATAAATGATAATGAACACACCAAAATGCTGTCAAATATGTTACTCATAATCCTTAAGGAATCATGTCAAGGTCATCCTAGAAGGATGAATATTGAACAAGAGCTCATAATCTGCAATCCATCGAGTTTTGTTATGTTACTCAATAGTCCACAAGGAATAACTTTTTTAATGTTAAATTCTACCCACATGGAATCTTGTTCTATCTAGTCTATATGGATATCATTATCGTACACTCAGTGTGGGTTCACCATATTATTCACCACACATCACGTACACCCACTCTAAGGGATATCTATACCACAACGTTCTATCTATGATGTGTACCAAATGACAATATCTAAATGAAATATAACTCCCAGAATGGAAAACATAATAATTATAGCTTGAAATCAATAGAAATATATTATAAATAAAAAAATTGAATCAACATCACGTAATGTAACAAGATAATCAATCAATTCTCATGGAATCAAGGATCATATATTTCTATCACGATAATTAATACACCCACAGGAAATCACCATCAATGAATAACAAAAACCACTCCAACACATGAATTTTACCATGGAAAAGTGTATAAGAGATCCCAAAATGATAAGGATATTCCAACCATAAGGCTGTTGATGAATGAATACAATTTTCATCAAATTAAATGGTGAACAAACACATTGCACACCATAGAGAATAATCTCACACATAATTGGTGTGAAACTCAATTTTAGTTTGTAATTAATAAGTTTAGAATTGAGACTCAATATAAAACCAATTCAATAATTCCATTAAAAAATCACATACCTTAAAAATCCTATAATAAAATAAAATATGATGTATATTGAAGGAATAAATTCGAATTCACTGAATCTGTCATTAATTAAAAAGCATATTGTGAAATCATTGTCGATTCTAGAAGATAGTCTTGGGTTGAGACAATGATCATTAGTCTATAACTATTATATCAGTAGAAAAGAGATTAAATGGATGATTAAATAATAATAAAGTCACATTATGATCATTCACAAGAATCTTACCCAGAAACATCAGTATTCTGAAATAATTAATCTTTAGTCAAGAGAGTTCATCATCCACGTGTTGATGTCACAACCAATTTACCATGAATTTTTTAATTTATTTAGGTTACATCATCACTAATATATCAAGAATAGGTATAGGATTAGGATTCAAGAAAACTAACTGTAATAATTCTTATTTTAGAAGGTGGATCATAGTATAATCAATAAAAAATGTCTATGTGCTATATCATCCCTAATTATATTAAGAAAGGAAGAATTATTTGATTGATCTATAGGGGAAAACATATCTAGAATAGGTCTATGCTCAAAATAAGTTGATGAAGGATTTTGAGTGTTCTATGGAGATCAAATACATTTAGTGTCACCAAACTCTGTCAAAGGTTGGAGAATAAAGAGATATATAGGAGAGGGATCCAAAACCATGGAGAAAGGTAAAAATTATTGAATTTTCCAAGGGGGTTGTATTTTGGAGTTAAATTAGGTGGAATTATACATAATATTAAAACATGTGGGGTTTATTAGTTTATCTCTCATATTAGACACACCTGCTAGCCAGTAGACCACACTAGCTAGATGATGGCACCATTGGCTGGATAGTGACTATTCAACAAATAGCTAGCATGCTTTATAGAATTCCTTGAATTATACCTAGTCCACCACCTATCTGATGGAACCCTATCAGCTATCTGGTGGAGTCTTTTGTATCCATTAGTCTAATTGGAACCCCACTGTCTAGTCGATGGGATCCATCGGCTAGCCAATGGTTTCATTCCATCCACCCCAAGACCAATCCATAGTCATGTTATTACACCTTATAACCCATAAAAATTCTATAAAAATGACATGTTACACGTCAATAACACATGAAATCATAGGAAATAAGGATTTAATTAACTTAACTTCTCATACATTTAAACAATCTGTAGGTGATACAATAATACTACTGATGATCCGACATAAACTTCATTTTCTTATAGATACCATATATTTTCATTATCATACTCTATACCATTTCTATTCCAATAACATCTAGCACATTAAATATGGTCCATCACAAATGCGACCATAATGATAGACAATAATGTGATTCAAAAGGATCCATATCAATAGTATATTGATAAATACATTGTTGGATTACTCCACTAAGGTTAGATTCTTCACCCATGAACCTCCAAAATATAGAATTAATATGCGAAACCTATCCTCTATGTAACTACCCAATCAGTTATAAATAAAATACCCCATACATTTTTATTAAATGTATGATATGGTTATTGAAAATACATGCACATATTTTGTTTTATTATATCCAATTAGATTTAAATGGATGTTAAGTAAAATTACAATTGATAATATAATTGTTTAACAATGATCAAATAACTAGTTTAAATATAAGGGTTTAACAAATTCGTTTGACATAGACAAAGAATGTTATGGTCTCAACTAGTATGATTTTACCCTATGAATCCCATTTTTTTAGAGTTTTTGAGGGGGATATCATTTGTAGGATTTCCCTTAGACCATGTAAAGCATGTGATCCAATTACTATAGCATGATAGAAACTATTTAATAAATAAGTTCAAGCTCATCCATATCACGACCCATACAATGTTCACCAAACTGCCCCATGAAATCCCTTTCATCGTGCATGTCTATCTTATGGTGTATTATGGTGTATTAAAGAGGTATTTCACAAGACCATATTAATAGGAAAATGTAAATTATTTTTTATAAAAAACTAATATACTTAAATCCAATTATTGTTACATTGTAAATAAATTTAAAAAAAGAAATTATATTTTTAGTTAATATTGAAATTCAATTATTTAATTTATGAATTATTGGATTTTCAATTAAATAAAAATATAATAAAATATAAATAACTAATTTTTATAAAATATGATTGATCATATAATTTTTATTAAGTCACATAATTTTTTTATAAGGGTTAAAAAATGTTATTGTCAATAACCTGTCATTTTCAAAAATGTCAGTTTTCATTTTAAAAGTAAAATTCAAATATTGATAAAAGTATTTAGATAAATGATTAATATTTGTTTTAATTTGGATTTCAAATTTTTCAGATGGATAATTTTTCATAATTTTTTGAGATAATCGAATTTTTGGGTAATAATTAAATACCGTATAAATGTACCTTATGTGTTATGACATCACAATGACCCAAAGGTGATTTAAAAAGCAGTATAAAGTGTATCCATGGACACAAATATGTATTCCCTTTAAAATAATGTGATTTTATGTTTATTTTATTTATTTTTTTAAAGAAATTATGAATCCTCAATGAGTTATAACTTGTTTTATGATTTTAAAATGATTACTTAAGAGTGTGACTCACCTCCACATCACCAATGGTAATATTTTAATAATATTGTCCCTTTTAGTTATGAAATAATTTAAATCACACCCCTTTTATACAAAACATGGTCAAAATCATGGAATGGTTTTCAGTTTTGGATATTTTATTATTTATAATCCGAAAACCTAAATAATATTGAAATCACCATCTTCTCTTGTATAAACCCAACCAAGCCCCAAATTATTTTCCCCCAAACTCTTTATATCATTTAAATAATCATTCATACACTCCCTAGTATCCCCCCAAGTCTCAATATTCTTTCATTAATCCCCCCAAGCATTTGGAGTCACGCATTCATGTAAGGGTTCTTTCCTTTCTCCTCTTTCTTCAGGTATCTCTATTATGTTATGCCTTATTTTTCAAATTCCTTATGTTGGTACATGTCTTTAAATGTATATCCATCTTTATTTTTGATATAAAAATTATTATATACGCATTTTATCCCATAAAATCAATTTATAAATGTTTACGTGACATTGTTATGCAACTGAACATGTACCACAATTTTCCATTGCAAAACATCTGTGTAGTGAATCCCATGCCAGTTTCCGATCATGGGTACTAAAATTTATACACATATAATAGTTTATTAGGGGATGAGATGTATGTTTTCCAAACTCCTAAATAGTTTAATAAATTATGATGATGAACGAGTCAAGGATAATTGATCCATGTGGCCCACTTACGTATGGGAAATAAAATCAAAGTGATTTTTGCACTCAAAATTAAATAGCACTTCAAAGCATTGGTTAATAGATAGTATCAAGATGTGTCGTATTGGGATATGTGGTTTATCAGATTTCTTTATGGTACATTTTCCACCATGATTTTTTGGTGGGTTAAGCCTTGAAATATGTTTATTATATAGTGTTTTATGGGGTTTCCACATTTAACTGTTTATGATTATCATGTTACATCATTCCTAATTATTCATCTCATTTTATTGTCCATTGATATTTCTATTTTATAACATGTATTGTCTTATACAAGTTATGACTTTTTTATTACCTTACTGAGATTTATATCTCACCCCTTTCTTATGAATTCTCTTGGGTTATCCCATGAAATGTTAAGTACGAAGGAACATTTTGATCAGGTTAAACTTGTTTTCAATAAATAAGTTGTTTTTTATGTTTTAAATTATTATTTAATGTATCTAATATATAAAATAAACTATAACTCTCTATATTATATGTTTTATTAAGTTTAATTTTATGTAATAAATCATGATTATATTTGAAATAAATGAAGGAGTTTCTATAGACAGTATCAAAGGGAGGTTTAGATATTTTTGGGATTACAATTTAAAAACATTATATGAAGCCTTGGGGAATAGAATTAATATAAGATAAAATTCGTAAATTCTGGTTAGTATAGATTAATTATTTTATCATGAAAATTCATTCATGTTTGGATACAAAAAGTCGACGCGGTTCTAGAAGAGATATACCTAGGGGTAACAACTCAAACAAGATATTTTTGGCCTGAATATGTGTAATCTGTTACATGACAATGGGCCTTAATGCGCACCTAGTTTGAAACTCTTAGGAAATGTTCTTGGGAATACTCATAAGCTCATTAAGAACCATATGTTATAGAAAACTTCCAATAAGAATGTGTGTTACGAAATAGATCATGGATGACATCGATTGATTCCCAAAAACTCATAAGTTAAGGAAATACATGTAAATTATATGTTATCCATTTAATATTATTAGATTAATTTTAATGTGTTTATTATTTCAAAATACTCTTCACTAAATTCCCATTAATTCTTGTGAGTGTATGGTAATATTATGAAAAAGGGTAACAACCGATGCGAAGGGAAATGTGATGACTGGCCGAAGGAGATGCCCAACCCGATGGGAGCACAAATTTAAATAATTATAAAAATACACTCCCAGATAACTCGACATATAAATAGAAACTGGGATTATAAGGAGAAACCAAACTTCTATAAGGGAGACCAATCCATAATTTATATCTTTATGCAACAAAGGCCTCGTAATTTTAATTGATCATTTGATCCCTTAATCTAGGAACAATGGATAATCTCCATTGAGAAGATCCCCTCTATATATAAATGTTTTGAAAAAGAGAACGTTTTTACAACTCTTAATTATATGTTGGGTTAAACTCTTCAGTGGTTGATATTGATCAAGAACACTAAGCATGGAGAAATGATCAAAAATCTAGAGTGGAAGGAGTTATGGAAAATGTTTTTTGATAAATATATTCCTCAAACTCTATGTATTAAAATAGAAAGTTATTTTCTTAAAATGATGTGAAAAGGTGATGAATATATTACGGTGTATAAGGAAAACTCCAAAATTCTTGCATGATATGCCTCCATCTTTTCCATTTCCCCCGAATTTAAGGTTGAACAATTCTTTATTGTCCTAAATACTTGTTTAAAAATCACTAGTGGTCCACGAAATTGATTGCCATGAGGAAATTATCTAATGTTCCCTCAAAGATGAAATAGATATCTGATAATATTGAGTGAATAATGTTTAGAATAAGAGGAATATGGAGTTTAATTATGGTTATATTGTGGAAAAAAACAATGATTCTATGAAATTTTAGCATCCCACTTGTCAAAGGTGTAGAGAAGACCACCCCGAGAATATCTTAAGGGAAACAAGGAAATGATTTTGGTGCTGAAGAGAAGGGAACCTGGAAATTTATTTCTGATAGGATAATCCATGAAATGTGACAGAGGAAAGGAGTGATCTGACCAAACCTCAACACATTATTTACTACTTCAACATCTATGAACCATGGAACTTTATGAACAAGTGCACTATGACCAAGGTTTTCAGAGGCAACCAACAACCTCTGAGGTGGTAAAGTAGATATTTCACTCTCACAACCACTGAGGTGGATCTCGACAAATAAGTGGTGATAGGTATACTAGTTATTAATTCAAGAATAGGAAATTTACTATTCAATTCTAGTTCAAGACAATTATTAATATTATGTAATATTAGTAGAAATATTCTACCACCACGAAAAATCATAAAAGTAATGATGTTAGTGAAAAAATAAAATATGTCAATTATTTCATCCCAAGATTATAAATCCTCCCCTATCTACATTTCTGGGATTAAATATCTGTTGAACTTTATAATACACCTTTTGGGGGAATTTTGTGAAATTCTAGGAATGGATTGGGTTTCATTATGTAGATCCATCATAAATTTCTAGGAGAAAGAAATCACTCACCATATTGAGAATAAACACATGATTCTATACAAGTGAAATGAGGAGGATAAATCATCTTTAGGAACTTCATCTTAAGAATAGATATTATTTTCTTATGATCAAGTATATCTAGATAAAAATTTTATGTCTAGGAAAATAACCATCCTCAAAGACATGCCTATTGTGAGGGAATACACTAATGTGTTTCCTAAAAACATTTCTGGTTTTCCTCATAATAGAGAGGATGATTTTTCCATCGATCCTATACCTGGGGTGTTTCCAAAATCCAAGAATCTTTATAGGATAGATGTTGTGGAACTTATATAGCTAAATAAAAATATTGGAGATTTTGGATAAATGGATTATATTCCCATGTACTTCACCATGTGGTTCAACAGTCCTCTTTGTTAAGAATAAGGATGGTTAAATGTGCCTTTTCATAGACTATCATGATCTAATCAAGACCGCGATAAAGAATCATTATCATCTTCCTCAAATATATTACATTATTAATCAGCAATGAGGACAAAAACATCTACTAGGTGTATCTTCAGTGAGGATATTATCATGTAATGGTGAATAAGGAAGATATCCCCAAGAACACTTTCATAAAAGGTAAGGGCACCATAATTTCATAGTTATGCCATTAGAACTCCCTATTTATCCATAAATATTCATGAAATTGATTAATAGATTCATTATATGTTACCATGAAAAAATTTGGGTCATCATTATAGAAGATATTCAAATCTACTCCAACCCAAGGAGGACTTTGAGGAGCATCTAATCACTATGTTACAGACCTTGAGAAAACAGAATCTCTATGTAAAGTACATCAAATGTGAGTTTTGGTGAAAGAGTGTATCATTATTTGAGCATATCATCAAAATAAATGGGATATATGTGTATCCTTAAAAGACATAATCAATTGAATGATGGTTGTTGCCAACATCCACGGTGAATATCCTTAGCTTCATCGAGTTAGCTGGATATTATTGCCACTTTGTTCAAAATTTCTCATCATTATAAAACCCTCTTACCAAGATAACACTAAAGGGAATCAGGTTTTATTGTAATGATTATTTTAAAGAAATACTCATGGAGTTTAATAGAGGATTATCACTTCCACTTGTGGTCTCACTACCTACAAGTGTGGAACAATTCATAGTTTTCAAAGATGTTTTGAAGTAGGGATTTGGTTTTGTGTTGATGAAAAATAAAAGAATCATTTCCTATGCCTAAAAGAAGATGATAATTATTTAGAAAACTATCCCTCACATGATCTAGAGTTGGAATATATGATATTTTCATTTAAAATAAGGTGAAATTATCTCTAAGAGGAGAAGTGTGAGATATATACTAACCACAAGAGCATAAAATTTATATTCACATTGAAATAGATTAATATGTTCCAATGAATATGGTTATAACTCATAATGTATTATGAGAACTCCACCCACTACCACTATGGTAAAGAAAACAAGGTGGAAGATGCTCTAAATAGAAAGGATCCTACAATTCTATCGTTGATGAGTACTAAGAATGATCTGATATTTAGGGATTTGAAGATAATGAAAGTGGGAATCATAAATAAATTAATGTCATCAATCCATTCACAAATTATTTCTCAACTCTCTCTTTTTGAAAGAATAAAGTATTCTAAAAAATATGATTGGGAATTAAAAATCATGTGGAAGCTATCAGGAAAAGGAAATCCATATAGTTCAATGAAAATTAATAATGAATTTTTAAACTTGGGTAAAGTCTATGTGTTCCATAAAATCCTGAGTTAAAGAAGAAACTATTGGATGAAGCACATAGTTCAAAATTCTCCATTAACTCAGGAAACAGGAATATGTATCAAGAAAATTGATATAACAACAGTTGGTACAAGATGAACAAAAGATCACTAAATATACATCAAAGTGTATGATATGTCAAAAAGTGAACGCTGAAAGGAATAAGTATAAGTGGATGATGGAATAATTACCCATAATTATAACATCCGAGGTAAATAAAGAATAAAACATTTTCATATTTATTAATATTTACAAATTATATTTTAATTTTACTTTAAAGGGGTTTCTATATTCGATAGCGTACCCGATACGCAACAATGACTTTCCTTGAAATCTTACGTTGAACACTAGAAATCTAATAACATTTTTTAAAATGGTAGTTAACACGCAGCCATTCTATTGGCGGGAATGAATATAAAAAAGTAAAATATGATTGTATATGTTTTTTAAATGTTTTTACATTTATCCAATAAAAGATAAAGGCTTAAAATAAGAAAAGAATCCAATTTTAGGCATAGATACTCTAAAATTCACAAAAAGGTCGAACTATCGCCTTTTGATGGAAAACCTTATTTAAATATAGTTTTGGTCACACTTATACATTATATTGGACCAAATAATATTCTTCTTTATAATCGGGACATCAAAATTTACTTTGTGTAATTTTTTGGTATTTTTTTCGATAAAGTTCATTTTTTAATGAATAGTGAAAAATGTTGTATTTTAATTCAAAACCTCTTTTTAATCTAATTTTTTTATATGATTAGATTATATTTTGAATTTGTTTTATAGTACAATTAGGAAATATTTTTACCATTTAATCCAATAGTGGTCGTTGGAATTAATTTCACTTTGAAATTGGACTTAAACTAGTGTCAATCTTTTGATATATATTGTTTCATAAAAACACGCAATTTGATCTGACAGCAGGAATTGATTATTAAATTAATAAATGTAACATATATGATTTGAAATTTTTAAAATAGACATCATTTTTGAATTCGGAAAATCATATATATCTTAGGGTGAAGTTTTGTTATTTTTCTGAAAAACATCAATTTTTGATGAATAGTGAAACCACTATGTGGTACTAAAAAAAACTGATTTTTTTTGTTTAAATGAAATTTTACCACCTCTGTGTTTTGAATTTCTAAAATCCAACATACACGGTTGTCATTAGAATGTAAAATTTGGTTCAATGGTATTAATTTTTTTTGGTAAATAGTAACTTTTAAGTTTTAATCGCGATTAGAGATAATTAGTATAATTTAAGGTAAAAATAATGTTTTAATAATATGAAATGACCTTGACACATGTCCTACTCTTATTGGATGTGTAATGTAAGACCAATAAAATCCATGGGTCAGCTTGAGGACCCCATTTAGACACATTTTTAGGATAATTACATTAATAACATTTTATTTAATGTTAAAGTAAAAATGTCACAAACATGTGTTGTTTTAATAAAACAGTTTTAAATTGGGTTATACAAGTTATAATTTTGACTATAAATATTCATTAGAAAGATAAAAATATTTCCTAAATCATGATATTTGTTTTATAATTTTTAGACATTAAATAAATTAAATTATTTATGACACCATGATGATGCAACGATTACCTCATTATTTAACGATTTAAATAAGATGAAAAGATAATGTAATATCTAAGACCTAAACTTATCAAAAACCTATTAGATGGGTGGATATCGAACTAGTATCACCTTATCCTTGAAATATATAATTTTATTACCTTTAAAATCCGATAATAATTTTATAATAATGTAACCTTTTATAACTTTTCAAGAGTGCCCCTCCTCTCCTCTTATAGAAGGCCCCCACCTATACCACCTTACCCACACCTCTCAAGCCTTTGGCTCGGCGAGACCCTGCCAATTTAGTCTCTCCACATACCTATATAACTCCTAGAATCAATACCTTTGGCATAAGTCTTTCCAAGGAATCCATTGAGCTCAAATAAAAAAGAGTTACCCGTTTTGAAGGTATTGTCTTCTCTTGTGTTTTTATGTTTTATTTTGCTTCTACAACACCCTAAACTCTAATTATTACGTTCTTTTGTAACAAGAACATTATAATAAATATACTAGGATGTTTTTATGAGAATTATTATAGATATATTTATATATAATATATAATATGTTAATGTTTTACTTATGTATCCTTATTTTTTATTTATTTGATAACTTTATGGTTTCCATTATTGGTAAACGTGATATCTTCATTTTAGGAAGTGCAGACTACCGCCCTCTCAAAGTGATTTGATTTGTTAATACCATATGTGGTATGTATAAAGGATATATTTAATGATATTATATATGATATTATACTGTAATTATAATATACCTTTATATAATTATTATTTCATTGCATTAAAGTATGAGATATAAATTAAAGTAGCGTTCATGCGTACGTACGGCTTACAGTCTCCATAAATGGTGCATTTCATTTCTTATCCCCAAATGTAATGTACTATTATAAGTACACATATAATGGATATATATGATATATGTTACATATAAATGATGTATATAATTCTGGAATTAAAATATACATATCTCTCATTTAGTTTTAATTCCATTAATATGACATAGAAATGAATGTAGCATTCATGCGTACGTATGACTTACCGTCTCCATGAACGGTGAATTTCATTTGTTACCTCTAAATGATTATGTAATATTATAAATCCATGTATATACTGGATATATATGATATATATGGAATCTACATCATTAATATCATTCATGAGATAATAGATATTTGACTACGTGAACAAATTGTACATATAAGAAGTTCACTTTTGACTCAAGTACCAAATATCGACAAAATGACCGTTATTAACTTAAATGATTACATAATTTTCATAACATGGTAATAAGTGATATAAGAGGAATAATGAACTCAAAAATGGTTCTTGATCAAGTAGAAATTAACTCAAGTTTATTATTCAGGACATTGAAGAACGATCGAGTCAAGTCGGACCCAATGTATGGGACTTCATCTCAATATCCATTAATTGAGGCATATTTTGTTTTTTACACAACATTATTTTATAAGGTGTATAAACCCTTTTGTCTTTTATGTTTATCCAAAAGGAATCTTTTTTATACGAATCATTTTACTAAACGTCAAAAGGGAATGTTTTTTTTGTACGTATGCGGCAACAACGACTTCTCCGCCGCCTTGACCATTATTTGAGTTCTGGCTTCCTCTACATGCCATAATTTTTTTTAAATGAAAAATAAATACCATGTTTTAATTTTATTTTATTTTGGTATTGAAAACGGTTTTCATAATTTTTTTATTATATCAATGTTTTGTATTGATATCTTGTGATTGAAATGTAGAAATGTTATATTTTCTTTATGCATGTTTTATGTGATATGATTATGTTATGGTTCTTAGGCATTGTTATGAAGACGAGTGGTTCCGTGATAAAATAAGGGTGGGTGAGCCCGATATAGCTCTCAAATATATTGGGTAACACGATGGGGTTAAACCTTATGGTTTCTCCGAAGATATTTAGGAAATATACTGTGATTGGTATTCCAAACGTAACCAAGAGGGATACTCCCAATGTAAGAATGTTATGAATGACTCTAGTTAACTTTATGTCTTATGATTTCTATGTTTTATTAATGATTTGATGAGGTATGTTAAAGTGCTTATGTTTTATGAGTAATGTATGATTTCATTGATTCTTATGTATACATGTACTCATGTTTCCTTTCCATGTTTTTATATCCCTTACTGAGCTTTTTATGCCCATCCCACATTTTTGAAATGTTATTCACAGGTCAAGGTAAAGGTACATGATGTGATGATAGTGTCAAGGAAGTGTCAAGAAAGAATCCATGTTTTATTTTAAATATGTTTCCGTTGATGGAAAAAATGAGTACATCTTTTATGTAACCACTTTGTTTAAATTTGGAATGTAATGCATGTTTTATGATCTAATTCTCTAAAACTCTAAACCTGAAAAGATCCTCAATGTGTATTCTTGAAGTAACTCAAGATTAAGTAATGTTTAAGGCTGGGGCCTTATAGTTGTTATCAGTGGTCGGTTTAGACAACTTTAGGAGTCAGAAAATTATTAAATTATAAATTAATTTATGGTATGATTGAAATGATATAGCATTCAAAGATTAACATGTTTCTTATCCTAAGATATTTCTGTGTTAAGAATGGTTTTTCATAGAGGAAATAGAACAGATTTTCTGGGAAGGTATACAGAGGGAAATGACCTTTCAAATCAGTATCCTGATATGGTCAGAATCAGAACTGAACAGTTTGTTGCAGTGATGGCTCAGTTGACTCAGGTGAAAAATATTGGTTGTTTTTATTGATGACATTTTGGTTTTTTCTAAAAGTAATGAGGAGCATGAAAGTCATTTAAGGGTTTTTTTTCAAACCTTAAAAGAAAATAAATTGTATGGGAAATTCAGCATGTGTGAGTTTTGGTTGCAACAAATTTCTTTCCTTTGTCATATTGTTTCTAAAGATGGAATAATTGTGGATCCTGCAAAAACAAGAGTTTTTGAAGAATAGCCAAGAACCACAAATGTAACCGAGATCCGTAGTTTTCATGGTTTGGCAGGTTACTACTGAAGGTTTGTTGAAAATTTTTCATGGTTATCTACTCCCATGACGAAGCTAACTCAGATGGGTGTTACGTTTATCTAGACAAAAGAATGTGATGATTGTTTTCAGGAGTTGAAAAGAAGATTGGTGAATGCTCCAGTTTTGGCACTTCCTTCCAGGAATGGTGAGTTTGTTATATACAGTGATGCTTTATTGAAAGGGATTGGTTGCGTCCTAAGGCAGAATGATCAGGTAATTACTTATGCTTTACGATATTTGAAAACTCATGAGGTAAATTACCCTACACATGAATTGGAATTAGTTGATGTTGTTTTTGCTCTAAAAATTTGGAGGCATCATTTGTATGGAGTAAAGTGTGAAATATATACCGATCAAAAATGTTTAAAGTATATATTCACTCATAAAGAATTTAACATGAGATAGAGGAGATGGATAGAATTAATCAAGGATTATGATTGTACAATTAATTAACATTTGGGAAAAGAAAATAAAGTGTCTGATACTTTGAGTCAAAAAAGTAATGCTTCATTAACAATGTTGCATTTGAAACGTGATCCTTTGGTTAAGGATTTGATGAACATTGGCATAAAATTTGTTGGTGTAGGATTTCCTTATGTTTTTTTTTCAGGTATCAGTGAAATCTTCTCCATTAGACAGAATCAAGCAAGCACAGAAGCAAGACAGTGAGTTGTAGAAAAAGGTAGAGCTGGTTCAGAAGGGTAAGTTGCCTGAATTCAACATTGATAATGATAGTGTTTTGATATTTGGGAAGAGATTGTTTGTGCCTTGTGACTCACAATTGAAGAGAGAGTTGTTATGTGAAGCTCATAGTTATCCGTTTTCAGTTCGTCTTGGCAGTACTAAGATGTACAGAGATATACAAGAGTATTACTGTTGGGACGGAATGAAAAGGGATATTGCTGAATTTACTATGAAGTGTTTAACATGTCAACAGGTTAAAGCAGAGCGGCTGTTACCCAATGGGATGCTTCAGACTTTACCAGTACCAGAGTGGAAATGGAAAAATATATCCATGGACATTGTTGTGGGATTACCAAAGACATCTCGAGGTAATAATGCAATCTGGGTTACTTTTGATCGCTTGACTAAATCTTCTCATTTCCTTTCTATACGAGATACTTTTTCCCTAGATCAACTTTCTCGTTTGTATCCTAAAGAGATAGTTAGGTTACATGGAGTTCCACTCTCCATTGTATCTGATCATGATCCCATGTTTGCTTCTAACTTTTAGAAAGGCCTTCAGAAGTCGTTGGGTACTGAATTAAATTTTAGTACATCTTTTCATCCTCAATCAGATGGGCAGTCAGAACTAACAATTTAGACTTTGGAGGATATTCTATGTGCTTGTTCTATGGATTATAAGGAAAGTTGGAACCAACATCTTTCTTTGATTGAGTTTTCATATAATAATAATTTTCATTCCAGTATACAGATGGCTCCGTTTGAAGCATTATATGGAAAATGGTGTCAAACTCTATCTTTTTGGGATAATGTGGGTGAAAGGAAGCTCATGGGACCAGAATTGGTAGAATATATGGCAGAAAAAGTTTATTTGATTCAGAAACACATGAAAATAGCTCAGAGCAGACAGAAAAGTTATGCGGACTATAGGAGGAAGGATCTATCTTTCGAGGTAGGTGATCGTGTTTTTCTCAAAGTTTCGCCGTGGAAAAGTGTGATGTGATTTGGTAAGAAATGAAAGATGGGTCCAAGGTTCATTGGACAATATGAAATTCCGGAGAAAGTTGGATTAGTTGCTTATCGAGTGGCTTTACCTCCGAGTTTATCTCAGGTACACAATGTTTTTCATGTTTTGATGATGAGAAAGTATATGCCAGATCCATCTCATGTTTTGAGCCGAGAGGTAGTTCAGTTGAAAGAGAATCTCTCTTATGAAGAACAACCAGTCCAGATTATTGACCATAGAGAGAAAGTGTTTCAAAATAAGGTAATTCACCAGGTAATGGTTTTGTGGGAAAACCATATGGTTGAAGAGGCAACGTAGGAATCTGAAAATTCTATGAGGGATAAATACCCCCACTTATTTTGATAAGTGAATAAAATTGGGAGAATACAATTCCCAAAAGGGGGGAAGGATGTAAAATCTCAGGTAAATAAAGAATAAAACAATTTCATATTTATTAATATTTATTAATTAAATATTAATTTTACTTTAAAGGGGTTGCTATGTTCAATATCGTTCCTGATACGCAACAATGAGTTTCCGTGAAATTTTATGTTGCACACTAGTAATATAATAATAATATTTTTAAATGGTAGTTAACATGTAGCCGTTGTATTGGTAGGAATGAATATAAATAACTAAAATATGATTATATATGTTTTTTAACTATTTTTACATTTATCCAATAAAATATAAAGTCTTAAAATAAGAAAAGAATTCAATTTTAGGCATAGATACACTAATATTCACTAAAAGGTCGAACTATCGCCTTTTGATGGCGAACCTTAATTAAATATAGTTTTGGTCACTCTTATACATTCTATTGGACTAAATAAATTTTTTCTTTATAATCGGGAAATCAAAATTTACTTTGTGTAATTTTTTGTTATTTTGCTCGATAAAGTTCATTTTTTAAATGAATAGTGAATAATGTTGTATTTTAATTCAAAAACTCTTTTTAATATAATTTGTTTATATAATTAGATTATATTTTGAATTTGTTTTTACGTTCAATTAGAAAATATTTTTAACATTTAATCCAATAGTGTTCATTGGAATTAATTTCACTTTGAAATTGGACTTAAACTAGTGTCAATCTTTTGATATATATTATTTCATAAAAACACGCTTTTCGTTCTCACAGGGGGAATTAATTATTAAATTAATTAATGTAACATATATGATTTGAATTTTTTAAAATATACATCATTTTGTAATTCTGAATATCAAATATATATTAGGGTGATGTTTTGGTATTTTTCTGAAAAACTTCAATTTTCGATGAATAGTGAAACCACGATGTGGTACTTAAAAAAACTGATTTTTCGTTTAAATGAAATTTTACCTCCTATGTGTTTAGAATTTCAAAAATTCGACATACATGGTTGTCATTAGGAAGTAAAATGTGGTTCCATGGGATTAAAATAGTTTTTTTGCTGAATAGAAACTTTTACGTTTTTAATCGAGATTAGAGGTAATTAGTATAATTTAAGGTAAAAATAATTTTTTAATAATATGAAATGACCTTTACATTGGTCCAACCCTTATTTTATGTGCCATGTAACACCAAGACAATCCATGGGTCAACTTGAGGACCCCATGGAGCCACTTTGGTAGGAAAATTACATTAATAACTTTTTATTTAATGTTAAAATAAAAATTTCACAAACATGTGTTGTTTTACTAAAACAATTTTTAAATGGGGTTATAGAAGTCATAATTTTAGCTATAAATATTAATTAGAAATATAATAAGATTTCCTACATCATGATATTTTTTTATAATTTTTAAACATTAAATAAATTAAAATATTTACGACACCATGATGATGCAGCGATTACCTCATTATTTAACAATTAAAATAAAATGAAAATATAATGTAACATATAAGACCTAAACTTGTAAAAAACCTATTTGATGGGTGGATTTAGAACTCCTATCACCTTATCCTGGAAATAAATAATTATGGGACCTTTAAAATACAAATAGAATTTTATAATAAAGTAACCTTTTATAACTTTCCAAGAGTGCCCCTCCTCTCCTCTTATAAAAGGCCCCCACTTCTACCACCATACCCACACATATCAAGCCTTTGGCTCGGCCAAACCCTGCCCATTTTGTCTCTCCACATCCCTATATTACTCCTAGAAGCCTCAATTTGGGCAGAAGTCTTTCCAAGGAATCCTTTATGCTCAAATCAAAAAGAGTTACCCCGTTTTGAAGGAAGTGTCTTCTCTTGTGTTCTTTTGTTTATTTTGCTTCTCCAACCGCCTAAAATATTTTTATTCCATTCTTTTGTAACAAAAAAGTATCTTAAATATACTAGGATGTTGTTATGCGAATTATTAGAGCTACACATACACACACCTTCATCTAATGGTTAAAGAACATATTGTTTCTCTGGTTGGCGATTATATGCCTCACGAAACGATGATTGTTCAATATTTTCAAACACCTTCAAAGGTGGCCATTAAGATGACACTATATTTATATATGATATATAATATGTTTATGTTTTACTTAAACTTCTGTATTATTCATTTATGGCATACTTTTTTGGTTTCCATTATGGGTAAACGTGATATCTTCATTTTAGGAAGTGCGGACTACCGCCCCCTCGAAGTGATTTCATTCGTTAATACCATATGTGGTATGTATAAAGGATATATTTAATGATATTTTATATGATATAATACTGGAATTATAATATAACTTCATATAATTATTATTTCTTTCCATTAAAGTATGAGATATAAATGAAAGTAGCGTTCATGCGTACGTACGTCTTATTGTCTCCATGAATGGTGCATTTCATTTCTTATCCCCAAATGTAATGTACTATTATATGTACATATATATAATGGATATATATGATGTATGTTACATATAAATTATTAATATAATTCTGGAATTAAAATATACATATCTCCCATTTAGTTTTAATTCAATTCATATGACATAGAAATGAAAGTAGTGTTGATGTGTACGTACGGCTTATCGTCTCCATGAACGGTGCATTTCATTTCATACCTCTAAATGATTATGTAATATTATAAATTCATGTATATACTAGATATATATGATATATATGGCATCTAAATCATGAATATCATTCTTTAGATAATGGATATTCGACTACGTGAACAACTTGTAAATATAAGAAGTTCACTTTTGACACAAGTACCAAATATCGACAAATCGACCGTTATTAACTTAAATGATTACATATTATTCATAACATGGTAATAAGTGAAATAAAAGTAATAATTAACTTGAAAAATGTTCTTAAGGAAGTATAAATTAACTCAAGTTTATTATTCAGGACATTAAAGAACGATCGAGTCAAGTTGGACCCGATGTATCGGACTTCATCTAAATCTATTTTCATTGAGGAATATTTTGTTTTATACACAACCTTCTTTTATACAGTGTATAAACCCCTTTGAATTTTATGTTTATCCAAAAGGAATCTTTTTTATACCAAATGTTTTACTAAATGACAAAAGAGAATGTTTTTGTCGTACGTATGCGGCGACAACGACTTCTCCACCGCCGTGACCATTATTTGTGTTTCAGCTTCCTCTACAAGCCATACTTTTTTTTAAATGATAATTAAATACCATGTTTTACTTTAATTTTTTTTTTGGTATTGAAAATGGTTTTCATAATGTTTTTATTATATCAATGTGTTGTATTGATATCTTGTGATTGAAATGTGGAAATGTTATGTTTCCTTTATGCATGTTTTATGTGATACGATTATGTTATGGTTCTTGGGCATTGTTATGAAGGTGGGTGGTTCCATGATAAAATAAGGGAGGGTGAGCCCGATATATCTCTCCAATGCATTGGGTAATGCTAAGGGGTTAAACGTTAAGTTTTCTCCGAAGAGATTCAGGGAATATACTGTGATGGGTATTCCAAACGTAACCAAGAGGGTTACTCCCTACGTAAGAATGTTTTGAATGCCTCAAGTTACCTTTATGTCTATGATTTCTACGTTTTATTCATGATTTGATGAGGTATTTTAAAGTGCTTATGTTTTATGAGTAAAGTATGATTTCATTGATTCTTACGTATACATGTACTCATGTTTCCTTTCGATATTTTTATATCCCTTACTGAGCTTTTTATGCTCATCCCATGTTTTTGAAATGTTTTTCACAGGTCAAGGGAATGGTACATTATGTGATTATAGTGTCAAGGAAGTGTCAAGAATGAATCCATGTTTTATTTTAAATATGTTTTCATTGATGGGAAAAATGAGTACTATCTTTTCTGTAACCACTTTGTGTAAATGTGGAATGTAATGAATGTTTTATGATCTAATTCTCTAAAACTCTAAACCTGAAAAGATCCTCAATGTGTATTCTTGAAGTAACTCAATATTAAGTAATGATTAAGGCTGGGGCCTTACATAATTTCTTAGAAATGGTAAAGCATAACCATGTAAATTGTCACTATACTTTCAAATAAATCCAAAGGAAGAAATGATATCTTTGTTGTATTTGACAGTCTTACAAAGACTACAAAATTCATTGTGGTCTCAGAGGATTTCTCACTTGATCAACTACCATAGATATACATTAGAGAAGTGGTAAGTCTTTATAGAGTACCGCTATTGATTGTGTCCGATCAATATCCAAGATTAACCACTATATTTTTGAAAGTCTCCATTATTCTATAAACTCTGAGTTGAACATTTTTAAGGCTTAACATCCTCAAACTGATATCCAATCTGTGCGGAATATCTAAACAATTGAGTACATGTTGAGAGGTTACTTAATTGAAATATTGGGAGGATGGGACCAACATCGTTATTTGGTCGAGTTCTCTTACAACAACATTTTCCTCTCAAGCATCCAAATGGTTCCCTATGAATCCCTTTATGTGAAGTGTTGTAGAACACTGGCATGTTGGTTTGATGATGGTGAATGAAAACATATAGTTCATGAAATTGTTGATGAAATGTAGGAGTTGGATAAGACCATTCAGCAACACATCATGGCTATTCTAAGTTGATATAAGATCTATGCTGACAATCATTGATCAGACCAAGAATTTGAAGTTGGAGACATGGTATTACTATGAATAACTATGTGAAACAAAGTGATGAAATTTTGGAAGATGGGAAATATTATTCTATGGTTAATCATCCCTCTTTTGATCCTTGACCACATCAGAGTATTGGCCTATTGAATAGCACTCCCACTGAACCTATCTCAAGTATATGATGTTTTCCATGTATTACTCTTGAAAAATTTCATACCAGACCCCTCATATATACTCAATATAGAGGTTGTAACATTAGAAAATTACAATTCCAATCAGGACTATACAATGAGGATCATATATCATAGATACAAAGTTCTATAAAATAATACAATTCCCCCATCAATGTATTATATAGAATCTACAATTTTGAATATGCTATATGGGAAATAGAGGAGGTGATGAAGTGGAGTTACACTCATATTTTTTTTTGTTCGAATAGAAACTTTAGACGGTAAAATTTCTAATGGGTTGAAGATTGTAATAATCTCGGCTGTTATAAAAAAATACCCAATTCATTTTTATTAAATGTATAATATGGTTATAAAAAATCAATGAAGTTATTTTGTTTTATTATATACAATTGTATTTTAATGAAAGTTAATTATAATTATCATTTATAATGTATACATTGAATAGTGAACACATGACCAGTATAAATATAATGATATAAAAAATCCTTTAGACATAGACTAAGTATGTGGTGGCCTCAACTAGTAGGTTTGTACCCTGTGAAGCCCATTTATCAGTGATTCTGAAGGATATATCATTTATTGTATTTTCCTTTAACCAAGTCCAAGATGAGATCTAAAAATTCATGAATTAGAGAAGCCATTTAGGGGAGATGCTCAAGCTCATCCAGATCATGACCCAAACCACGTATGACGAAAAACCCCATGAAATTCCCAGCATCGCACACCTCACTCTTAGAGAATATGATAGTGTATTTAAGGGATTTTTTATCAAGACCCTATAAATAGAAATATGTACATTGTTTTTTATAAAATAATGAATATATTTTAATCATATTATTTTTACTTTGTAAATTATTTTTAAATAAAAAATTTCTTTTTTGGTTATTATTCATATTAAATTAATCAACATATTAATTAATTGATTTTTAAATAATTAAAATTTTAATAAAATATTAATCAATATTTTGTCAAATATAAATGATCATATAATTTTTTTGAAGTCAAATGTAATTTTTTATAATGTTTGAAAAACAATTTCTTCTCCAAACCCCACCATTTTCAATAAATATCAATTTATCTTTAAAAAGCGAAAATTACAATATTTAGAAATTTATTTAGACAAAATTAATATTATTTTATGAATCAGTAAGTCAAAATTTTCCAATGGTGAATTTTTCATTAATTTGTAATATAATCGAATTTCGAGGTAAAAATTAAATACCGTAAAAATATACCTTGTGTCTTATGACATCCGAATGACCCAAAAGTGATGTAATAAGTAATATAAGTAGGATCCATAAAAAATAAATTTTATATTTAAAATAATTTTTTTAATTTTGTTCTATTTATTTCGTAATCCCATTATGAATCTTATAAGAGTTGTAATATATTTGATGATTTTAAAATCATTTCTATAAGATTTTGACTCCTCCCCACATCACCATTGATAATATTTGAATAAGATTGGCCCCTGAACATATAAAATATTTAATTCACTCCCATCTTCTAGAAACCATTGGAAAAAAACATGGTTTGGTTTTTGGATTGGATATTATATTATGTAGAATCCAAAACTATTATAATAAAGAAATAACCCTCCTTTCTTATATATAAACCCATCCAAGTCCTGATTTATAATCACTCAAACTTGTTGGAGCACATCTATACACTTAAATTAACTCCATAGAGTCCTCCCAAGTCACCCCAAGGTTTAAAGAACCCTCTCCCACGATTTTGGAGTCACACAATCAAGTAAGGGTTCTTTATTTTCTATTATTTCTTCATGTTTCTTTATTATGTTACACCTTATTTTTATATTTACGTATATTGGAACCTGAATTTTAATTTCCATATTACTTCCCATTTCATATTTAAATGATGAGATAACCCTTCCTCTCCTTTAAACCCATTTTATGATTTTTTATGTGTTTATGTTATGCTAATGATATTGCACCACAATTTTTCATTCCAAAACGATTGTGTAGTGAATACGATTCACATTTTCTATCATGGGTATTCAACTGTATACATATATTATTCTTTTATTGTTTAATTGAATTTTTTTATTCCATAATCCTTGATTGTGGAATTATATATTATTATTAATGAATCCATGATGTTTGATCTATGTGGCACACTTAAGCATGATAATGAAACGAAGGTAACAGGTGCACTCGAAATTATATAGTGCTCCAATTCATTGGGTAATGGTTAGTATCATGATATGTTTCATTGGGATATGGGTTTTAACTTATTAATTTTTGATACTTTTTATATCATGATGTCTTCAGGTGTTCATCCTTGACATACATTTATGATGTGGTGTTTCAAGTTGTTTCCACATTTCCCATAATATGATTATCATGTTATATCATGACTTATTATTCATGTACATTATATGATCCATTGAAATGCCTATTTTCTAACATGTATTGTCTTATTCATGTTATTACTTATTTATTCCATCATTAGGCTTTATATCTCATCCATTTATTATCTATTCCCTCAGGTTATCCCATGAAATGTTATGTATGAATTAACATTTTTCTCACGTTAAAGATGATTTCAATAAAGATCATATTTTCATGTTTTAAGATGTTATATAATGTACCATATTTCCCAAATACACTAGATCAATCAAACATTAGGTTTATATTTATTGTTTTGTAATAAATCATGTTTAAATGTGAAATAATGAGAAGGGTTGTGAAATTCTATATTTTTTACAGTCCACTCTATCTCATCTATGGATGTAAAGTTGTTATATGTTATAACATAGATCCAAATTTATATTGGAGGCCTATCCACACCTAGTAGATAAAATGGGGATCACTATGATAGATGATCATCTTTAGAACCCTATGAAGCCTCACTATATACTCTGCAAAATACCTAGAAAATAAAAAACTTTAGCTCGAATCCTTGAAAACCAAAAAGTGAGATGACTTCATCATGTGGTTTACAATCACCCATATAGCATTATAAATACCCTGAGTTAAAGTAAATCTAGTGAAGAAGTCCATAATTTTTTGAATGACATTTCAAATAGGGAACATCATTTGGTAGAAGAAAACAACATAGAAAATAATTATCTACCATCATGTTCTAGAGGACTAATAATTTAGAGAAAAACTCTAATGTTGATTTCATCTTACTAGAACACCAAAACTAGTCTCTCATATAATGATCTGTTTTTAATACCAATATGTAATTCTAATTGTGAAGTATGGAACTCATATATAAAAAAAATTTGAGTCACTATAAAAATGTAAACAATTCCTTAGAATATACCCCAATACTATTTAACCCCCAACCATCTTTCAAAAGCATCAATAGAAATGACATTATTTTAGAAAAATCAAACCATGAGTCTCTATTGTGGGACTCCTCCACTAGTATCACTTAGTATGACAACATCATCATTTGATAAATAAAATTTTTCTACCAACATGGCTTGTGTAAAGTTTAATCACTATCAACTCCTCCATAACTCACAATGAGACTCTGAGTCACACATTGAACCATCATGGGAAATATTGCATAAGGAATATTCCATGAAATTCCCATTAAAAGGCATACAGTAAATCTTGAAGTCATATCCATACATGTAAACCATCAACTTTCACTTCAAAAAAAAATTAAAATAGTGTTGAGAGAATCCATACTTTAGACTCTTATGATATGCGAAGAAAAAAACTCATTGATGAGACAGTTATACTATAACAAAAAACAAAACATGACACCAAAAAGCTCTAGATCATGGAGCATAGAGACCACAACCCCAATGGAACTACAATTATACCACATATAACCATGAAAATATACCATACACCTTAACTTTATAGTTATATTAAATTAAATATCTTCAATCATCACACATTATAATCCACTATGATAAAATAATTCTCAAATTTCACAAAAGTCTCTTGTTTCATGCAGATTCAATCCCACTACCATTCTATAAATATTCATGTTGAATGCTACATACCACGATGCACAATCAATATGAAAACATCCTCCCTATACAACCACACCACAAAATAGGTTCTAACATTGAAGGAATCTTCCCCTCATGTAAATAATCTTCTATTGGTATAAATTGTCGCACAACATAGGAACAAAAGGCCTTATTCAAACATTCATGTTCAAACTACCTTCCTACATTATGGGTAATTTCCATGACATTGTATAATACCCAATCATGTAGCTAACATTATTCATGTCATCTCATATTATCCTAGTGGTTATTGTGGTGCGTCTTGAATTACCATGTCACAAATCTCTTTCTTCCATTAGATCATATACAACCTTCTTACAAGAATCCATGAAGCTGACCAAATTCCATTATATGGATTATTAAATCTATGAATCTTCTTTAAAATCCATGATACAACTACTAGATAACATAAAAAACACCATCAACCCATGACATTGCCCATGGTTCAGCCAAAAAGTCATTGTTCTATGAAACATTCCCATATCACCTTTTTTTAAGCCGTGATTCTGTCCAAACATCCATGGTGCATAAGAAACATCAAATTAACATTATATGGGGTCCAAAATGACAACATAAACCCTATGGGATTTCCCCTATATTATTCTTTTTTGTTATCCTAAAACACATATAACATTATAGAACTGAGTGGAAACATATTTAATGACATAATAAATTAAGAAATTATAAAAAAGAAAACATGGCCTGAACATAAATAAATATGAGAGGATATATATATAATTGTATTAGGTAAATCATGGGGTCTTTATATTGGGGAGACTACAGGCTTTGTTTTAACTCATGAGTTGTGAGTACAAGATTATAGTGATTATAAAATATCATGATATGTTTGGAGGATCTAGTGGATTACCTAACATTAATTGTGAGACATGTAAGTGATGTGGAGTAATGTCTATATGGCTAGTTCCTGTGTGGAAAATTAGTGAGCCTCTTTGATGGGATGCAATTAGGATTAACCTGTCACGACCCGTCCTCGGGGCCCGTTCCATGACTACCCCAAGCCCGCCTTCCATAGGCCAGGGGCTGGCAACTAGCACCAAAGGCGTAAATCCTGATAACTGGGAAGGAATTGCCTTTATAAAAGCAAACAAACACCACAGAGCACAAGCGGATGAATAACACTAAGTACACAAAAGAAGTGCTGAAAAGTAAATGGGACAGAAAACAAACCCAACTGAAGTAAAACTACAACTGAACAAAGTACAACAGAAAAAGACAACAACTGGAAGAAAGGAAGTAGCTCCTTGGTCGTCATCCTCGGATCCTACCTAAAGGGTAGGTAGAGACAGGGCACCTCCTGGGTCGTCGTCCTCAGATCATACCTGAAGGGTTGGTATAGACAACACAGCTCCTGGATCATCTAGCATGGATCCTACCTGAAGGGTAGGTACCGATAGCCTCCACAACGCTCTCGTCCGTCAACCTCCTCCGTGTGTCGTCTCGTCACGAAGTCCACCTCTGGATACTGACTCGTCGTGTGGTCCACCTATGGGTACCGTCCAGTCCTCGAACACTCGGCCTCCGTCAGCGCTGCCCGTTGTCTGCAACCAACATAATGAGGTGCGGGCATAGCCCGTGCAGGGGTGCGTATAATGATACTCAGTAGGGACCCCGAGACCCTCAATGTCTCACTAGAAAAAAACAAGGATAACCACAAAGAAGATCTGAACAGATAACCTCTACTTAGGTATATGCCCATGCATATACCTAAGTTATCAAGTAACCCATCTCAATCATGAAGAAAACACCAAGATCATGAAATCAACGGATAACCACTAGCCAGGTATATGCCCATACATATACTGAAGTTATCAAGTGACCCATATCAATCATGAGGTAAACACAAGGTTCAAAAGTCTCATCTCAAACCAGGATTTTCATTATCGAAACCGTAACTGCTGAAGAGCCCAATATCTGGAGTGTATAGTGGTCCTGTCACGACTCCAAGGTACTGCTCACTAACCTAAGACTGTTGAGATACTCCTCCGGTTGAGTATTGCAGGACAGCCACCCAAACACAGTAGTGATTCCCGCTGGTGTATTCCACCCAAACACAGTAGTACACACCCCCTAGTAGCCTGCATAGGTACTCTCCGGATGAGTACCATGGGTCTGCACTGTCACACAGGTAGTGCTCCGTCCGCTATGGGTCTTCACCCAAACAAAGTAGTGCTCCATCCACTGGGCTAGTCAACTCACTCCAAGTCGAGTCAGTCAAGGAGTCGCCAGGTCTCATCCGGATACATGGTCTCCGTACTCCGCACACTCTTCTTAGGGAGGGTCCGCTCCACGAGCTACAGGTCAATACTCCAAGTATCTCAAAGTCCCATGAAGAAGTATCTCAAAGGACTGCCTCGTTATTGGGGTCTCAACGCAACAGACGTCACGACAATCGGACGCCCGGTCTGTGAGTTACTACCCTTTTCGTCGTAGGGGCCCTGTTGGTTTCGAGTGCGAACCAACCTGGCCATATCTCAACTGTACCCCGAACTCTCATAGGTTATACTCAAAGGGACCGTTTCTCAACGTGATCACCAACGCCGTTGACAGTTCATCAAACAGACGTCCGGTCTGAGAGATATCAGCTTTTCCTTTCCAAGGGCCTGGTTGGATTTCAGGTACAGTCCAACCCGGCCACTATCCAATAGTAACCAAAACTCGGGCGAAGTATGCCAAAAGTTCCGTCTCATCAAGAGGAAATCAACGAGATAGACAACGCGTCAATCGGACGCCCGGTCTGTGAGTTATTGGCTTTTTTGTTTTAGGGGCCCGGTTGGTTTCGTCAGCGAACCAACCTGACCGCACTCTGATGGCATCCAAACCTCGAGCGGAGTAAGAGAAAAGTTTCGTCTCATAAAGAGGAAATAAACGAGACAGAATGTGCGTCAATAAGTCGCCCGGTCTGTGAGTTATTGGCTTTTTCATTCTAGGGGCCCGGTTGGTTTCGTGAGCGAACCAACCCGACCGCACTACGACGGTGGCCAAACCTCGAGCAGAGTAATCCAAAAGTTCCGTCTCATCAAGAGGAAACCAACAATGTCAATGGCACGTCAATCGGACGTCCGGAACTCAAGATATAAGTGTTTCCGCTCCGAGGGCCCGGTTGGTTTCGTATCCGAACCAACCCGGCCGAACCCAAAGTATTCCGAAACCTTGAGTGTAATATACCAAAATGACCGTCTCGATCTATGGGTCGCATCGCTGCTGATGGTGCGTCGATCGGAGGTATACAGCTCATGATATGAGTGAAAATCCGTGAGGGGTCCGAAAATGGGGGGTCTAGGCCCAGACCGACCCGGCTTGGCATGGCCCGGCCCGGCCGGCCTTGGCAGCTCGGTGCTGGCCAAGCGGTCGCACCTAGCGAGCCCCCCCCCCCCCCCCCCCGTGGGGGCCGCTTCCTGTCACCGGACGCGGCACGCTGCCGCGTCCCGCGTTCCTCGGTCGCTCTCCACCGCGGCTTCAGCTGCGGCGGATTCTTCCGGCGGCGCTCTGGGTGCACCGCCCCCAACCGCCAGCGCCGCCGCGCCGGCGTGGCGCGCCGGCAGGGGCTTCTGCGGACCACCGGATGCACTTCGGTGGTGCGATTCGCCTAAGGTCTTCGCCAGAGATCATCCCAGGACCCGACCTTTGCTGCAAAGCCTTCAAAACACCTTTGCGGCCTGCCTCCCCATCGTCTGTCGATCCGCACTTCGACAACAAAACGCGGGGTCTTCAAATCGCCTCCTCAGCCCCGACTCCGCCCGTGGTTTCGTTCGGCCCCAATGGCGCGGTGTGACGGCACCTTGCTTCTTCGCCATGTTCTTTCTTCTCATTTACGTGCAGTGCAACGGCACCGCGCTGCCTTTCACGTTCCACAACAAACTCAAACAACAAGGGGGAGGAGGAGGGTCGGCCGTGTTCGTGCGGTCCGACCTCCTCCCGTTAAGTTGACAACAACGGAAAAAAAAGGAAAAGACGAGGAACGATAAATGATGTTTTCACGAACAAGAAGCAATAAACCCCTACCACTTCCTGAAATAATATAGTCCCAACCCGGAAGGAAGACATTTGCAGATCAACTAGATGATAAGTTGATCCATGTTCTTTGCTTTTCTTTATAATAAACGAAACGAGGGAATAAAATCATTCTCAAAATTAATTCCCTACCTCAAGCGTTGTCGTCGAACGAGATTTGTCGCGGAAAGGGACGTCGCGGAAGAAGACGTCGCAGAAGGGGGATCGTCACGTCCCGGAAGGAGCTTTGCGAAAGAAGCGTCATTGATTTCTGATGATTTGGCGTTCTTCGTCATAGATCGGTGTGTTCTTCGCGTTCTTTGCGTTCTTCACGTTCTTCGTCGAAGTAGAACGGTTTCCTCCAAATCCTTCCCACGCAACAAGTTCCAACAGAATAAAATAAGAACAGTCTTATTTTTTTAATGCACAATTCAACCTTTGAAATTCAAAAAGAAAAGATACGATCAATTAATTGAGGGGTTTAAAACCGCTGAATTAATAGAGTCGTTTATTAAAAGGTTAAACGCAAGAGTTGACTTCGTTTAATAGGGGGTGTGGGTGTGTTACGTAATAAGAAAAGAAACGGTGGGGCTCATGTGGGCCCCAACCCACCTTAATCCTCTCAATGGTAGATAACAACAAGTGGGTCCCACCCCATACTCCCTTACATAGGTTATAACAGCAAGAGAGAGGAAAAATTGTTGTGACACAACACTTAATCCACTTAACAAGAAAAGAAAAATATAATTGTAAAACAATTATATTATTATCCTTCACTTTATTTAAATAACTCATTCCGATAAAACGCAACTCCGGAAAAAGGGTATTCTTAAGCAATTATCGATGCTGCGATTCCATCGGTGCCCTCAGAATTCGATTCCGAGAACCGGTTCAAAATTTAGGAAAACCCGCTCGTTCGTTCACTGAACGTACCCGAGATAAACATCAGAAAATGATTTTGGGAACAACGGGCCTCGAAATCAGGTGCTTTCAGAAACAAAATTCTTGTAAAATCCCAAAAAAAAATTAGAAAAAAAATTCCATTGAATTTTACGGGACTTTACATTACTCCCACCTCAGGGCTTTACGTCCCCGTAAAGCTTTAACACAAACTAGGGATACAAAAGCGGTTCTGAGCACGCATCTGGGCCTTCCACACCCATGTGCTCACCTGGAGGTTCCTGTACTGCCAGTGAAAGCGCACCTGAGGAATCAACCATCCTCATAGGATCCGTTCCTGTCGATCCTTGATTCCCACTGGAACCTCTGTGAAAGTAACCCCATCGCCATCGTCCTGCTCCCCATGGTCGATGATATGCGAAGGGTCGAGAATGTATCACCTCAATTGAAATACGTGGAAGTCATTGTGCACTTGGTGAAACTGAGGTGGATGGGTCAAGCGATAAACCACCTCGCCTACCCATCTGAGGACCTAGAAATGTCCGTTGAACCTCAGAGATAACTTGCCGCCTCGGCCACATCTCTGTAAACCTCGTCGAGGTGAGACACGTATAAGGACGTGATCATCATCCTCGAACTACAGAGGTCTCCAATTCCTGTTTAGAACTGGAACTCAAAACGACTGCTGCCACGAGGGTAAGTTTGACCGACTCAAGAGTGATCGGTCGCACTCTACTGTGCATGAGTTACCCTGTGCTTCCTGGGGTTTCCTTTTCCACCGACCAAGGAAAACCCATTCCGACTTCGTAGTTAAACCAAAACATTATTGCCTAATACCATCAATCTATGTATGAACTGTGATTTCCCAGTCCATACTCAAACCAATGTCGTAAGGCCTCGACGCTGCCACCAAGAGATTCCAAACAAAACTCTCACCTCGAGGGTCTGACCAAACTGTTGGCATAAGTGTGATTATCAAGTCTTCTACCAAGGTATCTCCAGACGTGAGGGTCAAGTCTATGGCTTAACAGAAACTCTAGGTATGGAACAAGATTTGTGGAAGGAAGGAATGTTTCATATCGACGTCTGTTACTATGGCAGCTAGTAGTGGATACAGACTATCCCTTGAATCATTTTTAGAGCCATTGGGTCACTCTTCCTGACCGCATGCAGCTTTTCTCTTCCTCCGCCCTCCAGCTCCCTGAGCCTGGCGGGGAAAACTAAGGTGGGTGGTTGTATCATGTTAAGATGTACACCACATCATCCTGCTCTCCTAGCTCTACCACCACATCTTCTACTTTGCAGAATCATCTCTCCTTAAAATATTCCTCTTCTTGAAACACTTAACATGCTCGAGTCCCTAAGACTGGCGCCGGTTTCCTGTTTCTTACTGCACTGTGCAGTCTTCATCCGCTCCGGGATGATCTGCACCTTCTTTGCCTATGATCTAAAAGAGCTTCTAAAATTTCTCCTTTGCCGAAAAAAGAATCTCGGTCTCATACCTTGGATGAACCACGCTCATTGCCTAATATAGTCAATCCTGACTTGAATGATGCATTCATTCCATGGATGACGTCGTAAGGCCTCGACGTAACTACCAAGAGAGCCAACTGACACTCTCGCCTCCAAGGGTCGAGTCACACTGCCGGCATCAGTGCGAGGTCACTGAGTCTCCTCCAGTAGAAATATCGAAAGTGAGAGTCAATCCAACAGTCTTAACCGGGACCACTCAGTATCAACCAAACAAAATGGCAGGTAAGCAGACAAAGATAATTGTCATTTTATTATTGTAGCTCAGAGTAAAAAGACACGAATACAACAGCAACATGGAACTAGATGTACAAGGGACATATCCACTAGTTCCGCTCCTGTCCACTTGCTTCCAGAGCTCTACTGCCTTGTCCACTGCTCAGCTATTGTTCAAGAACCCGCCGCTACTTCTGCCTCGGTGGCTCCTCCAATGCCTGTGGATCAACTGTATGAGGAGTCAGACAGTCACGTGCCAGGTGACCCTTCCTGCCGCATTCATAACACTTCTTACTCCTCGTACGGCTAGCTCTAGCCCTCTTGGACCTCTGCATCATCTGTCTACTGCCCACTGATCACTCGACTACTGATCGAAAACCATGCGGCAATGTCAGAAGCTCATGTACATGCTCAGGGTGTAGATCTACTGGCACAAACTCCACCCAGAAGAAGGTCTCGAAGTCTTCCCATGTGAAGTTCATCCCGTCACAAAACTGGAATAAGTGCCTCCACTACCTGCCTGCTGCTGCCTGAAGAAGGCTGGCAGCAAAGATCACCAGGATGTCTACAGGTGTCCCCACTAGCCTGAAGACTCTCACCACTGCCCCCAGCCAATCCTCAACTGCCTGCGGGTCCGCCTCTCCCTTGAACCTGGGTGGCCTCTAGCGCTGGAACTCGTGTAGCGCACTCAAGTGGTGTGCATCGCCTACTGCTGGGGCTGGTGGCATCGGTGGCCCATTGTATGGTAGTACCGCTGGTGCCTCTGATGGTGCCTCAACTGCAAGAGGGCCCTGTACCAAAGCCTCAACGCTTGATAGGATGTCAATATGCACATCCCTCTGGGCTCTAGCTAGTCGTCCTTGAAAGGCATCCTGGAAGAAACAACGTGACACGGTCAAACGATTATACCTGGTGACCAGACCTGGTTTGAGCTGTTTTAAGGGAAAACCTTTGAAAACACCCACACAATCAGTGTTTTTGTGCACAATGTCGGAAATCAGTTGTTAGGGTCCTGGTGTATGGATACGTCGGCCGCTCGCACCAACACTGGACTCCCTGAACTGAAGACCACACTCGGTACCCTTAACACTATTGCTTCACAGAAAGAAAATATCAGAGTTATAAGTTCTGTGGTAGAACCAACTCCTCTGATACCAATTTGTCACGGCCCGTCCTCGGGGCCCAGGCCGTGACTACCCCAAGCCCGCCTTCCATAGGCCAGGGGCTGTCGACTAGCACAAAAGGCGTAAATCCCGATAACTAGGAAGGCATTGCATTTATAAAAGCCAAAAAACACCACATAGCACAAGAAATAGTAAAACACTAAGTACAAAAAAGAAGTGATGAAAAGTAAATGGTCTAGAATACAAACCCAACTGAAGTATAGCTACAACTGAACAATGTACAACAGAAAAAGACAACAATTGAAAGAAAGGAAGCAGCTCCTAGGTCGTCGTCCTCAGATCTTACCTGAAGGGTAGGTACAGACAGCGCAGCTCCTGGGTCGTCGTCCTCAGATCCTACCTGAAGGGTAGGTACAGACAACGCAGCTCCTGGATCCTCCACCATGAATCCTACCGGAAGGGTAGGTACAGATAGCCTCCAAAATGCTCTCGCCCGTCAACCTCCTCCGTGTGTCATCTCATTGCAACTTCCACCTTCGGATACTGACTCATCGTGTGGTCCACCTCCGGGTATCATCCAGTCCTCGAACACTCAACCTCCGTCAGCGCTGCCCGTCGTCTGCAACCAACACAATGAGGTGCGGGCATAGCCCGTGTAGGGGTGAGTATAACGATAGTCAGTAGGGACCCCGAGACCCTCAAGGTCTCACTAAAACAAACAAGGATAACCACAAAGAAGATCTCAACAGATAACATCTACTTAGGTATATGCCCATGCATATACCTAAGTTATCAAGTAGCCTATCTCAATCATGAGGAAAACACCAAGATAATGAAATCAATGGATAACCACTACCCAGGTATATGCCCATACATATACCTAAGTTATCAAGTGACCCATCTCAATCATGAGGTAAACACAAGGGTCAAAAGACTCAGCTCAAACCAGGATTTTCATTATCGAAACCATAACTGCTGAAGAGCCCCGTCTCTGGAGTGTACAGTGGTCCTGTCATGACTCCGAGGTACTGCTCACTAACTTAAGACTTCTAAGGTACTCCTCCTGTCGAGTACCGCAGGCCAAACACCCAAACACATTAGTGCTTCCTGCTGGGGTATGCCATCCAAACACAGTAGTGCTCACCCCCTAGTAGCCTGCAGAGGTACTCTCCGGACGAGTACCGCGGGTCTGCACTATGACACAGGTAGTGCTCCGTCCTCCATGGGTATTCACCCAAACAAATTATTGCTCCGTCCACTGGGCTAGTCGACTCACTCCAAGTCGAGTCGGCCAATCAGTCGTCATGTCTCAACCGGCTACACGGTCTCTGTACTCCACACACTCGTCTTAGGGAGGGTATGCTCCACGAGCTACATGTCGATACTCCAAGTATCTCAAAGTCACACGAAGAAGTATCTCAAAAGACCACCTCATCATAGGGGTCTCAACGCAACAGACGGAACGTCAATTGGATTCCCGGTCTATGAGTTACTACCCTTTTCATCCCAGGGGCCCGGTTGGTTTCGAGTGCGAACCAACCCAGTCATATCTCAACTGTACCCCGAACTCTCATAGGGTATACTCAAAGGGACTGTTTCTCAGCGTGATCACCAACGCCGCAGACGGTTCGTCAAACGGACGTCCAGTCTGAAAGATATCAGCTTTTCCGTTCCAGGGGCCCAGTTGGATTCCGGGTACAATCCAACCTGGACACTATCCAACAACAACAAAAACTCGAGCAAAGTATGACAAAAGTTCCGACTCATCAAGAGAAATCAACGAGACAGACGACGTGTCAATCGGACGCCCGGTCTGTGAGTTATTGGCTTTTTCGTTTCAGGGGCCCGGTTGGTTTTGGGAGCGAACCAACCCGACCGCACTCCGATGGAATCCAAACCTTGAGAGAAGTAATCCAAAAGTTCCGTCTCATCAAGAGAAAATCAACGAGACAGATGACGCGTCAATCGGGCGCCCGGTCTGTGAGTTATTGGCTTTTTCATTCTAGGGGCCCGGTTGGTTTCGTGAACGAACCAACCCGACCTCACTCCGACGGAATCCAAACCTCGAGCGGAGTAAGCCAAATGATACTTCTCATCAAGAGGAAACCAACAATGTCAAGGGCACGTCAATCGGACGTCCATAACTCAAGATATAAGCATTTCCGCTCCGAGGGCCCAGTGGGTTTCGTATCCAAAACCACTTGGAAGAACCCAAAGTATTCCAAAACCTTGAATGTAATATATTGAAACGACCGTCTCGATCCAAGGGTCGCATCGCCGCTGACAGTGTGTAGATCAGAGGTCTACAGCTCAATATACGAGCGAAAAACCGTGAGGGGTCCGAAAAAGGGGGGGCTGGGCCCAGACCGACCCGACCCAACCCCCCCTGGGTCAGCCCGAACCGTGTCAACCCGACCCGGGTCCGGGTCCGGGTCCGACCCGGATGGTCGCGGCCTGGCCCAGCCTGAGCGGCCTGGCCTGACCTGGGCAGCCCGGCCAGCCTGGGCTGCTCGGTGCTGGCCGAGCGGCCGCGCCCAATGAGCCCCCCCCCCCACCACCCGCGCGGGGGCCGCTTCGTGTCACCAGATGCGGCGCGCTGCTGCGTCCCGCGTTCCCCGGTCCCGCGCAACCGTGAGACTCTCCCTCTCCGCCATGGCTTCAGCCGCGGCAGATTCTTCCAGCGGCGCTCCGGGCGCCCCCGCCCCCGACCGCCGGGCCGGCGCAGCCCGCCGGTGGGGGCTTCCGCAGACCACCGAACGCGCTCCGGTGGTCCGATTCGCCTACGGTCTTTGCCAGAGATCATCTCGGGACCAGAACTTCGCTGAAAATCCTTTTAAATGCCTTCACGTCCCGCCTCACCATCGTCCTTCGATCCGCACTTCGACAACAAAACGCGGGGTCTTCAAATTGCCTCCTCAGCCCCGACTCCACCTGCGGTTTCGTTCGGCCCCAACGGCACGGCGCGACGGCGCTGTGCTTCTTCGCCGTGTTCATTCTTGTCATTTCCGCACAGTCCAAAGATACCGCGCTGCCTGTCACGTGCCGCAACAAACTCAAACAACAAGCAGGGGGGAGGAGGGTTGGCCGTGTTGGTGAGGTATGACCTCCTCCCGTTAATTTGACAACAACTGGCCAAAAAGAAGACGAGGAATGACAAAGGATGTTTTCACGAACAAGAAGCAATAAAACCCTACCACTTCCCACAACAATATAGTCCCAACCCACAAGGAAGTCATTCACGGATCAGCTAGATAATAAGTTGATCCGTGTTCTTTGGTTTTCCTTAGAATAAACGAAACGAGGGAATAAAATCATTCTCAAAATTAATTCCCTACCTCAAGCGTTATCGTCGAACGAGATTTTTCGCAGAAAGGGATGTCACGGAATAAGACGTCGCAGAAGGTAGATCGTCGCCTCGTGGAAGAAGCGTCATTGATTTCCTAGGATTTGGCGTTCTTCATTGAAGATCGATGTGTTCTTCGTGTTCTTTGCGTTTTTCGCATTCTTCATCGAAGAAGAACGGTTTCCTCCAAATCCTCCCCACACAACAAGTTTCAACAAAATAAAAAAAGAACAGTCTTATTTTTTTAACGCACAGGTCATCCTTTGAAATTAAAAAAGAAAATAAATGATCAATTAATTGAGGGGTTTAAAACCGCCGAATTAATAGAGGCGTTTATTAAAAGTTTAAATGCAAGAGTTGACTTCGTTTAATAGGGGGTGCAGGTGCGTTACTTAAGAAGAAAAGAAACGGTGGGGCTCGTGTGGGCCCCACCCCACCTTAATCCACTCAATGGTAGATAACAACAAGTGGGTATCACCCCTAACTCCCTTACATATGTTATAACCGCAAGAGAGAGGAAAAAGTGTTGTGACACAACACTTAATCTACTTAACATGAAAAGAAAAATATAATTGTAAAACAATTATATTATTATCCTTCTATTTATTTAGACAACTCATTCTGAGAAAACGAAACTCCAGAAAATGGGTATTCTTAAGCAATTACTGGTGCTGCGATTCCATCGGTTCCCTCGGAATTCGATTCCGAGAACCGGTTCAAACGTTAGGAAAACCCGCACGTTCATTCACTGATCGTACCCGAGCTAAACTTCGGAAAATGATTCCGGGAACACTGGGGCTCGGAATCAGGCGTAGTCAAAAACTACATTCTTGTAAAATCCCAAAGAAAAATTTAGAAAAAAAATTTCCCATGAATTTTACGGGTCTTTACAAAACCATTCATGTTTTACTATTGTTGTGATAGGAGATTAACATCATAGGGTAGTGTATCCCAAGGACATTGCCCAAAATGAGTGAGGAAACATGATATGGACATCTATAAGTGTGATTGAATCCTAGATATGTATGATATTTTGGTATACCATTAGTGATAGGGTGTAGCTTGTGACCTTTTTGCATCTTTATGAGTGTGAGGAAATAATAAGGCTCTATTATAAGTGATATGGTGGTGGTCAGACTATGATGTATGAGATGGGGTGTAGGGTGTAAAGTGAAAAAATAGAAGAATATAATTATTTGAGTGTGATGGGGTATACCTCGGCATGTTATGATGGATATGGATGGACCCAATGTGGACTCTGCAGGTAAAAATTCAGCTATAGATGTGTGACATACCCCATGAGAGGGGTTGGTTATGATTCATGGTATGAGACCCTAATTTGATGGAGTACGATATGAGGAATAAAAAATTATATGTATTTAATCAATTCATATTATATGGTATGTTTATAATGAGACTGATATATTCAGGAATGATGCTGATGTAGGAAATGTTAGGCATTGTGGTCTCTTAGTTTGTGAAAGGTGGCCTGATGAACAAGTGTATCTCATCATTTATTATGTCCACTTAGTTAAAATCTGAATATTTGTAAAGTATATTTATTTTTGTATTTATTTTCCTCACACATACATTGAAATATGAAGTCATGTATTGAGAGAACATGGTGAGATCATACTATGTTACATTCCTATAGCATTCTTAGGTACTCAAGTGTGCATGCATACATTATGTTTACATCTATGTTAAATATGGATTTTTTTGTGATTATTTTGGTGTAGCATGATTGGCATTGGATATTGGGATATGTTGGGGATAGTAGCAGACCCAATGTTTGTATTTATGTTAATTATTTTATTTTGGATTAGCCCAGGGGTGATCAATGTATGTTTTTTATAATGGAATCCTTTATGAAATTTGATGTTCTGATTTATTTTGAATATTATTAGGTGGTTGTTAATTGGTTATTTATTTTTAATATTCCCAATGATATCAATGGAATAGTATATATAAATCAAGTTCTAGGCATTCCATGATAGATAAAGATCTATGACATATGGGTAGGCCTGCTTGAGGCCATGTGGTGACCATGGATATGGGACTTCTAATTAAAAACATTTTGAGGAATTTCATGTTAGATAACAAACTTTTGTGGAATTTATAACCTACCCTATTGTTATAATTCTGTATTCATTTCCTAAAGGACCTAAAATTAGGATCCATAAGTTACCACCCAAAGATATAATACATTTTTTGAAAACTATACACTAATAATAAAGCATATAAAAAAGATAGAAATAATTAATATAGACTCAAATTGAACTAGGAAAAATAATGTTTCGAAGATAGATAAGAAATAACCACTAGTTTCTAGGTATTGGATCTTTTAATCCTTAATGGAAATAATAGTAGTCATATAAGATTATGTTATCATTGTGAGACGTCTAGAAGATAAAATGGGTTGGCACCAAATAACTTGGTAAATCAAAGTATAGTATAATACATGAGAGTTCTAATGATCACATCTATGGAAATTTGATGTAGTAATATAGTGTCTAATTGTATCATTTCATTTGAATGATTCGTAATCCCATTAAGATAATATAATTAATGATTATGTAACATCTAGGATATTATTTAGATAATTCAAAATTATTGGATAGTGAGATATAATGTTTATTCCTCTTCAATATATGCTCTCTATTAAAAATATAAAGTATAATTCAAACCAATTTCAATTAATTGATAAATAGTTCAAAATATTCGCATAAAATTCAGTTTAAGGAATACAATAAATATTCAAATTCTTACAACTATAAAATACAAAATCAAATTTAAGAAAATTTGAATTCGAATTTTGGAAAACATTCTATAAAATATAGATATGAAAAAATATCAATACAATAATAACACACTAAAAATTATAAATAATATTCTATGGACATTTTTACCAAAAAATATTTATTTAAAAACCATAAAAATATAACTAAATAAATTAATTCAACATTTTAATCTCCCTATCGTTGGTTTATGCATGATTAATAAAACAGTTTAAATTTAAAATTAAATCTTTTTTGACCATTCAAAAAATAATTCACATAATTTCCATTATTAATATGAATTTTTGAAATAAATAAAACAACTAAAACAAATACTAAAAATATTAAATAAATGGAAATATAAAAAATATATAAAAAATGTGATGAAAAGAAGTTCTTATATTTTTTTCTTAAAGTTATTTATTGGATCAACAATTAGAATCGACATACCATGATATTAATCAAATAGAGAGATACAGACCACTTCAGTAATCAACATAACATGAAGATAAACATAACCAGATGTATCAAATATATGAAGAAATGGATGACTTTGAAATATCTTCTACAAGAGAATATCAATCATCCATATGAACAAAGTTACTTACTAAGAGGTATCACATATGGGAAATGAAAATATGAAGACAATGTATCTACTATATCAATAGATTTTTATGCAGAAAGTAATGGTTCCATGTGATAGTAAATATACCATGATATATGAACATGTAGTTGGTTAGGTTCCTTTAAGAATAATATATGATCGTACATCTAGTCACATGACCATGTGGTAGAAATCATGAAACAAAATAATTTAAAAATTTCATACAGAATCTGAAAACAAGGTATTAATAAAAAAATAACAAAGATAAATTATTCATTAAGTACATGATATTACGAGAAATAATAATTAAAAAATAAAATAAATAATAATCTTTTATATTTATAACATTAAAAATACATAAAAAATAAACAAATAGCAACACTAGAATTCATTAAAACTCCAAGCACTAAAAAACTACAACATTTTGAAAATTAAATAATGGAAAATTGATTTTTTAAAATTTTCATCCTTTTTGAAATTTATCTAATATAGATTATTTAAAGCACAAAAGAACTAATACAAATCATGTTTCAATATAAAAAAACATTATTTTTTAATTTAATATTAAAAAGTAATTAATAAGAATGAAATTAAAAAAATAAACCACTATCAAGCCAATAAAAAATTTTATTTTTTCAATAATTGAAAAATCCATGGGTTTAGTAGAAATATCATCATGTTAATTTTCAGTTGAATCTTTTTTTGAACTATATCTCTAATATTAACATAATATAAAAAAAATGAAATCGAATGTCAATATCTATTTAGAATGCTATAATTATTTTTTCTAAAATTGAAATAACAAGATAATTTATCATAATAAATTAATATAATTTCACTCCTGAAAAACTTTTTCAATGTATTATTTCTAAAAAAATAATAATGGAGAACAATATGATACCAATGATATATAATCACTGTTTTTAACATAAATAAACTCAATAATATTTTCTTTGAGAACTAAGACATCAAAAAATTAGTATGAAAATTTCATATACTTGAAGTAATTTCTAATGTCTACTTTTAATCCTCTAAAATTAGAATTGGAATAACTAATAAAATTGATAGAGATTTTTTTAATATATAATAATAAAATATAATGTTCCACCAACCTATTTAACATTTCATTTAAAAAAATTTAATTACATTAGTTGGATAAATATTAAAAACTATCACATAAAAAATAGTAAACATAATATCAGGTATAAATATATTAAAAAATAAAAAAATACCAACCATACCTCTAATAATTTTGGATCTTATATATTTTATTAATTTATAGAAATATAACTTATAATTAGAACTCATGTTCATTCAAATTGATTTATAAGAATCCTAACCAAAACATCTAAGAAGATATTTAGGATATTTTCTTTATTTTAAATGTTTTCGATCAATGTTTTGAAACAAAATTCAATAGTTAAATGAATTTATTATCTCATATTAAACTTGTATCAAAATAATTACCAAAAAATTTAAAAATTCCATACAAATAAATTCTCCTGATGATCTAAAACCAATATCATAAACCTAAAATTTAACAATTAGAATGTCATTTCAAATTATACTAATAAAAAATATTAGGTAGAAATTTTATTTTCTAATATAAATATTAAATATAAACATAGTGATTCTGTCGTACCAAGCATGAGGAAAATTATTAAGACTATAAAATTCATTTTCTAGATTGAAAACATGATTTGGAAACATTTCATTTTCTAAATAAAGAGGTAGAAAAACATAAACTTCATCAAGAATAATTTTAATTAAAACCAACATTTAATATCTATTTCAAATAATTTAAAATCTTGAAAATTCAAAAAAGGTAAACAATTTCTAATATATTCAATCCAATAAATAGGGGAAAAATGATTCACTAAAATCAATTCATTCTTAATGAAATTAATCTTTCATTACATATTTGGATGTGTCCTAAATTTTTTGACTAGATTCATCCATTTTATTTTTAATAAACCATTTAGTTATAATGAAATGATTATTTAAACGTGATTTAACTAAAATCCAAAATAATATTTCTATAAAATTGATTATGTCCAACCTGCATATAAATTATCCAATTAACATCACCTAGAGAATAAAAAAATCATTTTGTGCACATAAAAAAATATTTTCATAAAAATTAAAAATAGAATTTCTAGTTTTAATTCCCAAATCAACATTACCAATTAGAATAATAGTAGGTTGATATATATATATATATATATGTATATATATATATTTCTTGACTTAATATCATAATGAGAATGAGTAGTCTCCCCCATTAAAAATTTAATTATTATCTTGAGGGTTTTCTTCTTAAAAATAAAGACCAATAAATTTTTCTCGGAAAATATCTATATCTCAATTAATATTACTATTATTGTAAATAAACATAACATAAATAGAAACATAAAAAACCATTATTATATTTTTATAATCCCTATTAGTTTTAATTTTAATATAATACCACATAAAAAATTACTTCAACACTTTTAAAATCAAATTTATTTCAGTTACGCATTGTATCTAAAATAAAAACAATACACCCAAAAATATTAAAATAACAAAAATTTGATTTCATAGCATCAAAAAATCCACTATTATATTTCTTAAAATAAATTATAAGTGTAATTATATTTAAATTGTTAAAATATGTATTTATAGATTCATCTCAAAAATATTTGGGTAATTTATATTCTTTTAACATATATATATCAACTTTAGAAATAATTCTATATTTATATTATATAATACAATTTTTTTGTGGTGTTGTAAGGGAAGAATAATTATTATAACAAAAATTGTGGAAAAAATGTCTTCAAAATCAAGATTAACAAATTCAAATCGATTAGAAATTTTAGTAGAATAATTTTTTTTTGAGCCTTATGAATAAAAAATTAATGATTTGAAAAAAATGATTTACTTTTATATGGTATAAAATAAATTAAAGTATAATAATATAATCAAAAACTCTAACATCATATTTCTATCCTCATAAAATATATGTATGGATTAGAAAAAGTAAATTTAAATTAATAAATTCTAATGGTTTAACAGTTTTATCTATATTAAGATAACTAAAACAAACTCTATATTGCCTACCTTTTAAACAAGATTGACATTAAAATTCTTACTGATATTCAACTTAGGTCACTGAACACAATTTATTTCATTAACAATGCATGTATTTTATGGATGTTATTGATTCAAATCCTTTTCTTCAATAAGATATCATCTGTTTATATATAAAAAATAAAAATTAAATTCATGTTAGTTAAATCAGAAAAATTAATAGGACACATACTCTCTATCTTATTAGTATCAAATATAAAGATAATTTATGAAAAATTATCATGTAATATATTGTAATTTGACACTCGTTACATCTTCATGTAATTGTAAAATACTATTTATGCCCCAGGGACTTTTTTTGTAGGTAATGAATTTTCTAGGTCTCGGCAAGGTGTCATGTTTATGTCTCATAGAGTCATTCTCTGTTGATTTAGAATATGATTTTCATTGTATTTCTTCTCCTCCCTTGAATAATTGTAATAATTGTGAAGTAGTATTTATTCTATATTTCATAACTTCAACATATAATACGTTTTAAATAAAAAAAATGTTATATATACATACTTACCCAAATCCCTTAACTATGCCTTATGAGTTATCATCAAATTTCATGGAGTCTCCATCATATTGATTATAAATTTAGAAAATCAATAAATCTATAATAGTTAAACTATATTAAATGTATTATATGTGAATTATATCTTTAACACTCATAATCCTTGTTTTCATAAAAATATTTTAATGTAAAAAACATTTCTGGTGACATTTATATATTTGGTTCATTCATGTTAGTATTATAACTCATAGGTACTAAAATAGATTTTAACAGGTATTAATGTGTAATGCTGAAGTTATATTCATAGAAATTAAAGATTTAGTACAACCTATTGACTATTTAAATCTCAATGAGAATTGATTTTTATAGTTCCCTTTAATTTCACATACAAGTAATATATTATTAGAAATACATTCTTTATAACTATTAACAATTATAGGCTTTTATAACATCGGTATTAATTTAATATAAAAACAATTATCTTCTCTATTTATTTTGATTCATCATTTACATCATTTTTTACTATAAAATAAGTCGACAAGTTTTATTTCAAATTAATAATTTCATTATTTATATTTTCATTCTATTATTGATAAAAATCTAAATCACTGATTTTTTTCATTTGATCAAGATGTATTATTTCGAAACACATAATTTTCATGAGTCTTTTTCTTATTTTTTTAATATGGTCCCTATCTTTTAATATTTGGTTTTTTATGAAAATAAAAAATTATTTAAACAACTTTTTAAATATTATATTTATTCAAATAATTATTCTACAATAGTTTGTTTATATTTAAAATAATATAATAAAAAATAGAATAACTACTAACCTCCTTCACACTTTGGATATTTAGAAATTGTTAGAAGGTTCATTTTCACTACCAATTTCATCAATTAAATATGATTGTTCCATAAAACACCGTTAAACCACCTAATATCATTTCTCCTTTTTAATATCCTTCTTTATTTGTTTTGTTTTATTCTGTTTTGAAAAGTTAAAATTTATGTTTCCCTTATTTTGGCATTTACAACACGTGATTTTTTTTAAAATAATTTTTCTAAGTTTTACATTTCTTCTTTCAATCATACTTGGGATTATCCTTTTTAAATAGTTTTTAGAATCCAACTATTCATTCCATCATTTTGTAAACACCTTTGGTAAAATCAGATATACCATTAAACCATTCCAATTATTCAAAATAAAAACAGATAGTTAGAATAGTAATATAACATTTAAATGAAACAAAAAAATTATTGAAGTCTCGATTTTAGTGATGTCCATCCACTATAGTTCATATTTAAGTAAATAACCATTGATTTCATCCTCTATATAGTGAATTAATTTCTAATTTTCATAAATTTTTACTTTATCACAGAATGATTATTTTATAGAGCTCTTGTGACTCATTCAAAAATCACAATATTCTTTAATGTTTCTATAAGGTAATTTATTAGATTAAAAATACTATAAAATTAGTCGAACATTCAGTTGACACATTCATCTTCACCAATCACAATATATTTATAATTAAGCCAAATAATTTCATGATTAGTTCTAATTAGATTATGTAATACAAGTTGAGTGACCTTTGGAATTTATCAGATTTCATTAGTTACTTTTATATAAATATACACTAATAAAACATATTTGTTCATAAAATAATACAAAGTAATCATCATTCTATTATACAGAACCAACATAGAAAAATTATTTAAAGAAATAAAATCATGGTCAGAATCAGGTATGTCAAAAGGTTTTAACATCTTATTCAACTTTTTAATTCTGATTTTCTTGAGGTATGCCTCCATTGTATATTTCTAGTTACCATAATTTTTTCCATTCAAATGTGGTGGCTTATGAGGAATCCAACCATAATTTACAATAATTCCTACTATTTTAAGGATATTTGTTTTCCTAGAATTATTTCTATTGAATAAATTTAGAATAATAATTAAAAATAAATATTTGAACTTATATCCAAGAATATTAATCTATTATAATAAGTAAACCAACCTAAACCAGAACAAGTTTTAATGACTGAATCAGAAAAAATCTATTTTTTGTATTGTAATTATTCCATATTTACAAAAGATAAATGATATGTGAACACATTTTTATGTTATAAATTATATTCTATTATGGTTAGATATTGAAGATAAATGATAGATAATGGAATGAAGTTATTACATTTAAAGTTTCTCTGAATTTTAATTTTAGTCAGTTAAAATTTATAAAGGCAATTTATTGTTAATATTTCTAATAAATGGTTCAAATTATCATTCAATAACCCCAATAGTATTTAAAATATATATATTTTTTAATTAAATCTATTTTAAGAACTATCTATGTATTGTGTTGATGAAAAATAAAAAATGTATTTCATGGAGGTGGTAGTAAATATGCACCATAAATGAAATTTTTATTGTCCTATGGTTTAGAGGAAGGTAGATAATGGGTTATAAATCAACATAATAACATTAAAATATTTTAATGATACTTATTCCACTAAATTGGTTTGGTTTAGTATATTTTATTGAGGTTTAAGATGAATTAAACATGAAAGAATCTCTGTTATGATAATTACCTCTTACTTGGATACCATTCTTTAGGATTCACCATAATCCTTCCTAGATTTGGTATTATGGAGATTCCAAAAACTCTTAGATGTGGGAATATAGTTTGTGAATGATTTATGTGGGAATTAAATTAGCTACGTTGTTTAATGTTTTTTGATAAATGATGTGTTGAAAGTCTTATTTTATAAGTGATTAGAGTGACACTATTGTAAATTATTGTATTCATAGAATAAAATAAATATCATACTCATGGAAAGTGGGACTAAGTTAGAAATTTTTTTATTATTATACATGATGTTTCAATAATGTACTCAACCAATACATTAATGATATGTTATTTGGGCATTATTTTTTAATTAAACTCCTTTTATGCAATTTAACATGTACTATGGTCACACAATTTTCTACTAGGTAACATATTTTTATACCAAAAAATGAAATGGAATTTACTATATAATTTGGTCCATATAATAAAAAACATTAAAGGCATTTTTATGATTCAATTTCTACAGCTGATAAAAATTAATTTTAATATCGGTATTCATACTAAAATAGAAAATAGTTTTTTGAAAAATTCTTTTTTAAATAGGAAAATTAATTTTTACCAAAATTAGTTATAATATTGATTATCATGAAATTTATTATTTTATTAAAATTGAAATTATTCCTATTTGAATGTGAAAAACTCCAAATTTAACGTTACCTATTTATTAATTAATCAAAGAAAAATGATCAAATTTAGTTTTTTATTAGACTAAATTATCAATTTTGTTCCAAAATGTATTGCGTAAGATTCTAAACTCACCATAATTTTTTAAAAGATTTATTTTAATCTGTAAATAAAATATTTTTTAGTATAAAGGATTCATAAACATTTATGTCCTAATTATATCATGATGAAGTCATAAAATTTATGGTTTTGTGTAAAAAAATGTATTTTCCACTACTAAACAATTTTTTTATTACTAAAATGCTAAAAATTAACTTTTCTAGAATTTTTAAATTATGGTTTCAAAAAATAACTCAATTTTATCTATTTCAAACATTTGAATTCATGAAAATACCAATTAAATAAAACAATGTAAAATATTTTGTAAAACAATTTATTTGAAATGAAACTTACATATTTTTCAAACATAATTTAATATCATTATTTCAAACATTAATACTGTTATTTTGTACCAGGTAACATATTTATGATCCTAATTAGGTGTTTGAGGAATTATTATTATATCAAAATTTTTTATATGATGAAATTTACCAACATGATTTCATTTCATTTCATTTCATTAATCACAATATCATCCTCTAGTTTTCTATCTGTATTAGAGACCCCCCACCGGTTCACTTCATATTCAACAATATTAATTCCCAGGTGCATTTTTTTATTATAGGATAATAAAAATCAATCATTAATGAATAATTTTATCTAGAAAAGGATACAGTTCTTAGTTTTATAATTGATTTTGTGGGGATCATTTCTACTTGTTTCTATCCATTTACTATAAAAGGTGAGTATAGAAAATAAAATACCATTTTACTATAATCTACATAGAAAACTAAATACTAATATTCTCTAAACTAACACAGATTCTATTCAATATTTTTGTTTCAAACCATTTTTATTTTATTTTTTAGTCTTCATATTCCCATCCCTAAATATAACCATAATTCTATTTAAAATAAAATCAACTATGGTTATATAAGACTTCTAATTTATGGCTATAAACCAACATATTAAACAATTAAATACTTATACATATTTATAATTATAAACATATAACAAAATCTTATCATCCATTGTTTTCTAATCCAACATGATCTGATAACAACTGTAGCATCTTAGACGTAACAATAAAATAATTACATGATTTATTAAAAGTAATGCATTACATTCATTCCCATGATATTTTAATAATATATTTTTTGGTTAATTAATATATCATTACATTACCAATACCCATAATAATACTAAACATGGACATTTTTATACTAAAAAAACTCTTCAAATAATACACTTACATTGTTTAAGATCCATATCCCATATTTTGATTTACACTTACATGTATTTTCACTCAATGTAAATCTGTGTGAAAATATATCGGATTAACAAAAAACTCAGTACTGGTGTAAAAAGAAAATCAAAAACTTGTCAATCTATTTATATCCTTGAAAATAATTGAAAACATACAACCTTTGAAAAATTATATTTGAACTTGTAACAACAATAAATGTAAATTTTAAATTTTTATTATGTTATTTTATCAAAACATTTTAAAAATAAAAACCATAATAATGAATAATATAATTATATTGATGGTTAATTAGAAAATTATTTTTTTATAACCTGAAAATTAATAATGTAACTTCTTAACTCTAATGACCCTCATAGTGGAATTACATAACTATATGAATCCAACATCCTAAACCCGTAATGAAATAACCTAACAAACTAACTAAAAAATCTTATATTTCGTTAATAAATCACTACTCAATGCATTAGAGTGTTATATTGGAATGAACCATTAATATAATAAAATACACCAAATTTTTCATTTAATTAATAAACTCATTAAAATATTTATTTAAACTAATATGTATATGAAATTATAGTTTTCACTAAATTATAATGAGTAATATCATTTTCGTTGATAAATCGGTATATCAAAAACATTATATAAGATTATGAATTTAATTTTCATTGTAATAAATTAAAACATGAAAAGGATTATTTGTTATAATGAGTATACATGACATAGGGAATAGTAATCAGGTTGTGAATGAAAAAAATTATTATATTATCACCTTTTAATAGAATGTTAATAGTTTACTAAGTGAAAACCAATTAATTATTTTCCCATTTAATAATTTTTAATGAAACAAAATTATAATAGATGTGATTTAGTGTTTTCAATTATGTGTAGAGTGAAAATTCTTAAATAAATATGGGAATGGAAGAGAAATATTTGAAAGGAAACTCTCTAAATATTATAAATATGGTTTGAAAGAAAAATCACCCTACCTTGTGAACTAACACCCCCCTTACCTCCTCTACTATCTAGAGAAACAATATTTAATTACTTACATTCATTAGTACCTTTTTCATTCTATTTACTATATTATTTTCCATTTTATATCATTTATTATCTTGTTTCCTTTAGTAACTAAATTAGTTAATTTATCATCAGTAGCTTTGGGGTCATTTTGTTTATAATCCAAAAAATAAATTCTGCATCTTTGTTATTTTAAAAAATTAATCTAAAGTGTCACATAATCTCTGGATGTTTCAATTTATAAGTTTGAAATCATTTAATAATCAAAGGAGTTATTAGAACAGATAGATTCGACTATTGATAAAATGCCTCACGCACCTTCATTTTTTCAAATTCATCATCTCACACATCTATCTCTGCCCCTACTGGATGCTTCGGGGATGCCTTCCTCATTAATTTTCATGCCTTCACTACCTCTCCCCATATGATACCCCACTATTTCCCCCCAAATAACATGTTTTTTCTTCCTCCACTATCATCTGAGGATGTTGTTGATGATCCTCCCCTGAAGGGTGTGAATCTCCATATAGTTCCCTCTGAGTCAGCTTTCCATCTACCAATTCTAGAGATTCACCTTGGTGGGATATATGATACTTTATTGGATGGATCTCTATTGATATAATTTCCCTTATAATCCTTTTAATCGGCTATGTATTTTTATTGGTGGATTATGGTGGCAAGGTTTGGAGTGGATAAACCTTCCAAACCCATCTTCTAGAACTTCATCATCTTCTGGGGAATGGTGGATCTTCCCCACAACATGATTCTAAATTTCAAGGGCATTATTTCGGTTTTATTATATCATGATTACTTTTTGATGGAATAGTCTAGGATACCTATATCCATTGGTAAATGGGGTTTCAATCTCTTCTGATGGTCAATGGGAGCCCACTTTGCCATGATTCTACCCATTATGGTGTATGGATCAACCTTATATGGATCTCGCTACACTTTCAAAATGATTATCTCTATCATGGTAAATTTGAGACTCTTGGATCAATTTTTTATGAGTATGGTCAGATTCCCTAACTTCAACATGTGGGTGTGTTGGGAATTTTTTTCGATATGGATTTAACCCGCACTCTTCTAGGTCTCATTCTTCATTAAGATGACGATTTCACTTCCTAGTTGAAATAATTGGCCTACCTTCTCTCATCATAGTTTTATATGGAATGGTACATTAAAGGTGATTCCCTGCATGTATTACACAAGCATCAATTGAAGATGTTAATACCTCCCTCTAACCAACCGTTATATTCAGAAACCTCAGTGATTCTGAAGGAATCTCTTATTATAAAAGATGACACCTCCAGTTCCACAGAAATGTTTTGTGACCCCCCTCCCCATCAACCCTCTGATTCTCATGTCACTCTATAATATCCTCCAATAGTGAACACATATTTGGTATCAGGATGATTTCTAATGAAACAAGGAATCTATGCTCATACATAGTGTTAATTTTCACATATTTGGTTCCTCAAAAGGGTCTTATCTCGGTGAGAAATATTGTTTTGGATTAAACTTCGGCCCTAGGGTAGTTATATCATATTCTCATCTTCTGAATCTAATTTTTCATAAGGTAATAGAAAATGTTTCCTCCTCGGGAATGAACAATGACCCCAATATCTACAAATTCTACCCCATTATTCTCAATAATGGTAGAAACACATTATCACATGTAGATCATTGTGTTAATAGTAGTGAACCTTATCTAAATCATTGTGGAACCCGCATGAGAGCACTAGAAAAAAAGGGTACAAAAATCTGACCCACTCTGGTCTATGTTCTATTTAGTGTCCGGGGTAAAGCCTAAAGCATCCACTATTAATGATATATTTTATCATTTTGAATTCCCAGGGCGTAAGATACTCGGTGAAGAATGACTACCTCACTTCTAATTTTCATAGAAAAAAATGTGTTTTGGTTTCAATCCTGGATATAAAATAACATCCATATAAAACCCATGACTTCACTATCAATATTGGGCTTCGTAACTTTATACATGGTGATCCATAAAAGCATAATATCGAGATTTTCTATGATATCATCTTGGATGTTTAGAAATTATATGGCTCCAACCAGTATATTTCAATGAAAATTAGTTTATACAATTCCATGTTTTTTATTGCCTATATTTATTCTAACTATTATGCATGAGAGATGGAGGAGATTTGACATGAACTAGGCAGTTTCAGTATGGGGGATGAGGTATGACTCATCATTGGATACATTAGAAACATCCTATATCAATTTGAGAGGAAACGAAAGGGGGTTAATTATCGATGTAAAGGAAACCATTTGTAGGTTTTGTGTCATAAAATGAGATATTTGACGTCAGTTATTCAAGTGATAAATACATGTGGTGCAACATAAAAAAGGGATTCAACAAATGTGGTTCCAACTAGATTAATGTTTATCTAAAATATGGGTCATATCATCCTATCCAAATGATAATTTACAGAACATAGTTTTTTGTCATTCAAATCATGAACCCCTTATCATTCCTCTTGCATGTAACAATGCTCATGGTGAGCTATTCCTATCCTCAATTTGATGGGATTCTGACCCCACCTCTCATATTTTGGGGCATTCATCCTAGGATAAATGAATAAATGATAGCTCATGGGTTGGATTTCATAATACAATTCACAACCTGAATGAGGTCCTTGGAGTTTGGGATAGCATAAATCCTTCTAGTTTCATATACATGGATCACCATAAAGCTGACACAGGGCACACCGAATAGGAAATTTATACATAATGTGATGATGATATTTTGAGCAATCCATTTTATTTGAAGAATTATTTGGCTAGATTTCTTCATGGTTAGGGTGATATTCTACGAAGAATTTGAGGGTTAAATGGAATAACGAGGGGAATCAAAATACCCCTTACTTTTAGGTATTAATCAATGGGAGGAGATTCTACAATGTACCAAATATTCTCTATTGGGATGGCTCTTTCCCAAACTATCCTCATGTTGTAGGAGTTATGGTTGTACACCATTTTAAAAACATACATTAAAATGCTAACCCTCACATGTTGTACAAAAACTATAGATGTCACACTAGGTTTTTTTAGTTTATACTTAATGTGGTCTCTCTTAAAGTCAATGTTTTTATATACTTATGTATGATTGGGAGATCTGGGTTATTGTTTCCTCCCTTAATTCTAGAATATCACCCAGTCCATTTTGTTTTCCATGATTATTTTATATTTAATATTGGGATATCATAAAAAAGAAGCAGGTCTGATGCATTAAGGATTATTTTTGAGGATGAAGAATACCCAAATTATTTTGTAACACCACCTTATTCTTCATTCCCAATTTTAAATATCTCTCATAATAGAAAAAATTTAGAAGAATAAGTATGTTCAATTTTCCAAATAAAATTCTCACACCTATTATAAATAGAATTATATTGACGCAACTCTATAAATGGATCTATGGAAATCGCAAAGCTTTAATCCAAGTAGGTCCACTCAAACTACCATCTCCATGGACCATGAAATGGATGAAGACATTAATAAGGAGGCTAAAGAATCTGACATATCCATCATGCTTGAAAATATATATAATATGATAGGGTGGAGTGGTGATTCATTATTTGAGTCATGGGGTTCTTGGGATTCTCTGAATGGGTTGTTGATTTATTTTTAGATGCATTGGATCTCCATGGATATCAGTCACCATAATGGGTAAAAGTTATGGAATCTTAATGTTGGTTCCAGGTCTAAGACATGGATATCCCATATAACCCAATGTCTTCATTATGGTCCAATATTCTTTTAGTGTCCCATTATGTATAGTAGTGAGGGGAGGGTTAAACCTTTCTATTTTAGGACACAATATGCTAAGATTAATAACCTATTATTTGTGAATGATCATTTCATTTTAATCAATAGAAAAAATATTTACATGAAACAACTCAAATAAATTCATCATTAATATAGATAATAGAGTGGGAAATTTATCATATATGGAAATAGAAGTTCATTATTCTAAAATACTTGCTCGGATTGAAGGGATGAGAAGATTAAATATTTGTTGGGGGTACCTAGAATATAGTTTCCCAAGAGTTATTTATTTTCCCAATTTTATCCAGGTATGATCCATATTCACCACTTTGGTGGTCTTATTTATAAGTTCTCCAAACATATTTTTAAATGGAAAAGATATCCTCTATATATGGGGGAGTATCAACATGTTTAATAGTTTGCTAAACTCAATTCCCATGCATGTTTTTTCGACCCTCATTATCCCAAAACAGTCCTATAGAAAATATATAATCTCCTTGTTATCTTTATTATGGCTTCACATGAAAAATATAGGTACCAATAGGCCTCATGGAATAAGATGTCATGAGAGGATGAAGATAGTGGTATAAATCTTCATAGTGTTCAAAAATCATTAAATACCTCCAAGATAAAATTTCTTAGGACTTTATGGAATGATGTTCTTTGTGGGTATGATTTATTTCCTAAAAACATGGAACACCTCCATATGGATTGTAAAGTATATGTTCAAGTATTTTTTTACTAAAATCATTGGGACATTCATACTCTCTAGAAAAATTCATTGTGGATAGTGGAGTGCCACATGATAAAATTAAAGAATGATAATTGTGTATTGAATGTGTTGGGTTACCCTAGATGTCATGTTCCTAACCATTCCGGAGTGAAATAAATTATATTTCCCCCCTTCATCTATGTTATACAAATTCCAAATTAACTCAACTTTTTTTTAATATTGAGATATTCACAGATCCCAAAAATTATTATCACTAGTTTTTATATTTTTTTCTTCTCCTTGAAAGCATGTTGTTGAGTTATTCCTGTAGACACTAGTCACAATGAATGGGTAGGTATCTTTTGGTGATATTATATTCTTGATAAACATAATTTATTGGTATAGTGCCTATGTCATCATCATATCCCCACTAATGAGGGGTCACAATCCAAGGGTGTCTTTTTTTCATCCAAGTGAACATTTCTTAAATCCCTTGTTGATGATTCAACCTCATATATTTTATTTTAATGTGAATGGGTGACCATGATTTGGAGTGCATTTAGCGTCTTCACTGGGTGGGATGTACATAAACTTTCTAGAAAATTGTTACTTCACACTGGGATTCATGGATTAAAATAAATTTTTCCTGAATATAATGCGAGGTGTATGTTAATAGAGGTTGGTTGATGGGGTTTACGGAATGTGCATAAAAAAATTATGGGGTTTCTAGTTCATGTATGGAGATTAGGGTTATGGATATATCATTGACAGTGGGTCTTGTAATGTTACTAAAATGGTGGGATTTTCCCACTCCAATCTGTGGATCATGGTGGGTAATGGTTCACATCTAATGTTGCATAGGATTCCAGGTTAATGTAATTTTTTAAGATGGAATACCCCTCATGGAGGACTCAATCTGAATATTGATAGTTCATGAGTGGATGGTTGGGTGTATGGAGGATGAGTTATTCAAGAACCTAATGGTTCTGTTGTCTTCACTTTTTGTTTATTACATTTCCATTGAGATTCCCTCATAGAAGAAGCTATTAAAATCTGCATGGGGTTGGAATTGTGAATCTCTCATGTTATTAATTTTGATTATGTGGACACATATATCTATATTACCCTTTGATCAATTTAGTTAGTGATCACAATATTTTTTTTTGTCTCATACTTTGTTCCCAAGTGTGGTAATTTACACAACAGTTGCATTGATCTTACTCACACATATAGAGAAGAAAATAAGGGGGAAAACTAATTTCCTTCATATTCCACCCAATGTTATAAATGTATCATTTTTAATAGTACTCACCCCTCCACCCTAAGTATGTTAATCTTGTACAGGAAGACACACTTCAACTCCATTATTTTAGACTCCCCTGACATGATTTTTAATGTTCCCTGCCGCCCATCCATTTATTTTTAATAAAAGTTATTAACATTAGATGGAGGCATAAGAGTTTAGTGGGATATAAAATAGTTAATTTTTTTTTTCTGAATCTACCTCGATAAGTTCGTATATTACAGTTAATATAACTTTAAATTTTAAATTTTATTTATATTTTTATGATGGATATTTAAGATTTATATAATTTTCATGAATATGTATTAATTTTTTCTGATATATCTCTTGAGTCACAATGTCATTTTATTGAGCATATGGTGGTTGTTTTACTAGTGGTATTAAAATATATATATTTTTAAAAATTTGTTTCTTAATGAAAAATGATTTTAAATATATATATATATATATATAATACTTATGTTATCATAAAAACATCTTCAATTCAAAATTATTACAATAAATGTCCATTATTTATATTTTAATAATCATTCGTTATAAAAAAATTATATTATTGTTCATTTATGTGATAAAATAGCTCAAATAAAGAACATATTATAAGGATCGAATGGGTAATAATATTTTATTATTTAGTTAAAATATCATAATTATTGAATCTTAATGATTTGAAAAAAATATTACTGAGATATATAATATTCTAGAATAGATATATGATGATGATAAGTAAAATTTAATGGTAATAAGCTTTTACTTACAAAGTTCCTCATTATGTTCAAATAAGGAAGTTAGATTTTATGATAAGCATTCATTATTAATGGTAATAAAAATTTTTACAAGTGAAATTAATATAAATTTAATAATTTTGGAAATAAAATTTTTATTTAATAAATCCAACTTTAGAAGAAGGCATGTAATGTAGTGAGGAAAAATGAAATATGTTGTCGACTAAGGCGGTATTCGACATATAATATAGAATTTTTTTCATTTTTAAATGGATAGAAGGATTATTAATAATTTTTATTTAAATATAAGTTTAATATTTCAATAAAATATTTTTATTTATGATATTCCGTTGTTATGATTATAATTTATTTGAGGAGGTAGAAGAAAGAATAAAAATAAATGAAACACTGTTTAAAAAATTACAGCTTCATTCAATATCCTCTATTAATAACTTCCTAAGGAATTAATATGTAACATATTGAACATTACAACTAGTTAATTTTTGGGAATTATATTTATTGAGGGTTTTGAGGAAAGTCTAGAGGTACATAGTGATATAAGGGAGGAGTTTTGAGGTGTTTTGGATGGAAAATAAGTATCTTAGTTGATGAAGGGAGATCTAGATGATATATCACAAATGGTAAACCATACTAGTGGTAAAATGTCAAAGGATGATCTATATAAAAATATCACCAACAATATACCATCATATTGATATATCAACAATTGTTTATCCCTGGTGGTCGATCCCCAACAATAGATCGTCCTAGTAGTAGATCACCAACAATTGATCATCTTGGTGATAGATCACCAAATGGTATATCTATAGTGGTAGTTCACCAACAGTAAATCACCCTAGTGGTATATAACTAAATCTATAACATCATTTTGATAGATCAAAATTTTTGATATCTAGTTGTAGATCTTAATCGTAAATGTATATTGAATCCAGTTTTGCTGAATATTTCCAATTTTTATCTTTTGGCATCCTATTTGAAGAAAACATTTCTGAGGCCTTAAATAATGTAATTTAAATAATTTTTAATCTAGTATAATTATAACTTCTATTTCAAGAAATTTGGAATCTATTTTAATGGTCATGCCACATTTATTTTAAGAGATTAGCGATAAATGTTCAACGAAAATGACATCTAATCATGCTGGCTTCAGATATGATCTTTCTAAATTAAAGATACTTCCTAAATTTTTTCCATATTTCTTCTATAAAGAGGGGATATTTCTTATTATTTTTAATATTGGTGTTGTGGATCCCTATTTCTAGAGTTATTTTGAGTTCTTCCATAATGTTGGTTTCCACAAGTGCATGCACCCTAGTTTTTTGGGAAAATCTCATTTCTTCCAAGTAGGGAATCCATTCCATTTTTTAGGAGCATCATGTGGGTATGAATGCTCATATTTATCTCTGTGGATGTGGTTTCATCGAAGTTAAAAAACTTAAATGAATTGAATAAATTTAATAAAATAATTATGGGACTGTTCAGTATGTTTTTGTAGATTTTTTATATCTTGATATTGGATACATATTTATTATTTCTATCCTAAAAAATCTAGATCATTGGTGGCCCCAATTTTTTTTAAAAAAATTTATTCACATGTTTTTTATTTTTTGTGAAATAAAAATAAGTAAATTTTAAACCCCTTATACTTTGATAATTAATTGTTTACACTAGGATATTTATGGCTTGTGTGAGAATACACCTAAAATTAAAGTGGAATGTGAAAAATACCCTAGGTTAAATATGAATACATGTAAATCAAATTATTTTAAAAGTATTTATGGCATGTGTGAATGTTTTATTTGTGGTTGTGGTATGTGCGGATGATGGGTTTTGTGGCCATGTGATGTGGAATTTGTGATGCACCATTTGTGATGAGATATGGTTGTGGTTATGGAAGTGGTGATGTGTAAAGTAGAGGAGATGCCGTGTTTGTTGTGAAATGTGGCTGGGATAGTGTATATGGTTTTGTGTGGTCTTTTTGGAATGAGTTTTATGATGATAGTGTTGTTAAAATTTTGGTGTATGGTAGTTTTTATGTGTTGTTACAGTTTCCCAAGTAGTATTGTAATTTTCATGGTATTGTTAATAGGCTGGAAATAATACAATGAATTTGAATAAATTGTTACAGGATGTGTGTTTTAATTGTATGTTGTTTAATATATATTAAATGGGTTGGAAATAATAAATTAATTGGGATCTTTAATGAAATTGGATTATAAAATGAAATGTTGAAAATGGTTGAATTTGAAAGGTGTTTTGGATCATGGAATGTATCTGGTGATTTTTATGTGGTTTATTTCATTTTTAAGTGGTAGTGTATGCTTTATAGGTTGTGAGGTGATATGGTGTTATTGTGATATGTTTAGTTCAATGGTTTTGAAGCCATGGGCTTGGGTTTGTATGTTTGAAATTATATATTTAACATTTAATATTCTTTATGATTTATATACGTTCCCCACCATGGTCAAGAACCATGTGATGAAAACGATATATATATATATATATGAGGTGTTTTCCCCATCATCCTGGTGGAAAGATGGATGGTTAGATACCAACTCTTCCATGCCCTCTTCCATGAAATAGATACATGCACTATATGTGATGGCCTTAAGACAAAAGTTACTCTATCTTGATGTGATGTGATGAGATGTGATGACACATGTGACTTTGGGAAATATGTGATGAGACAGATCATATTGAGGTCAATAATTGTTAGAGGAAAAAATGAGGTTTATTCACTTCATGTTCATGATTCCATAATACAGTGGTTATGAGATGTGATATTATTTGATAGATTAGTTGTCTTCAGGTGATATGTGATGTGATTTCATGGCCCATGTGTCTAAGGGAAAGATGTGATGCGTTGTGATGTTATATGAAAGGCGTGGGAGTGTTAGGATGTTTTTAATTGTGGCGTGTGAGTAGAAAATAAATGTGAAAATGGTTTGGGGTACACTTTATCAATATTCTTCTTATTATGTTATTATACATGGATGTGTTACTTGTTGATTGATACATTATGAGGATGTGTTTCGTATGTATTCCTCTATAGGTGATGTTTGGTCCTACTATTTAGATTATAGTTGTATTAGTATTCTCTTTTCACATATTCTTGATAGACTCCAGTTATCCTACTATGCATACTTTTATGATAACCCAACATGTATAAACTAATTTTTAGGTTTCTAGGAGGAATACATGAACCATGTTGGACATTAGTAGATCAGTTCTTTGGATAGTTAATTTGTCACTTCTTTAGGTTTACATTGTGTATTCTAATTTTCGAACCCTTTTCCGGTATCCTATTTTATTTATACATGCTTTGTGGTATGGTTTTGGGGGTCCTTTTTATATTATGTCATGGAGTTTATTGTGATGTATTCTTCTTATCTATTGATCCAATTTATATAATAGTGGTAAATGCCTCCCATACATGATATTCTTATACCCTCGCTACTATTCTCTATCATGGGGGCTACTGGAGATGGTACTCTGTGGTCATTATCTCCCACCATCATTATAGTATCATTGGAAGGTGGGATTCATGACATATTCGTATAAGAGGCTGATTATTGAGGTATATAATAGAGTTTTGGGTTTGGCATAATGAGGATTGCAGGGGTTGGTATGGAAACAATGCTAGTTGACCATTATATGTGACATTGTCCTAGGAGACTGGCATAGAAAAAATATTGTATGACCCCCATGATCCAATGAACCAAATAAAAGCTAATTGAATGACCATGTGATGTAGAACCATTTATATGATAAAGACTTATGAGACGTACATGCATGATGATGGCTTCTGTTCTTAATATAATTGGGTTGTTTTGGTTATCAAAAGTTAAAATATTTGAAAATGAAGTAAATAAAACTTAATAAAAATTCTATAATACTAGACGTATGAAATATTTCTTTTCCATTCATCTATAGATCCTGGTCACCATCCATGTTTGGCTCAAATGGTGTAGGTTTAGATCGTTGATCTAGTGTAGTGCTATAAGGTTGATCCGGATAAGGGTGATGATCAGTGGTAGAGGATTTTGATGTTATTAAATGGTGGAATTTAGGGAATTATGAAGGAATAATTACTGAGGAATTGATTAATATATGGTCAGTGGAGAGAGAGATCACTTTCAGTTTGATGCAGGACCAGAAAGAGTACTTAGTTCCCTTTCATGTTAATCAAATGCAAGGATTTCTGCATTAGTTGTGGATGTTTTACCTTTGTGAGAAGAAGGAGGAATATGTTTCATGGGTATAATGCCATAAAGAGTTATGGGTAGAGTTCATTTGATCTACCGTGGTGGCTATAAATAGGTAACATATACTCTCCATTTAATAGTTCATTGTTTCTATAAGAGATCTTGTGATTAAGTTCAAGGACCTTCGGCATTTTCCCCGGATTGTTTTCCTCATAACGAGTCTCATCCGATACATATTGAGGAGAACCATTTCCCTCTAACCTAGTATGTAGTTAGTGCTTTTTCATTTCCAACATATCTATATCTTCAAAATAAGGTTTAGTTTGTTGATCTAACACACCCATTAGGAGGAATACCGATGAGAGAGTAAACATGGGGGAACCAAAATAATTAGAGTTTCAGTGGTAGGTCTCAAAATCTAAGGCCTTCTATGTTTTAACAAGATGGGAGATGACCTTAACAACATCAATTAAACCTTTTGGGTATAGTGGTTTCAATTCTTTTCTTCTGGACTTTATCCCGGTGTGTTTTATCTTTGGGGTTCATGGCCATCATTGGAATCAATTCCCATGGCTACTTGATCTTATCTTGGTAGGGGTTGATAGGTTCAATTCCATCCTTATATGTAGATACTAGAAATTCTAATACATCAGAATGGTTAGTAGGCTTATTACTTATACATATTTGATAAGTTAGTTAGTGTAATACCTTAATATTCCCCTTAATTTATGGGACCCCAACCTGAGTGTGGTTTTAGAGGAAGTTGTCTATAGTTTTTTAGAGGAGCTGGACATGGTTAGTTGCATATAGTGGAGGGAACATCATCATAATATTAGATATCATTATATTTATGATCAGTTTATCTTGTACACTTATTTTCCCTTATTTTATTCATATTTTTCTTACTCATTTGATTCACTAACTCTTGTCCATTCACTCAGAACAAAATTTGAGATGATTCATGTTCCCCTAATTTTGATTATGCCAAATGGGGGCCTAAATTATTATTGATGTGTATGAGGGATGTGGATTGATGATGTTTCCGCATCAGTCCCATGGAAGAAATTTATTTATTAAAATTTAGGCATTCAATGTCATCCTCAGGGTTGAATGCATGTATTCTATGTGTGATGTTATTGACTTTTTCTGGAGGAGTGTTTTTTTCTCCGATGTGGTTTCCATTATGGTTTTTTGTTAGTGAGCGGGGTTTTCTAGTGGGAATTTGGTAATTAGAACCCATGATTTCATTGATAGTGGTTATGTTAGTGCATTAATTTGATATTGTGTTAGAGGAGGTTCCCAATGTTTTTTGGGTGTTTCTAAAATTTTCACCAAGGATGTTGTGACACTGTCCCCTCGACATGATGTCAACATTGTGATTGATCTTCATCCTAAAGCTTCTCTAATACTGATGGATCCTTATCAAATGGAATCCACTATGTTGTGGGAAATCAGGATTTTGGTACATGATCTCTTGTATAAAGGTTTAATCTATCCATATGTGTCACTGTTGGGTTATCTAGTGTTATTTTATAAAAGGGTAAATGATAGTATGAGTTTAGGTGTAGACTAGATGAGGTTGATATAAGTGAAGATCATGAATCTCTATCCAGAATATGAAAATATCAAAGATACTATATCTAGATGTAGGTATGGGAAAATTGAGTTTATGGTCATGAATTTCGATTTCACTAATGCACTGACTATGTTCATGGGGATCGTGAACTATTTCTTCGATGAATTCCTGGACCAGATCAATGTTTTTCATTGAAAATTTATTGATCTACTCAATGTCATAGGATAAGCATATTGGGAATTTCAGAGCTATTTTATTGGTCCTTCGATGCCATCATCTCTATGGAATTTTTTCCAAGTGTTTGTTTTTTATGTGATAATTTCATTTCCATTGGCATGTAGTTTCCTAGAAGTGTGTGGTTTTAGACCCATCAATGGTCGAGGTGGTTGTTTCATGTCTAGTACCCAAGATAGTGGGAAATTTTTATAGATTCCTTGGTCTCTCAAGATTTTATCAGTGTCTTTTTCCTGATTTATTTTTAATTGAATCCATATTGAAAGAAATAACTAGGAATGAATCCGTTTTTGTGGATTGATAAGTGCTATATAGCATTCAGTTCCATGAAGGGTAAATTTTTCTATACTCCATAACTTTAGTTTCCTGGTGATGGTGTGATGTTTGAGGGGTTTTTATGGAGGCATATCCTCATTGGGGAGTGCTTCATTGTCTTAATTGATTATAAGAGATTAAGGTATATATTTTATCAACATGACCTAAACCTATGTCAAAATAGGTCGATGTAGTTTCTTCAAGATTTAAATTTTGAAATTTCCTACACATCTAAAAAGGGAAATATTATGGTTGGCGCTTTGAGATGAAAGTCACAGAATGATATTGTTTAGGAGTTCATGGATGCATTGAGAGTGATGGAGAATTTTGACACCCAACACTTAAATGCATTGGTTGTTAATGGAGGAGGATTACTATTTCAAATAGTGGTTTATTATTCTCTAATGTGGATGGTTTATGAGTATCAATTGGGAGACGTAGAGGAAGAGGTGATATGAGACCATACTGTCCATCGTAATGATCTAGATTGATGGTAGAAATCAGATGATGTTTTTGGGGAGGTTTTTTTTGTAGATATGAATGATTTTGTTATTTGTGTGTTTCATAGATCACCATTCATAGTTCAATAAGTAATTTCCATTATTTTTCATGGTATGATGATTCAATTTGGTTGGATTGGGATGAATCAAGTTGTGACATAGTTTGAGGCTCTGTGTATGGCATTCTAACAGGTTAATGCTGACCATTGTGTTCCTGGAAGTTTGTTGCAAACATTATATGTTCATGGGTATAATTAAAATTAAATATTGATGAAATTATTCACATTATTACCCTTATATGAAAGAGTTTGTGATTTTATCTAAGTAATTATTGATCAGTTGGAAAAACAATCTCACTTCCTAGAGATCACGGAGTCAGGATCCCTTGATGTTTTGGAAAAGAGGTATGAGTAAGTGGTTGTGTGACTGAATGGAGTCCAAATGTAAATTTTATCAAATATAGATAAATCTTATAACTTAAAATACTATAGTGTGTTTCACCATTATTTTGGATCTCAGTTACACCACATCACATTGTACCACCCTTAGATAAATGGGAAGATATAACAGACTATCCAGAAACTTGAGGACATATTGTGGGTGTGTATCTGGGTCATTAGGGATCATTCGATTGAAAAAATCCATAGCTTGAGAATTATTATAATAAAATTTCTCACTAATATATTGACAAGGCCTTGTTTGAGGATTTCTGTGGGTGCTCACATTGTTCTTCTTTGTGTTGGGTTGAGGTTGGGGAGGCAGCATTTTTCAGTCCTAATGTGGTATAGGGAATGATATAAAAGGTCCAGTAGGTTCAAGAGAGGATGAAAGATATAAATTAAAAACATAACTCTTATTCTGATTGTAGGTGGAGGAACTTGGAATTCATTGTTGGATACCATGTCTTCTTGAAGGATTCCCCTCGACGTGAAAGGTTGAGGTTTGACATGGGGAGAAAGCTCCCGCCTCAATTTTCTGGGCCCATTAGGTGTTGTAGAATGTTTTTGAGGTGAATATAAGTTATAATTTACACCATAGATGGAGGGGATCATCATTGTTTTCCCAAATATATCAACTTTATCACCATCTTCATGATAACTTCCAAATCATTGACTGAAAATTGTTTGATATCAGGGTTGATGTGAAGTTCCTGGAGAAACTAGTGAAAATATAAGATAACCAAGAGGATGATTTTTAAGTTAGTAACATTACTATATTCTTTATACTATGGAGTTATGGTATCCTGGATGAAATTACTTGTGAGCATGAGATGTAGATGTGTTCCCAGTACCCGGAGTTGTTTTTATACTTTTTTCCATGACATCTTTTTTTTTATTTTATGTGATGTATGGACATTTATATTTTACATGAGATGATAATATTTTATGAAGTGTGATGTGTGATAAGGTTTCTTTCATATGAAAACGGTAATCCCTAATTCAAAATCGGGACACATTGTACTATGATGTGATTAAACCCATACAGGTGAGTCAATTACATATATAGAAGATAATATCATGACTTGGATGTTTAAATTTCCAAATTCCTATATTTGAGGCAGTAAATTTATTTGGGTATTTGTTTGTTCTTGGGTGTAATATTTTGGTCTGTGGAAGTGTTTTGATGTAATAAGATCCTTTATAGGTTTCTATTGGGACGATTGTTTATAACTTTTCTATCTTTACATCTTTTTTGGTTTGATTTGTCATGTTTGAGAATAGTTTGATAGGTAACTGATTTATTGGACAAAACTTCCAGTCTATTACATTGTGTGACATATGGTGATTTAGTAGTTCATGGAATGTTTAGAGGTGTTTGGTGGAGGAAGGGATGATATTTGAGTTGTTTTGAAGAAAAAAGGTTGTTTAGGGGATTACGATATATCCTGGTGGTAGATCACTGATTGTAGATCATTCAAATGGTAGATCGCCGTTGTTAAATCTTTTAAAGTAGATCACCAATGGTAGATCATCATTGTGGTAGATCACTAATGATATATATCTCTCATGACATCACTTATGCTAGATTATCGTGGTAGTAGATCAACCACATTTGATCATCCACGATGTAGATAACCAATGAAAGATATTTGGATGTTGATCACCAACAGTAGATCATCCAAGAGATATATAACAAATAATAAAAAATTCTGGTGGTAGATCCTGAATGATATATCATCAATGATATATCATTAATGGTAGATCATCGTGAGGGTATATCACCAATATAATATCATCATGGAGATAGATCACCAATAGTATATATCTAGTTGTAAATCCCAACGATAGATCAACTGTGAGTTAAATTTTCCATTAATTTTTAATTTTTTTCCATTAGGAATTTCTTTTGCCGAAAAATGGTTTTAAATAATTAAATAAGGGATTTTAAATCCATTTTTAAATAGGATAATTATATCATCTATTTCAAAAAAAATGATCCCATTCAATAGTCCTACTGCATGAATTTTATGAGATATACCATAAATAGAAAATTAAAAGTATATATAATACCGTTGGTTTTGAGTCTCATATTTATAATGAAAATATAATTCATTTATTCTTTACATGTTTCTTTCTAGTGATAAATGAGTTTTCAATGGATTTTTCCCTTGGTTTCAAGGATCCCTATTTCCAGTGTCGGTTTGAATTCTTCCTAGATGATCATTTCCTCTTATGTAAAAAACACCTTTATTTGGTGCAATGAACCATTCATGCCTGTAGGTAATTCTTTCATTTCCACATTATGAGTATAATGTGGGGAGGGGTTTTTACGTTTTTCTAGGATGAAATGGTTACAACCTAATAAAAAAAGATAAATTAATTGGTTAAATTTAATTAAAGGGTAAGGGGAATTTTTCACATCATTTTTGAGGATTATGAAATATTTATATTGGATCTATATGTGTTTTTTGTATCACTAAAAATCATTTCTATTGATAACCCTTGTTTTGGTTGTTTTTATATATGTTTTTATGCCCATATAGTGTGATTGTTGTCACACCACTGTAAATAAATTTTTAACTATTTATACATAACTAATGAATTGATTTCATGATGATTTATATGGTATGTGTGAGAATAACCATAAATGTAAAGTCCAACATGATTAAGACCCTTTAATAAATTGGAAAACTTGTACTCATTTTGATTTGAATATGTTTAGTGGAATTTATAAATGTCTGATGTGTGATTGTGGTATTCAGGGATGATGGGAAGTGTGACTATGTGATGGGGAAATTGTGATGAGGTAGTTGTTATGAGACATGGTTGCGGTTATGGAAGTGGTGACGTGGAAAGTGGTGGTGATGTGGTGGTTGTTGTGGTTTGTATAAAGGAATTTCGAAATGGTGTGGGGTGGGATTATTGGAATAGGGCTGAGGGTGATAATGTTATTTAACTTTTGGTGTATTATTATTATTATGTGGTTCGATATTTATTTGGGTAGTATTAAAATTAACATGGTGAGGCTAATGTGTGTGAAATAATAAAATTAATTGGAATAAACTATAATATGCTTTTTTTAAATGGAGGTCTTTAAAATATAAATTAAATGGGATGCAAATAATGAATGAATTGGGTGTTTGAATAAAATTTTATTACAATGTTAAAAATGTAAATATTTATTAATTTGAAATGGGTTTTGGGTCATAGAATGTGGATTGTATATTGTTGAGTGGTTTTGTGGATTTAGAAGTGGAAACTGATGTTTGGAAGGTTGTGTGGTCATGTGGTGATGTTGTGATATGGCTAGTTCTTCTGTTGGGAACCCATGGGTTTGGGCTTCTGTGGTTGATAATTTATATATATAATTTTATATTCCTTACTGTTTCTATTGGGTCCCCACCCATATTGAGCACCATGTTCTGACACAAATATAAATATATATATATATATATATATATATATATATATCCTAACTAGGTTAAATAACCTTATAGAGGTGGTGTATTATGGTCTGACATGTTGAAAATACTTCCCATTCTAGATCTTGATTCTTTGTTAAAAAAATGTTTTCCTCTCTATTTCCCACAATAAGGTTTAAACTGAAATTAATGTATGAAAAAGATGAAAAACTTTATCATAGTTCACCCTCACTGGGCTACATCCAAGGACCATTAAATTAAAATGTGTTGATGTACCATGTCCATTAAAATTGAACTACTTTTTACAATGCTTGATCTGGACTCACAGTCTCTCTTGGTTTACAACCAATCACAAAATGAAAGCTCATTTCTCTCTCAAATAATGTGTGGTCACCACTTCTGAATATTATCTTTTTATTTATTGAATTAGTATGTTTTACACCTCATTCTCTATATAATTATGTTCCAAATTAATTTAAAAGATGAATAAAATATAACCACTAGTCTAATAGGAAATTCATTATCAATATTTTCACAATGCTCACTGCCTTCACAAAGATCCCTCTATCACAAAGCTCAATTTGCCTTCGTGAAGCTCCATAAGTTTCACAAATCTCACTTAGCCTTCATGATGAACAAAAATTTTATTTATCTTTTTATAGCCTTTGTAAACTCCCTTACATTCATGATGCTCAAGAAATTCTGTTAATTATCATAGACTTCATGAGATTTTTTGCATGAACAACCTTCGTGAACACATAAATTGAGAATTACCATTGATTCATTATACATTTTTGAATGGGGGTATATGCCTATTTATTTTAATTTCCACACAATCCATATGCTTACAGTAAAATTAGAAACTTTTCAGGATGCTCCAACATTTCCTTCAGAATACTCCCTATCTCGTGATGCTCCCAGAAAATCCATCATTCTCGAAGGTCAATGTAATTGTGGAGATCACTGCCAAATTCATTAAACCTTCATGAGACCACATTCAGGAATCCCTTTACTACTAAAACTCTGAATTTTCTATATTTTCATAAGGCCTTTAAAAAAATAAATCATTCATGATGCTATCCCTCCACCAAAATTAGGAGCCAAGGAATTTGAAAAAAACTAGGAAAATGCATCACTTTGAGTACGTAATTTTTCAAAACACTTCCAAGGAATCCATTCCTTTATAATAGATGTTTTTTAACATAGTATATCAAAAGTCTCTCTGGACTCTACATCATACCCTGGAAACCATCTTTTTCAATAAACACAATCAGACTAAAAATTCTTCAATGTTATTTTCAGGGATTATTCCCTTTATAGATATATTTGGGTGTGGTTTTCATAACATCTTAGTGAGAATATAGATAGTTTACTACACTATCTTCCCAACTCCCTCTTCATGGTGATGCTGACATACATGGGATGTGTTGGAAAAAGTAAATAGTGCCTCTACATATATGTGATGTGATGGGATCTGATATCCTAGATGTATTTTGTGAAATATTTGGTGAGATGGCTTATGGTGGGGGCCATATATAGTAGGTTGAGGGAATGAGATTGATATCCTTATTTAGGAAACCCAAAAACACTGGTTATGATATATGATTTGATTTAGCATCCTTATAATCTTTAGGGAGATATTAATGTGATGTGATGGATTTGGTGTTTACATACTAGATGTGATGTAATGAGATGTTTTCCAAAATGGGTGGGAGCACAACGATATTTTTTGTTGTGGGGTGAAAGATAAAATTATGTGGGAATGATGGGTGGGTATCCTTTAATAATAAAATTATGCTACTTTTATTAAACATGGATGTAATATTTGGTGAGTGATCCATATTTTGTATGGATTTGGTTAATATACAAGTATTGGTGTGGTTTGTTCCTACTATTTTCCCCACTAGTGGATTAGTAATCTATTTTCACATGTTCATGAGAGACTATGGGTTTCTTACTGAGTATTCTTGAATTATAACCCCACAAATAGGAACTGATTTTCATATTTCCTAGATGAATATGTAGACCATTCTAGAGATTACTATCTCATATCTTTATATGGTTACCGTGTCACAACATTTTCTTTAGTTTTGGGTATTTTACTTTGGACACTAGTGTATACTATTTTATTTATACATGAATTTTGGAATCTTTTTTGGTTACCTATTTAATATATGTTATGGAGTTTATTTTCATTTATTAATCTTATATCCTGATCCTATTTATATTATAAATGTAAATTCCATCCATACATGATTTTTTTGCACCCATGGTTCTAGTCATAATCTAGGGCATACTGAAGGCAAGACATAGTGGGGGGTTATCTCTTTACCCTCATTACAATATCTTTGGAATGAGTGTCCATGACATAAAAATATGTCCTTTAGGAATAATAGAACTACAAGGACTTGTGAAAGAGACATTAGGAATTATATTTTAAGGGATTGGTAAAGCTAATGTTCTCAATTTGTTTTATATAAGTGAGTTGGTGAAGTGATCATTTTTTTAATTTGGGATAGTGGAACTCTTCTAAATACATTGTTTCCTAATAAATAATATATATCATGCTCAATTAATGTAGAACCAAATTTTCCCACATTCAAATATAATATAATTAGGGTTAATATTTCACTCAACCATTAAATTTATGATAGGGTTTTGTGGTCTTATCCATTAATTTAACCCTTTTATATCCATTTTAACAATTACAATGGTAACTGTTTATCTATGTAACATATTTTTTATGAATAATTATAAAATATATAGTATTTTGTAATTTAAAAATTATTATTACATTTATTCAAACCATTTCACAAGATTCAATTTCTAGAGTTCAGAAGAATTAAATTTAATATAAGTTTGAAAAACATAATAAAATATTGTTTTAAGAAAAATGAACCTTAAAATATATAAATATATGTACATCCAAACCATGTAGAGTATTGAATATCATGAAATTTATTATTTTAGTGATAAAATAAAGATTTATGTGAATTGAAAAATAATACAAAAAATATAACTAACTTATGAATACTTAATCAATGTAAAATGAAAAAAAATATTTTTTATAATAGATTATCACTTAGGTTCTAGAATTTATAGTATAGGTTTAGAAATTCTACCTAATACTTGTAAATTATTTATTTTAATCCTAATATATATTTTTTGAGCATATAATTTCAATATTTTTAAATCGAATTATGCATTACGATAATTTTTAATATTAAAAATTGTTTTGTAAAATCATTATTTTCCACCATTCACCATAAAATCAATATATTTAGGGAAATCCCAAAAATTTAACCTATGATAATATGGATATTATGGTATTAAAATTGAAATTTATTTTAAAATTTTTCAATTCTAAAATTTATTAATGTAAAATTACATTAAACCCATATAATTCTAGAAAAGTATTTACAGTGGTTCCCAAGTGGTTAAGCCCGTAATCTTACATCCAAATAACCCATCTTCAAAATCTGATAGGGGATAATTTATGAATATTTATGTAGTAATTATCGAAGGTGTCGTACTGTGGACTACAACATTTACTATTACATCAGAAATACTAACCATTTTGGGAATACTAGACGCAGATTTGGGAATTCAGATAATATGTCCATTAAGGCAAAAATAGGTCAAAATAGACCCCCATAAGAGAAGGCCCCAAAACAAGAATCAGAGAAAATAGTATCCATCATAGAAATGGTATTGGTATTGGGATTTAATATAGTGTATGACATCAGCCATAGGTACCAAGCATGATGAAACTCTGCATGGGGAAATTCTAGCTGGTCAGCCATGTGGGGTGGAAAGATAGGCACCATTAATGAAGCAAGTGTTAAGGAGGGAAATTTCATGTATAATCATGTTAATAAAATTCAGTACAAGTCTAACCCTTGTGTATTTATGCCTAAGGGACCTGTAAGGGTTCCCCATTAACCATGTTAAAAGAGGTATTTACCAATAATAAAATAAAAATTATATGGAATTCAAACACTTCTTGCATATATGTAAGAACCCAGATCTTCTTATCAGGTATGTCTTTCCTTTTTCTGATGTTTTTGAGAAAAGAGGAGTTTTTTGATATTTTTGAAGTACATGTCGTGTACATTTCTCCTGCGTGAGGACGTGTGCTGGCCGTGTCCATGCCATACACACGAGGTGTTGCGATGAGGTGGAGGTTGCTTAATGCATGGTTAGGAATGGGAGAGTACATGCCGTGTACTCATGAAGTACACACAGTGTACTTTTATTTTTATTTAATTTGTCGAGCTGGGGTCACATCTAATCCCTATTTATGTCTTCTTCTACACCTAATTCCGTCCAGAGCATCTGAGGAGGCCGATTCTTATCCGAACCACTGATCCTTCAATAGTTACTTGAATCTAATGCCATTTATTGCGTTGGAATCATAGCAGATAGTTATCCTTTCATCTTGAGTTTCATTTCATGTTTTTCGCTCTTTCTCAAGATAATGTGGGTTGAGTTTTTTGGACATTTTATCAGATCTTCATCTTTATAATGGGAATTAATCTTCGTGGCTCAAGTATATCGATCACCTAGGATCGAGGTAGGTGGGTTTTTTCCCTGCGTTGAATGTCTTTGAGTTTTTGTGCAAAAAAGTGCTGGATACCCATGTATCGGGTATCCTGGGTTATGAATTTTGATCCATTATTTAATTGCCTTAGATTGATTTTTTTCTTGAGGATAATTTATAGTAATATATTATTGGTTTAATGTTCAAGGATCACCCATGGGTGATTTCCCTTGCTTTGGCTGTTTATTGTCGTTTGGCTTAGGTTGCCTATGAGGCAAACCTTGTAGCATTGTTTATCTGCCTTGTTATAGCTGATTTCATGTATTTACTTCTCTTTATATGCTTCTGATGCATTGTAGATATTATCCAAGTAGTTTTTGAACTTACTTAGGGCTGCTGACAGTCGATTACGCATGATAAGACTGCTCAGGGATGTGTGAACCTGGTGCGGTAGACTAAAGAGGGAATTGACGATTAAGGGATTACCTAGAGAGTCTGTTATAAATACATTTCATACAAAGGACCTACATGAATTGGTTCTTTTTCTTCCCAAGGGTGTCCTTAGTTTACGCACGTATCGAGACCACATGAGGAATTAGACGTAAGTGCTTCCTCAGAGAGTCTGTATCTATCATTTCAAGACCATAGGGGAATTGATGGTGAGTGATTCACATAGTGTATGTGCCTTGTAGGATTATTTGACTAGAGGGTTCTGCCAGTAGGATCCACCCAGAGAGTTAGTATTATTATTTTTTGGTGGGTTGGGATGAGTCCACCAAGCCAAAGAAAAAGCTTGGTTTTGTACTGCTTGTTGTCTAGGTAGTCTGTTGAGATACCTGTTGTGTTACTTGCTGTGCCTTGAGAATCTTGAGCTGTTTTCTAGAATCCTTGGTTGATAATTAAATTATTATATTAAATTAATAAATAAATTTTAATGGAGATTTGTAGGATTTTTACTTTGGTGTACCTCTAGTTCACTGCTGCATTTATTTCCTTTACTTTTTCTATATTGCTCACTGACAGTAGGGCGCAGATCTTGTGGTGATTGCCTACTGGGATTAGTCTCACACCCTGTTTGGTTCCTTCTTTTTAGCCCAAATAGGATATATGGTTGTAGTTTTGGATATGGATTATGGACCTTCTACGTCAGGTACATGATTAATGGTTGGATTTGGAGAGCATAGGACCGAGCATAGGCATGCGATGCTGCTGGAGTTGTTGTTACTTTTAGTACTTTGTTTTCTATGTATATCAGAACATTGTTGTGTTTTCTGCTTTCCTTAGATACTTTTACCTGGTGAATCATTATCATCATTACTATATATATTCATTACCTCCACTTTTTGGTTTCAGTTGTTGTATGTCTTTTACTGCTTCCACTAATGACTGTTATTTCTTTTCCCTTGTATAACTTACCAAATTAGAGCATAGTTTCAAAAATAACTTTCCAAGGCCCTAGCTACTAGTTGGAATACTTGGGAATTTGGGGAAATGTGCTTGAGGTCATGTGGAAAACCTGGGATGGGGCACCAGTTGAGTGGCTCCGGATTCAGGTTGTTACAAAGTGGTACTAGAGGAGTTTCTTTCGTTTATATTTGACCTACTGCTTGGTGAAATTAGACAGGGATTTTATGGAATAGGTAAATGGTAAATAGCTATGCCCGGGCGTTCTAGAACCCGTGTATCGAGAGAAAGCCAGATTACCTTGAATGATGTAATTTTTGAGATCTGCAAATGTTACAGTTTAATTGATTTTACCATTGGGTGATGCACTTGTTTTGTGTTGTTACTGTTTATATGATTTTGGTTCTATTTTGTTGAAACCCTGATGAGATGAGGGTATGTCATCTCATTCATCATATAGGCACATGATTGAAAATCACATGCCATGCATTTTGTCATGCCATCTAGGTTGCATTAGAGATTTCATGATATTGTGATAGAAATTGTTTTAGACAATGCATGCTATTGTGATAGCTGCTGTGATAAAAAACCTTCTATGTGGATAGGGTATCAGTTGTTTAGAGATTCTTTATCACAGACACCAAAATTTGGTCTTAGAGGTGTTATGGGACCTCGAGGATCGGAATTTTGTGGGTCGTGAGTTTGTTATACTATTCATTGTTATATGCGTTGTTATGATGCCAAGCTTTGATTCACGAGGAGTATGGGCCCCCACGGTTCAGAATTTGGCACATTAACCTTTGTTTTCTATGTTTTCTGGGCTCCAGGGCAGTTCTGAGGCTACTATCAAGAAAAACCCAGAATACACAGTGTGTACTTTATAAATACACACTGTGTAGTTTTTGGCCATGTCAGTAACCGTGTGGACAAGGACACGGGGCTATAAAAAGTTCTTTAGGAACACGCCGTGTATGGTATGTACATGTCGTGTAGTGGTAAACTGGGTAGCCGACCGTGTCACAAACAATACAGCTTGGGAAAACTCTGGTAGTACATGCCATGTTTGGTATGAACATGCTGTGTAGTCTTGTTCTAGGTACCCAGCCGTGTCATGAATAACATGAGTTGGTGTTATCTTATCCTATACACGTCGTGTTTGTTAGGAACATGCTGTGTAAGGGTCATCCATGTAGCCGGATATGTAATGAACCAAACGGGTCGTGGTTTTCCTTCAAGTGCATGCTGTTTCCCTTGGGAACACGCCGTGTAGTGTTGACCGTCTGTCAGGCCATGTCACTAACAACACGGGCCAGGTAAGGCATGTCTAGTGCACATCGTGTCTTCCTCAACATGCTATGTTGTCTTCAGCTGGGATAGTCTGTGTGACTTAGTCGTGTAAGAGTAACTGAGCAGGGAGAATAGGGTCAGTACACTCCATGTAGTTTGAGAACACACTGTGTAGTCAGGTTGTTTAAATAGCCAAGTATGGAAAAGGTACACGCCCATGATAAAATTTCTGGGAACACGCCGTTTAGCCATACTACACGCCATGTGGTCATGTTATTCCCAATATTAGAGGTTTTCCATCCTGTTCTATTTTACTCTCTTATGTTGAAACTGTGTTCGTCGTTAATGAAGGTACGTTTTGATCTTTCAGAGCTACGACACCAAGACATCCTCCCATTTCACAATAGGAACCAGACATTGATCATGCGCCTGATGCAACCAGTCAGGGACAAATAGTAGTTCCACCTATCGTTATGTATATGGCACCTATAGTGATTCCGGACACTAGTACTGATGCTCAGTTCAGAGAGGGTTTTATGAGATTCATGCAGACCTTCTGGGGAGTTCAGCATCCTGCCCCGACTATGGTAGAGCTGACGCGGGTTTTTTAGCAGCAGCATCCTCCCATGTTCACAGGGGATGGAGGATCGCAAGCTGTGGGGTCATGGCTAGAATCCATGTTATCTATCTTCGACCATCTCAAGACACCTCCGAATAGGAGGGTGAAGCTCACAACTTACATGCTGCAAGACTCCGCCAAAAGACGGTGGGACTTAGTTTCTCAAGCTAGGCGCCAACAGTCTATGGCTTGGGATGAGTTCTAGTGTACATTCTACAACTACTTCTACCTAGTCAAGCTGAGGGATCACATAGCTATAGATTTCATGAACCTACAGTAGGGTACTCTTTCACTTAAGGATTGTTCCTTTTGTTTCACATAGTTACATCATTTCTCTCCCGTTCTAGGGAATGACGAGTTGTTCTTGGCAAGGAAGATTGAGGAGGGACTCAAACCAGAGATCATATCATAGGTGAATGTCTTATAGTTAACTTGTATTACTCTGATAGTGAGCCAGGTGCTAATCACAGAAAGAAAACTGAGGGAGACAGGAGTTGTGGACCATGGAAGTTCGGCATCCTGGGCTGATTCTTTTCAGATAGACAATAGGAGGCGCCGCCGAGAGTCTACCTGAGGCAACCTGAGGAAGCAAGGTATTCCCTCTGGTAGATGATATCTTCATTATGGAACCCAAGTGGTGTGTTATCAGTGTAGGAGGAGTGATCATAAGAGTACCCAGTGCCCGAGATACTTAGTGGAGTGCCGAACTTACGACAAGATGGGTCATAAATAGCGTTTCTGCAAGGGTCTTCGTCCAGTAGCTAGTGAAGAAGGATCAGTTTCGACCCCGCGTACAAGAGTAGGGATACCAGTTCCATAGAAGACTATTGGATGGAGTTATTCAGGTTGTCCAGGTAAGGTTAGTGTTCGTGGATGTCGTGGTCATGCTCAGATAGGAGCAGCTCATGGTTTTAAGGCTAGTACACAGGGTCGCGGTACATGCCAGACTTTTTCTGTAGAGCCGATTCATCAGGAGCAGGATCCCGAACCCTCTACAGTTCGAGGTACGATCTTAATAGACTCAGTTTTATCTTAATCTCTTTTCGATACTGGTGATTCATATAGATTTATCTCTATTTCTCTTGTAGAGAGCCTTGGGCTATGTGTCTTTTCGTCTGCTGACATCTCGACTCTCGACACGCCCCTGGGAACGAGGACATCTAGCGTACGTCAGTCCAAATAATTCCCTCTAGAGGTTGCAGGGTTTCACTTCTTATGGGACCTATATTTCCGAGATATGACAGGATACGATGTCATTCTCGGGATGGACTTGTTGGTTCCCTTACAGGGAGTCATCGACTGCTATCACCGTAGGGTGAGTTTCATATCACCAGACGGAGGGTCCTTTCTTCATAGAGGCGAGTCAGATGTATAGGAGGGTAGAGCTAGACTAGATCATCTTAGGCTAGGAGGGGTTACAACCCAGTTTTCTAGCCTTTATCTGGATGACCTGGGGACTTCACAGTTAGACTTTCCTCCAGTGGTGGATCGTTTCAGATATGTATTTCCAGAGGACTTTTCAGGATTACCTCCAGATAGTGATGTAGAATTCTTAGTTGAGATAATTCTAGGAGTTGTGCTGGTGTCCATTCCTCCTTATAGGATGGATACACTTGAGTTGCAGGAGACTAAGAAGCAGTTGTAGGAGTTGAAGGAAAAGGGTTTCATCTAACCTAGTACTTCTCCTTGGGGTTATTCTGTCCATTTTGCGAAGAAGGCTGATGGTACCCTTAGGAATTGTGTGGATTATCGGAAGTTGAACCAGTTGATGGTCAAGAACCGATAACCCTTGCCGAGGATCAATGATTTCTTCAATCAGCTTCAAGGAGACAGAGTATTCTCGAAGATCGACTTGAGATCCATCTATCATTAGTTGCATGTCAGACCATCTGATATACCCCTTACAGCCTTCCGGAGCAGGTATGGTCTTTATGAGTACATGTTTATGCCGTTTGGTCTCACGAACAAGCCAAAAATATTATTGGTGCTGTTGAATAGAGTGTTCCATCCTTACTTGGATTCCTTCATGGTGGTTTTCGTGGATGACATCTTTGTGTACTCTCACACTCGACATGACCATGAAACCCATCTTGAGATCATTTTGAGTACACTGAGGGAGCATCAGTAATATGTTATGCTCTCAAAGTGCCACTTTTGTATGGACGAGATCTACTTCTGGGGTCATGTCATCTCAGAGACTGGGGTATCGGTAGACCCAGAGATGGTGAGAGCGGCAGTTACTTGGGAGCAGCCGAAGAATGTCTTCAAGGTATTGGGTTTCTTGGGGTTGTATGGTTTCTATAGGTTGTTTACACAGGACTTATAATGCTTAGTAGCACCTTTGATGGGCTTGACTAAGAAGGGGGTAAAGTTTGTTTGGTCAGAAGCCTGTGATTCAGCCTTTCAGGAGCTGAAGGGGAGGTTGACTTCGGCGCCGATTCTAGTTTTTCCAGAGCCGGGCAGTATTTATACAGTTTTCTATGATGCATCTGTCATCAGACTAGGAGCAGTGCTTATGCAGGATGATCGTGTGGTTGTATATGGATCTCGGCAGTTGAGGCCACCTGAGAGGAATTATCCTATGCACGACATGGAGTTGGTTGCAGTTGTTCATGCTTTGCGTTGTTGGAGGCATTACCTTCTAGGAAAGCATTTTGTGGTATATAATGACCACAAGAGTGTCAAGTACATCTTCAGGTAGCGTGACTTGAATATGAGATAGTGGAGGTGAGTCGAGTATCTCTAGTCCTTCGACTTCGAGCTTGCCTATATGATAGGGAAAGGAAACGTAGTGGCTGATGCACTGAGCAAGATAACTCAGATATAGGCAGTTCAAGAGGCCAGCAGTGACTGTAATCTTATGGTTATGTTCTCTAAAATGCATTTGGAGGTGCACGACATGCAGGGGAAGACTTTCTTATCATCTGTAGCTGTTACATATGCACCTCTTGACCAACTTTGAATGAGGAATCTAGTAGATTCTGAAGGCCTAGTCCTATGGGAACATATGTCTGGAGAGGACCCTATTCACGGATGGACAGTTGGCGAGGATGAGATCCTGCATTTCTATGGATGTGTATGGGTGCCAGAAGATATATGCGAGGAGTTGATTCGAGACTTTCATTCCTTCATCTGGGTAGTTCATCATGGCTTCACCAAGATGTATCGCGATCTACATCGCTAGTACTGGAGACCAGGTATGAAGTTATATGTAGATACTTTGGTGATGGGATGTTCCACTTGTGAGCACGTGAAGGCAGAACACCAGCGGCCAGCAGGGCTTTTTCAGTAGTTACCCATTCCCTAGTGGAAGTGGAATGATGTCATGCTAGAATTCATGACAGGGTTACTGATATCGTCGAGAGGGAACGACATGGTATGGGTTGTCATTGATAGGATCATGAAGTTTTCTCACTTATTTCTAATAAAGGAAACCTTTGGTGTCGATGATCTTGGATGGTTGTACGTTCGTGAGATTGTGCGCTTGCACAATTTTCCGAGTATTATCATTTCAGATAGGGATGCCCGCTTTACTTCGCATTTCTGGAAGGGTCTACAAAAATCTTTGGCTACACTGGTACTTCTGAGTACAACTTACCATCCCCAGACAGATGGCCAGTCAAAGAGCACGATTCAAGTGCTTGAGGATATGCTCCGAGCATGCATTCTGGACTTTGGAGGTTCCTGGGAAAATCAAAATCCTCTAGTAGAGTTTTCCTATAACAACCGTTTTCAGGTGACTTTTCAGATGGAACCTTACAAGGCTTTGTACGGTAGTCCATGACGGTCAACTTTGTGCTGGCTGGAGGCAGGAGAGGCAGCTTTTCTGGTACCTCGTCTTGTTCATGAGACCTCAGAGCAGATAGAGTTGATTCAGAAGAGGATGGCTACTGCACAGTCTCCTCAGAAATCTTATGTTGATCAGTGGAGATGACCTCTGTAGTTCGAGGTCAGAGATTAAGATTTTCTATGTGTTACCTCGAGGTTGGGACCCAAGAGGATCAGGAGACATGGTAATCTTTCACCGAGATACGTCAGACTATTTGGGGTTCTGGAGAGAGTCGGGATGGTTTCTTATAGGTTGCAGTTACCTCAGAGATATCATTCTATGCACGAAATCTTCCAGGTTTCTCATCTTCAACTCTATTTCTCAGACCCATCTCATTTTTTTCAACCTGAGGAGGTTGAGGTGGAGTAGGATGCATTATTCAAGGAGCATCCTATCAGGATTGTTGATCGTAGCACAAAGGTACTACGTGGCCAGTCTGTTCCTCTGGTATGGGTGCAATGGCAGCACGACCATGTGCAGGATGTGACTTGGGAGAGGGAGGATGATATTCGATCACAGTGGCCAGAGTTGTTTGAGGTTTCTTCCTTGCCACCTTGCTAGGGAAATTTGGGGATAAATTTTATTAAGAGGGGAAGTATGTAAAAACCGGGATCTTCTTTTCAGGTATGTCTTTCCTTTTTTTTTGAAGTTTTTGAGAAAAGAGAAGTTTCTGGAAATTTTTAAAGTACACTCCATGTACTTTTCTCTCGCACGAGGTTGTGTGCTGGCTGTGTCCAGGTCACACACATGGGGTTTAGTGATGAGGTGGAGGCCGCTTAATGCGGTGTATGAAAGGGGCGAGTACACACCGTGTACTTTTCATTTTAATTCATTAGTAGGACCAAGGACGCGTCAAATCCATGTTTACATCTTATTCTACGCCTAATTACATCAAGAGTGTCTGAGGAGACCGATTATTTTCCGAACCACTGATCCTTCACCAGTTACCCGAATCGAATTCCATCGATTGCGTTGGAATCGCAGCTGTGAGTTCTCCCTTCTTCTTGAGTTTCATTCCATGTTTTCCATCTTTCTCAAGATATCATGGGTTGAGAGTTTTGGAATTTTTCATAGATCTTCGTCATTCTAAGTAGAATCAATCTTCCTGGCTCAAGTATATCGATCTTCTAGGATCAAGGTAGGTGGTTTGTTTCCCTACGTTGAATGTCTTTGAGTTTTTGTGCAAAAAGTGTTTGATACCCATGTATTGGGTATCCCATGTTAGGGAGTTTGATTCCATTGTTTAATAGCATTAGAATGCTTATCTGGTTGATGTTAATTGATATTAATATATTCTTGGTTTCATATTCGAGGATCACCCATGGGTGATTTCCCTTGCTTTTGTTGTTTATCGCCGTTTGGCTTAGGTTACCTGTGAGGCAAACCATGTAGCATTGTTTTTCTGCCTTGTTATTGCTGATTGCATGTATTACCTACTCTTTATATTCTTTTGATTCATCGTAGATATTATCCAAGTAGTTTTTGAACTTAATTAGGGTTGTTGACAGTTGATTGCGCATGACTAGACTGCTCAGGGCTGTGTGAACCTGGTGCGGTAGACTAAAGAGGGAATTGACGATTAATGGTTTTCCTAGAAATTTTGTTATAAATACATCTCATATGTAGTACCTATAGGAATTGGACATTGTTCTCCCGAAGAGTTTCCTTAGTTTACACACGTATCGAGACCACATGAGGATTTAGACGTAAGTGCTTCCTCAGAGAGTCTGTAGCTATCGCTGCAAGACCATAGGGGAATTGATGGTGAGAGCTTCCCAGAGTGTCTGTGACTTGTATGATAATTTGATTATAGGGTTCTACCAGTAGGAGTTCCGCATAGAGTCAGTATTATTACTTGGTTGGTTGGTTGTGATGAGTCAACCATGCCAAAGAACAATCTTGGGTTTGTACTGCTTGTTGTCTAGGTAGTCTGTTGAGATAACTGTTGTGTTACTTGCCGTGCCTTGGGAATATAGAGCTGTTTTCTAGACTGCTTGGTTGATAATTAAATTATTGTATTAAATTAATAAATAAATGTGAATGGAGATTTTTAGGATTGTTAATTTGGTGTACCACTATTTCTTTGCTGCATTTATTTCCTTTACTTTTTCTATATTGCTCACTAATAGTAGGGCACAGATCGTGTGGTGATTACCTACTGGGATTAGTCTCATACCCTATTCGAGTCCATATTTTTGGACCAAATAGGTTACATGGTTTCAGGTGTGGATAGGGATTGTGACCCTTCTACGACAGGTACATGATTTTTGTTTGGAGCTGGAGAGCATAGGACCGAGCTTAGGCTTGCGATGCTGTTGGAGTTGCTATTACTTTTAGTACATTGTTTTCAGTTTATTTCAGCACGTTGTTTTGTTTACTGCTTTCCTTAGATACTTTTACCTGCTGCATCATTATCATCATTACTATATATATTCATTTCTTCCACTGTTTGGTTTCAACTATTTTATGTCGTTTACTGCTTCCGCTGTTGACTATTATTTCTTTTCTCTTGTATACCTTACCAAATGAGGGCATAGTTTCCACAATAATTTACCAAGGTCCTCGCTGCTAGTCGGCAGCCTCGGGTGTTTGGTGAAATGCCATTGAGGTCATGTGGCGAACTGGGCATGGGGTACCAGTTGAGTGGCTCCAGATTCATGTCGTTACAATATAATACGTATACTTTTTTTTTTCAAAAATTACAAATATTTTTTAAAATTTTTTCTAAAAATTTATTGATTCAAAACATGATGAAATAATTCATAAATAAAACATTTAATTTGTATAACTAACATGAAAATTAATTATTTATGTATTTAATAATTAAATAATTATTTCTGTAATTCAAGATATGAAATTATATAAATGAAATTTAATTAGCATGTAAATAAAATGACACCCTATGGTATAAAGTACACATAATTATAATAAATTTGTTATGCGTATCAACTTATTTATGTAATATATTTTATACATTAAATAAATAAATAAATATATATATATATAATTTTTTAAAGCATATATATGACCTCATTATTAGGATTTTTAACAGACAGTAAAAGTGTTATCTTACTAAAAATACATCTATTGTCACATTCTCTCCCTTTAATGAAATTTAATAATTACAGTTTTATTTTATGTCTAAATAGAAATTTCTAATGAATAAATAACGTAAAAAAATTAAAAAAATCCAATTAAAAGAATAAAATAGGAGTACGAAAATAATAATTTTCAACTGATCCACAATGGAACTTCAAGAGGAAATAACGTCAATGTTAATATATGTGGAGTGGAAGATAAAATAATATAAATAATTAGAAAGAATTACCATATTGTTTTTTTAAACCATGTTTGTTCTTTTATAATACTAACACTTTTAATTGTGTTTTTATAGTGTATGTTGATATTTGCCTGATGTTATATATATATGACTTAATAGATTTATCATCATTTTTCTTGAGTTTGTGGAATTATTTCATCATCAAACTAGAGTATATGAGAAAATATATTTACTTGATTTCATTCAATTTCCTTCAACACAATTTCATTCTATAACATTTTTTTCTCTTAGACAACGACTAATTCACATCAATTCCAATTTTTGTATACTAATGATGAATTTCTCATACCCAAAGAAATGAAATGAATTATTATTAGACAATTATATCATCTAAAACATAATTTCATGCATTTTATTAAGTACTTTTTATTTTTTTCATTTATTTTCTAACAATTTACTGATAATTAAAATAGTGATTATATAAAAAGAATTCTAAATAAAGAATATGAATACTACAAATAGAAAGTAATTTGTACTATACCAATAAACCTTATATTATTCCATTTTTCAAACAAATTTGATTTTATGTTTCCACCCTTATTAATCTAATCCCCAAATATTACAATAATTCTTAGTAGCATATAAACCCATATGGTTACCTAACATTTATAACTTATGATCCCTAATAAACATATAGCTCATTGTTGTTTTTAATATGTTTTAAATTTTACAAATATAAAATAACCCTATCCACTAAATTTATCTAAAACTTATTTGATAGCTACTATAAGAACATGGATATTACTATTTGATAATTACAATATTTAGAACAAAAAATTCGTTACTTAAATTACCATGATTTTTAGAGTATTAGAAAATAAGAAATATTTATATAATTAAAAACAATAATTATCTCACACATGGGAAATTTTATACTAAAACAAAATATTAAAATTAAATAAATTCATTTTTCAAGACCAATATATCTAATTTGGAGCTAGAATTCATATTTTTTCCTTCTCATATTTAAGTGATCTGGAAAACATTTGAAAACATGGGATATGAGAATGAAAATCAGAAAGTGGAGAAAAAATATGAACTTATCAGCCCATTAAATAATTTAAAACCATTTAAAATGTATATACTTTAGACAACAATATTTTATCTTTTCATAAATAAAAATGAACATTCAGAACTAGTAATAATGTTCTTCTCTAAATAAGTTAAATAATTAATTTCCATGAGAGAAAATAATAATATAATAATTTTTTAAAAAATAGATCATCATATTCATATCACCTATAATTCAATATTATAACCATTAATTTTAAGTCATAACATGTATTGGATTTACTTAACCAGTTGATTCTAACATCATAAACATGCAATATAAAAACTAAACCTAACAATTGAAAAATAATATCTCTATAGAATAAAAAAATTACTAATATAATATAGGGATATATCAAACTCACCCTTGAACATATGTACTTTTCATAAATGAAAAAAATTTATTTAACACATTGGGTAATGAACTACCCTAATATAATTAATTAAAACATTTAATTGAACTAATAAACATGTGAACATATAGTTATCACACACAAAAAGAAGAAATTTCCATTTTATTGATAAATACACAAAATGAAAAGATCATAGAAAATTGTGAATTGAATTCAAATATTAAAATTGTGAAAACATGAAAATAAAAAATTATGACAATGAAAGTACATGTGGGATGGAAAGGAAAATTAATACATAAATTCTAAAAAGCATACTCTTCAAACTTTTAAAATGATTGTAAAAAATGATCTATATAGAAAATATTAACAAGATTATTTTTTCATAAATTTTAAAGAACCTACAAGATAATAGAAAATTATTTTGTTTAAAATTGAAAATTATTGAATTAATATACACATGGAATAAAAATATTTTAAACAAAAACATCAAGACATTTAATATAAATATTATTTGAAAAATAATGGTTCCATATGTCCTAATGAAAATCATACATCATAAAACCTTACAATAAGTAAAATTTAATAATCTTATTTATTTATTAAAGTGTTCACATCTGTTACCTTTTTTATTCATTTTTATATCCATTATCATTACATCTCATTTACTTACTAAATTAGTATAGTTCGCATCATTCATTTTTAAGCAATTCTATTCATAATCATTAAAATATATTTGATATAATTTTATTAGTAAGAAATAATTTCCCAATTTTTCTATAATATATATATATATATATGTCAAATTATAGGGTTCAAATTAGTATATAAATATTGAAGTTCAAATGGGTTTGAAATAGTTACTTTTCAATTAATCATCCACAACAAACATATTTTTATGGTCAAAATAACAATGATTTTTAAATTGTAATACAATTGTTATGATGGATTTTTAATAATTTGATAATTTTCATCAATATTTAATTAATTTATTCGATATATTTCCTGATTCCCATATTCATTTTATGGATCTTATTATGACGGTTCAAGCATAACACATAAAATATCTCTTTTTTAAATTAATATTTGTTAAAGATAATTTGATGTAAAAAAACATAATAATATATTTTACCATTATTTAATAAAAAATAAATAACAAATTATTCATTATAATATAATTTTACATGTTTTTATATCTTCTTATTCATTCATTGTAAAAGAATTGTAACATTGTTCTCATAGCTTGTAAAACTGACCTAATCATAAACACATTATAACACTAAAGTGATCAAGAATATATTATTAAATAGTAATAATATTACTTTTAAAGTATAATAATTATTAAAAATAAATTTTATTTATTTTATAAATAATATTCTATATTTTGTAGATGAATAAGATAAATTAAAGAGAACTGTAGTAAGTGATTACCAAAGAAGTGTTTCAGTATCATTGTTTTAGGAATAATAATTTTACTATATCCATTTATTGTAAATATTATTAATGTATTGGAAAAAAATGTTAATTTAATAACCTTATAATTGTAGAGAATATTAATTTTTATTCATTAAATCAATTTATCTGACCATCCATATTAAGAAATGATGAAAATTCAAATACATCATTCATTGAGATGATATTCCACTTCTAAAATGAGAGACATTTTCATTTTCGAATAGAGAGGTTGATGGTAGATAATTAAATTTATACAAACATGATAAAATTTCATAATAATAATAATAAAAATTTTATTTTACTACAATATTTAAAATATATTTATAACAGATGGGAGAATAAATAATCATTAAATAAACTTGATATTTCCAATCTATTCGTCCATGGATATCCTCCGATAAGAGTATCCTAAAACCATCAATTATTGGTATTTTGGGATGAATATTACCTCTAATAAGTTGTAGATATTGTTGGGGAAGGAATTTTTAAGGACTTTTCAGGAATAGATGTAAGTGTCTGACCCTTCTAGATTATTGTCTTTACACGTTTATTATGTCTGAGGTGCTTAGAGGTTGAATTTGGAAGTTTTTGTGGAGTATTTGAGATAAAATCGTGAAGCCTAATTAATTCATAGTGTATAGTGTTATTCATGATGTGATAGATTAGATTGTATACTTAATTATTATTCATCAATTGAGTAAGGGTGGTTTATAATGTGATATTCAGGATGTTAACTATAGGTCATGACATGAATAAATTAAGAGTCATATTCAGGGAATATATAACTTAAAATTCATTGTGGGATAATTATGTTCAGAACGTGAATGGATTCATGTTTGTAGGATATAGGTGTAACTTCCCGAGATTTTATGAGATAATTTGTTTTTATTTTCTTTGATGTATTGTGTTATACGCTACATGAAGATTTTCTTGTGATATACAGAACAAAATATTAGATTTCAGTATACACAACACTATTCTTGTCTTGTGATAAACATAATTTCACATCCATTTCATATAAATCATTTCATGAAAGACCTGGTATAAGTTATAACTAAATATTGTAGCTCAGTCATTATAATGGCTTGTATGAATAGTATTAACTTCCTTCTAAAAAAATATTTAAATGAAAATAATTGAATCAATAAAAAAATAAAATCACACTTTAAGGATTTTATTGGTGAAATTTATGTGTAATATATTAAATAAAATCTTTCTAATTCATCTAATATGTTTTCTAGATATGATTCAATTATTCGGATAAAAGAAGTTTTTTTTAAAAAAATATTGTTTTTCCACCTATTGATAGTGAACCCTTATTAAATATAGTTTTTGACAATTTTATATGTTCTAACTGACATAATAAATGTATTCATTGTAATAAGGATATAAAAATTTACCTTGTTTGAAATTTTGTTATTTTCCTGATGAAATTCATATATTAATGAATTGTGAAAAATAATACCTTTTAATTCAAAATTTCATATTAGTATAATATATTTATATAGATATATTATCATTATAATTGGGTTTAAAGTGTTATAGTATTATTTTTTTATTATAAAATATTTTTTTTCATTTTAAGGAATTTCAAATTTAAATTGGAAATAAACACAGGTTAATATTTTGATAGTTTTACATCTTAAAAACTTGTTTTCCAATTTTAACAACGAGAATTAACATTAAATTAATTATTGTAACTTCTTGTGATTTTAATTTGGAAATATTAGTTCAAAATGTGGAATACGAGGTTCAAAATTGTGTAAATAGGTACCTTTTATTTTTGTACAGTAAGAATAGTAACAACAGTAATTATTTTATTTTATAATGGTTAAAGGCTAAATCTGGTAAATCTAGGTAAAAGTAATTTTAAAATATAAAAATTCCCTAAAACATGTTCTAACACTATTGTATTATATATATGGCCATGATAATCCTTTTTTTTGATTTTAGGGCCCCATGGTTCCACTTAGTTGTAATAATGTCCTTTTATTATTTTTAATTTAATTAAAAGAGAAATATAGCAAAAACATGTATATCTTAACTAAAACAAATTTATTTTAGTTTATGTAAATGATCTATTAGAAAATAAATATTCATTATAAATATAAAATATATTTCTATTTCATGTTATTTTATTTATAATTTTTAAACATTCACGAAAAAAAATTTATTTATGACACAATGATTATGAAATGATTACATTGTTGATGAAAATTAAAATAAATGATATTCTAGATATTAAAATGAATGTAATTTGTAACTTTTGATACCATAAATTAATTTTATGTATAAATATAACACATTATCTTTGATTTAATTCTTTTGGTTTGATTTAATTGTGTTTTTATGACATAAAAAATCAATTTCTAAAGAGTGTCAAAATTGACATAAATGAGTTTTTAAAACAAATACAATTCCATTAAATTATATAATTGTAATAAAAATATATGATTATGAAAACATACTTAAATAATTTTAAAAAATTCATTAATGACCCAATTTTAGTTCTCTTGGTATTTTATAGTAACTATATTAACTATATATTTTGAAAAATCTAGAAACATGGTAATGTGAATTTATTTATCCAAGGGTTAAAGCCAATAGATGAGGTTAATTTGTGACCTAAAATTTTCTAAAACCTATTCGTTGAGATTATTTTGACCCAAAATCATATTATCCCTGAAAAATATCACTTTTGAGCTATTATAATTTGAAAATCAATTTATAATGAAATAATATTTCAAGACTTTCCTAAAGTTCCCCTCCATCATCTTATAAAAGGCCACCACATCTACCCACATAATCAAACCTCTCAAGCACCATGGATCATACAAATTATGCTCAAATAAGAACCCAACAACCATTCTAAAATTATAGTGGCCTTACACTAGGCAGAAAGGCACCCTAAGGAGGCCTTTTGTGCAAATAAACATGAGATACTAAAAAAGAGGTAATTGATTTTATCATCTCTACCACAATTATTTTCTTATTATACTTCCTCTACATATGTTTTCTTTCCAAAATAATGAAATAAATGAATTATATTATACATTTTTATATGTTATTAAAATTTTTTATAACCTTATTACACCTTTGATCAATCATATAAATAACAATATCACTATCTGTGCATACGGATGGCTTACCATTTCCACACCATGGTGTAATTTTTTATTAAACAATACTTAATTTAGATCAGTATAATGATTAGTATAATGGATTTAAATAATGAATATAACATGATAATTATTTTGTATAATTAATATAACATCAAGTTTTCTACCTTTTAACCATTTAGTTAATGATATCGTCACTCATTCGTACGTACGCCCTACTGTCTCCACGATGTGATGTGATTCATTTTACATGATCATAATTAAACCATGATTATATAAATGAATGTAATGAATAAATATGATATATATTATACTAATATCATCATTTAAATTATATAACTATTTCCTAATAATTGGAACATGAAATTATCTGACAAAACATATATACGAACATAAAGCAGCGAATATCAGAATAAAGAGTAATGATGAAATGTTACTAACAAAGAGATGATAATATGATAATATATGACATCATAAAAATTACAATGATTCTATAATAAGTCAATAACATTATTAAAATCATTATATAGGAGGTTCAGATACATTCAAAGCATATCATACCTATGTTGAGGGATAATTTCATAATCTCATTATTATTTGAGGTTGTTTATATGCATGTATTTAATAGGGTATATATATTAACCACTTCCCTATTTCCCAAATATATAATATTATTTCTATTATTCTATAATTTTTTATTATAAATTTTATCAATTAGTGTATTTTTATTAAATGATATAGAAGTAATCTTTCTTTCATTTTCCAAATGAGGAATTTTTTTATTTTTCTAACAAGAGTAAGAGAAGAATGTTTTTTAAACTTATATGACATGAATGTATTTTCACATATTGTTAATTCCTTATTTCCATGAAGATTCCTCTACAAAATTTAGTTTATTTTCAAATAAATTCTTTTATTTTAATATTTCATGGCATTTTAGGAAAATAAAATGTTTCTATAGAAGAAGGGATATTATCCTAAAGAATCATGTTCTTGTGATTTATCAAAATTATTTTTCAACTAAGATGACACTCTTTAAATAGGGCTATGTTTATATCCCTATAATTAATAGGATTTTATTATGTAAAATGTGGAATTATAATTTATACAGATTATTTTATGATGGACCAATTTTTAAGAAACCCATTTTCTTAAATGGGTCGTGATATGATGAATTATTTATGTTTTTTTGTGGAACAAGTAAAAATGATTTCATTATGAGATTGGTGGGGACAATATCTCAAAAAAAAAGAATTGGGTAAAAATTTATATCTCATGAGATATACCTGAAAAGAATGGAATGTAAATATGGTTCAGTAATGGACTTTGTCTACTATAATGGTCTTGATACTTATTATTTGGATACTATGGAAACTATATAATGTGCTTATTTTTTACACAATTCCAAGTTTTATTCAAATTTTATTTTATCCTGGTTAATGTGTCTTTATGATCAATGCCTTACATACTACCAAGATTTGTTTCATGACTCATGATATTTATATTTAAAAATCCTGTTCATGTTTTTAGATTCTTATGTTTATGGTTTTTTTATGTTCTCTTGGTTTACCCAAACTGATCATTTTATCATACCCATTTTATGTATTCACTTTCCATGGATATAAATAATGATTATGGGTTGGAAAAAAATGGGGAGATCGTTTTTGGAGATGTTTAAGGTCTTTAACCAAGTTAGAAGATTATGTTCCATGTTTCCAAAGACACTAAACTAATATAGGTTGAAAAATGTTTATAGAGATCCCACGATATATTTCTAGAGTATGTCTTGGGATGTCCCAAAGGGTATGTCTAACTATATTTTTCAGTCCTATAATTATGGTGATGATCATGAATAACCCAAGATTAAACCGAAGATGTTAGATATTGAATGTAACCCCCCTTGATTATGTTTTTTTCCTAGTATGATTTTTCCTCACACAATTATTTTTGGGTTTTAGACAATGGATGAAACCCAAAAAAACCATGTTAATTATCAATGCACTAGGAAATGAAATGTCTATCATATTGAACAACCAAATTTTATTGGATATTTAATAAAAAATTGTATTTCTATACTTACATAATGTATGATTCATTATGGACTTCCAAATGAGTAGAGAAGGAAACAAAATTCTATTGGGTCCTTCATAAGGGAACTTCCACCTTCTATTAGTGGGCCTTCTTATCCTCTTTTTTGTTAAAAAATTGATCAGTACCATAGAAAAGAAAATTTTCAACCTTATCTATTCAGAACATGAAAAATTATAACACCCGAGATTTTTATGAGTAATATTTTTATCAAAGGAATCATTCACTACACACTTGCTTGGCTTCCTTTACACGCAATCACGACCTTCCTTGATAGCTTGCGTCGTACGCAACACCGAGTTTCACTAAACAACGATATGCTATTAAAATATTATTAAAACTAGCCGTTATGAATAGTAATAACCACTTTTTGAAATTTTAGAAATTTTATTTTTCAAAATGGATTTCATTTTTGGATTCGGAATACCGAAATTAGCCTAGGGTGAAATTTTGGCATTTTTCTGAAAACTTTCAATTTTTGATGAATAGTGAAACCACTAAGTGGCAGGTTAAAAACTGAATTTTTACATAAAACTTAATTTTACCGCTTCTGTGAATGGAATTTCAAAAATCCGACAGACACGGTTGATATCAGTAAGTAAAATGTTGTTCAATGAGATAAAAATAATTTTTGGTGAATAGTAACTTTTTACTTTTTTTAACCGCGGTTAATAGTAAATAGGGTAACTAAAGGTAAAAATGATATTACTATTACCCTAACACATGTCCTAATTCTATTGGATAAGTCTAATTCGACCAAAAACAAACCTAGAAATAAAATATGACCATTTAGGCCCACTTGGGTTAGATTAGGACATTTATTATTAATTTATTTAAAAAAGGGTTAAAATAGTTAAAATCAATGTTTAATAAGTAAATAATTTTTAATATGGGGTTATACATAAGATAAATTAGACTATAAATATTCATTAGAAATCTAAAAAGATTTCATATATAATGGTATTTTATTTGTAATTTTTAGACATTAAATAATTTAATTTATTTATGACACAATGATGATGCAGTAATTATCTTATTAATGAAATATTGACATAATTGATGTTATAAACACCAAAATAAATGTAATTTGAGACTTTTTATGAATTCCACTAATTTTATAGGTTACTATGATATATTAGTGTTGATTTAATCAACTTGGTTCGAACATATAATTCTGTTATGACTTTCACAAAAATCATATATAAAATAGTGTCAAAATTGACACAAAATAGTTTTTAAATAAAATATTATATTATTCATTGTTATTTTATTCCTAAAAATCTAAGGTTCGGCCAAATGACTTAGATAAGGATATATATATTAATAATAAACAATTTGGGGTTCGTTTGGAATGTTATAGTAAGTGTATTAACCTTATAGTGAAAGAAAACAAAAAGACATGGTAAAAGTTAAATTATTTAACTTAGAGTTAAATCTAATTGATAAGGTTAAAATAATACCCTAAACTTGTCTAAATCCTCTTGGTTGATAGGATTTCTACCCATCCCCACATTAGCTTCTAAATAAGACCCTTTGGAACCATTATAAACCGATTTTGACTTTAATATAAAATAATATTTTGAGATATTCCTAAGGTGCCCCTCTCCTCCCTTATAAAAGGGCACCTCCTCCCCCTCCTCCTCACACCAATTTGAGCACTCAAGCTCCGCCAACCCCTGCCATTTTATCCTCTCCACTTCCCTAGAATAATACTAGAGGTCCTGGTCTTTTTCAAAGACCAATCTTAGTTCCCTAAGTGGAGGATTCAAAGAGGCGTTCCAAAGAAGAGGTAATATCCATTACCGATCTTTTCAATTTCTTTCTTCTTCAACTTCTTCTTCTTTAGTTGTTTCATGATAAAGTAATAACATCAGTATTAATTACATACTGATATGTTATTATAAATATTAAACAACCCTAATTCACCTTCTATCCATCCTACGGAAAAATGAAATCACCGCGCGTGCGTACGTACGGAATACCGTCTCCACGCCGTGGTGTAATCTATTTTTCCACCATCACTTTACAAGGATGGGTATAATGGTGTAATGGGTAACTATTTATGATTATTATAAAGTAATATTGATACTGAAATAATATATATATACTTCAATACAGTTCCACGATCATATGAACGATATCATCACTCGTGCGTACGTACAGAATACCTTCTCCACGATGTGATGTGACTCGTTCTACATGATCATCATTACATAGTAATTATATAAATGAATTGAATGAATATGATATATGTTACACTAATACCATTCTGGATATAAGGTATCTATAACCTTAAAAGAAGAATAAGAATGTATTCGGAAAAACACGCATAAGAACAAAAGGCAATAAAGACCCGAGTAACAAGTAACAATGAAATATTACTAATAAGAAGCTAAGAATTTGACCATATATGATATCATATCAATATTTATGATTCTGGAAAAAGTCAATAACATTATTTAAACCATTATACAGGAGCTTCAGACATGTACAAAGCAAATCGTACCTAAGGTAAGGGGAAATATCACAATCTCACTTTTATCCGAGATTGTTTTTACTTTGGAAATTACTGGGGTGTATTTTATCATCCACATCCATGTTCCTTCAATATGTATTATTATTTCAATCCTTCTACAATTTTTTAAATCCAATTTTACCCTTTGGTGAGTTTTTAGTAAAGGATATGAATGTAATCTTTTGTCATTTTTCATACGAGGTACTTTTTGACTTTTCCGACAAAAGTACGAAGAATGTTTTTTTAACTTATACGGCATGAATGGATTTTTAAAACATTATTTACAAGAAGATTCCTTTACAAGTTTTCAAGTTTATTTTTAATCAACTTCTTTTAGTTATAATTGTATGACATGTTAAGAAAAGAAAAGTGTTTTTGAAGAAGAAAGGATATTTTCCTCAAGAATGGAGTTCAAGTGTTTTATCAAAATTATTTTCCATCTAAGATAATAAAGGGTTCTGTTTTTATCCCTTTAATTACATTGATTTGATTATATTGTGATGGAATTATTTTTATGAAGTCATTTAACTTATATGATTTGTTTTATGATGTCATCCCATTTTTGTTACATGTGTTATGCGATGATGTATGATTTATGATTATGTGGCACACATAAGAAAGGATTCATTATAAGATGGGTGGGACCTATATCTCCCTCCAATGCATTGGGTAAAGATTTTATATCTCATGAGATAGACATGGCTGGAATGGTAGGTTATACCGGTTCAGTGAAACAGGACTGGAACGAGGGTAACTCGGTTCAGAAAGGGACTTTCTCCACTAAGATAGTCTTGGCAATGAGTCATGACTAACAAGAAATGATTTTCCATGATTATGTGTGCATGCCACAAAGTTTCATGTTTCATGTTATGATTATGGGGATCTCATTTTCACTTCTATGATTTATTCCATGTTATGATCTTATGATCTCTTTTGCAGGTTATGATTTTCAAAAAGATATGATATGATTTTTATTTCCTTTATTTTCCCTTGATGAGCATTTGAGCTCACCCTTTTATGTTTTCTTTTCCCCAGGTCAGGAAGATGGATATTAAGTAGAATATGCTAAAAGGGACCCTAGATATGATGAAATAAATGGGAGACACTGTAGAAGAATTATGAACCAGTTGTTTATGTTTCCCAGTTTCTAAAGACACTATACCTATACAGTCCTTTGTGGTTTTGTCTTATGTTGTAATATGTGTGCTTCAATTTTGAAGTATTAACAATGTATGTAAAGTATGGGTCGTTATAGTTGGTATCAGAGGAAGGGTATAGTCAACCTTTGGAAACTAGGATGTGAAAGCCTTAGTAAGAACCCTATGGATAAGTCTAAGCATAGAACACAATATTAGTGTTTTAGAAATGGCCATGAATAACCTAGGATAAGACCTTAAGCATGAAAATTTTATTCTTGAATTATGTGGTTTTCCTATTATAATTTGTGTTGCTCACACTATTCTTCTTGGTTTTATTCAATGGCTGGAACCCGAAGGAACCGTGTTAATGCGGAATGCGATGAGCAATGCAATGATTGTCCCCCTGAGAAACCAAACGATATGGGAGCTGGAATGAAAAATCTTGTAGCCATGCTCACACAAATTTCTCAAGCTATGAATCATGCATGACTTCCAAATGAGCAAAGGAAGGAGCAACATTCTGTTGAATCCTTCACGAGGCAGCGTCCACCTTCTTTCAGCGGGTCTACTGATCCATTGGTTGCTGAACAATGGATTAGTACTACTGAAAAGATATTTTCAGTTCTTCAATGTTCTGAACATGATAAAGTCATCCTAGCAGTGTATCGTTTGGAAGGAGATGCTGATCAATGGTGGAATCTTATTAAGAATACGAGGCAAAGGGATGAAATTGAGTCTATGGAATAGGACGAGTTCAAGAACTTATTTTTCAATAAGTAATTCCCTCGTATTCTCCGAAAAAACATGGAGAAAGAGTTTCTTGAACTGAAGCAAAGGGATGATGAATCTGTTGGTACCTATGAAGCAAATTTTACGATACTTGCAAGGTACGCTTCTGGTATTATTATCCAACCTGAGAGTAAGATCGATCAATTCTTTAGTGGATTAAAACCAAGTCTTTTAAGGGCGTTAGCCATAAGGGACTTCAATAGCTACGAGGAAATCGTTCGATGTGCTCTCAAAGTTGAGATGAAGATTGGAGTAACCCATCTGTCACATGGGTTTGATAAGAAGAGGAAGATGGAATTCAAAGGAAAATCTAAAGAGCACACTGAAAAGAAGATGAGCTTTCCCTTATGCTCAAAGTGTGGAAAGAAACATGGAGGGAGTTGTCTTAAAGGGACAAGAAAATGTTTTAAATGTGGAAAGGAAGGTCATCGGGCATTTGAATGCCGCGATAATGGGAAGAAGATGTCTAATGATGCAAACAAAGGAAGGGATACACAGAATGAACCTACTACACCTCAATGTTTCAAGTGCAAGGAGATGGGGCATTATGCCAATCAATGCCCAAATCCAAGGGTTGATGATGATGGTCGACGTCAACAAAATCTTAAGCCTAAAGACAAAGGAAAGTCACATGCAATTTCTATCAGCGATGTGGAGTACGATAACAAAGTGGTGAAAGGTACACTTATCGTCCACTCTAAAGTAGAAAATGTTTTATTTGATTCTGGATCCACCCACTCTTTTATTTCTGAAAAATTTTCTAAGGGTATCACCGTACTACCTCAACAATTAGATGTTGAGTTAGCCGTGACAACACCTAATGGCACAACAGTCGCATCAAAAGTTTATAATTCTTCTCCGATCGAAGTTTGTGGGAAAGTGCTTCCTGCAAATCTTGAGATCCTTCCTTTAGTGGAATTTGATGTGATTCTTGGCATAGATTGGCTTTCTCTACATGGATCTCATATCAATTGCCAAAGAAGGGAAGTCACATTTCATATTCCAGATCAATCTACGATCGTCTATCAATGCAAGGATGAACATAACCTTCCAGTGGAAATTTCTTCCATCATATGGGTATTGATTCCACTAAATGAAGGTTATTTAATTCAAATGGTTGGTGAGAAACTCACGATTAAGAATATGCCCATCGTACGGGAGTTTGATGATGTATTTCCGGAGGAATTACCGGGTCTTCCACCGAATCGTGAAGTTGAGTTTTCAATAGAACCCGTACCGGGTGCTTTGCCTATTTCAAAGACACCTTATAGAATGGCCCCAATTGAGTTGCAGAAATTAAAGAAGAAACTCCAAGAGAATCTTGATAAGGGATTCATATGCCCTAGTGCGTCACCTTGGGGAGCACCTGTTCTATTTGTTAAGAAGAAAGATGGATCAATGAGACTCTTCATTGATTATCGAGAACTTAACAAGATCACTATCAAGAACAAATATCCTCTCCCACGCATTGATGACTTATTTGACCAACTACGCGGAGCTCAATACTTTTCCAAGATTGATCTTCATTTAGGGTATCATCAATTGAGGGTCAAAAGGGAGGATATACCAAAGACGGATTTCCGTACAAGGTATGGACACTATGAATTTATAGTGATGCCATTTGGTCTTACTAATGCCCCTGCTATCTTCATGGATCTAATGAATAGAGTATTTAGAGACTATCTTGATCAATTTGTGGTAGTCTTTATAGACGATATTCTTGTCTATTCAAAGAGCAAGGAAGAGCATGGAGATCACTTGAGAATTATATTGAAGACCCTGAGAAAGGAGAAGCTTTATGCCAAATTTACCAAGTGTGAAATTTGGCTTCAAAAAGTTTCATTTTTGGGTCACATAATCTCAAAAGGGGGGATATCTGTGGATCCAGCAAAAACAGAGGTTATCGAAAGATGGTCGAGACCAACACCAGTAACTGAGATCTGAAGTTTTCTTGGTTTGGCTGGATATTATTGACGTTTTGTAAAAGATGTTTCACGATTATCTAATCCACTCACCAAGTTGACTCGGAAAGGACTTAAGTTTTTCTGGACAGAGGAATGTGAAGAGAATTTCAAGGAGTTGAAAAGAAGGTTATCCAGTGCACCTGTGCTCACACTGCCTTGTAGTAGAGAAAGGTTTGTGATCTACAGTGATGCATCCAAGAAGGGATTGGGGTGTGTTCTTATGAAAAATGATATGGTGATAGCTTATGCCTCACGACAGTTGAAAATCCGTGAGAAAAATTACCCAACACATGATTTGGAGTTGGCTGCGGTAATCTTTGCATTAAAGATTTGGAGGCATTACCTTTATGGTGAAAGGTGTGATATTTATACTGATCATAAGAGTTTAAAGTATATTTTCACACAAAAGGAGCTGAATATGCGCCAAAGAAGATGGTTGGAGCTGATTAAGGATTATGACTGCTCAATCCATTACCACCCTAGGAAAGCAAACAAGGTGGCAGATGCATTAAGTCGACAAGAACATGCTAGTTTATCCATGATGAGGATCACAAAAGATCCAATATTTATGGATTTACAAAGGATATATCTTGGAATTATAATGGAAGGGGAAAAATCTTATCTTTCTCAAATGAATGTTCAACCATCTATACATGTGAAGATTAAAGAGGCACAGAAAGAAGATGTCGAATTACAAAAGAAGGTGAGAAATGTTCCTAAATTCAACCTTGATTGTGATGGGATAATAAAGTTCAGGAATCGGGTTTGTGTTCCTCCCATCCCCGAATTAAATAAGGAGCTACTGGATGAGCCTCATAGTTCATCATTCTCTATTCATCCTGGAAGCACGGAGATGAATAGGGACCTGAAAGAGTACTTCTAGTGGGATGGCATGAAAAGATATGTTGCTGAATATGTCTCTCGATGTTTGGTTTGTCAACAAGTTAAAGCTGAGAGACAGAAGTCTAAGGGGATGTTACAACCATTACCCATACCCTAATGGAAATGGGAAAACATCACTATGGACTTTGTCACAGGACTTCATAAAACATCCAAAGGAAATAATGCTATTTGGGTCATAGTTGATCGTCTTACAAAGTCTGCACACTTCATTGCTATTAGAGAGGATTTCTCTCTAGATTAACTTGCCAGGATATATGTAAAGGAAGTGGTAAGATTGCATGGAGTACCACTTTCTATTATATCTGATCGGGATCCGAGATTTACCTTGAAGTTCTGGAGAAGTCTTCAGCATACTCTGGATACAGAGTTGAGTTTCAGCACTTCTTATCATCCCCAGACAGACGGTCAGTCTGAAAAAACAATTCAAACCCTAGAAGATATGTTGAGAGCTTGCTCTATGGATTTTAAAGGAGGTTGGGATCAACACCTACCTTTGGAGGGATTTTCTTATAATAATAGTTTTCACTCCAGTATTCAAATGGCTCCTTATGAAGCTCTCTATGGAATGAAATGCAGGACTCCAACTTGCTGGGATGAAGTTGGGGAAAGAAAGCTATTAGGACCTGATCTTGTTGATGAAATGGCAGAAAAGGTCAGATCTATTCAACAACACATAAGAGCAGCTCAGAGTCGACAGAAAAGTTATGCCGACAACCGAAGAAAAGACCTAGAGTTTGAAGTGTGTGATAAAGTGTTCTTATGAATATCTCCCTGGAAGAGGGTTATGAGATTTGGAAAGAAGGGGAAGTTGAGCCCTAGATATATCGGTCCTTTCGAAATACTGGATCCTGTTGGGAAGGTAGCTTACCGATTGGCGCTTCCACCGAATCTCTCTCAAGATCACGATGTGTTCCATGTATCTCTCCTGAGAAAGTACATACCAGATCCTTCACATGTACTCAGCTCAGAAGCTGTACCGCTAGAGCAAGATCTTTCTTATGAAGAACAGCCGATAGAGATTCTGGATCGTAGCGAAAAAGTCCTACGAAACAAGACCACTAGCTTGGTGAAAGTTTTATGGAGGAACCACCAACTTGAAGAAGCTACATGGGAGCTTGAGGATATGATGAGGGAGAAGTATCCTCATCTGTTTGTTACAAAGTGACGAATTTCGAGGGCGAAATTCTTTTAAGGGGGGTAGAATGTAACACCCGAGATTTTTATGAGTAATATTTTTATCAAAGGAATCTTTCACTACACACTTTCTTGGCTTACTTTACACGCAATCACGACCTTCCTCGATAGCTTGCGTCGTACGCAACACCGAGTTTCACTAAACAACGATATGCTATTAAAATATTTTTAAAACTAGCCGTTATGAATAGTAATAACCACTTTTTGAAATTTTATAAATTTTATTTTTCAAAATGGATTTCATTTTTGGATTCGGAATACCGAAATTATCCTAGGGTGAAATTTTGGTATTTTTCTGAAAGCATTCAATTTTTGATGAATAGTGAAACCACTAAGTGGTAGGTTAAAAACTGAATTTTTGCATAAAACTTAATTTTACCACTTCTGTGAATGGAATTTCAAAACTCCGACAGGCACGGTTGATATCAGTAAGTAAAATGTGGTTCAATGAGATAAAATTAATTTTTTGGTGAATAGTAACTTTTTACTTTTTTTTTACCGCGGTTAATAGTAAATAGGGTAACTAAGGGTAAAAATCATATTACTATTACCCTAACACATGTCCTAATTCTATTGGATAAGTTTAATTCGACCAAAAACAAACCTAGGAATAAAATATGACCATTTAGGCCCACTTGGGTTAGATTAGGACATTTATTATTAATTTATTTAAAGAAGGGTTAAAATAGTTAAAATCAATGTTTAATAAGTAAATAATTTTAAATATGGGGTTATACATAAGATAAATTAGACTATAAATATTCATTAGAAATCTAAAAAGATTTCCTATATAATGGTATTTTATTTGTAATTTTTAGACATTAAATAATGTAATTTATTTATGACACAATGATGATGCAGTAATTATCTTATTAATGAAATATTGACATAATTGATGTTATAAACACCAAAATAAATGTAATTTGATACTTTTTATGAATTCCACTAATTCTATAGGTTACTATGATATATTAGTGTTGATTTAATCAACTTGGTGCGAACATATAATTCTGTTATGACTTTCACAAAAATCATATATCAAATAGTGTCAAAATTGACACAAAACAGTTTTTAAATCAAATATAATATTATTAATTGTTATTTTATTCCTAAAAATATAAGGATCGGCCAAATGACTTAGATAAGGATATATATATTAATAATAAACAATTTGGGGTTCGTTTGGCATGTTATAGTAAGTGTATTAACCTTATAGTGAAAGAAAACAAAAAGACACGGTAAAAGTTAAATTATTTAACTTAGAGTTAAATCTAATTGATAAGGTTAAAATAATACCCTAAACTTGTCTAAATCCTATTGGTTGATAGGATTTCGACCCATACCCACTTTAGCTTCGAAATAAGTCCCTTTGGAACCATTATAAACCGATTTTGACTTTAATAAAAAATAATATTTTGAGATATTCCTAAGGTGCCCCTCTCCTCCCTTATAAAAGGGCACCTCCTCCCCCTCCTGCTCACACCAATTTGAGCACTCAAGCTCGGCCAACCCCTGCCATTTTCTCCTCTCCACTTCACTAGAATAATCCTAGAGGTCCTGGTCTTCTTCAAAGACCAATCTTAGTTCCCTAAGTGGAGGATTCAAAGAGGCGTTCCAAAGAAGAGGTAATATCCATTACCGATCTTTTCAATTTCTTTCTTCTTCAACTTTTTCTTCTTTAGTTGTTTCATGATAAAGTAATAACATCAGTATTACTTACATACTGATATGTTATTATAAATATGAAACAACCCTAATTTACCTTCTATCCATCCTACGGAAAAATGAAATCACCGGGCGTGCGTACGTACGGAATACCGTCTCCACGCCGTGGTGTAATCTATTTTTCCACCATCACTTTACAAGGATGGGTATAATGGTGTAATGAGTAACTATTTATGATTATTATAAAGTAATATTGATACTTAAATAATATATATATACTTCAATACAGTTCCACGATCATAGGAATGATATCATCACTCGTGCGTACGTACGGAATACCGTCTCCACGATGTGATGCGACTCGTTCTACATGATCATCATTACATAGTAATTATATAAATGAATTGAATGAATATGATATATGTTACACTAATACCATTCTGGATATAAGGTATCTATAACCTTAAAAGAAGAATAAGAATGTATTCGGCAAAACACGCATAAAACAAAAGGCAATAAAGACCCGAGTAACAAATAACAATGAAATATTACTAACAAGAAGCTAAGAATATGACCATATATGATATCATATCAATATGTATGATTCTGGAATAAGTCAATAACATTATTTAAACCATTATAAAGGAGATTCGGACACGTACAAAGCAAATCGGACCTAAGGTAAGGGGAAATATCACAATCTCACTTTTATCCGAGATTTTTTTTACTTTGGTAATTACTGGGGTATATTTTATCATCCACATCCATGTTCCCTAAATATGTATTATTATTTCCATCCTTCTACAATTTTTTAAATCCAATTTTACCCTTCAGTGAGTTTTTAGTAAAGGATATGAAAGTAATCTTTTGTCGTTTTTCATACGACGTACTTTTTGACTTTTCTGACAAAAGTACGAAGAATGTTTTTTTAACTTATACGGCATGAATGGATTTTTAAAACATTATTTCCAAGAAGCTTCCTTTACAAGTTTTCAATTTTATTTTTAATCAACTTCTTTTAGTTATAATTGTATGATATGTTAAGAAAAGAAAAGTGTTTTTGAAGAAGAAAGGATATTTTCCTCAAGAATGGAGTTCAAGTGTTTTATCAAAATTATTTTCCATCTAAGATAATAAAGGGTTCTGTTTTTATCCCTTTAATTACATTGATTTGATTATATTGTGAGGTAATTATTTTTATGAAGTCATTTACCTTATATGATTTGTTTTATGATGTCATCCCATTTTTGTTACATGTGTTATGCGTTGATGTATGATTTATGATTATGTGGCACACATAAGAAAGGATTCATTATAAGATGGGTGGGACCTATATCTCCCTCCAATGCATTGGTTAAAGATTTTATATCTCATGAGATAGACATGGCTAGAACGGTAGGTTATACCGGTTCAGTGAAACAGGACTGGAACGAGGGTAACTTGGTTCAGAAAGGGACTTTGTCCACTAAGATAGTCTTGGCAATGAGTCATGACTAACAAGAAATGATTTTCCATGATTATGTGTGCATGCCACAAAGTTTCAAGATTCATGTTATGATTATGGGGATCTCATTTTCACTTCTATGATTTATTCCATGTTAAGATCTTATGATCTCTTTTGCAGGTTATGATTTTCAAAAAGATATGATATGATTTTTATTTCCTTTATTTGCCCTTGCTGAGCATTTGAGGTCACCATTTTATGTTTTCTTTTCCCCAAGTCAGGAAGATGGATATTAAGTAGAATATGCTAAAAGGGACCCTAGATATGATGAAATAAATGGGAGACACTGTAGAAGATTTATGAACCAGTTTTTTATGTTTCCCAGTTTCTAAAGACACTATACCTATACGGTCCTTTGTGGTTTTGTCATATGTTGTAATAAGTGTGCTTCAATTTTGAAGTATTAACAATATATGTAAAGTATGGGTCATTATAAAAATTCACTTTGGGTGTTTATCATTTAGAAGGGGAAGCAGAACAGTGTTTGAATCTAATCAATAATACAAGGAAATAAGATAAATTAAATCCATGGAACGGGATACATTCGGGAACATATTTTTCAAAAATTACATTACTTGTATTATTGAAAAAAAATATTTAAAATGAGTTCCTCGAGCTTAAGAAAAATGACGATGAATATGTTGGAACCTACAAGGTAGATTTTACAAGTCTTGCAATGTATTATTCAGGCTTTATCATCCAACCAAACAGTAAATTTGACTGATTATTCAGTTAATTAAATATATGAATTTTAAGGGAATTAGATATAATAGAATTTAGTAGCAATGGTGAGATTTTATGTTGTACTATCAAGATAGAAATAGAAGTTGGTGTTCCATATCCATCTAAGGATTTTGACAAGAAATGAACAATGAAGTTCAATGGAAAATCTCAAAAAAAAGTGAAAAGAAGATTAATGTTTCCTTATTCTCAATGTTTGGAAAGAACCGTGGTGGATATTGTAATAAAGGGGATATAATATGTTTTTAGTGTGGAAAATAATGTCATTGATTAGTTGAGTTCTATAGTAATGTGAAAAAGTTTTCTAATGATGTGAATAGAGAAATGTCTATAGAGAACGCACCACCCACACTTCAATGGTACAAGTGTATGGAAATAAGGAACAGTTCTATCCAATTCCCTAATCTAAGGGTTATGTACGATTGTTTATGTCAATGACCTATTAAGGCCAAAGATAAAGGTAAATCACATTTGACCACTACTGGCGATGTTGATTATAAAAACGAAGTAGTGCAATGATTCCGTTTTTATGCGACGGGATTCCAAAATAGTGTTTTAGAATCTATTTTATAGTATTATGGAATACTGGAATGTCAATGTATTGGTCCATTGTGGTTTTCCATAAGTATATGGTACTAATAACCATGAAAAGTGATTGAAATATTGTTTGAAAGAAAATGATATGTTCATAATGAATGAATGAGGAGATAATGAGATGTTAGAAATATTAATTACCTTAGGACTGATATAAGGAAAAATATATACCATGGTTTTAGTATGTTGTATTTTTAGTATTTTTGATGTGTGGAAAGATTTAATTTTGACAAAATTAATGTTTTCACTAAGGTACTACGATAATTCATGTTATTAACATGTTTCAAAAGAATATACTATTAAGGTATTCACATGTTTGAACTGTGACAACCAAGAACTACATTATGGGATATGAGAGATAAATATCAAGTTGATTTTGGTCACATATTTCTAAATTATTATATTTATTAGTTCTTGGAAGGATTGTAATGTTATCTGTTTATGGATAATATAAGTCATATTTCAGTTGATGTTTTTTAGATTAATGAATTATCTAATTATTGGTGGAATTATGCATATTTTATAACTTGTTCTAACCTTTTTTTGAGATATATAGAATGGCCAATAATTCTATTGCATGATCTGCTAACACTTAAAGAATGAATAATTCAACATCATTTCCTTAAATAAGTGATGATGTGGAAATTTTCCCAGGCATTTACGATGGTGATATTGTACCAAAATAAAGTATGTATTTATTTTCATGAGAAATTCTTCAAAATCCGGGAAGTGATCTTAAAAAAATGTTTTCTTACTACCTTCATATCAAATAAATCATATTGTCCCATAAATCATTACAAATTTATGAATTTATGGTTATTAACTTTATATAATAATTTTTATCTATCAATATCCATCAGAACATGATGGGTATATTTTCCTTCCATATCCATGTTTTCACATTCAACCTATGTCCTTATCTCTGTAAACCCGATGATGAGTTACCTTGGGAAACCATTATGTTTCTAATTTTCCTTTTTAAAATGAAGTTTCAATATTCCATTTTTAGATGTGGGTTTCAATTAAAAAATTTGCAAGTAGTAAAACATTTTCAAACCAGACTAATTTAGAGTGAAAAATTCATTTTACTGGGGGGGGGGGAGATTGTAAAACCAAAATATTTTAAGAGAAATATTCTTTTTATCTTCTTTTGTAAACTACACTAAGATTAGATTTCACTATACACAAAACAGTATTAGATTGCAGTATACGTGACAACATTCTTGGAATATTATAAAGACATTTTTAAGTTATTTTTGTAGAATTCATTTCACGAAAGACTTAGTATAAGTGAAAACTAAATATTTTAACCTATTCATTATAATGGTGGGTATGAATAGTATTATCTTCCCCCTAAAGAAACTATTTAAATGAAAATAAGCGAGTATATAAATTAAGATCAATATTTATGGATTTCCTTAGTGAAATATATGTGTAATATATTCAATGTACTGTTTTAAATTCATGTTATATGTTTTCTAGATATGATTCAGTTTTTTGGATGAAATAATTATTTTTTAAAAAATACAGTTTTAATGCCTTTTGATGCAGAACCCTTTTTAAATATAGTTTTTGAAACATTTATATGTTCTATTTTACATAATAAATTTCTTATTTGGAAGCAGGGAATCCATATTTACTATGGATCATTTTTTTTGTATTTTTTAATGAAATTCATATTCTAATGAATAGAGAAAATACTGCATTTAAATTTAAAAATATATTTTCATATAATTTATTTATATAGATATATTATCATTATATTTGGTTTTATTGTGTAATTTGATTATTTATTTATCATTTAATTCATTTTAGGTAATTGGAAATAATTTTACATTTAAATTGAACATAAACACAAGCCAACCTTTTGATTGTTTTTACTTCATAAACCCCCATTTTAGGGTTTTCACAACGAGAATTAATTTTATATTAATTAATGTAACTTATGTGGATTGAATTTTAAAAAATGGATTCCATATTTGGAATCATATGATCCAAATTGTGTAAATGGATACCGTTTATTTATGGACATTATCATTAGTAACTTCAGTAATCCTTTTTATTTACCATTGTTAAAGGGTAAATAAGGTAAATAAGGGTAAAAAATAATATTATAATATACAACTACCCTAAAAATTTCTTAATGCTATTGGATGAGATATGGCCGACCATGATCTTCCTTGGGTCAATTTTAGGATCACATGGAGAATATTGGTTGTTATAATGACCTTTTAAAATTTTTTAATTTAAAGAAAAGAGAAATATAACATAAACCTTCTTCTCCTAACTACTTTTTTTAATTTGTCTTATGTAAATGATGCCTTCAAATATAAATATTTATTATAAATCTAAAAATATTGCTAATCATGGTATTATAATTGTAATTTATTAGATATTAAATAAATAAATTTACTTATGACATAATTATGATGCAATGATTACCTTATTAATGAAATATTCAAATAAATTATATTATAAATAGTAAAAAAATTGAAAATTGAAAATGTTTATTCCTCACAAAAATTTAATGGATGACTATGAAACTTCATCTTTGAGTTAATTCTTTTTGTTCGAAGTAATCAAGTTGATTTGACTAATAAAAATCAATTTCTAAACAGTGTCAAAATTGATATAAATGTATTTTAAAAAAAATTACTATTCTATTAAATGATATAATAGACATAAAAAATAAAAATTTAGACAACTGACATAGATAATGTTTAAAATTTTGTTAATTATCCACTTATTGTTTTCTTGGAATTTAATAGTAACTATATTGACTATACAGTATAAAAACACAAGAAGACATAGTATGAGTTAATTTATTAAAATAAGTGTTAAATCCAAATGATATGGTTAAAGTTGTTACATAAACATTTCTAAAACCTATTGGTTGAGATTATTTCGACCCATACTCATCTTATCCTTGAAATAGATAACTTCTCAACTATTATAAATATAAAATAGATTTCTAATAAAATAATACTTCAAGACATTCCTAAAGTACCCATCCTCCCTCTTATAAAATGAAACCACATCAACACACTTACTCACACCTCTCACGACCCTTGGATCTTCCAAATTTTACTCAAATAATCTCAAAAAATCCCTAAATGTTTCATAGAGGAAATACATTGTGTATAAATCCATCCTAAAGAGACATTTCATGAAAATAAAAAGGAGATACTTAGAAAAGTGGTAATTATTTTATAACCTATTTTAAAATTCATTCCATCTTATTATTACTATTATTATGTTGTTTCCATAATAAAGTAATAAATATTGTATCTTATATAGTATGATATATTATTATAAGTATGGGACAACCTTATACAATCTTTTATCCATTCAATGAATTACAATATCACCATACATGGGTACATACTACTTACCATTTCTACGTAGTTCTGTAATTAGTTATTCAATAATACATAATTTTGATGGGTATAATGATGCATATGATGGAATTAAATAATTAATATAACATGAAAATTATTCTGTATAATTAATATACCATCAAATTACTAACCACTTTACCATTAAGTGAATGATATTGTCGAACATGTGTACGTACGACCTACCTTCTCCAGGAATCGATGCGATTCATTCTACATGATCTTTATTAAACAGCAATTATATATAGGAATAGAATGAATATATATTATATATATTATAATAATATTATTTTTTTAAATTATATAAATATAACCTATGTAGTGTAACATGAACTTATCTGACAAAACATGCCTTACAACATAAAATAGTTAATATCTGAATAATGGGTAATGATGAAATGACACTAACAAAGAGATGATAATATGATTATATATGAGATCATAAAAATGGATATGATTCTAGGATAAGAAAATAAAATATATAAATCATTTAATAAGAGGTTCATATACATACATATCATATCATACATAAGGTAAGAGATAATTTCATAATCTCATTATTATCAGAGTTTGTTTATTTGTAAGTATTTACTAGGGTATATTTATCATCAATCTACCTTTTTACTAACTATAAAATTTTATTTTTATTCATATACTATATTTTAAAGTCAATTTTAACCTTCGGTGAGTTTTTATTAAATGGTATGGAAGGAATATTTCATTCTTTTTCCTTACAAGGAACTTTTTGACTTTTCGGGAAAGAATCCGATAAGAATGTTTTTTTAAATTATACAGCATGCATGGATAATTTAAGTATTCATAACAACTTATTTCTATGAATATTAATCTTCATGATTTCATGTTATTAATGTAAATTTTTTTATTTTAATATTGTGTGGAATTTTTGGAAAAGAAAACTTTTTTGAAGAAGAAAGGATATTATCCTCAATAATTAAGTTCAAGTGTTTTATCAAAATTAATTTTCTTCTGAGATGACTCTCTTTAAATCGTGTTATGTTTATATCCCTAATATTAATATGATTTAACACTATTAATGATGAAATGATATTGTAAATGGATTAGGTTACAATGGAATGATTTTTAAAAAACCCATTTTATATTATGGGTTATGCTATGAAGGATAATTTATGTTTTTCTGGAATATATAAAAATGTTTCATTATGAGAAGTGTGTGACCTATATCCCCCACCAACGAATTGGGTAATGCTTTATATATCATGATATATAAATGACTATAATGAAAAGTAAATCTAGTTTAGTAATATAGTGCTAGAACCACAAGTAAATTAGGTTTTATAACACATGATTAGAATGAAAAGTAAATATGGATCAGTAATGGACTTTGGAAACTATTATAGTCTTGGAAAAAATTTCATGGCTAATATAGAAATCATATTATGTGATAATTTGTTTTCAAAAATTCCATTTTTTAACAGTTTTGTTCATGTTTTTATATTATTGTGTTTATGGTGTGTTTTATGTTCTCCATTTTCACCATTACTAATCATTTTATCCCACCCTTTTCATGTTTTCATTTCCCTAGGATAAAAAGAATGGTTTTTGGTTGGAAAAAAGAGGAATATTATTATGGGAGATGTTTTAGATCTTTCACCACATTAGACTATTATGTTCCAAGTTTCCAAATACACTAAACTAATATGGTCATTGGGTGAGTATTTGTGTAATGTGTTATGTATTTCCAAAAATTAATCTAATATCCATGTCGTAAAGACCCGGAATTTCCATGAAATTTTTTATTATTAATGGTATTTTTATGAGTCTGCAAAAATTGACAGTGCGTGTTTCCGAGGCCCGGAGTGCCCAGAATAAATTTTTCATCTTTTTTTAGGTACGTTCAGTAAAACTGGGAGAACGTTTTTAAAACATTTGAACCAGTGATCGGAATTGAAATCCGAGGACACCGTTGAACTCACAGTGCAAGTAATCGCTTAAGGAGACTTTCACCACGACGACAGTTGGTCAAGGGTGAAAGCTAATATTTGGGTTTTTCGTGAAAGAATAAAATAAAATAAAATTTCTGTAACATTTTATTTTATTTTATTTTGAAACTTACATGTGGATGATTCACATGTGGGGACCGCCTTAACTAAACCTCCCTTGAGAGGTTATGGTGGTCGGGACCACCAGAGTATAAACCACCCTTGAACTCCCCATTAATGGGAGAAACCTGCAAACTTCCTATTAAACATGGGTAAGCCTATTCAACTCCTCCAACATGTATTATCCCAACCTAGTTAATTAATTAACCTTTTTTCTGGACTTATGACAATGAACTAAATAGAGAACAAAATCTATTATGTTGGGTACTTGGCATTTTTGGTGGAATTTAGTGGAAGGTGCCATGGAAGAATGCTCTGCAACGAAGAACACCAACGAAGAATGCCGACATTGACTCTGACTTCATCCATGAGACATTTGTTGACAAGGAACGTCTTCAACATTAATGAACTGATGTTTGAGGAAATTCCGATGTCACCAATGTCGGTCTATTCCCAATGACATTTCCTCCTACCATGCGGGAAATCATCAACAAATCAAACGAATGAGGTAGGGGTTTACTTCTATATGATGATCACTTTACATATTCTCCCATTATAATTCTTTTGTGGGATTGGGAATAGTGATTGACAATGGTTGCATGGGGGTGTTTGAATTATTTTCCTTTACTCGTTCTTGATATTCTTGTTTTTGTTGAGACTCTTGCTACTGATCTAACGTGGAGGGTGTGGGCCAAACAAACACGGCCCGACCCCTCCGTCGTTCTTCTTAAATGGTATATCCTTCTCGATGAAATATAGTGACTTTGGTGATGACGACTGGGGCCGGCGATTGGGACCAGTGGAACTTGAGAACCACCGATGAAAGCATGACACCCCGTCGCCCCAAGGTGCTCCACCGTTAGTGGCCATCGCCGCCCCGAGGCCTCCCTGCCCCGCCCCGTGGCCTCCTCCCTCCTAGCAGAGCCTCCCTGTGGCCTCCGTCCTATCGGTTGAGCCACTCCGGCTGAGCTGCCCCGTTTCCCCGAGCCCTCACGGCATCCCCGTGGCTTAGCCGCCCTGCACCATCAGATAACCCCTGTGGCCTCACAGCCCTTGCGGCCTGCTGGGCTAGACATAGCAGGTCGGGCTGCCCAACGGGCCAGGCCAGACTGAGGAGGCTAGGCCACCCAGTGGGCAGGTCCGGACCCAACGGGTCTGGCCAGGTCGACACGCACTGGGTCAACCTAGGCTGGGTCAGGCCAGGTCGGTCTGACCAAGTCGAACTGGACCCGGAGCAGGTACGACCCTATACATTACATAGGCCATAATGTTGGTATCGAACGTCTATTCAATGAACCTTCAGTGGTTCCAGAATCCTTGGAATGAGATGCCGCCTTTGGTATACCCGACTAGAGTTTTTGATAATGTTGGGAAATGGTCAGGTTGGATCAAGCAGAAATCCAACTGGGACCTCGTGACTAAAAGGCTAGTAACTTACAGGCCGGGCATCCGATTAACACAATATCTATTGCGTTGAGACCATTATTACGTGGAAGTCCTTTGAAATACTTCTTCAAGGGACTTCGTGGTACTTGGAGTATCGACTAATAACTTGTAGTGTAAATACTCTCGGAGATGAGAGAACATAGTGTGGGAATCTTGTAGCTATCTGTGATAAGAAGAATGAAGAGAGATCCTATGTGGGTCAGCTCCTAGTGATCCTATGTGGTTCAGCACCTATATATCTATTGTGGGAAATATCCTGGCGATCCTATGTGGGTCAGCTCCTAGCGATCTTATGTGGGTCAGCAACTAGCGATTCTGTGTGGGTTAGTTCCTAGAGATCCTGTAGGGGTCAGCTTCTTTACAGAGTAATATTGTTCAGTGATTACATCTAATAATCTCTACTGCTATACTTAATTTATACCAATATTGAGCTATGTTCGTACCTCTGAGGTACATTCCTTCGTGGTAATACCTTGGTGGTATTCTTCAGTGTGGATTACATGTGTGGTACTTGCCATTGTGGTTTTCCTTCCTTTGTGGAATAGTTGAGCTTTGGGATTTTGGGTTTGACCCTAGGTTTCCTCATGATTGATATGGGTATACTTGATAACTTAGGTATATGTATGGGCATATACCTAAGTAGGGTTGACAGTTGACGTCATGCTTTGAAGTTTATCCTTTATGGATATGTGAGTCCTTGAGGGTCTCGGGGTCCCTACTGAGTATCATTATGCTCACCCCTACACGGGCTATGACCGCACCTCATTGTGTTTGGTGTAGACGATAGACATTGCTGATTGAGGCTGAGAGTACCATGACTGGATGATGCTCGGAGGTGGACCATATAACATGTCGGTACGCAGAGGAGACGGATAGATGTGAAGTGATGAGGAGGTGATCTATACCTAGCCTTCATATAGGAATCATAGAGGATGACCCAACCACTTTTTTCCTTTTTCATATAGTTGTATTTCAGTTGAACATGTATCTTTACATTTGGGCTTGTATTTCTGGCCCATTTTACTTTTAGCACTCTTTTTGTTATATTGTTTACTTGTGTTCGTATCTTGCTGTGTGCTTGGTTGAATGTGTTTACAAGATATAATAGGAATTCCTTCCCAGTTATATGGAATACGCCTTTCGGTGCTAGTCTCCATCCCCTTGTCTATAGAAGGCGGGCTTGGGGTAGTCACGATAGAGGCCTTGTTGGGCGGGTCGTGTCAAATTGGTATCTGAGGAGTCGCTTCTACCATAGAACATATGACTCTGATCTTTTTCACAAAAATTGTGTTAAGTGTAGTGAGTGTGTTTATCAGTTTAGGGAATCTAGTGTTGGTGTGGAAGCTAACGTATCCATACACCAGGCCCCTGACTTCTGATTTCTGACTTAGTGCATGAAAACACTGATTGCGTGTGTGTTTCAAAATGTTTTATTTGTGAACTCTTCGGTCATATCAACATGAATAACTTATTGATAGTGGCGTACCTATTTATTTTCAGGATTCCTCCACACAGATAGCCATCTAGGGTTCTGGATATAGAACGCATTGATAGCCCACTAAGGGCTGAGGCCTTGGTATAGGACCCAATTCCAGTAGAGGCTTCAGCGGATGCACCAGATGTACCACTACCCATTGTGCCACCGATGCCACCAGCCCCTGCAATATAGGGGGAATGCCACTTGAGTGCATTACATGAGTTCCAATGCCAGAGGCCACCCAGGTTCAGGGGAGAGATGGACCCACATGCAGCTGAGGATTGGTTGGAGGCTATTGTGAGAGTCTTCCGACTGGTAGGGACACCAACCGATCTCATGGTGATCTTTGCTGCCAACCTTTGACAGGAAGTGGAATCTAGATGGTGGAGCATGATGCTCCAGGTTCATGACGAGTTGTAACTTCTCTAGGTTGACTTCGAGAGCCTATTTCTAGAAGAGTTTGTTCCAATGTCTCTTCAAGAAGTGCACATACAAGAGCTTCTTCATCTGCAGTAGGGTGGCATGATTTTGGCTTAGTACTCAGTGAGGTTCACTAACCTCACACTCTTCTCCACAGATATGGTGTGGGACCCATTAATCAGGGCCCAAAACATCAAGCAGGGACTCTGGCGAGATATCATGGCTTCAATTATCTCACTCAGCATCCCGACATAGGCGGGGGTGTTAGAGAGAGCCCTCACAGTGAAGCGTTTTCTTGTTAAGCAGTCACCAGTAGTGAGGCCCAGCACTAGTCATCAAGTAGCAGAGTCTTCTGCAACTGGATGAAGACATATGATACAGATGTCCAAAAAGACCAGACATATAGTTGGATGATCACAGGATTCAGGGTCAGTTGTTCGAGGCACCCAAGGAAAAGGCAATCATGCCAGGAGCGGGTAGTGGTATGCATGCAGCGGGCATGATCAGATGGCTCATGACTATCTGACATACCATATTGATGATCAGGAAACGGTCAAAGGACCTCCCAAGAAGAGATAGATATTTGACCAAGGAAGTCCTTGGGGAGTAGGCAGATGAGGCAGAGGAGCTGGTCGTGCAGCTGGTTGTGGGATACGATTTGAGATGTTAACTCCACCACCACCAGGATGTCCACCCCGACCCCAGGGAGTAGGTGGACATCAGATATCTCAGCTCTAGGAAGCTAAGGCCTACGATCACCACACTCCAAATATGATACGAGGTACAATCTGTGTCTACTCTAGATTAGCTGTAGAACTTATAGACACAGGTTACAATCATTCTTTTATTTCCACTTCCCTTATTCGGAGCTCAGTGATTCTGACAGAGCCATTGGATCGATGCTTATGGCTAGAGTATCCTATGGGAGCAGATTCAATGATTATGCACTGGTGTCGGTAGTGTGATCTTACTCTAGGAGGCAAGATATTCAACTGAGATATATTATTAGCGACGTCGAGGCCTTACGACGTCATCATGGGTATGAAATGGTTATCTACAGTCCATGCTCAGATTGACTGTATTAGGCACAAAGTGCAGTGTGTGTGCATGGATGGGACTAGGTTTAACTTCACCGATGATAAGGGAGCCTTAGAAGCACCATATGGACTTACACACATGAAAGTACAACTGATCACTCATTAGTTGGATAGCCTTACCCCCAGTGTAGTTGATGTGGAGAGTCCGAGTTATCTTGTAGTGGTGGACTAATACGTAGATGTTTTCCCTGATGATGTTCCGGGTCTACCTCCTCATAGGGAGGTGAACTTTTACATTGAATTTTACCCTGGGATGTTACCGATATTTACACCAGCGTATTGGATGGTTCCCGCAAAGCTTCATGAGCTGCGGGTACAGCTGGAAGACTTACAGGGGAAAGGGTTTATTCAACCCAGTGTATCTCATTGGGCAGCCCCAATTTTGTCCACCAGGAAGGCAGATGGGATCTTGAGGCTTTGTGTTGACTATCCGTGCCATAACCAGGTGACCATGAAGAACAAGTACCCACTCCTGAGAATTGATGACCTCTTTGATCAGCTGAAGGGAGCATGATCGTTTTCAGAGAAAGACCTCAAATCAGGCTATCACAAGCTCAGAGTATGAGATGAGGATGTGCAGAAGATGGAATTCATATGTCGGTATGGCCATTATGTGTTCATGGTTATGCCATTAAACATATCCAACGCTCCATCTGTGTTCATGGGACTCATGAAAAGGATCTTCCACTTATACCTTGATCGATTTGTAGTAGTCTTCATCAATGACATTCCGATCGACTCTACTACTGGGGAGGATCATGCCTACCATTTGTAGGTATAACTGGACACACTTTGAGAGCAACATCTTTATGGTAATCCCATGAAGATCCAGTTCTAGATCCGAGAGGATCACTTTCTAGGACATGTCATATCAGAGGCTGGAGTTGTAGTGGATCCATTGAAGATTGAGGTGGTACTTGCATGGGAGCCACCCGGGAGTGTGACAGACATACAGAGTTTCCTCGGTTTGTCTTGATACTACCAGAGGTTTGTACCAGATTTATCTAGAGATGCAGCACCACTATCATCCTTGATGATGAATGGAAACCCTTTGTGTGGTCAATGAGATACCAACAAAGTTTTCATGAGCTGAGGTAGAGTCACCATATATCTATATAAACTATTTTTCAATTCCTTGGTTCTGGTGGATGACTGATATGGAAATTACTGGCTTGTGGTGTTTTTTAGGATCTATATCAAATTTGAGGTCACTTCCAAGTATTCTTTTTATAAATTAAGATATATTTATTTTTTGAATAATTTTTATAACATAACATGCATGTATTTATATATCTTATTTATTATGAGAATGTTGTTTAGGTATTATCATCTAATATCTCATTTATTTTTTAGTTCTTCTTAGAAGGAAATGCCCCCAGTTTTTTGAGTATGATATACCCTCAATGTTAGTCACCAACCTGCACCTATTGGAGGCGATAATTGTAACACCCCGAGATTTTAGGAAAAATATTCTTTTTAATTTCATTAATGTCTTGTTTTGTACGCTACACCAAAATGAGCTTTCATAAGGCACATCCTTGACTTGCCTTGTATTACATGCAATCGCGACCTTCCACGATAGCGTGTGAAGTACACAATACCGAGTTTCACTAAACAATGATATGCTATTAAAATATTATTAAAACTAGTTGTTATGAATAGTAGTAACCACATTTTGAAATTTTGTAATTTTTTTTTCAAAATGGACTTCATTTTTGGATTCGTAATATCAAAATTAGCTTAGGGTGAAATTTTGGTACTTTTCGGATAACAATCTTATTCTGATGAATAGTGAAAATTAATAAATTTTAATTTTAATTTTTTTTTAATCGAAATAACTAATAGTGATAAATAATTAATTTGAGTTGTTTTAAAGTGTATTTAGACTAATTTTTTCAATTTAATACAATGTTGTTCATTGGATGTAATTTCACATTTAAACCAGACATAAACAAGTGTCAATCTTTTGATAGTTATTATCTTTTAAAAACACGCTATTTGTTTGGATGATGGGGATTAACATTTAAATTAGTTAATGTAACTGATATGTATTGAATTTGGTAAAATAAAAATCATTTTTGAATTCATAAAATCAAATATATCTTAGGCCTGATTTTTGGTATTTTTCTGGAAACTTTCATTTTTGATGAATAGTAAAACCACTAAGTGGTAGTTAAAAAAATAGAATTTTTCATAAAACATAATTTTACCGCTTCTGTGAGTAGAATTTCGAAAATCTGAGAGACATCGTTAATATCAAGGACTAAAATGTGGTTCAATGAGAAGAAAATAATTTTTGTGAATAGAAACTTTTTACTTTTATTTACCACGGTTAAAAGTAAATAGGGTAATTAAGGGTAAAAATGATATTATTATTACCCTAAAACATGTCCTAATTCTATTGGATAAGTGTAATTCGACCAAAAACAACCTTAGGAATAAAATATGACCATTTAGGCCCACATGGATTAGATTAGTACATTTATTATTAATTTATTTAAAGAAGGGTTAAAATAGTTAAAATCAATGTTTAATAAGTAAATCATTTTTAATATGGGGTTATACATAACATAAATTCGACTATAAATATTTATAATAAAGATAAACAAAGCTCATACATAATGGTATTTTATTTGTCATTTTTAAAAATTAAATAGTTTAATTTATTTATGACAGAACGATTATACAGTTATTATCTTATTAATGAAATATTGACATAATTGATGTTATAAATATCCAAATAAATGTAATTTGAGACTTTTTATGAATTACACTAATTTTATAGGTTAATATGACAAGTTAGTAGTGATTAACGTAACTTTCTTTGAACTAATCATTCTGTTATTATTTTCAAAAAAATCAATTACTAAATACTGTCAAAATTGACATAAAATAGTATTTAAAACAAATATTATATTATTAATTGTTATTTTATTCCTAAAAATCTAAGGTTCGGCCAAATGACATAGATAAGGTAATATATATTAATAATAAACATCTTGGGGTTTTTTTGTCTTGTTATATTAAGTTTAATAACCTTATAGTGTAAGAACACAAGAAGACACGGTAAAAGTAAAATTATTTAACTTAATGTTAAATCTAAATGATAAGGTTAAAATAGGAACCTAAACCTGTCTAATTTCTATTGGATGAGATTATTTCTACCCATCCCCACGTTATCTTCCAAATAAATCAATTTGGAGCTATTTAAAACCGAATTTGGCTTTATAATAAAATAATATTTTTAGTTTTTCTAAAGGTTCCCCTCTCCTCCCTTATAAAAGGGAACCTCCTCCCTCTCTTCCTCACACAACATTGAGCCTTCATGCTCGGCCAAACCCAGCCAAATTATCTTCTACAATTCCCGAGAAACATCCTAGAGGTCCTGGTATTCTTAAAATACCAATTTTAGTGCCCTAAGAGGAGGTATCAAAGAGGCGCTTCAAAGAAGAGGTAATGTCTATTACCGATTATTTCAACTTTATTTCTTCTTCCACTTATTCCTCTTTATTTGTTTCATTATGAAGTAATAACATAAGTATAAATTATATATTGATATGTTATTATAAGTATGAAACAACCCTATTTCACCATTTATCCATTCTACAGAAAACGAAATCACTGCGCGTGCGTACGTACGAAATACCGTCTCCACACCGTGGTGTAATCTGTTTTTTCAACACCACCTTACTTGGATGGGTATAATGGTGTAAAGAATAACTACACATAGTTATCATAACATCATACTGATTCTGATATATTGTATCATTCTCTTCAATTCAACTCAATAATTATGGGAATGATATCATCGCTCGTGCGTATGTACGGACTACCTTCTCCACGATGTGATGAGATTCATCCTCAATGATTAACCATTCATGAATGATTATAAAGTATATATAATAAGTAATCATGAAATATATGACATAATGATATTTTATTTGTGTATATATATATGTATTTCATCCAATTAATTCCATTCAATTCAATAAGGAAACTAAAACAACGTTCATGCGTACGTACGGCCTACCGTCTCCATTAACGGTGTATTTCTTTCCAATTACTGATCTATTATATATATGTTTATTCTGAATATATATTATATATAAATCATGTTTTATATTCTAGAATTACGTAATCATGATCTATGAAATCATATGAATAATTACACGTCAAAACACGGATGACAAATGAAACGATTTTACCCAAAACGCTCTTTAACATGGAATTTAAAAAAGAACGGGTAATATAAAGTCATAAGTGAACCATATATAATATCATAACAATGAGTATAATTCTGGAATAAGTAAATGACATTATTTAAATCATTATACAGGAGGTTTGGACACTTACAAATAAAATCGGACCTAAGGTAAGGGAAAATATCACAATCTCATTTTATCCGAGATTGTTTATTCTTTGGTATTTACCGGGGTGTATTTTATCATCCACATCCATGTTTCCTAGATATGTAATATTGTTTCCATCCTCATAAAATTGTTTAAATCCAATTTTACCCTTCAGTGAGTTTTTATTAAAATATACGAAAGGAATCTTTTGTAGTTTTTCATACGAGGTACTTTTTTACTTTTTTGACAAAAGTACGAGAAGAATGTTTTTTTAACTTATACGACATGAAAGAATTTTTATAAAATTATTTCCAAGAAGTTTCCTTTACAAGTTTTCATGTTTATTTTTAGTCAACTTCTTTTAGTTTAAAAATTGTATGACATGTTAAAAAAGGAAAATGTTTTTAAATTAGAAAGTATATTTTCCTCAAGAATGGAGTTCAAGTGTTTTGTCAAAATTATTTTCCATCTAAGACAATATAAGGTTCTGTTTATATCCCTATTATTACATTGATTTGAATATGTTGTGATGGAATTATTTTTATGAATTACTTTATCTTATATGAATTGTTTTATGATGTCATGTTGTTTAAGAATCCCATTTTTATTACATGGGTTATACAATGATGTATGATTTATGATTTTGTGGAACACATAAGAATGATTTCATTATGAGATGGGTGGGACCTATATCTCCCTCCAATGCATTGGGTAACAATTTATATCTCATGAGATAGACATGGCTGGAACGGCAAGTTAAACCAGTTCAGTAATACAGGACTGGAACGAGGAGTGAACTCGATTCAGAAAGGGACTTTGTCCACTAAGATGGTCTTGGTAGCAATTCCTTGGCAACTATGGAAATCATATCATGTGCTTAATGGTTTCCACAATTACATGTTTTATTCCAATACTATTTTATCATGATTTATGTTCCATTATTATCTATGCCTTATTTACTTCCATGTTTTATGTCGTTGCTCAAGATTTTTAATGTTTATGTTTTTTTAAGTTCAAATGTATTTGGATTGTTTTATTTTATCCATGCTTACCCTTACTGAGCATTTGACCTCACCCTTTTTATGTTTTAATTTCCCCCAGGATTAAAATAAAGGTTTTAGGTAAGGAAATAAAATGGGAAGATCTTTATGGGAGATGTTGAAGATCTTTCACCATGATTAGAAGATTGCGTTCCAAGTTTCCAAAGACAGTAAACTATTACAGTCCTTGTGTGTTTGTTTTTGTTATGAACTAAGTATTCCACAAAAGTAATGTAATGTCTATGTACGTCAAGCTTAGGGTCTCTACAGTTGGTATCAGGGGAATGGTTTAGTCAACCTTTAGAAACTAGGATGCGAGAACTTTATTGAGATCCCTAGAGATATTTCTAAGGTATGTCTAGGGATGTCCCTAAGGTTAAGTATACATATAGGCTATAGTACTAGAATTACGCTAACGATCTTAGAATTAAACCTATGTTTTTAGATATTGAAGTTACTACCCCTTTAATATGTTGTTTTCCCTATCATGATTTTTACCTCTCACACTATTCATTTTTGGGTTTTAGAAAATGGTTGGAAATAGGAAGATTCATGATATTGGAGGATATGACGGACAATGGAATGATATTTTTCATGAGAAACTAAATGAAACAGGATTTGAAAGTCCATATATCATTATTATGCCTAATCAGAAATCTCATAATATGATCAATAATCTCAACTTTGGTAAGTTTCCTGACTCAGATAATAAGAGAAAGATGGAATTTCATGATGATCATAGAGGAAAGAAAGTTCAATCTCCCTCATGTAAATCATGTGGGAAGAGGAATCGGGGAGATTGTTTCAAGGGAACTGAAAGATTCTTTTGGTGTGGAAAAGTGGGACACAAAGCCAGTAAGTGAAAAGTAAAAGGTTCAGTTAACACCATGGATGAGGATAATGGTATTGCTACGACATCAACAATGGTTAAATGTTTTAAATATGGAATGTACGGGCATTATGCAAACCAATGCCCTAAGGTAAATCCCCATGAAGAGAATCAGTATGGTCATATAGATAATATTTATGTTGATGATGATGAAGAGACTACAAATGATATGTGAGATGAAAGAATTGTTGAAGCTCGGTCAATGGTTTAAGAATGTAGTGGAATGATTACATGTTTATCAAGTGTAATGTTGTATTAGTAATATCATGGTACTATGGAATAAAGAGACATCTACGGATTGTTACACTGTTGTCTTTCCTTAAGTTTTGAAAGTGTGTGAATAATGGTACCAGTATTTTTGGAAAGTATATGATATGCATATAACGAAGGGATAAGGAGAAAATTAAATGTTTGATAGTATTTATGAGCTCATGACTAATATAAGGAAATAGTTATATCATGGTTTAAGTATATAGAATTTTGGGGTTTTTGTATGTGGAAATAATTAACTTTTGACATCACTCATGTTTTCAATAAGATTAAATGGGTATTCATTTTTCAAGAGAATAAATGATTAAGGCCTTAAAATGTTTGGAAGGTGACCAACAAGACATATCTTATGATATATGGGGATCAACGATGGAATTGACTTTCTTGTTATATGAAATCTCTGGTAATCGTATTCACTATAATATGAGAGTGGACTTCAGTATTAGGGCTAAACCTAAAGGGTTGAATGGATTATGTTGGACATAAGTTAGTATTGTTTAAGGATAGAAGTTTTTTTTTTGATATTATTTATGGGATGTTATAGTAATGTAGTTTTAGAAAAAGGACAACCTGCAGGACGGGTGACAACCCATCGCGTCGGACAAGGCTGTGGGAATCGAACCCACAACCGAAGTGCGACTGGACTTTATCGCCTACCACTGGCCTACATGATGTCCCTATTTAGTAGAAACTATTTTTATTATATTAGGCAGTATGATATATGAAGTATAAGTCCATTTTAGGAACCATATATGACTAATCTAACTATAGATGGACTTATGTATTTTTTGATAACTTTTCTAACCTTTTGTTTGAGACAGATGGAATGACCCATCATTCTATCACATGATCTGCTAACACATCACGAATGACATATTCAACTTCATTTATTTAAGAGATGAAGTGGAAATTGTCCAAAGAATGACCAATAGTGAGACTATACCAAAATCACGAAAGTATTTCTTCTAATTCCAATTTCATCAACTTTAGGGAAATGATCTTGAAAACCAAAAATGTTGTCCTAGTGATCTTATATCCAATGAATCAGATGGTACCTTAGATCGTTACAAATTTATGGCTTTGTGATTGCTGGATTTTCCATAGCCATGTTCTCTACCACTCTCCATCAGAACATGGTGGTTAGATTTCTCTTTCATATCCATATTTTCACCTATGCAGAAACCCATTGATTAGTTTATTTGGGTAACCATTACGTTTCATACTTTTGTTTTTAAAGATTGGATTTGGTATTCCTTTTTATTATGTGGGTTTCTATTAAAGAAACATTCGAGTAGTAAACCATTTATTACCCCGAAGAATTTCGGGGGCGAAATTAATTTTAAGGGGGGTAGAATGTAACACCCTACGATTTTATGAAAAATATTCTTTTTAATTTCATTAATGTCTTATGTTGTACGCTACACCAAAAGTTGCTTGCACAACACACATCATTGACTTGACTTGCATTACACGCAATCATGACCTTCCTCGATAGCGTGTGTAGTACGCAATACCGAGTTTCACTAAACAATGATATGCTATTAAAATATTATTAAAACTAGCAGTTACGAATAGTAATAACCACTTTTTGAAATTTTGTAAATTTTATTTTTCAAAATGGACTTCATTTTTGGATTTGGAATATCAAAATTAGCTCAGGGTGAAATATTGGTACTTTTCAAATAACTTTCATATTCTGATGAATAGTGAAAATTATGAAATTTTAATTAAAAACAACTTTTTTAAACAAAATAATTAATAGTGATAAATTATTAATTTGAGCGGTTTTAAAGTATATTTAGAATATATTTTTACAATTTAATACAATGTTGTTCATTGGATGAAATTTCACATTTAAACCAGACATAAACAAGTGTCAACCTTTTGATAGTTATTATCTTTTAAGAACACATTATTCGTTTGGATGAGGAGGATTAATTTTTAAATTAGTTAATGTAACTGATATGTATTGAATTTGGTAAAATAAAAATAATTTTTGAATTCATAATATCACATATATCTTAGGCCTAATTTTTGGTATTTTTTTGGAAACTTTTATTTTTTAATGAATAGTAAAACCACAAAGTGGTAGTTAAAAAAACTGAATTTTTCATAAAACTTAATTTTACCACTTCTATGAGTAGAATTTCGAAAATACGAGAAACACGGTTAATATCAAGGACTAAAATGTGGTTCATTGAGATGAAAATGATATTTGGTGAATAGTAATTTTTTACTTTTATTTACCACGGTAAAAAATAAAAAGGGTAAATAATGGTAAAAATGATATTATTATTACCCTAACACATGTCCTAATTCTATTGGATAAATTTAATTCGACCAGAAACATCCTTAGGAATAACATATGACCATTTAGGCCAACTTGGATTAGATTAGGACATTTATTATTAATTTGTTTAAAGAAGGTTTAAAATAGTTATAATAAAAGTTTAATAAGTAAATCATTTTCAATATCGAGTTATACATAAGATAAATTAGACTATAAATATTCATTAGAAATATAAAAAACATTCCTACATAATGGTAGTTTATATGTAATTTTTAGACATTAAATAATTTAATTTATTTATGACACAACGATGATGGAATAATTATCTTATTAATTAAATATTGACATAATTGATGTTATAAATACCCAAATAAATGTAATTTGAGACTTTTTATGAATTCCACTAATTTTCTAGGTTAATATGACATGTTATTATTGATTTAATTAACTTTTTTATAACTAATCATTCTGTTATGACTTTCAAAAAAATCAATTACTAAATACTATCAAAATTGACATAAAATAGTTTTTAAAACAAATATTATATTATTAATTTTTATTTTATTCATAAATAACTAATATTCTGCCAAATGACATAGATATGGTTATATATATTAATAATAAACAACTTGGGGTTTGTTTGTCTTGTAATAGTAAGTTTATTAACCATATAGTGTAAGAACACAAGAAGACACGGTAAAAGTAATATTATTTAACTTAATGTTAAATCTAAATGATGAGGTTAAAATAGGAACCTAAACTTGTATAAATTCTATTGTATGGGAGAATGTCTACCCATACCCACCTTAGGTTCAAAATAAATCAATTTCGAGCTATTTAAATCCGAATTTGGCTGTATAATAAAATAATATTTTTAGTTTATCCAAAGGTGCCCCTCTCCTCCCTTATAAAAGGGCACCTCCTCCATCTCTTCCTCACACCACTATGAGCCTTGAAGCTCGTACAAACCCTGCCAAATTCCCTTCTCCACTTCCCTAGAAACATCCTAGAGGTCCTGGTATTCTTAAAAGACCAATTTTAGTGCCCTAAGATGAGGTCTCAAAGAGGCACTTCAAAGAAGAGGTAATGTCCGTTACCGATTCTTTCAACTTTATTTCTTCTTCCACTTTTTATTATTTAGTTGTTTCATTATGAAGTAATAACATCAGTATCACTAATATAATGATATGTTATTATATGTATGAAACAACCCTATTTAACTATCTATCCATCCTACGGAAAATGAAATCACCGCGCGTGCGTACGTACGGAATACTGTCTCCACGCCGTGGTGTAATCTGTTTTTCCAACACCGCCTTACTTGGATGGGTATAATTGTGTAAAGAATAACTATACATAGTCATCATAACATCATAATGATTCTGATATATTGTATCATCCTCTACAATTCAACTCAATAATTATGGGAACGATATCATCGCTCGTGCGTACGTACGGACTACCGTCTCCACGACGCGATGAGATTCATTCTCAATGATTAGCCATTCATGAATGATTATAAATTATATATAATAAGTAATCATGAAATATATGACATAATGATACTGTATTTATGTATATATATATATATATGTATGTCATCCAATTAATTCCATTCAAATCAATAAGGAAACGAAAATAGCGTTCATGCGTACGTACGGCCTACCGTCTCAATGAACGGTGTATTTCTTTCCATTTACTAATCTATTATATATATGTATATTCTGAATTTATATTATATATTAATCATGTTTTATATTCTGGAATAAAGTAATCATGATCTATTTAATCATATGAATAATGACAAGTCCAAACACGGATGATAAATGAAACGATTTTAACCAAAACGCTCTTTAACATGGAATTTACAAAAGAACAGGTAATATAAAGTCATAAGTGAACCATATATAATATCATAACAATGATTATGATTCTGGAATAAGTCAATGACATTATTTAAATCATTATACAGGAGGTTCAGACACTTATAAATCAAATCAGACCTAAGGTAAGGGAAAATATCACAATCTCATTTTATCCGAGATTGTTTATACTTTGGTATTTACTAGGGTGTATTTTATCTTCCACATCCATGTTTCCTCGATATGTAATATTGTTTCCATCCACCTACAATTTTTTAAATCCAATTTTACCCTTTTGTGAGTATTTAGTAAAAGATATGAAGGGAATCTTTTGTCATTTTTCGTACGAGGTACTTTTTTACTTTTCCGACAAAAGTACGAGAAGAATGTTTTTTTAAGTTATACGGTATGAATGGATTTTTAAAACATTATTTCCTAGAAGTTTCCTTTACAAGTTTTCATGTTTATTTTTAATCAAATTATTTTAGATTATAAATTTTATGACATGTTATGAAAGGAAAATGTTTTTGAAGTAGAAAGGATATTTTCCTCAAGAATGGAGTTCAAGTGTTTTATGAAAATTATTTTCCATCTAAGATAATATAGGGTTATGTTTTTATCCCTATTATTACATTGATTTGATTATGTTGTGATGGAATTATTTTTATGAATTACTTTATCTTATATGAATTTTTTATGATGACATGTTGTTTAAGAATCCCATTTTTATTACATGGGTTTTGCAATGATGTATGATTTATTATTTTGTGGCACACATTAGAATGATTTCATTATGAGATGGGTGGGACCTATATCTCCCTCCAATGCATTGGGTAAAGATTTATATCTCATGAGATAGACATGGCTGGAACGGAAAGTTAAACTGGTTCAGTAATACAGGACTGGAATGAGGAGTGATCTCGATTCAGAAAGGGACTTTGTCCACTAAGATGATCTTGGCAGCAAAGCCTTGGCTACTATGGAAATCATATCATGTGCTTTATGGTTTCCAAAATTACATGTTTTATTCCCATGCTATTTTATCATGATTTATGTTCCATTATGATCTATGCCTTAGGTACTTCCATGTTTTATGTTGTTGCAGAATATTTTTAATGTTCATGTTTTTTTAAGTTCAAATGTATATGGTATGTTTTATTTTATCCATCCTCACCCTTAATGAGCATTTTAGCTCACCCTTTTTATGTTTTACTTTCCCCCAGGATTAAAAGATAGGTTTTAGGTAAGGAAAAAATGGGAAGATCTTTATGGGAGATGTTGAAGATCTTTCACCACGATTAAAAGATTGCGTTCCAAGTTTCCAAAGAAAAGTGTCATTTAATCATAAATGTTCATATAATTATCTAACTTGTCCTAACCATTAAAAATATTTTAATAAAATTTTATATATTTTTTAACATAATATTATAAAATTTATTTAAAATTTATTTATATATTTTAAAAATACTTGATAATTTGAAAATATTTATTCTTATAAAAATAATTATTTTACTATAGTAAATAATATTTACCCAAGTTAACATAATACTTATACCTAAAAATAATGTGAATTGTATTTGATAATTTTGTTCCACTTATTAGAAATTTAATATCCATTTTAGTTTATTCAATTTATAAACACTAATTTATAATGTATTTAATGTTACTTTTGAGAAAATGTTACTTATGTTTTAAAATATGAAATAGAGGTTTGTAATTCAAACATGATATTTTAAAATATATAATTTTACTTAAAAGGCAATTATTTCTTCATGAGTTTTTCGAATATTTTGAGGTTATACTTATATCCAGGTTATGTTTCAAAATAAAAATTATTTTAAAAAATGGTATTTTCACTATTCACCTATAAATCAATTATTTTAGAAAATTGATAAGAACTAATATTAAGCTAACATGACAACAATAAACCAAAAAAATGTTATTATTATTTTCAAATTCACGTGAAAAATTAAAAAAATTAACATTAAAAAATTTTATAAAATATAATGAAAAAATATTTTCTATATGAAATAATTTTTTTGAATATTAAAAAATATTTGAAAATTAGTTCTATCATTAATATATCAATCATGAATAAATAACAATTTTATAAAATAAATTTTTAGTATAAAGAGATATTTTCTTTACTTTCTAAATAGTATAAATTGAGTTCAATGTTTAAGATGATTTTTATTTTGTTTCATTATTAAATAAATATATTGGGTTATATATATTTCATAATTTATTTAACTCTATTTATACTTTCTATTTCTATTAATAACATAGAATAGTTTATATGGGTTTTATTTTTGGTGTTCTGTATGGAAAAAATATTAGAGGAAAAAATTTATCTAACAATAAAAAACATAAGGCGTTATATGAATCAACCAACTGAACTTATAAAAAACCAACCAAATTCATTAAGAAACCGAATAACTACATGAAAAATCCTAAAAACACATAAATAAACCTAATGATTTCATAAATAGATCATGTGAACACTTCAATAAACCAAATGAAAAAATGATCAAAAAAACTGACCGCATAAACAAACCAACTAACCACATTAACAAAAACATTTACCAGATAAATATCACAACAGGATATAAGTACAAACAACTGATCATGTGAGAAAAATCAAATTAATACATAACAAGAAAAAATGAATACATAAACAAACCAATTGGCTATATACCCATTCAACTAACTGTGATAATAAAACATCAATGTTGGAAGGACTCAAAATTCGTATAAGAAACATACAACAATTTAGACACATAAAAATAAGTGTACATTAATTTGAGACCTTACATCATATGCATATTAAACAATTATAAACATTAATAATTTAATGAAAATAATAAATAATATAAATGGGTTCTGAAAAACCATTCTATGAGATACCACTCAAGGATCTGACTATAATAGGATTAAATCTAGAAAATCATGGTTATAAAGTATATATCTAAATAATACTATTAAAAGACTCTCAAAAAAATATCACTTGATAGATACAAATCAAATAATAATAATTCCATTAAAAAAGTTTCTTCCAGAAGGAGAATCAATATCAAATATCAATAGATATCAATTTAATCAGCACTATAATGGAAACCATTAATCAACATGGGATAATGGGAATCCACATTTGACCCTCACTTCCAATTAATGGAACATATTTACATGTTTTTAACAACAATCAAAAACAACACAACACGAAATACAAATAAATAAAACAATCATCATAACAATATAAACACTACAAGAAGAGACACATTTAAGAAACTATCACATCACAAATATATAAGAAAAATTCATATAAATTTATTGAGGATAAAGCACTATTATATCCATCAACTAAAAAATCACATAGACATTCCCTAAAATTAAAATTTGTACCTTCTTTTTTATATGAATCATGATATAAATTCTTAAATATTTTAATTTTCACCATATTACAACATTTATTATTGTCTTAACATACATTTAATTTTTTATTTAATTTATACATTTTCAGATATCATTCATTACACTTAATCAAATGATGGAATATACTAAGAAGATTAGTATTCTTTTATAATAATTAATTATAAATATTAGATATCTAACTTATAAAAATTAATTAAGCCATGCTGATTAATGAGCTAAAAACTTAAATTTTCCTTAAAAATGATTTTCGACATTCTAGACATATATAAACACATATTATATTAATAATAGTTAAAATTTACAATCATAATAATAAAAACAATTCACCATGTTTCTAGTATTTATATATGTGGTAGGTTCGAAAAACCATCAATGGAAACTTCTACCATTTTTTATAATGATTTGTTACCCAAAATAATTTTGGGAAAATAATTTCAATTAGTTTTACAAAACTAGAATATAAAATAATTGTAGGATTATCGATGTATTTCCATTTTTAAGGAAACATGTTACTACAAGGTCTATTTTTTCTTGTGTGTCTCATAAATATTACTACACATACTATCTAACAACATATGGGATATTGAAAAATATAAATACTCAAAGTAAAATTTCTTCTTCCAAAAACATTTCATTAAAAACTAAATAATTAACGTTGTTTTGTAAATAACCCAATTTAATTTTTCATTATTAAAAAATTTCAATAATCCACCCATTCATATAATTTATACATTAACATTATTACCATTATGCTAATCATTGACTATTACTCATTTAAAATACCGAAGAATTATTTTAAATAATTCATATTTAACAGTCTTTTCTTGAATTAAATTATATATATTAAAATTTAAAATGAATTAATAAATTTATTTTTCTATTCAACGAATAGATAAAATGAGTTATAAAGCATAATGTTGAAATAATTCACCTTATTTGGGTTTAAAATATTTTAATTTTTTTAAATATATGTTTAATTACCAAGAACACACTGATAAAAATAATATAATGAATGTAATGATTCTGTTAACCATTAACTAATGGTTAAGGTAATTACAATCAATAGTTTTAAATTTACATCACATAACATTCCTCAATTAAAAAATGAACAAAAATTTGAATACACATCATAAAAAGGGACATTCATTGTCACAAACTAACCTAGATCATTCATTTTTATAAAACCAATGACATTAATACTGTAACATGAAGGATGTTCCTAATCCCCACCGGATGGAGAAAATTGTTTGTGCATCAAGAACTACTTTTAAGACTTATTTTTCAACCAAATAAATAATCAAATATGTCATAAATAAATATAATGTCAGTATGAAAATATAACTCAATATGGAAGAAGATACAATGGTAATTTGAATATAGGTTTCAAAATGCACAAACGAAACCAAGTCAAATAATTATGGGTAAACCAATATCCATGTGACATGATGTTTGCACTGAAATCATTAATCCTACTAATGAACAAATCCACCACTATACCATGGTGCCTTTTCCTTACCTATGCCAAATAAAATATTTTCTACAAATACCCATTGGTGTATGTGTCATGTGAACAAAAAATACCAATAAGATCCCACCATGTGTTTCAAACGTACAATTTATAAAATAAAACAATAATACTCGTGTATGAAAATAAAATTCCTGACATAAAATTTAACATAATATAATATAAAATATGGAAAACATACTTTCCCAACTTTTAAAACTTTTCAAATTTAATTTTTTTTAATGTATTCTCAGAAAAATTTAACTATTACAATTTAAATGAATATAAATAGGAAAAAATATCCCTTTGGGTGATAATAAGACCATGTTTGGTGAAGATACTCATAAGTGTATTGAGATAACAGTCAACCCGATGTACACCAGAAACTAGAAAAATAGGCCCAGGGGTAAGCCTTCACACCTAAGAGTGGATCCCTTCCACACATTAGGCCACCAATTGTTCACATTATCCTATAATAACTAGCCCATGGTGTAAGAGTTCATTTCCATGAATATATCCATAACTCAACAATAATTATTTTCAAAATTATCATTTTAAAATATAGAAAAATTTAAATGGTAATTTTATATATAAGTAATCACAAAACCTATGAAACAATATAAACCGTGACTTAAATCTAATATTAATAACAATTACGTGGGGAAAATATTCATAAACATTACCAAAACAACTATATTTCATCAAACTTTGAAAAAGAAATTAACTAAATTTAGATATTAATTTATAGGTGAAATCTATATATTTTTTATAGAGTAATTCCTTCTGTTGAATGTACCTAACATAAAACACTTGGAATTTCAAATACTCAAAGATATCGACTAGCTGGATAATGAAAAGTATCTATGAAACAAAATTAAAATCCCTAGAATAAAAATTACTAATTAAAAAAATAGATCCAACGAACTCTCATGGTTATCATGGATTATAGATAAAATTAAACAATAGGAGGCGATATATCTTTGAAAAAACAAGGTCATATGATCCAAAAGAGAATCGCGAATTTGATCGGTAATTTGGTCCACCAATTATTAGATTTGGGAGAGACACATATGTCAAAAGACAGTTCTTAAGTTTGGATATTTCAAGAAAATTTTGAGGTAGAATGAATAAGATGTAAAATATAGGATTTAGGGAAAAAGTATTACTATACCCATAATTTTCTCAACAATATTGTCATCAACCACTACCCAATAGAACCCACTGACTATTAGGTGGTGATAATTAAACAAGTCAATGGTTACAAGAAAAATTGCTGAAAACCAAAATACTAATAGCATAGCTGATGTATGTTCACCAAATTGATATTTGATGAAGGAGAATTTTTATTTCTACTAAAAATCCAATTGTATGACTGGTGGTTGGTCAATGGGGAGACGAGGGCTCTCACTAGCTAGCCAGTGGGTTTCTTGGATCTTCTTTAGAAACATGTTCATGTCCACACCTTCTACACACTCTCTATTTAGGACTTAAACCAATCACAAAAACCTAGATATTTCCAAGAAAATAATCATGAAAATAATAGAGTGATCATTTCAGAAAACAACATTGGGGATTATTAATTCTCCTCACTATATTGTTATTTTCACCTAGAAAGGTTATCCAAAGAAGGTTGATCCATAAAAAGATGATTCCATTTCACCCTCAACATATATTCTCTCTCACACATCACATGAGTTTCAAAACAATGATTCCATAGGATATGGATGAACAATAAATACATCTTTTATTTAGGTAAAATTTCTTAGTCACCAACATATCAATTTTTATTTCAAGGTATTCCCAATTTAGAACATGAGATGGGCCCAGTTTTTTCATTATGATTTTTGACACATGTAAATAAATGTGGATTGATATAATATAAGGAGGTTATGTTGGTTAGAGACTAAAATACTTATGATTGGAGTTGGGGAAGAATTGATTTCTTGAAATTTTATTCACATAAAAAATCACCCTCATTAAGATATGATTACTTATAATATTTTCTTAACACATGAACACAATGGATATAAAATCATAAAATATATATATCAGGAATGTATATTTATAATGGTTAGAGGAATATATAACCTTGAGTCCACACCACAAACACTCAACTATAAATGAATGATGATCTTCACAGTACAAGTCCTTTTCTTGGGACTTCTAGTCCTTTTCCCCATGATTGTACGACTGAGTGCATGATGCAGACACTTAAAAAATACCATGAACATTTAACTGGGCGATATATAGAATTTAAAAATAACATATGTTATGTTTATTATACCAGGAACATTAAAAAAAAAGAGATAATAAATCTAGTGTTTTATATATGGCTTATAGTTATAAGATGAAACTGATAAAAGATAATAAATATATAGGAAAGATGATAAGAAACAAAGATAGACCAAAGATAGCCTTTTTAACATAGAAAATATAAACTTGTTAGAAAATATATATAGTTTTATATTTACCTTTATTCTTTCATAATAACATATTATTTCATAGAGATCATTGATAGAATTTATAGTGAAATTTATTTTGTTCGTACCTGGATTTTCTTCTTCAGAACTTCACTACACATTAAGAATCCTACAAAATATATCTTTCAGTCTCATATCATTAAAACCATAAAATTTTTAATTTTTAATTTAAATGCACACAATATTTTCTTTGAAATACCTTTCAAATAGTACTAACCATTAAATTATCCTTATAATCAATTCTTTTCATGATTCTTGCTTATTTTTTTAATCCTTTTTACCATAAAATAGTAAAAAATATTTAATTAATGCTAAAAAAATTAATTACAATGGAAGGTACACCAATGGATATATATTATAGGTCATAGAACCATATAGGTGATTACAGATCACTACATTACTGAATTCCACTAATTTGAAATCACATAGTTGAATTTATTAGGGCTGATGAATTGCTCCACATAGGCAAATTTTCAAAATTCCTCGTTAGATATATGAATTTATTCATGTATCCCTCTTACTCATATATCTAAAATTTAATTAACTGAATGAATTACATATCGTTATTAAACAAGGTAGATTATTTACATAATTGTTTTATCGATGTATTTAAATGCACATGTAATTGACTTGATGACTTAGGTGATTTCCACGTAGCTTATTTCCCTATGTGTTTATATTACCTAGCTGTTTCCTTCTTAGCGATAAATGATGTAGCTGATTTCCCATTATAAGGATAATTTTTATTAAACTTATAGAAATTGATGATTTCTACATAATGATATAAAATGATGATAAATCCTGATGAACACAATTTTTAAATAATAATACCATATAATGGGTATTTTATGTCATCAAAACCTAAATCAAATGGTAAATGTTGGAAGAACATTAGTACTCCAAAAAATTTCATACATTTTTAAGATAAAAAAACTATAAGACAATAAAATAAAAATTAATAAGAGGGTTGTAAAACATTATATAGAAAGGAAATAATATTAATATTTATTTCAAAACATTTGGTTTCTCTATAACTTACATAACATAAATTTGACCCTTCTCCCAAAAAGGGAACTTTTCCCCATAATATTAAACATTGGGAAGGTTATCCCACATTTACTGTCACTAATAAGGAAGGGTAAGGATATTGAAAACACTGCTAATTTATAACTTAGAGTAATGAACTATTTAGTTATAGTTCTGAAACAAAATTTGAAATTATGTAACGGATATAATTAAGTTATCAAAATAAATAGACTAAATATATCAAATTAATAAAATGATTATTAAATTAATAATAAATACATAAATAATAATTTGACTAGTTGTTAATATTTATAAGTATATACATATAATCAACAACTTAAAAAATACATATAAAAAACACTAATCAAAAGACCTTAGATTATGCATATATTTACACTAACATGGGAATTTGGGGAGTGGTAACTTGAATGTGGGAGATGTTTGAGAGGTAGTATAACATGTTTTTAATAGTGAAAATTCCGAATTAAAAATTTCCATATTATCCCGAGATTCATAACCTTTAGATATTTTATCCCTTGGATCCTATAAAGGTTTTATGAAAAATCCTTCTATATTTTATTCATTTATACTAAAATAATAATTACTGAGAGCATAAAAATCAATTTTTTATTGATTGTATGTTGGTGAATCATCTGATAATGATTTCTTACTTGCTATGGCAACATCCACCTTGGATTTATCATTCTTATAGATGTTGGTTGGATTATAAATTATATTGACACTATATATGGTACCTAAAAAGGTATCTATATTGGTAGGGAAGAGAGTTATCCTCCCTCTTATATAGAATAAGTCTTAAACACACATATCTATTCTATTGAAGATATCTGACCTCTAGAACTACTGAATAATTGTGGATTCTTTTCTATTCATTTGGTAAACTATTTATAATCTATTATTAATAATTCTTTGAATTATTAAGGGTTACTAAAAGTAAAACTCTAAGGAGTACTAAATGATAGATGAGGCTGAGAACTGGATGAATTAGTTAGATGGATTAAATAAAACTTATTTAGAATAATATTAAATGATACTTAGATAATGATAAATCCACCATTCATATATTATATTTTTCATTTTATATTTTCTATCTAATATACTAGACCTTGATTTATATCCTTAACAGTACTGGAATGATATTAAAAATCCAGAGCACTAGTTGTATATCCCATTTTAGAAGGCATAATGAAAATTGGACAATATAAAAAAGGGAAAATAGAAACTAGTTTTAGGTAATGGATGATCTAAATATGTTTTTAATCAATAATCTCTTTCTATAGAATAATTTATAGAACTAATGGTATTTTTTCATACTCCAAGTAAATGGAATTCAATTTAGAGTGAATGAATTCAAACTCCTCATAGGTATTTACTAGAATGGATTTTATCCTTTAATTATTACAAGTCATATGTCCAATTGGCCAAAAAATCATTCATTAAATATCAATAGAGACATCCAAGATATCATTCAACATTCCACTAAATTATTCTACAAGATACCCCCATTTCATTTAAGGACACATATATTCCAACTCCAATCTTTCTAACAACATATATGGTTTCCCATAAGTCACTTAAAAAATATATTTCATAAAATATTTCCTGAGAAACAATGTGAAAATATAACATTTAAGAGATTGAATCTGACAGTGTTAGGTCAGAATAATTCAATGATAACCAAAATGGGGGGTAATTGTGTCTCTTCAATAATACCTACTGATTTCGACTTCTGGCCTTCTTTGTGATTTTTGAAATATGTTTAGTATTCTCTTTTATATTTTTTTTAGTGGAGGATAAATAGTAATGAAGAAAAAATAAGTTTTTTGTGGTTTGGGTCACAAATATCCTGTAGTCCACTCCACCAATGATCTCTTAAAGAGCTTGGTGATTTTCAATAGAAATGTACGCTTATCACAAGACTTTAAAAATTTAGTGAATAGAGTTGAAAAATTTACTATAAAGATTTATATAGCATTACTATTCCATTAAAGGGAACCAGCTTCTCCACAACTCTGTATATGAAGCTGATACTCTTCCATGACATAGTATGGGTAGTCAAAACTAAAATATACCAAAAGTGTTTTAGTTTACTGATTAAACAATTTCTTGATCACAGTTGTAGCAAAAACTGGCAAGATACATATCTAATTTTTCAAAGATAAATTTCATTAACAAATAATATCTTCAAAGATATCCGGTTTGTGAATGGTTTTAAAAAAATAACAAAAAAACAACAGTAGTAACACAGTCTTGAAAATAAAAAAGTCATTTGATTATTTGTTGCTTTGTAATAGTTCTATATTCAAAACGATATTTCACATGTGATATATTATGATCCTCTATAAAATTAAAAATCCAAATGAAATATATATAAAAGACTTTTCATTATTTTGGTTGAAAATATCCATGAATATCAAATGAAAAATCGCAAACAATCAAATTTAACACATTCAAGAGAGTCATAACATCCCTTAGAAATAATAATGGTTTATTCCATCGAATACGAGCCTTTAAATTTATTGTAAAACCTATTTCACATGATATTTTCTTCCATAAAAATTATTTCATTAATAATGTAAAATTTATTTTTCTAGACTACATCATTAAATTTTCAGACATAGGGTTCCATTACGTAAAAAAATCAATCCAATGTGTTCTCCACATAATAAAAAAATCGAAATTTATCATTTACAATGTATGGTTGTTCACAAATTTTCAGTTGATGGAGTATTATTGTTTAAAAACATATTTTTGATAATTAGTACATTCATTTTATAAAACATATGTTTTCTTCCAAACAAAATTTTGATAATCAACACTTCTCCAAGAGTATATATTAGATGATCCATACATGTTATTTCAAACATAGGGTTTCTAAATCATACTTTATTCTTACAAATATATGGTATCACTAGTGTTTCCAAAATACATTCAAACTCATTCATAACACATTGAGAAATATTTAAACCCATTAATAAGACAAACTTATCATGATATATATTTTGTAAAATACTCAAAATAGTTTAATTAGTAAAACAAAAATCAATATTCGTGATAATAAAAATCAATAAGATTTATAGAATATTTTTGAGGCAATACATTCTCAAGAATCTTCCTCTTTATTATGATCACAAAACCCATATCATAAGATATAGTAATTATAAAAATTATAAATAAAAATTAATTAATATATTTAAAAATATATAGTACTTATATTTATGTAATATTATTTTATCGAAAAAAATTATTCCTTTTGATTAGAATATAAACTTGTAATAAAGTGATGAATTTTTTGCATACCCAATTTTCTATCCCTTTTATCGATATAAAAAAATAATGTTCATGAAAATGGATTAAAACACATTCAATGAAGCATATAAGTGTAAATAAAGGTTATATTCTACATAATATTTAAAACGATAGGTGTTCTGGAAGTTGTAATCAATAGAAATAATAATAAACAAAAACCTAATAAAAAAATTATAAAAATTTGTTTATGATTGCTATAATAATTATTCAAAATAAATTTGTTATGTATGACAATTGAAGTTTATATGTATGGTTCAGAATAGGTGTTAGATGCTGGTGAAGCTCAACCAACATGTAAACTTCCTTCAACTCTACCATCTATCATATTAAACATTCAATAATATTTTCATCCAACTATCATATCAAAATATTGAAATCATGACCATTTTTTAAACATTAAACAAAATTAACTTCCAAAAGAACACAAAATATTTATTATGTCTGAAAAAATTGTGATAGGATTTAACCAAACCAATTGTAAATATTTCTTATGTTCGGTTCTCCTGAAGTTATCTTCTCAATAATATTTCACTGATTACCCGAAAAAAATTAGTGATTCCATGTCACATTGATGTGTATGATTCCAATCATTGATGGTATGAAAGAAAACATTAACAGATTCAATCATTCTAACTAAACATGGAGAAGTGTTTGGTGTAGATGTAGATTCACTAGATTTATTGGAACTAATTATGACATATTCAAAAGGACTTCCTTAACAAATTGTCAATTATCCAAAATCAATTTTTGAAACATACTATGTTTTAAGAGTTCAAAAATTGCATTTTATTTTTCTATTAAAAGAATAATGATATCCTTTTGAAGGTGAAATTTCACAAACATTGTGTAGTTGGGCCTGAACACTGTGAAACTCATCTCTACGAATAGATTTAATAATATAAACTTCTTAGTATTTTTTTTATACTCAAGGAAACTATATAGACATGTTTTTTATTCTCAAATGATGTTAAATTTTATAACAAAATTGTCAATTTTATTATTTATATAATCATGTGATTATTCTTATTTAGATTTAGATAGGTGGACTCTATCATCCAATGTTAAATATTTTCCTTTATCTTTCTCACTAGAGGTGGAAAATTAAATCTCAAGAACCACTCTATTTTCACCTAGTTCAGTAATTTTCTAGTCGAATGAATCAACTACAATAGAAATTGATTCATTTTCATCTAGCCAAGTAATGTTTTCTATTACGGGTTGTGCTTGATCATTTCCTTGAGAATTCTACTAATCTTGATCATCACCCTGATATCACTAATTTTTATTTTAGTCAGGAGCCTCTTACACTTGATTTCTATATTGATTTTTAGATATAGGCTCTTTCCCTTATATGATTCCTAGTTGAGAAGCATCACTAGTTACATAAGCCTATACCCTGGGTGTATGTATGTAGGTTCATCCCTTTCTATTGGATATTTGAAAAGATCCTCATCAGTTTCTTCATCCAAATTTTATTCAATAGATTTGGAGTTATATCTCATAGATTCTAGATCAGAGACATTATATATAATTTTGGGTATCTTTATTTGAACATCATCAATTATTATATGATCTACAACTTCTTCATCTTGAATATGGACTTCAATAGTAGATATCTAAAATAATTAATCTCATTACGAAATAAGACCATATTCATGTTGGTATACTAAACCAACAAGTGGCATATTTCATTTATATTTAGGCAAGAATAATAATATCATCCTCAATGTTTTAGAATTTAAAATGTTAATGTGATGACAGTTGATGTGAATTTGTACATCTCTGATCATGTCGCTTTTATACACAAGAAAATAAATTTTCCTTCCATTAAGATAAAAATATGTAATCACATCTTCCAAGAAATTTTTATTCATGTATATTAAGATATAGCCTATGATAATAAATATAATGTCCCTCATCTTTAATGACATAATATACATGTTAGGAAAAATAATATTTTATAGATTATAATATCATATAATTTTTATTGACTGAAAAAACATGACATGAACCATCTAATCAGTATCAAAATATTTTACAAACATATTTCTCATTATTATAGAGATGAATAAAAACGACATAATGTCAATTAATCTATGAACTTGACATCTTATCAACTGAAGATAGAAATAAAAACTCCCTACATGTTGACAATGAAAACAATATCTAATTAGACAGAAAAGATATAAATATATATATATCATTCACCTGCAATATGATGACATCATATGTTCCACCATTAATAAAAGGAACATTTATATATAATTCCTTTACTTTTATATTGAAAATAAATGAAGTGTTCCCTTATTGAAAAGAAATTCTAGACTATAAATATCTAGAGCTTTCCTCAAATGATGATTTTTATGATAGATCCATATGAAATATATAAACTTTCCATGAATAATATGTTAATAGGTGATGTGGTTTCACTTCATTATTCTTTGTTTACAATAATCTGTTCTCTAAATCAATGACATGGAAGTGAATATGGAGTTTGAACATTCAAATTCTAGGGTTTCAAATGAAAAATTGGTGATCTAAAAGTGAAAAGGGTTTCAATTACGAGGATATGATTGAATGTGAGAGTGAGAGATAGAATTATTAAGAAATCGCATAAATAATTTCTAGAACAAAGTATTGAAATGTTTACTAATATTTAAATATCGACTAATGAAAAATCTTATCATTATGTTTCAGATCATAAACATGAATGTCAACATGAGGTAGAAATAAATATGTTAATGAAAGATCAAAATAAATTATATGATAACGAAAAAAATATTAAAACATATGATGGTAATGATATTATTAGGAAAACATAAATGATATTGCATGTATCATAAAACATTTGAGTATGATATACGATTGAGGAATAATTTAAAATCAATGTGTAAACATGAAACTACTGCATATCATGTAAATGAAATGCATATTGAGAACTTGCTAGATATTGATAAACAGATTGGAAATGTGGAAATAATGATAAATATGAAATTTTGGCACGTCCTTAACCATAGTAAAATATGTGTGAGAAAACTCATTAAGTCCATTCCTATGTGAACTAACTCATTATGTCCACACATGAAAATTTGTGAAAATTCATCATGACCAAGCCTATTTTAACAAAACCATTATCCCCATGACTACATTTATTGTGAGATATATTCTTATTCCAATGCATTGGATGGAAATATAGGACTCTACACTTTTTTATTTATACATATTTGTTGCACTTAAAGTCAATCATCTTCATATCCTAAATAAACATTGGAAAAAGAATGTGTTTCTTAAAAATATAACATTACATGAACATAATAAGCCATTGTATATCAAAATATAATTATCAAGAAGGGTTCATGGTTTAATAAAATAAATAAAATCACTTCATTAGATATTGATAAAGTTAATATAATGACAACCAGATCATGAAAAGAGTTTTTTTGAAATAAATTTTTTAATAATTATTAAAGACATACTTATGGGTACCATTTCAAAAAGTACCCATTATATTAAGATAAATGAAAAGAATGCATTAAATGAATTTTTTAAATATATATTTATCCCACTAAATAATTAAATAAAATCATTAAAAATCGAATATCATGGAAATATAATGTTCAATAATAAATTGTGTAACTCAAAGAAAGGATATTGAGTTACCAAGTCCCTTACCTTTACCCAATATTTCAAAGAAATTATTTAAAATCATGTTTCATAAATATAAACATCATAATTACTTTATTAATAACCTTATTCGTATTTATTTCTATTTAGACTCATAATTTATAATAATTCTATTTATATATTATATTATTGTAATTTTTTTTCAACATCAGGTGTTAAAAATATTAACCATTTAAAACTATGTTCATAAATTTGTTGTTGATATTAATTTTTCTACAAAATATCATAATTTTTTTATCCATTATAGATAGTGGTATTTATTTTTTGTATATACTTATATTTTTATAATATCATTACATGTTATTTTTAGTCATTTTACATGAAAACGAAAATAGTAATGAAATAGATATGTGTTTTTTATCGACACTGTGAAATTGAATTATAATTCTAGTATGTTTGTTTCCAAAAATGAAACATATTGATAAGAAATATTACTTATATATATACTTTTATTCTATAAACTAAAACCATCCTTGCATATATGTGAAGTATAATTAAACCGATTTATTCGTGGAGGTGGTCGTCCACAAAACACTTGACTAGTGTTTATATTACCCAATGAATGGAAGGGGAAAAAGGGGATAGTAAGTGATCATTAATGAATAATAAATAAATCATTTAAATAATATTTATTCTTCAATACTATCATTAATCTCATTTAATTGGGTCACTAATAAAAACCAAAAATCATCGCTTCGTAGAGATAGTTATCCATGCACACACAAAAACAATGATTATTGTTTTCCTTAGTCGGTGGAAGAGAATAAATAATGGGTTTTGAATTATTATATTAACATATCAAGAATATAATTATCATTATGTAATTATTTTATTATGGATATGGTTGTTTTTTAATGTAATTAATAAAATTGAAACCTTATGGAAGATGTAATACCTACATCAATACCTTTAACATTGTCTTGATGAAGACCTTAGAATTAAAGCACATAAGGATAATTTTTGGTTACCATGTGAATTAGGGTGTGTAACGGAAAGAAATTATAGGAAATTTGGGTAGAGTTTTAAGGAAATATTTCAATATTTGAAGTGTATTTAGATAATGGAAGTGATGCCCCATTTATAGGTGAATAAGTGGGAATTTTCAATTGAAATGAATGTTAGACAAAGGATAATAAATTAAATAAATGAAACATACATGAGTTTCATGAATTAAGGTAAGTGAATATTATATTTACGACATCGAAATCATAAAAAAAATTTATATAAGGTAAAAATATCTTGTTAATTTAGTTAAATTTGAACCACCTTATATTAGTCTTTTAAATACTTATTACTCATAATTTAATATTAATCATGAAAATTAAGTTAATACTATCAATATAATTATAACATTTTCAACAAATTTAAACAAGATAAATATTAATTTTTTGTTCATTTATCAGAAATAATTTTCTAAATAGGATAAAACCATCTTTAAAATCAAAACATATAATATGTTGAAAAAAACTATTTTTTCATGAAAATTTTATTTTATTCATTAAGTTTTGTTTTTCTAATATAACATTTATTACCCATTTAATTAGTGTCAATTAATTTTTATTTTTTTAACATCATATTAGATATTTGATTTAAAAATTATTCATTTAATTTTAGAAACTAAAAATTTTTAGATAATTATTTTTATTTGAAAAAAATTGTCTCCCCCAGGTTACTAATAATAAACCATTGTAACATAGTCATTATTCAAAAGAAATTAAGTAGAGATTATTAGTTAATTTGTAAGCAATGATTATAAATAAAAATCTCTTTCATTTAATTCAATTGATAAAAAATAATTAAAAAATATTACGGTCTAATATATTTCAAAAAAAATTAGAGAAAATATTGCATATATTTTAAAATATCAAATTCAGTTTTTGTTACAAAAATGATATTTTAAAATATATAATTTTAATTAAAATAATTTTTTTTTAAAATAAATTTTTTTATTATGTTTTGGGTTATGATTATATCCATTTGATGTAGTAGAATCCATAGTATTTTCAAAAATAGAAATTTTCGTTGTCCATCTAAAAATAAAATTTTATAGAAAACATACAAAAATACATCATATGATAATATGGCCATGATAAATAATAAAATAATTTTAATTTATTAAAATAAAAACCTTAAAATTGATAAATATAACATGAAAATAAATTCAAATATTAATATGGATTTTTATTTCATGAAATCATTTTTTTATATTAAACATTCTTATAAAATTAGTACTAACCAATAATATATAAATCCTGAAAAAAAAATTAGCATATAAATATATTTTCTTATTTTTCTAGCTGTATTAATCATGTTTGATTATTAAATATATATTTTTTTCTTCTATTATATATATATATATTCATTTATATATTTCCAATTCAATTATCATTATTTACACCAATTAATTATATGAGTACCTTATGATATGCAATATTGGTTTGTTTTTTGATGTTTCATGAGGAGAAAACCATAGAACACAATATTCATGCAAGGAGAAAAAACTATGGTCATTAAATTCCTCCCCCATACATAAATTATGTCCCCACAATTTCAAAAATCTGACCAGAGGACTAATTTCCATGTGTAGATCCTAATTGTGCTTCGAATGTTATCTGATCAAGGGTTAATTTAGTATATGATGTTGTATTTCATGATAAATAATTTGATAAGACCAGTTATATAAAGAGATATTCCATTTCTAATAGAATCATACTACGTAAATAGGAGATAAACCTATAAGGAATATCTTTTTATAGGCCATGAATGTCACACCCCGACCGACGCTTCATCTTAATTTAATTATTTTGGGTCTTACTTTGAGTTGTGGGTTAAATCAATTCTAATTTAAAAGGGATTTCAGATCTTATATGGGTGTGTGCCTGTACGGGCGACCATATGTAGTGCCCAATCATAATTAGACGATGTTTTATTATTAAATGTGTTATAATTTGGGTGCACGACCTTGCACATGACCATGCAAGTTTTTAGGCCCGACTTGAGTTTTTGTGTTTTGATGGTAAGTGAGTGTTATAGCTTGGTAGTGTCCGGTGTGCGGGAAAGGAATGGGCGAAGCCACATGGATTAGTTAGATGTTCTTGCGACCTACCCGGTGTTCTAGTAATCAATTAATTAACAAGTTGAATAATACTTTAAGTGCAAAATAAAATATGAAAAATGATTAACTAATTTAAGAGTTTTATTATTATTAGTATTATTATTATTATTAGGGATTTTTCTTCATCTTCTTATTATTTCGATAATATTTTAATTAATTAGATAATATTAAATTACTATAAGGGTTATAAATTTTTTCATCATGTCACTTTTATCATTATTATTATTATTAATTTTTTTAAGATATTAATGAGGTAATAATTATTTTTTAGTTATTGTTATAATTTTATTTTACATAATTTTTTACACTAATATTACCATTATTATTATCAAAATCTATATTATAAATTAGTTTAGAGATTTACTTTAATGTTTTATTTTATTCCTATATTTATTTTAATTTTATTTTTTATTGATATTTTTTTCTTACTCTCACCTGGCCATCTTCTCTCCCTCATCGTGCACAACACCTCCCCCTTCCATCCCCTAGTTCGTGCCACCCCCTTCTCCAAAACCTATCACCTCACCTCCCCCTTCCATCCTCCTCATCGGACCGGCCACCACCAGAGTTCGTCGCCACCCTGTTGCCGGCGTCGCACGGAAGCTGCACCGCCCGACAAACCCTATGCCGCTCCTCCTTGGACCTGCTGCGCGGGCCATCCAGCTTCCCTCAATTTGCCATGTCATCCTCCCCTCCTCTCTTCCGGCATGACAACCTCTCTGACGCCCTATTTTATTCGACGAGCTGCAGCACACCAGACCGTCTTCCTCAAACTGAACCGCACTACACCCCAAACCCTAGCCGGCTCTTTGCTGCCCCACATCGGTCCTGTTGTCTGGCGTCCTCCTTTCCTATTTGATATCGATTCACACCTCCCTTAGATGGTCAGACCTCCTCACAGGCGTCCTGATCTCCGTCTGGTAATTTCTCCCCACTGTTCTTATGTCCTCAATGGGGTTATAATTTTTGAATATGGTTTGTTTGCAGTGTGTTGGATCCAATTGTTTGATTATGAGGTATAATTGTGTTGTTTGTTGTGCGATTGTTGTGCGGTAGTGGTTTCAAATCTAATTTTTGAAGTTTTTCTACATTCCAGGTAGGTGGTTCTGCGTATGATTATTAATTTCTATGTTTATTTTAATAATTAATTAATTTAGCATGTTTATTAATAAGTTTTTTGGTGCGTATTGAATTATATACTTGAGGTTCAACATGTTTTAATGTGTTTATTACCGTGATAATATGAAATTAGTATGTTGCTATGAAAACCCCAGTCGAACTGCTTTCTAGTGTTTCATAAGTTGTACAATTTATTTTTTTAGAATTTTCAAAGGGAGTGAATGGTGTTTTGGGAATAGCATCTATTTGTGTTTTGTCATAAATGAACATTTAATGAGTTTTTGGCGTCTAATGTCTTGCATCATTTGATTGAAATTGATTGAAATTTTTTTCTGGTACTTAGTTTGATTATATAAATGGTATTTTTCTTAACTGTGTGGGTAGTTTTCTTTAATTGAGTGCGTAATGCAGTTTGTGTTCCTAAGATGGCGAGGTGTGGGTATGGTCATGTAGGAGGGTTTGGGTTGGTCTAATGTGTGAAGCAGTGTTTTGTATCTAAAATTTATTTGTGAAAGTTTGAATTGTTTTATTAAATAATTATTAAGGGTGGAGAATTGTTTGGATTAAACCGTGTAAAGGTTTTGATGCTTAAAGTCGTGCGACGTGTGTGAAAATTGTTCAATAAATCCTTCTAATGGTCTGTATGGAAGTGAATGTGTTCTCTTTGATTTTTCAGTTGTTTTAACTGGTTTTGTAACTGATGCAGATTTTTCTTTGAGATATTTTTAGTGTGCATCTTATTTCAAATGGCTTTTGTGTGTGTAAATGGTGGTTTTGGTGTGTGTAATTTCTTGTCTAGTTTGAGTATATAATTATGACATGTGACATGAACTCTAAACTACATGAGCACAAACGGGAAGCCCGGGTAGCTCGGAGGGTAGACTAGACTAGTGGGCTAGTCTTCTGGAGGTGACTCAACCCGGTTTGAGTAGCGGGACTAACGATTGCAAAAATAACTAAACATATGATTTTTTGAGGGTCTTGGCCTTCTAAGCCACATTTTTCTAAGGGTCGTGGCATTCTAAGCCACGTTTTCTAAGGTTCGTGGCCTTCTAAGACATGTTTCACCAAGACATGAAGATCTAGGGGCCCAAGCTAGCTAACACCCACACAACCTCTCCCATATTAGTTCTCATTGGTTACTTTACGCTCATCAATGTGACACTTTGGTTATTTTAAAAGTAAGGGTGTGTGTGTGTGTTTTAATATAAGTTGTTCTTTTTTTAAAAAAAACTGCTTTCTCTAAACCTGTTTTCTCTAAAGTTGTTTAAGATTTTAGTTTTTTTCATTAATTAAAATTTCAAATGTATTTTTCATTTTATAGATGTCCGTAGAACCTTTTCTCGGTGGCATCTTACTGGGATTTTAGCTCACACCGTACATACACCTTTGGGTGTATGTAGATTATTTTTCTTTTTCTTTCCAGATTGAGGCATTGGGCTTAGCATTGGTGGTTTGTGTTGTCAGTGGAATCCTCGTGTTGGTTTGGTGGTCGTGGATTCGGGATGTGACTCCTCATTTCGCACAGAGGTTTGTGTTGGAGTTTTGGTTTCTTTTGATGTAGTCTCTTTTGGGGTTTTAGTTCAAGTGGTAAAAATTAAATCTGAACATGGTATAAGGATCTATTTGGTTGTCAGTTTTTAGTATCAATTTGTTTCTCAGCATGTTGTCTGTTTCATATTTATTCATCTGGGTAAATCGTTCCCAAGATTATTTTTGATACCCGGGCACTTGTGCCAGCCCGTGGGGATCGGGAACGCCCTTCGGTTCTTGCCGCGGACCGGGTCAGGCGCCGGGTCAGCCGACCCGGCCTGGTTCATGACAATGAATATGATTCATATACCATGGATATAATCATTAAACTATAAAACATTTTTTATTAATTAATAAAAAATAGGTGAAATGTTAAATGATATATAAAAAAAGAAATCAACAGGTATAGAGTGACAAATCACTATCTAACTCTACAGAAGTTATTATAAATCATTTACCATTTTCTTATGACCTAGGAGGTTGTTGGTTTCGGCAACCACTTTAACACTTGTATTTATGACTTGGGTTTTAAAGTGACCAAATTAATCATATATAAATCATAAACTTTTTAGCGGATACATAGGAGGAACATTATCTTATTTCATTGCATCCTTTTTTTTACATCAATAACTTATCACTCAGTTCCCCCCATTAACATAAGTTAATCATTTTGATGTCCCCATGAGGAAATTTTTCTAGCGATTCTTCCCACATTATTTCAATGTAAATTATTTAATAACCATTCTTTTATCAACTTAATTTCCTAAATTTTCAAGACTCGCCATCTTTATCTTCTTTAGTGCACTCAAGATTTCAACAAAGGATACATTGTTAATAATGTTTTATAATAGTTGGGTTGGAATAATTACCAAAATTAATAATTTCTATCCTATTCCAATGTGTGTTTTTTGAGTTAATAAACTCATTTTACATCAAACCCAAGGATAACATAGTTTATTCTAGTTCCAACCATCACTAAAACCAAAAAAGAGTAATTTGAGTTATGCAATGTTACCATTATTACAACAGAATCCAATATACCTAATTGGAACTTTATCATTAATATTTATCACACTACTATACAACCACGTTAACCATTTTTTAGTTCCATCAATTTCAATCTTTGTTTAACCTATATCATTCTTAGATCAACTTATATAATACTTGGTTCAACCAATTTAATTATTGAGTCATCCATGTTTACCTTATTTTGGATGTATATATACTTCTCAACCAACTACCTTATTTATCTAATAAATCAATCCTTCCATGTTTTTTGTAATTTGTACATGATCAACCAAATAATATCCACCATGATTTTCAAAATTGGTGTTAAATTTGGCCTCTTTATCATGTACGAGGTAACTATTGATTTAATACCCAAGCCACCCTTTTTAGTGTTATTACACATTGGAACATCTATTACAATGGATTTATCAACTTGTATTATACATACATGAATTTATTTTAACGAAATTAAATAATTTATACTTTATCAAAACATCAGGATGTTATCTAATACCTACAATAATCCCTTAGATTTTTCCGTAAATTTTTTATCAATGTTCTCTGAACTAATCTACAAAAATATAAAAACCATGCTTTGATACCAGATATAGTTACCCATAATAAATATTAAAAAATATTAAAATGATCTGATGATTTAAATAATATATCTAAAAAATATTTTTTATAATATAATGACTGAATGTTTTGTTTTCTTGTAGATTATCTATATAAGCAACTTCTTTTATAACACTTTCAAAAATGGTTCAATAAATTTTATCATGTAGACCATTTACAAAAATATCACATTATGTAATCATATTTATAACATGGGATATTGAATCATAATTAAAGGGTGATATTAAATTATTAGTAAATGAAAACATATCATAACGTGTCAAGTCATAAAAATGAAGGAGAACATGAGTAATTCATAAATATATTAATAAAAGATCAAAATACCATATATAGTAATCATAGAAAAATTATAAAAGTATTGGATATTAATTACATCATTATTAAAACATAAAAGTTATTAATTGTGACATAAAAAATTTGAGAATAATACATGGGTGCATAATACTTTAAAAATGATCCATAATCATGATAACATGACATTTGATAAAATTAAATGAATATTTAATACTTTTAAAAACTTTATAAAAAACATAAAAATTTGTAATAACATGATATACCTATAAATGTGGAAAATCCATAAGCAAAAGAAAAATGTGTAGGAAAACACATTATTCCCATACCTATATGAACAAAATAATTGTGTCCATGCCTAAAAATTTGAGTCAACATATCAAGCCCACATGTTTGTGAACAAACCCATTACATCCATGCCTCACTATAACATAATATATAAGATTATATTAATTCATTGTATGGAGATATAAGACTCACCCTTCATAATATAATCATATATCTACCACATAAAAACAATTATCATAATAACATAATTAACCCATAGAAAAAGAATGTGTTTATTAAATATATCACATTACATGACCTTATGAAATAATAGGATATGAATATTTCATTATCCAAAATTCATCATAATGTAACAAAATATAATGATCAATTCATAAGAGATAGACCATTTGATGGTATTCAGAATAAAATCCTGAAATGATATTATTGGAAACATTTTGTATTCATCTTTCTTAAATTCATAGTTACATGTACCTTTTCAAAAATTCCCCATTGTTTTTAAGGTAAATTAATGTAATAACATACATGAAATTAATTATGGTAAATAAACCATGTTTATTTGTGGAGTCAACTGTCTGCACAATACATGATTAATTGACAGGAGAATGTGGATAGTAAGTGATCATTTATTAATAGTAAATAAATAATATAAATCATATATATTCTTCAATTCCATCATTAAGATAAGAGATGATGGGTGTGGATGATAAAATGAAAGCGTCACTTCATGGATATGGTAATCTCTATGCACACACTATTGACAATCCTTTGTTTGTCGTAATAGATTGATGAGAATAAATTGTAGTCATACAATTATTATAATAGTATATCAAGAAAATAATTATTCTAAAGTTATTATTATAAAAGTGTTAGGAATTTTTTATAATGGAAATAAAAATAAATAAATGTTAAGAAAGAAGTAATACCTATGTCGAGATATTGAACAACCTTTGGATGAAGGCCTTTGTTTTGAGGGATATAGGATAATTTTTATTTCCCATATGAATTAGGTAGTGTAATGTAATTCAATGAGAAGAGATTTGGGTAGGGTTTCAAGGACATGTACATATAAGAGTTTAGTATTGATAGGGTGGAACTGATCTCCCTTTTATAGGAGATAAAGAAGAACTTTTCCATGGGAGAAAATGTTAATTATTATGTTAGAAGGGAAAGGAATGAATGTTAAGTGAAGGAAGTTTGGTGAGACATGAAGTTAAGTCCAAAAAACAGAACAATCATTTTTATGAGGTTCTAAAATTCATCTCAATTTGCTAAAATCCCAGCCGTGTTTGATTAGTTTTTAAAACACATATTAATTTTAATCAAATATAAATCATTCCAACTATTCTATCAATAAACCTATATATAGACCCTTACTCCAAAATTTAGAAATGATGAAACTTAATATTAGATCAATTTTTTCTAATAAATTTTCTAAATTGTTTAAAATTAACATTCAATTCTAAATATATAATTTTTTCAAAAACCAATTCAAGAAAAGTGACATTTAATCATAAGTGTTCTTAGACTTATTTAACAATTCTTACCCATTGAAGGAGTTTTAATAAAATTTTATTTATTTTCAAACATAATATTATAAAATTTATTTATATAATTTAAAATACTCAATATTTAAAAAATTATTATTCTTATAAAAATAAATATTTTACTTTAGTAAATAATATTTACCCAAGGTAACATAATATTTGTGCCTATATATAAATTAAACTGTATTTGATAATTTTGATCCACTTATTACAAATTTAATATCCATTTAATTTTATTCAATTTATAAATACTAATGTAAAATTTATTTAATGTTACTTTTGAGAAAATGTTACATATGTTTTAAAATATCAAATAGAGGTTTGTTATTCAAACAAGATATTTTAAAATATATAAAGTCACTTAAAAGACTTTTATTTCGTCATGAATTTTCCCCAAACATTGATGTAATTATTATATCTAGGTTATGTTTCAAAATAAAAAGTACTTTAAAAATTGTATTTTCACTATTCACCTATAAATAAATTTTTTTAAAAAATTTATAAAAATTAATCTTAAGCTAACATGACCATAATAAACCAAACAATGTTGTTAATTTTTTTCATATGCTCATGAAAAATTGAAAAATATAACATTAAAATAAAATCATAAAATCTAATGAAAAATGATTTTTTATATGAATTGTTTTTTAATATTTACTATTATTTTAAAATTAGTGGTTGTCATTAATATATGAATCATGAAAAAATAACCATTTTATAAAAATAATTATCACTATAAAGTGATATTTTTTTACTTTCTTAGTAGTACTAATTGAGTTCAATGTTTAAGGTGATTTTTATTTTGATTCATTATTAAATCTATATATTGAGTTATATATATTTCATAATTTAGTTACCATTGTTTATAATTTCTATTTATATGAATAACTTATAACAATATATATGGGTTTTGTTTTTGGTGTTCTGTATGGAGAAAATATTAGAAAACAAAATTTATTTTACAATAAAAACATAATTCATTATATGAATCATCCAACCAAACATATAAAAAATTCAACCGTATTCATGAAAAAACCATCTGACCACATGAAAAATCCAACAAAACACATAAATAAACCTATTGATTTCATGAACAGATCAACTAACCACATGAATAATCCATCTAAAAAATGAACAAAAAAACTGACCACGTAAACCAAGAAACTGACCACATTAACAAATTAACCTACCATAAGTGAAAAATAATTGACATCATTAACAAAACCATTTTCTATATAAATAAGAAAATTGGATACAAGAAAAAACAACTGATCATCGAAAAATAATCAAATGAAATCATAAAGAGAAAAAAATGAACACATAAACAAACCAATTTACTACATGCCCATTCAACTAACTGTGATAGTAATAAATAAATATCAAATATGGAAGGACTCGAAATTCCTATAAAAAACACCCAAAAATTGAGAAAGATAAAAAAAAGTGTTCATATGTTTGGGACCTTCCATCAAATACCTATTAAATAATTATAATCCTTATGAATGTAAAGAAACTCAGAAATAAAATAAAGGGTGTCCAAAAACACCAACCTGTGAGATACCTATCAATGATCTCACAATAATAGGAATGAATCTAGAAAATCAATGGTATAAAGAATAGATGTAGATAGTACTATTAAAAAACTCTCCAAACAATCTCCCATGAGAGATACTAATCATATAGGAACAATTCAATTAAAAAAATTATTTATAAAGGAGAATTAATCTCATATATAAATATAGAACAATTTCATCATCTATATAATGAAAACCATTAAACAACATGGGATAATGGGAATCCACCTTTGATCATCACTACAAATTAATGGAACATAGTTACAAGTTCCAAACAAACATACAAAACAACCCAATAAGAAATAAAAATCAATAAAATAATCATCATAACAATATAAACACTACCATAGGATACATCATTCATAAACTATCACTTAACACATATATAAACAAAATCTATGTAAATTTATTGAGGATAAAACACTATTATATCCATTAACTAACATAATTTCACACAGATATTCCCTCAAATTAAAATTTATTCCTTCTTTTTTCTATATGAATCATGATAGAAATTCTTAAATATTTTAAATTTCACCATATTACATCAATTATTTTTATCTTAACATACTTTTAATTTTTTATTTAATTTAGACATTTTCAATTATCATTCATTACGCTTAATAAAATCATAGAATATACATAAAAGAATATTATTCCTAGATAAATATTAATTAGAAATAGTATATATCTAATATATAAAAATTCATTAATCCAAGATGGTTAATGTGCTAAAAATGTAAATTTTTGTCACAAATGATTTTGTTTATGCTAGAAAAATATAAACAAATTTTATATTTAAACTAGTTAAATTTAACAATCAGAATAATAAAAATATTTCACCATGATTATAGTATTTATATATTCAGTAGGTTTGAAAACCCATCAATGGAAACTTTTACACTTTTTTATAATGATTTTTTACCTAGAATAATTTTGGGAAAATAATTTCAATTCATTTTGCAAAACAAGAAAGTAAAATAATTATAGGATTATCGATGGATTTCCATTTTTTAGAAAAACTTTTACTACAAGGTCCATTTTTCCTTGTGAGTATCACTAATAATACTACATATACTATCTAACAACAAAGTAAAAATTGAACATTATAAATAATCAAAGTAAAATTAATTCTTCCAAAAACAATTTATTTACAACTAAATAATCCATGTTGTTTTTTAAATAACCTAATTTAATTTTTCATTATTAATTTTTTTTAATAATCCATCAATTCATATAATTTATACATTAAGACTATTACCATTAAACTAATCATTGAATAAAATTCATTTAATATACCCCAAGAATAATTTATAATAATTCGTATTTAACATTCTTTTTAGTAATAAATTTCATATATCAAAAATTTAAATGATTTTATAAATTTATTTTTTTTATTCCACTAACACATAAAATGAATTATAAAAAATGTTTCTAAAACAATTCACCTTATTTGGGTTTAAAATATTTCAATTTTTTTAAAATAAATCTTTATTTACCAAGAACACACTCACCAAAATACTATAATGAATTTAATGATTCCATTAACCATTAACTAATGGTTAAGGTAATTACTATCAATAGATTCAAAATTACATCACATAATATTCCTCAATTAAAAAATAGTCAAAAAATTGTATACACATCATAAAATGGGACATTCACTGCCACAATCTAACCTGGATCACTCATTTATAAAATAACCTAAGTCATTACCATTATAACGTGAAGGATGTTCCTAGTCCCCATGGGATGGAGAAAATTGTTTGGCCATCAAGAACTACCTTTGAGAATTATTTTTCCACCAAAAAAAAATTGTTATAAATAAACCTAATGTCAGTATGACAATATATTTCAATATTGAAGAAGATACAATTATAATTTAAATATAGGTTCGAAAATACCCAAACAAAACCACGTGACATTATTATAGGATAACATATCTTCACGTGACATGAATTTAGCACAGAAATCATTAAACCTACTTACGAACAAATCCACCATTATACAATGTTTTCTTTTCCTTACCTCTTCTAAACAAAAATAAGATCTACATACACCCAATGGTGTATTCCTCATGATAACTAAAAAATCACAATAATATCCCACCATGTGTTTCCAACATAACATTTATAATTTAAACCAATTATACTCATCTATATAAAGAAAATTCATGACATAAAATTTAACCTAATTTAATAGAAAATATGGAAAACCACCCTTTTCTAAACATTTATAAATTTTCAAATCAAACAAGTTTTTAATGTATTTTAAAAAAAATAAAAAATAAAATTTTCAATTAATAAAAATATGGAAAACTACCCTTTTGGGTGAAAATAGGTCTATTTTAGTGTGGAACACATGAATTTTTTGAGATAATAGTCAACCTGGTGTGCACCATAAACTAGAATAATAGTCCTGGGGTAAGGATTCAAACATGAGAGTGGATCCCTTACACACATTAGGCCACCAATTGTTCACATTATCCTAGAATAACTAGCCCTTGATGTAAGATATCATTTCCATGAATGGATCCATACCTCAAAAATAATCATAAACCAAAATACCATTTTAAAATATAAAAATTTTTAAATGGGAATTTTATATATAAGTAATCTCAAAACCTATGATAAAATATATATCATTCCTTCAAAGTAATATTAATAACAATTCCATGAAGGAAATCTATTTTACAAACATAAAAAAATACTATATTTCATCTTAAATTGAAAAATAAATTTTCTAAATTTAGAAATAAATTTATATGTGAAGTAAATATATATTTTATAGAATAATTCCTTATGATAATACTACCTAACATGAAACACTTGTAATGTCAACTACTCATAGGTATCCACTATCTATATAGTGATAATGATAGTTAAAACAAAATAAAAATCCCTAGAATAAAAATTACCAATTAAAAACATAGATTTGATGAACTGTAATGGTATCATGGATTATCCATACAATTAAAAAATAAGAAAAGATATATCTTTGAAAAAATAGGGTTAGACTATCCAAAAGATAATCACGGCTTTGATTGGTAATTTGACCCACCAAGGATTAGATTTGGGAGAGACACATATGTCAAAATATGGCTCCTATGATTGAATATGTCAATAAAATGTTGAGGTATAATGAATAATATGCAAAATATATGCTTTAGGGAAAAATTATGATGATAACCATAACTTTCTCAACTATATTGTCATCACTGGAAACTTAATGGAACCCACTCACTATTAGGTGGTGATCATTCAACTCATCGATGGTTACAAGAAAAATGGATGAAACCAAAAATATTAATTTTATGGTTGATGTATGTTCACCGAATAGCTATTAGGTAAATGAGAATTGGTATTTCCACTAAAAATACAATAGTACGACTAGTGGTTGGTCAATGGGGAGTTGAGGGCTCTCACTAGCTAGCCAGTTGTTTGCTTGGATATTCTGTAGCTTCAAGTTCAAGTCCATACCTATTACGAACTCCCAATAAGACTCCCCTAATACATTTATAACTAAAACCAATTACCAAAACCTAGATATTAACAAGAAAATAATCTTGAAAATAATTTAGTGATCATTTCAGAAATAAATATTGGGGATTGTTACTTCTCCGCACAATATTGATTTTTTCATCTAGAAGGTCTAACCAAATAAGGATCATCTATAAAAAGATGATAACATTTATCCCTCCTCAAAGATTCTCTCTCCCACATCACATGAGTATAAAAACCATGATGCCACAAAACATGGATGAACAATAAATACATCCTTTATAGAATCATTACTAGAGAATAAAAAATTTGAGACATTTTCATAGTCACCAACAAATCTGGTTTTATGTCAAGTTATTACAAATTTAGAATATGAGATGGGTCCAGTTTTAACATTTTTAGTTTTTACACATGTCAACACATGTAAAAAAATGTGGATTGATGTAATATAAGATGGTAATGTTGTTTATAGTCCAACATCCTTATAACTATAATGGGAGAAGAATTGATTTCTAGAAATTTTATTCACATTAAAAATATCCCTCGTTAAGATATGATTACTAATAATATTTTCTTAACACATGAACATAGTGGATATAAAATAATAAAATATATATATTAGACATGTATATTTATAATTCTTATGTGAATTTAAATCTCTGAGTCCACTCTTCCAACACTCAACTAAAAAAGAAAAATGATTTTCACTAGACATGTCCTTTTTCCTGGGACATCCAGTCCCTTTCCCCAAGACATTACGACAGAGTGCATGTAATAGACCCTTAAAAATACCATGATCTTTAAACTAGGATATATAAAGACATTAAAAATAGAATATGTAAAGATTATTTTACCAGGATCCTTCACAAAAAAAGAGATAATAAATAGTGTGTTTATAGATAAGGCTTGTAGTTATAAGATAAAAGTGATTGAAGAAAATAAATATCTTGGAGAGTTGATAAGAAATAATGATACACCAACGATAGTCTCTAGAAAATATAAAATATGAAATTTTTATAATATATATTTAAATATATATATTAATATTCAACTTTATTCATTCGTAATAACAGATAATCGCATAGAGAGCTTCTATAGAATTTAAAGTGATATTTATTTTGTTTTTATCTGTATTTTCTTCTTCACAACTTCAATAGACATTAAGAATTAGACCAAATCTCTCTTTCAGTCTCATATCATCATAACTATAAAATTTATACATTTTAATTTAAATTTAAACATTTTTTTTGAAATTCCTTTCAAATAGTGCTAGCCATTAAATTATCCTTGTACTCTTTTCTTTTCTAGATTCTTGCCAATTATTTAATCCTTTTTAACATAAAATAGTAACAAAAATTTAACGAATGAACAAAAAAATTAATTCCCCTAGAAAGCGCACAAATGGATATAAATAGTATTTTATAGAACCACATAGGTTATTACAGATCACTACATTACTGAATTCCACTAATTTTAAATCACATAGTTGAATTGATTAGTGCTGATGAATTGCTCCACATAGCCAAATTTTCAAAGGACTTCTTCAGATATCTGATTTTATTAATGAATCATTCTTACTCATATATCTAAAATTTAATTAACTAAATAAATTACATATCTTTTTTGAACAATGTAGATGATTTACATAAACATTTTATTGATGTGTTTAAAGGCTCATGTAAGTGATTTATTAAAACAGGTGATTTCGACAAAGATGATTTTTACATGTATTTTTTTACCCAGGTGTTTCCTTCACATTTATAATTTATATAGCTTATTTCATGATGTATCCATTTATCCACATATCCAAATGAGTCAAGTATCTGATTTCCCATAATTAGGATAATTTTCTGAAAAATTATAGAAATTGAAGATTTCTACAGAATGGTGTAAAATGATCATAAATCCTGATGAACACACTTTTTAAATATCAATACCATATAAATAGAATTTTATATCATTAAATCCTAAACCAGATGGTATATGTTTGATGAAAATTAGTATCCCAAAAAATTTGAAACATTTTAATGATAAAAAACAATAAGACATTAAAACAAAAATTTATAAGATGGTTATACAACATTATACAGAAAATAGAATAATATATATATTTATTTCAAAACATTTTTTTCTCCTTAACGTCCTCCACATAAATTAGAAACTTCTCCCAAAAAGGGAACTTTTCCCCATCATATAAAACTTTGGGATGGTTATCCCACATTTAGTGTCACTAAAAAGTAAGGTTAAGGATATTAAAAAACTGTTAATTTTTAACTTATAGTAATGAACCATTTAGCTATATTTTTGAAACTAAATTTGAAATTATGGAAAGAATATAAATAAGTAATAAAAATCAATCGATTAAAAATATCAAATAAATAAATAAATATGAATATAATAATAAATTCATAAATAATAAAAAAATTATTTGTAAATATTTTTAAGATAATAAATAAAATCAACACCATAAAAAATTAACATACAATACCCTAGTCCAAATGTATCGTCCCAAGATTTCATAGTACGATATCTCATTAAAGCAATTCGATTGCTTGCGCTATACGCAACACCGAGTTCGACCGCACCACAACTTACTAAACTAAACATTAAAATTAACAGTTATGAACCATTGTATTTGAATTTTCAATCTTATATACTCTATATAATTTTTTCATCCATTTTATGTGTTTCATATATGTAATATAAGAACAAATTTATTTTTTCTATATAAAAGTAGTATTTTTAAAAAAATGAGAATTTTCGCCTTCTAATGGAGAACCCTTTTTAAAACTAATATTTGAAACTTTTATATATTAAATTTAATGAAATTAAATTCTTCTTTAGAAGTGGAACATAAAATATTAGTTTTGAAAAAAATTTAGTACTTTTCTAATGAATTTCATGTTTTGACAAATAGTGAAAAATACTATGTTTTAATTGAAAACTTCTTTTTTAATCGAAATAATTTATATTTTTAAATTATTAATTTGAGAGGTTTTTAAGTATTATTAAATTATATATTTATCATTTAATACAATTTATGTCATTATAAGTAATTTCACATTTAAAATTGACATAAACACATGACCATCTTTTGACAGTTTTTACTTTTTAAATAGTCGCATTTTGGTTTTGACAGCGGGAATTAATTTTAAATTAATAAATTAGACTTATATGTTTTGAATTTGGTGAAATGGGCTTCATTTTTTGAATTTATAATATCAAAATTATATTAGGGTAAATATTTGTTGTTTTTCTGAAAACTGTCAATTTTTTTGATGAATAGTGAAAATCACTGCGTTATTGGTTAAAACCTACATTTTATATAAATATGTAGTTATTTTATTTAAATTTATTTTATGTCATAATAGAAACCTAATATCTATACATGTTAAACATAATTCCTTGGAGTCATTTTATAATAAATTTAGATATATAAAATTTTATTAATCTTTTTACCGTCATTTACCCACCTTCTAGGAGCATTCAAAAATTTGCATAAAACATAATTTTACCACTTCCGTGAGTTGAATTTCAAAATTACAAGAGACATAGTTAACCACATTAATTAAAATGTGGTTCAATAATATGAAAATATTTTTTTATGGATTATAACTTTTGACTTTTATTTACAACGGTTAAATGTTAATAGGGTAATTAAGGGTAAAATTATATTTTAATTACCCTAACACATGTCCTAATTCTATGGAATAAGTTTAATTCAAACAAAAAAACCTCAGGAATAAAAAATGATCCTTTATATTAAATTTGATAAGATTATGACATTTATTATTATTTTATTTAGAGAAGAGTTAGAAGAGTTAAATTCAATATTTAATAACTATAATATTTTTAATATAGGGCTATACATACGGTAAATTTTATTATAAATATTAATTATAAAGTTTAAAAAATTTACTAAATAATGGTATTTAATATATAACATTTAGACATTGAATAATTTAATTTATTTATGACATAATGATGATGCAATAATTAATTTTTTATTGAAATATGAAAATAATTGATACTATAAATATCCAAATAAATGAAAATTGAGACTTCTGATGAATTAAAATAATTTTATAGGTTACTATTACATGTTAGGGTTTATTAGATAATTTTTTTAAGTGACAAGGTTTTCATGGCATTCACAAAATCAAAATACCAAATAGTGTCAAAATTGATAAAAATTTAGTTTTTAAAACAAATACAATATTATTGGTTGATATAATATTCCTAAAAATCTAAGATTCTTCCAAATGTATAAAATAATATTATATATGTCATTATTGAACCACATGGGGTTCTCTTGGATGTTTATAGTATGTTTTCTGTCCATATAGTGTAAGAATACAAGAAGTAAGTGTAAAAGTTAAACTATTTAACTAAGAGTTATATCTAAATGATAAGGTTAAAATGGTAACCTGAACATGTAAATAACCTATTGGTTCAGAAACATTAGACCCCTAACCATATATTTCTCGAAATAAATTCATTTGGAGCCATTATAAACTGAATATGATGGTATAATAAATTAATATTTTAGTTATTTCCTAAAGTGACCCCCTCTTATAAAATGGCACTTCCCATTCTATTAATTTCACACCTACAAATCCATTTGTTTCAGCCAAAAAATGCCCAACTATCCTCCCAACCTTCCTCCATTCATCATATAGGCATTACATTGGTCACAAATCCATCTTAAGGAGCCCTTTTGATCAAATCAAAAGAAAGAATATGAAGAAGAGGTAAATATTTCATCACCTCTTTAAAGTTTTTTTCTTCTTCCACATCCTCAATCTTTTTTGTTTATATTATAAAATAACAAATCCAGTATATTATATATACATTGATTTTATTATACAAATTGTAAAAGCATTTTCATTACTCTATCCATATTATAAATGACCAAGTCAACATATGTGTGTATGTATGGATTACAGTCTCCTCATAGTGGTGTAGTTTGTTATTCAAAAACTTCATTTTATGGTTGGGTATAATAATGCGTATAACTAAAGTAAATAAAAAATATAACATGTTAATGAATCTGTATATATGATATACCATAGAATTACATACAATTTTTTCATCAATAAAATTATATTATCGCTCATGCGTACGTACGGATTACCGTCTCCATGACGCGAAGAGATTCATTTCCACGTTCACCATTCAACAATGATTATAAAATATATATCATTAATAAGTATGTAATATAAGACATTATAATTATACTATAGATATATATATGTAATTACATATACATTATTCCCATAGTTCCTTTCAATACAGTATGAAAACTGAATCAACGTTTATGCGTACGTACGACCTACTGTCTCTATAAACGGTGTTTTCTATTTCATATATATATCTATTATACGTATTTCTATTCAAAATATATATGATATATAAATAATTTTTACATTCTGGAAGTATTTAAATCATGATATAAGTGACACAATCAAGAGTAACAAGTTAAAATACGTACGATAAAGAAAGCGATTATTACCCGAAATGTTAATTTAACATTGAAATTATTATAAAATGGGTATTATAATGTCATAAATGAGTCATGTATGATATTATAAATATTAATATGTTTCTGATTTAATTTAATAACATTATACAGTCTTTATATAAGAGGATAAATGTATCTTCAACCAATGGAAAGTGCAAGGTAATGGTTAATTTTACAATCTCTTTATTATCCGAGGTTGTTTTTACGTTAGTATCTACTGGGAAATATTTATTATCCATGTACTTGTTTCATAAAAGATTATTCAGAGGGATTATTTTTAGGGGAATTTTTTTACTAAAACATCATTTTAAATGTCTTAAATATTTATTCTTATAAATCATTCTCTTTAATGTTCATATTTTCAAAATGGTTTCTAAGGATTTATTTATATAGACATGAATGTTATTAAAATTTTAAATTCCATTAAAAAGTATCAAAGTGGTATGGGAAAATTTGATTCAAGAATTTATTTAAATTTCTTCCATTCTAAATTGTGTGACTTTTAAATGTTTTTATGAAAAAGGGATATTTCTCTCAATGATTTTACAAATCATTTCCATCTATATAAACATCCCTTGATGGATTTTAAACTTTTTTGAATTTGATTTATTAGGATACAAATCTTTCATGTTGTATTGAATTTTTTGTGATATGTTATACTAAGGATGTGTTATTTTTATACTATTCATGGTTTATGGATAAAGTACTAATATTTCATATGCTAGTTTTAATATGAATGTTTATGTTATGTTTAAACCTTCTCATATGAAGAATGTATTGGAATTAGTAAGTGACGGGTGGAGCCATCTATACCTCCTCGATACATATATAGGTCTCATGAGACAAAATAGTGTATTGACATAAGGCCTTGACAAAATATTATTTGTAGTCTTGGAACACGGCCTTGAATATGTGGTTTTGATGCATGAGATTATGCATTCCGTTATTTTGAAAGTGGCTATTGATATTGCATGTGATTATTCGACTAGTAGAATATCCATTTTAATATGTAAATTGAATTATTTTATTGCATCTTTTCCATATTATTCTAAATTTTAGTATTAAAAGGCTTTTGTTTTAGTCTTATACATTTCTTTAAATGATTATGCCTATTTATGAAAGTTTCTACTATATTGTTATCCTTAATGAGCATCTGAGCACACCCCATTATATGTTTTTATTTTCCCAGGATTCCATGAAGTGTATTATGATTGATATGAAGGGTAAAGATAGGGGATTAATAGCATTCTCAAAGGATCATTTATGATGTGTTTTATTATCTAATGTGTAATGTAACGTTTATGTATGTAATCTATTTTCCAAGACTGCTAAACTGATCAGTCTTTCGGGACATGATTTCTTGTAATCATGCAAATTATATGTAATAATGCACCGACTCTGGGTAACAAGGGTCGGGGTGTTACACCAAAGAACATAGATTATGCATATGTTTACTATGATATGGTGGTTTGGGCAGTGGTAACTAGAAAGTGGGAGATGTTCAAGAGGTAATAGGATGTGTTTTTACTAGTGAAATTTTTTAATTAAAAACATCCATAATAGCGCGAGTTTCATATCTTTTATATAATTTATCCCATGGATCCTTTAAAGGTTATCTAAGATCTCCTTATATATTTTATTCAGTTATTCTAAAATCTTAATTACAGAGAGCATAAAAATCAATTTTGTAGGGAGTGTTAGTGGTTGAGTCATCTGACAATGATTTCATAGTAGCTAATGCAACACCCCCCTTAGATTTATCATTCTTATAGATTTTGGTTGGATTATAAATTATATTGACACTATATATGGAACCTTAAAAGGTATCTAAATTAGTAGGGATGAGATTTGTTCTCCATATTATATAGAATAAGTCTTAAAAACACATATCTAATCTGTTGAATATATCTAACCTCCTGAAATAATTAATAATTGTGGATTCATTTATATTCATTTGGTAAAATATTTATAATCCATTATTTATAATTCATTGAAATATTAATGGTTACTAGAAGTGAAACTCTGAAGATTACTAAAAATAGAGGAGGATGAGAACTAGATGAAGCAGTTAGAAGGATTAAATAAAACTGATTTATAATATTATTTAATGATCCTTAGATAATGATTAATCCACCATTTTTGTATTATATTTTTAGTTTTATATATTCTATCTAATCTACTATACCTTGATTTTTATCCTTAATAGTACTGGAATGAGATTGAAAATCCTGATCACTAGTAGTAGGTTCCATTATAGAATCCCGAAAATAAATTGGAGAATATAAAAAAGGGAAAATATAAACTAGTTTTGCATAGTAAATGATCTTAGTAGGCTTTCAAACAATAGTGTCTTTCTCTATAATAGTTTATATAACTAATGTTATTCTCTCATACTCTGAGTAAATGGAATTCAATTTAGAGTGAATGAATTCAAATTCCTCATAGGTATTTACCATAATTTATGTTATTCTCAACTTATTCCGAGTCACAAGTCCAATTTGCCTAAATATCATCCTTTAAATACCTATATAAACATCCATGATATCTTTCAACATTCCACTAAAATATTCTACAAAATATCCCCCATTTCATTTATGGACACATCTATTCCAACTCCAATCTTTCTAGAAACTTCAATGGTTTCTTGGAAGTCACGTATAATATATTTCATAATATATTTCATGAGAAACAATATTAAAATATCACATTTAAGATATTGAATCTGAGAGTGTTAGGTCAGAATAATTCAATGATAAGAAAAATGGGGGTTAATTGTATCTCCTCAATAATACTGACTGATTTTGACCTTTTTACTTCTTTGTGATTTTGGATAGATGTTTAATATTCTCTTTTGTAATTATTATTAGTAGAGGATAAACAGTAAAGAAAAAAATCAGTTTTTTGGGGGTTTGGGGCACAAATATCCTCTATTTCACTCCACCAATGATCTCTTGGTGAGCTTGGTTATTTCCACTAGAATGGTCCTCTTATCACAAGACCGTAAAAATTGAGTTAATATAGTTTAAAATATTACAATAAGACTTTATATAACATTATTGTTCAATTAAGGGGAACCAGATTCTCCACAGCTCAGTCTGAGAAGCTGATACTCTTCCATGACTTATCCTAAGTATCCAAAACTAAAATATACCAAAATTGTTTTAGTTTAGTGATTATGGAATTTCATGATCATATTTATAGTATAAACTGACATGATACATATCTTATTCTTCAAAGATAAATTTCTTTCACAAATAATAGCTTCAAAGATATCCTGGTTGTGAATGGTATTAAAACAATTTACAAAAAAAAAACAATAGTAGTTACATAGTCATGAAAATAACATAGTCGTTCGATCATTTTTTCTTCGTAGCAGTTCTATATTCAAAATTATATTTCACATATGATATAATATGATCCTCTATCAAATAAAAAATACCCATGAAATATATATAAAAAACTTTTCATTGTTTTTGTTTAAAAGATATATGAATATCAGTCAAAAAATTGAAATCATTCAAATTTAAAACATTTAATAGAGTCATAACATCCCTTAGAAACAGGAATGGTTTATTCCATCGAATACGAGCCTTTTAATTTTTTAGAAAACATATTTAACATGACATTTTTATCTAACAAGATTGTTTCATTAATAATGATTTTTTTTTATTTAGACTACATCATTGAATTTTTAGACATAGGGTTCCTTTACGTACCCAAAAAAATAAAACATTTGTGTTCTTCACATAACATCCAAATCCAAATTTAGTGTTGAAAATGTATGGTTTTTTTAGAAAATAGTATTTTATGGCGTATGGTTGTCTATAACATAGTATTGATAAATTTTACATTCATTTTCTAAAACATAGGGTTCCTTCCATACAAAAGGTGGATGAAAACTATTTTTTCAACAGTATAGGTTTCAAGATCCATAAGTGTTATTTCAAACATAGGGTTTCTAATCCATACATTATTCATATAAAAATACCATATCAAAAGTTCTTCAAAAATACATTCAAACACATTCAGAATACCTTGAAAAATATTTAATCCCTTAAATAAGATAAACATATCATGAAATATATTCCAAAAAAATATTTAAAATAATATCCTTACTAAAAAAATGGGTATTTGTGAAAATAAAAATCAATAAGATTTATAGAATATTGTTAATGGAATACATGCCCTATAATCTTTCTATTTATAATGATAAAAAAATATAATAACATAAGTTATCGAAATTATGGGAATTGTAAACCAAAATTATATAATATATTTAAAAATATATTTTAATTATATTTAGGTAATATTATTTTATAGAAAAAATTTATTCCTTTTGATTAGAATATAAACTCGTAATAAAATGATGAATTTTGTGCTTACCCAAATTTCTATCCTTTTATTTGATATCCAAAATAATTTTCATGAAAATGGATTAAAACACATTCAATGTAGAATATAAGTTTAAATTAAGGTTATATTATACATAATATATAAAATGATAGGTGTTCTTGCAGTAGTAATAAATATAAATAATAATAAACAAAAACATAATGAAAAAATATATAAAAATTTGATTATGATTATAAGAATCATTTTTTGAAATAAAATTTTTATCTACGACAATTGAAGGTTGTAGGTAGTGTTTAGAATAGGTGTTTGATGCTGGTGAATCTCAACCAACATGAAGAATATCCTTCAACTCTACTATCTATCATATTAAACTTTCAATAATATTTTCTTCCAACAGTCATATCAAAATATTGGAATATTGAACATTTTATAATCATTAAACTAAATTAACATTCAAAAAATAATGAAATATTTATTACGACCGAAAAAAATTGTGGGATAATCTAACCAAACTGATTATGAAGATTTATTATGTCGGGTGCCCTTGAAGTTAACTTCTCAATAAAATTTATCTGATTATCCAAGAAAAAATATAGTGGTGCAATGTCACATTGAAGTTTATGATTCCAATCATTGATGGTATGAATGAAAATAGTAATATCATCAATCATTCACACTAAATATGTAGAAGTTTATGTTGTAGATGTAGATTCACTAGACTGATTGGGACAACTTACCCCAAAATCCCAGGATTTAGTGGAAGTCGGTCCTACAAATTTATTAGATAAAATTGTAAAAAGAAGTCCGGAAAACAAGGGATTCTTAAAATAGTGGGAGTATATCTCACCACATCTATTACCCTCAACCAAATATTCATAGTAGTTCAGCATCATAAAAGACCACCTTTCTCCCATGTCAATGACCGTGTGTCTCGCTTGGGCATCTGCCACCTAGTTGGCCTCCTGTTATGTGTGTGAATAAACCATATCAATTTGAGCATCTTTATTAAGAAAATCAACCCATTGAGGTATCAATTTCTGGGCTACATGATGTGTTCTCGTTTGTAGCACATGCACCGCCATTATTGAGTCATATTCCAGTAAAATTATTCTCCAATTATATTGAATTACATACCTTATTTCATGAATGATGACCCATAATTCATCTTCATATGCATTGTCGAACCCAACATAATGGAAGAAGCATCCTTTCACGAAGCCTAGACATGTGCGTAAGACTCCCTCGAAGCCTGATAGACCTGGTGCGCCTGAGGATGCTCCATCAACTTTCACATTGATGCTTGGTGGAATTGGAGGTGATCATAGGAAAACATGAGCATCTGGGGCCTTCACGGCCGCACGAAAACACCAAATTACCTTATAATTTCTTGCTCAGAAACATCAATAAACATCGTACCCTCTTGGACAAGAGAAGCTGCATAAACATCCCAGTGGATGGACATCATTCCTCACTGCACGAAATTGTACGCCCTGTAAAAGAGGGTCGAGTTCCGAAATTCCCATAGAGCTGTAAATATTGCAGAAATAGCCACAAGAAGGAGTTGCTGGAGCTTCTCACTATAGTGTGCCAAAGGTAGAACTACCAACAACTCAGTAATAGATGTATACCAGATCATATTAAATCCATGTAGGTATCCAATGTATGACCAAATCTGTTTGGCTTAGTCACATTCCAGAAAAATGTGTTGCATTGTCTCCTTGGCACACATGTAGAAATGGCATGCCGAGGCTAGGTAGAGGCCAGCTCACTAGTGTTGTTACAAGATTAGGAGCTGGCCTTTCTAGATTCTCCATAGTAGCATGAATCTGGAAGGTCAGATACATTGAATTCTGAACTTCATCATCTAGGCAGGGGGGTAGGAGGAACCTCCACATTCAAGCTAGTAATTGTCACGATGGTTGAAAATCCTAGTTCTGCTGTGTTTCAATATTAAATTATCACACTCCTTGAATTTTTTGGACGAAATTTCATTTTCTTCATGTGATTGAATTATAATTTCTATAGATTGAAAAATAATGAGGATCTCCGAAATGGAGAGTCATGCAATATCAGGTGTCACAGCCAGGTCTTGAAAGTAGATGCTCAAGCCAGTTCGTATTCCCACAATTAATGGTGGAGATTCTACAAATCAACCATTTTGTTTCATGCATTATATTCGTGAAATCATGTTTAAGGGCGAACTAGAATGATGAAGCAAGGTGGTATTTATACCCATCACGCAATCTTATTGCAAATCAATTTACAAGGAAGTCATCTGAATAATCCTCAGATAACAGAATCCTTGTAAATTTTCCAATCATTCCATCATTGATGGTTCTGAGGTAATTGACACCAAGGCCTCCCTGTTCAACTTGCTTGATACACTCTTTCTATGCAACAATGACCAATTTCTTCTCAAGAATTGACCCTGTCCAGATGATGTTACGAATCATGATTTGAATTTCCTTAATGAGGCCTCTGGGATATTTGTACAAAGAGAAGGAGTAGAAAAATTTAGAGGTGATCACTGAGTAGACCAGGAAAACCCTTCAATCCATAAAAATCGCCTTTCCTTTCCAACTATCAAGTTGACCGGTGATTCCCACATATATATTCTGCAGTTATTTCCTCTTTACATTCCCATAGAACAAGGGGACACCAAGGAATTTAAATGGTAAGGATCCCCACATTACCCCATGATAATTTATGATCATGTTTATCGTCTTTGAAATAACTCCATTACAAAAGACCATGAAGGATTTATCCCAGCTAATCGCCTATTTCTCCACCTCCTTGTAGTGATTGAATAAGGCTTTAATTATGGATATAGTTCTTCTGAAGGATTGAAGAAATAGCTGGAAATCATCTGCATGCAAAAGGTGAGACGTAGCCTGAAAACATCTTCCAGCCTTAATTTTCTTGTAGAGGTCCATGTGAGAAAGGTCATTAATGCATTTGATTAGATAGTCCTTTGTTATGGAAAATAGAATGCCAGAAAGCGGATCACCATGCATCACACCCCTCACGTAAGGAAATAATCCTTTAGGAACACCATTGATGAGAATGGATAGCCTTGATGATTCATGAATGGTGATGATCATGTTGACGAAGGCTCGAGAGAAACCATATCTTCTGATGATATCTAGTAAAAAATCATCATTTGAGAGTATCAAATGCTTTGTAGATGTCAATTTTGATAGAAACATATATTTCCTTTCCATTCTTCCTCATTAGGTTGACACTTTCAGAGGCCATGAAGAGACACCTTTGAATGATTCTCCCATGTATAAAAAAAATTTGATTTGCAGTGATCATATAACCCACCATTCCTCCCATCATGTTCACGAGAACATTACTGATAATTTTAGGCATAATATTCCCAAGATAAATCTGTCTGAAGTTTTTGATCTCCAGGGAATTTTCTTTGTTAGGGATGGGTGCGAGGAAACAATAGTTCATGCCATGCGGAAAATAAGTGTGCAAGAAGAAATATTTAATTTCTTTAATAATGTCATCCTACAAAATATACCAATATAAAATGAAAAAAATTGCAGTGAACCCATCAATGCCAGGGGCACTCTACAAATTATGGGATCAGAGGGCCACCCTGATTTCCTCCTTGCATAGAGAGGCAGTTAGTAACTGGTTAATACATTCATCAATGTAAGGGTTGATATTTTCCACCATCTTGTGGGTATTATCCTGCCCATCATCATTGTATATCCCTTTGATGTTCTCAACAATAACCTCTACAATCTCATTTTTAGATAAGAAAAAGTGCCCATTGATGCTGATGAATTTGTCACCTACACATCTTCTCCTTATTTAATTTGTGGATGAATTTAGAGTTCCTATCAACATTCTTTAACAATATCACATTTAGCTAGTTTTTAACCAGCCATTACATGATAATTAAAATGTCATGCAGCTTGTTATGAGCCATGATTTCCTCCCTCAAAATGGTGGGCTGGTGCACATTTCTAATCTATATGCGATCAAGTTCCTCCTCAGAAGACTTGATGTCATCATCAATTTTTGAAAAATATTTCTTCATCCACTCTCTAAGAATCCCCTTAATATTCTTAAGCATTACAACCATCTTTTTAAATGGGATCATTGGGACTACTTATGAAATATTCAAAATGACTTCTTAAATACATTTTCAAATCTCTAAAATCCATTTTCGAAACATAATATATTTGGAGATATCTAAAGTGACATATCATTTCTCTATGAAAAGAATCAAAATTTCTTCATGAAGGGGAAATTTATCTAACATTGTGTAGTTTGGCCTGGACATTTTGAAATTAATCTCTAGTAATATACTTCCTTATCAAAACATTTTAATATTTTTTTATACTCTAGTTAACTATGTAGACGTGATTTTTATTCCTGCATCTTGTTAAAATTTAAAAAAAATATTCAATTTGATTATTTATAAAATCATGTGATTCTTCTTATTTAGATTTATATGGATAAAATCTTGCTCTTGATTTTCATCTTAATTTTTAGATAGAGCCTCTTTCTCTTTTATGATGTCTAGTAGGGAAACATCACTAGCTACAAAAGCATATACCTCTGGTTTATGAACTATAGGTTCATCCCTTCATGTTAGACTAATGACAAGGGCCTCATCAGTTTCTTCTCCCAAATTTTCTTCAATATATTGGGAGTCATGTCCCGCAAATTCAAGATCATAGACATCATATATGATTTTTGGTATCTTTATTTGAACTTAATTATATATTCTATGATCTACAACTTATTCTTCTTGAATATGGACTTCAATAGGAGATATCAAAATTAATTAATCAACCTCGTAAATTTTACTAGATTCAGGTTGGTCTAATAAACCCACAAGTGACAACTTTCCTTTAAAATTTAGGTTATAAGAATCATATCATCTTCAATTTTTCGGCATTTAAAATGTTACTGTGATGAAACATGATGTGAATTTGTACATCTCCAATCATGTCGCATTTATACACAATAAAATAAATTTTCCTTCTATTAGGATAAAAATAAATTATCACATCTTCCTAGAAATAGTGATGCATGTATATTAACAAGTACATTATGAAATTAAACATAATGTCACTCATAATCAATAACATTACATACATGTTAGGAAAAGAATATTTTCTAGCTCATAAAATCATAGAATTTTTTATGACTAAAAGAAAATGACCTGAAAAATCTAGTCAGAATCATAGTATTTTACAAACATCTTTTTTATTATGGTATAGATGAATAAAAAAGACCTAATATCCTCATATCTATGCTCTTGATTACATATAGACTGAGGATATAAATAAAAACTCCCTTCATGTTGACCCTGAAAAAATATATCTATTTACAGTAATGAGATATAAAAATATATATCATTCACCTAAGATATATTGACATCATTTGTTCTGCCAAAACTAAAATTAACATTCATATATTATTCTTTTACTTATATATTAAAAATAAATGTACTGTTCCCTTCATTGAAAAGAAATTCTAGACTATAAATATCTAGATCTTGCCTTATATAATGATTTTTTATGATAGATACATCTGAAATATATAACCATTCCATGAATAATATGTTTATAGGTGACGTGGTATCACTTCATTCTACTTTGTTCACAATAATATGTTCTCTAAATCATTGAAAAGGAAATGAATATGGAGTTGGAATGTTCAGATTCTAGGGTTTCGAATGAATAATGCGAGATCTTAATGTCCAAAGTGTTTGATTACCAAGGATATGATTGAATGTGAGAGTGAGAGATTGGGTTTTCTAATGATTTTGTTGATTTTGGTCTAGTTTCTCCATCCAATTAATCATTGAAATCATTATTTAATTTTAAATTTTAAAAATATGTGACTTTTCAAAAACAAAATAAATTATTTTTTTGTTTATAAGAATAATAAAATAACAATAACCAAAAATATATTACAATTTTTAAAACATAAAATAAAATAAATTAATAAAATAAATTTAAAATTACATATTCATGACTCCCCCTAAATAGAATAAAAACTAAAAGTGGAATGTGGTGTTGTAAAAATATCCATAAGTTTATATTTTGTATTTAAAAATTATAATGATATGTCCTTTATAAGAACATGATCTCTTAAAAACTGATGTCTTATATTGATATGATTTGTTCATGAGTGACTCACATCTTTTTTGACATATTAGTTTCACTTTTATTATCACATAAAATATTAATATTATTGGAATTAAGTCCAATGAAAATTAAGTTGTGTTTCATCCACAACACTTGTGCTGAACAACTGCCATGAGATATATATTCTACCTCAGCTATTGATAGAGAAATTGAATGTTTTTTATTATATGACAGTGAATGTAAATATTTTCCTAAAAAGCTATAGGTTCTTGATGTGTTTTTTTATATAATTTACTTCTTCCAAAATCCGCATCTGAATATGAATTTATATTAAAATCATAAGTTCTTAGGTAAATTTGATATAAAAAATAGTCTTATTTAAGTATATAAAATATATTTTTATAGCTTTATATGGTATTATTTTTGGTTAAATTGAAATATAACACATATACATACATTAATCATTATGTTTGTTCTATAAGTAGTAAGATATAGTAAACAGAAAATCATACATCTGTATAATTTGATGTCAACTAGATTATTATGTTTATCCCAATAAAAGATTAAATTAATACACGTTGGATTTTTATGTGTCATAATTTTTACAGTATAAATTTTTTCAATAAATAAAAAATGTATTTTTGTTCTTTTGAAACATTTCTATAGTCTTTTTGATAAATTTGAAATCCTAGATAAAAAATTTAATTCTCTCATCGTACTCATTTCAAATTATTTTTTGGATAAGGTTTGAAAATCATTACATAGTTATTTATTTTTTGAGCCAAAAATAACATCATCTACATAAATATTTAATAATAATTTATTAAAATTAATAGTTATTAAAAAGAGTAGGTTTTTTTATGCCAAAATTAAATCTATTTTTTTAAAAAAGGTTCTTTGTCTTTCATAAAAATCTATACATGCATTATTATGTTCATAAAGAGCTTTAGAATATTTAAAAACTGAATTTTGTAGATAAGTGTTTTTAAAACCTGGTGGTCCTTCAATATATCCTTCCTATAATAAATATCCATTTAAAAATTTTATTTTACATCCACATAGTATTATTTAAAATTCATCTGAGATGCATAAGCTAGAATGATTCTAATAACTTCCAATATAGAGACAAGTGAAAAGGTTTCATCATATTATATCCCTTATTTCAGATTATTTTCTTTTACTACTAATCAAGATTTATTTCTAGTAATTATTTCTAGATCATAAAATTTATTTCAAAAAATATATTTGGGTTCTTTTAATAGATGATTTTTTGTGCTATGAACTAATTCAAAAAATTTATTTCAAATCAATGGATTATTTTCATCTTATAAAGACTTTGACAAAAATTAATCTTTTAAGGTATCCTTTATAGTCTTGGGTTCTAATTGTGATTGGAAGGTAGAAAATTCATCTAATATTCATAAATTTCATCTAGTTATTACTCATATATCTGGATTTCCAATAACAGTTTCTAAAGGATGATCCGTTAAGGTTATATATTGTCTAGGTAAGTTACTTTATGGTTCATTTTCTTCAAGTTATTCTGAATTGGACTGAATTTTATCAATATTTAGTGATACATGCCTCAGGTTTCCCATAGTGTCAACAATTTTATCTATTTGATATTTCCTTTTATCAACATGATAACATTAATCAAACATCAAATGAATTGATTCTTTAAAAATCATTGAGTTTTTATTATACACTCTATAAGAATTATAATTAGATGAATATCCTAAAAATATTCCTTTAGAAACCTTCATATATAATTTACTATGTTTTTTCATAGTATTCATGATATACACCTTGCATCTAATTACATTAAATTCACACACCTTAGGATTTCTATTTTTCCAGTGTTCATGGGTTTTAATTTTAAAAAGTGATCTTATGTAATCCCTATTCATGATATATGAATTTGTTTATAGATTGTGTCAAAAAATAAGAAGGAATACAATATCCATTTTACAAATTTCGTATCATCACTATAATTGTACTATTTATTCTTTCAATAATTCCATTCTATTGAGGTGTTCTTAGTGAAAAAGAGGTGTGTTTAATGTCGATGTTTGAGAATAAATAATTAAATTATTTAATCTAAAATTATATATGGTGATCACTTATTAATGAATTATTTATATTTTTTAATTATTTCTGAACAATTTAAAAAAATATTTGAAAAATATTGGACACTCCACATTTATGTTTTAGAAAATATACCTAAGTAAATCATGTGAACTCATCATCTAATATAAAAACATATAATTCTCCAGTTAAACATGATATCCTTTATGATATAAGAAAATCCATGTGGATATTTTCTAATATTTTATATATAGAAAAATTGTTAATGTAACGCCCTGACCCCAGTTACCCAGAGTCGGTGCATTAATTACATAACATTGGCATGATCACAAGAAAGATCAAATCTCAAAAGACTGATTGGTTTAGTAGCCTTGGAAACACGAGATATATTCATAAGTTTTACATTACATCATAAAATGAAAAACTACAACAACAACATAATGTTTCCACAGTCCACACTATAATCCCCTCATAATATCCATGCAGGTCATTCATAACTTACTTCTTCACTTCCTGGGAAAAATAAAACATAGAAAAGGGGTGAGCTCAAATGCCCAGTAAGGATAACAATATAGCGGAAACTTTCATAATTAAGGATAAACATTTAAGGCAATGTATAACTAAAACAAAAGCCTTTCAAACATGAACTTTCAACATGGTATGGCATAAATAAAATGAAATAATGCCATTTACTTATTCACATGGATATTCTACTAATCGAATAATCACATGCAAAAATCAATAACCACTTTCATAATGTTGGAATGCATAATGCCAAACTTTAATTTCTTTTCAAGGCCTCGTCCCAAGACCTTGGGGCTGACTGTAACCGGAACCCAACCCGGAGTGCCTCTAATAACCGGACACCAACCCGGAGTGCCTCTAATAACCGGAGACCAAACCGGAGGGCTTACTTTTACCAGTACCTAACCTGGAGGGCTTACTTTTACCAGTCCCCAACCTGGAGGGCTTACTTTAACCAGTCCCCAACCTAGAACATACTTGTCCAACACATTCATATGAAGTAAAGGTTGAAATATAACATAAACATTCTTATTGGAACTAGCATATGAAATGTCAATACTTTACTCATAAACCATGAATGCTATATAAATGACACATCTACAGTCAAACATATCACAAAACTTCATTACAATATGGATGTTTTAAATCATAATAAATCAACTTCAAATAATCTTAAAATCCATCAAAGGATGTTGACATAGATGAAAATGTTTTTTAAAAAAATTATTGAGAGAAATATCCCTTTTTCATGAAAACATTTTAATGTTACACAATTTAGAAATTAAGGCATTTAAATACATTTTTGAATCAAAGTGTCCCATACCACTTTGAAACTTTTGAATGGAATTGACACTTTTAAAACATTCATTTTCATATAAATAAATCCTTACAAACCATTTTGAAAACGTGGACATAAATGAGGATGATTTAGAAGAATAAATATTTAAAACATTTAAAATGATGTTTTAGTAAAAGTTCCCTTAGAAATAATCCCTTTGAAAACTCTTTTATGAAATATGGACATGGATAGTAAATATGTCCCTGTAGATACTTACGTAAAGACAACCTCGGATATTAAAGAGATTGTGAAGTAAACCCTTATCAATTTGGTAACTTATGAAACATACAACCCATGAAAGAGGTATCATACAATGAAAATGTAAATACACATAAGGTAAAGTGTATTACACAAAGAATACAATTATGGGAAGTACATACACCACACAAAAGATAACAGTGGAAATATGGCATGAATCTCACGGGAATAAAGAGTGAGATGAAAACCCCTTACCACATTAATCAACTGAGTCGTATGGCCAAAAGTTAATAACCACCAAATTATTTATGTAATATCATGAATATAAAGATAATCATGATAATATATATCAAATCCCAGTACGCAATACACCACTTTCAATAATTTAGTGGCGAATAATGGAAATCTCACGGAATTGAATGTGAGATAAGAAAATCCCTTACCTTGTACTTTTACTTGGTTGGGGTAGGTTAACCTCCTGTATAATATTGAAATAATTTTTATTAAATTATACAAGAATCATATATATTAATATCATATCATATATGATCTTTTAACTTTGCTTTGTTAATAATGTCTTAGTATTATCGTTGTTTCGGGTATTAACTTACTTGTTTTCTTTTATATGTTTTATTACGTAAGCCATGTTTGTAATGGATAGGTTGTATATTATTCATATCCAGAATGATATCAAGTCCTTAAATATCATTTTTAAATCATCAAATTATAATTATTCTTGAATGGATACGATGGAGAATGAATCTCATCGCGTTCGTGGAGACGGTAGTCCGTACATACGCACGAGTGACAATATCATTATTTTGATATTAAAATAATATATAAATGGATGGTATATCATATATACATAATCATTAACATGTTATATTTATTATTTACATGAGTTACACATCATTATTATACCCATCCAAATAATAATATATTGAATAACAATTACACCACGACGTGGAGACGTTAAGCCGTACGTACGCACGTAAGGTGACATGTTATTAAAAGGGTGGATAGAATACTGAATATGGTTATACCATATTTATAATAACATCACAGTATATAAATGATACTGGATTTATTATTTTAGAATGGTAACAACAAAGGAAGAAGAAGTGGAAGAAGAAATGAACTTAGAAAAGGGTGGTGAAATCATTACCTCTTCTTCGGGTTCTTCCTTTTGATTTGATCAAAAGGGATCCTTAGGTTGGATTTCTGATCAAACTAAGGCCTCTAGGTTGTAGTGAGGGAAGTTGGGAGAGTATTTGGGCAGAGTTTGGCCGAACCAAAAGGCTTTGAAGGTGTGAAGAAATGAGAAGGTGGAGTTCCCTTTTATAAGAGGGGTGAGGGACACCTTTGGAAAAGCTAAGAATATTAATTTATAATAAATTCATATTCGGGTTATAATGGCTTCAAAGTTTACTATTAAAAGTTTAAGGTGGGGATAGGTCGAAAAACACTCAACCAATAGAATTTAGACAGGTTTGGGTACTTATATTAACCATATCTTTAAGTATTAACTCTAAGTTAATTAGTTTCACTTTTACGATGTCTCTTTGTATTTTTATATAATATGGTTAATAAACATACTATATACATCCAAGCGACCCCCAAGTGGTCCATTAATGATTAAAATATCATTATATAAGTCTCTTTTCCGAACCTTAGATTTTTAGGAATTTAATATCAATTAATAATATAATATTTGTTTTAAGAACTCTTTTATGTCAATTTTGACACTATTCAATAGTTGATTTTTGTGAAACTCATAAAGATCGATTACTTCGAAAAAAGTCAATTAAATCAATCCTAATATATCATATTATCCTATAAAATTAGTTTAATTCATTAAAAGTTTCATATTATATTTATTTGGGTATTTATAATATCAATTATTTTAATTTTTCACTATTATAGTAATTACTGCATCATCATTGTGTCATAAATAAAATAAATTATTTAATGTCTAAAAATTATAAATAAAATATAATTATGTAGTAAATCGTTTTATCTTTCTAATGAATATTTATAATCTAAAATCCAACATATATAACCCTATGTAACAATTGTTTTACTAAAAGATATATGCTTGTGTCATTTTTGTATTCATTTTAACTTAATTAAAATAAAGTGTCATTATCACTTACAAGTGGATCCACGGGGTCCCAAAATCGACCCAAAGATGCCCATGGTCGACCATGTATCAATCAATAGGGTTAAAACACGTTTTAGGGTAATTTAGTATTATTATAATATTATTTTTTAACCCTTATTTACCGGATTTACCCTTAACCATGGTAAATAAAATATTTACCGCAGTAATTATTCAAAATGTCTAAAAATAAAAGTTACCTATTTACACAACTTGAACATCCTGATTCCAAATATGGAATCCATTTTCCTAAATTCAAAACAAAGAAGTGGCAGAAATTAATTTAAAATTAATTCCCGCTGTCAAAACAAAAAGCGTGTTTTTAAGAGATAATAACTATCAAAAGATTGACACTTGTTTATGTTCGGTTTAATTGTAAAATTATGTCCAATGACCAACATTATATTAAATGGTAAAAATATATTCTAAATATACTTTAAAACCACTCAAATTCATAATTTATCAATATTAATTATTTTGATTAAAAAAGTTGTTTTTAATTAAAATTTAGTAATTTTCACTATTCATCAAAATATAAAAGTTATCCGAAAAGTACCAAAATTTCACCTTAGGATAAATTTGATATTCCGAATACAAAAATGAAGTCCATTTTAAAATATAAAATATATAAAATTTCAAAAAGTAGGTATTACTATTCACAACGGCTAGTTTAATTAGTTGTGGTGTGTGTTAGAACTCGAGGTTGCGTACAACACACGCTATCACATTATTCGAAGGGAAACGTACCGTGGAAGCTTGGGGTGTTACATTCTCCCCTCCTTCAAATAATTGCGTCCTCGCAATTTCTAGGGTATTACTGCATAAAAAGACTCGGGTGGTTCTTCATCATAAGTTCCTCGGGTTCCCACGTTGCCTCTTCCATCTTATGATTTCTCCACAAAACTTTTACCAGACGCGTCGTCCGGTTTCTCAGTACTTGTTCTCTTGTATCAAGAATCCTGACGGGCTCTTCACAATAGGAAAGATCGGGTTCCAGTTCTAATTCCTCATAGGTGAGTACATGCGTTGGGTCAGGCATGTATTTCCTCAACAGAGATACGTGGAACACATCGTGAACTTTGGAGAGACTTGGCGGCATTGCCAATCGGTAAGCTATATCCCCAATTCGTTCTATAATTTCGAAAGGTCTGATGTACCTAGGACTCAATTTAACTTTCTTACCAAAACGTATGACTCCCTTCCACGGAGATACCTTCAGGAAAACATGATCACCGACTTGAAATTCCAAATCTTTCCTTCGATTATCAGCATAGCTCTTCTGCCTACATTGAGCTGCTTTGATGTGATTTTGGATTACTTTCACCTTTTCCACAGTTTCCTCCACCAGTTCTGGGCCTACAAGTTTTCTTTCACCAACGTCATCCTAACAGGTTGGTGTACGACATCTCTTTCCGTATAATGCTTCATATGGTGCCATCTGAATACTCGAATGGAAGCTATTGTTATAGGAAAATTCTACCAGTGGTAAATATTGATCCCACATACCCTGAAAGTCAAGTGAGCAAGATCTCAACATGTCTTCTAAGGTCTGAATAGTCCATTCTGATTGTCCATCTGTCTGAGGGTGGTAAGCAGTGCTCAAATGAAGGTCAGTATCCAGGGATTTCTGAAGACTTTTCAAAAATCTTGAAGTAAAACGAGGATCACGATCAGAAACAATCGATAGGGGTACTCCATGAAGTCTCACAACTTCATTAATATATAGTCTTGCTAGACGTTCCAGGGGTAGATCTTCTCTTATAGCAAGAAAATGTGCTGACTTGGTAAGACGATCAACAATAACCCATATTGCATCGTTCCTTCTAGGAGTCTTTGGTAGCCCCATGACAAAGTCCAACGTAATATTGTCCCATTTCCACTCCGGTATGGGAAGAGGTTGCATGACTCCTCCATGTTGTTGCCTTACAGCTTTCACTTGTTGACAAACCATACATCTTGACACAAAATCAGCAATCTCCCTCTTCATGTTGTTCCACCAAAAATGTTCCTTCAAATCTCTATACATTTTTGTGCTCCCAAGGTGTATAGAGAAATTGGAACTATGAGCATCATCCAGCAATTCCCTTTTTAGATCAGGTAAATCGGGAACACAAAGTCTCTTCCCGAATTTCAAAATTCCATCTTCATACACAAAGTCTCTCAATCTCCCATCATTCACAGCTTTAATCTTCTTCTGAAATTCTTCCTCATTGGTCTGAGAACTCTTAATCCTTTCTAGTAAAGATGGTTTGGAAACCATTTGAAAAAGCATTGATGTTTCACCTTCCCTGGTTATTCCCATGTCCATCTTCACTAGATCCATGAAAATCGGATCCCTTTAAATTCTCATCATGTTCAAAACACCATGGTCTTTTCTGCTCAAAGCATCTTCCACCTTGTTTGCTTTCCCCGGGTGGTAGTGTATCGTGAAATCATAATCCTTGAGTAATTGAAGCCATCTCCTTTGCCTCATGTTGAGTTCTTTTTGTGAGAAAATATACTTCAAACTCTTGTGATCAGTATAAATCTCACATTTTTCACCATAGAGGTAGTTCCTCCATATCTTCAAAGCAATGATCACAGCTTCTAACTCAAGATCATGAGTAGGATAGTTTTGTTCATGAATTTTCAACTGTCGTGATGCATAGGAAATAACTCTATCATTCTGCATAAGGACACAACCAAGTCCTTTCTTTGATGCATCACTATAAATAACGAACCCATCATTCCCCGATGTTAGAGTCAATATAGGAGCATTGACTAATCTTCTCTTCAGTTCTTCGAAACATTCTTCACACTCTTTTGTCCAAACAAATTTAACCCCTTTACGTGTGAGCTTCGTTAATGGGTTAGCCAATCGGGCAAAATTCTGGACGAAACGTCGATAATAACCTTCCAAACCAATAAAACTACGTACCTTAGTTATACTCGTAGGTGCTGGCCATTCTTGGATTGCCTTGGTCTTAGAAGGATCAATAGAGATTCCATCTTTAGAGACAATATGGCCAAGAAAGGAAATCTCATGAAGCCAGAATTCACACTTGCTAAACATCCCATATAATTCATGCCTCCTCAGAGTCTTCAAGATAATGCGCAAGTGATTTTCATGATCTTCATAGGTTTTGGAGTATACCAAGATATCATCAATAAATACCACCACAAATTCATCGAGATACTCCTTGAAAACTCTATTCATCAGATCCATGAATACAGATGGTGCATTAGTCAATCCAAACGGAATTACAGTAAACTCGTAATGCCCGTACCTGGTTCAAAATGCTGTTTTCGGAATGTCTTCCTTCTTTACACACAAATGATGGTATCCAGATCGAAGGTCAATCTTTGAAAAGTATTGAGCTCCATGCAGTTGGTCAAATAAATCATCAATACGAGGTAGGGGATACTTGTTCTTTATTGTTATAGCATTGATCTCCCTGTAGTCGATACATAACCTCATAGATCCATCTTTCTTTTTAACAAAAAGAACAGGGGCTCCCCATGGAGAAACACTAGGGAGAATAAATCCTTTATTACTCAATTCCTCTAGTTGTTTCTTTAGTTCGACTAACTCTACAGTAGCCATTCTATAAGGGGTCTTCGATATAGGCCTTGATCCAGGAATCAAATCAATGGAAAACTCAACTTCTCGTTCTGGAGGATGTCTAGGTAAATCTTCCGGAAATACATCTACAAATTCTTTCACAACAGGTACATCCTCTATTTGAACATTCCTTTCCTCACCCGCAACTATTTCATTCTCTTCCTCCCAATAATTGAATTTAGTTGAGCTATTGAGGGTGGATCTAAATAAGAATTAGGTGGTGACGATTCTGCTCTAAAGATAATGTGTTCCTTATCATTATCATCAAGAATCGTAACCTCTTTCTTCTTACAATAAATCTTCGCATCATAGTCCGAAAGCCAGTCCATACCGAGGATTATATCAAACTCAAACATAGGTATGACGATGAGATCAGCAGATAAAGAAAATTTATGTGCTCTAATGGGGACTGATTCACAAAACTTTGTTGCAATGATACTTCCCTTAGGAGTTTTAACTGACAACTCCCTTATTAAATCAAATTGGAAATATCTAATTTTCTTAGCAAACTGGGAAGATATGAAACAATGAGATGATCCAGAATCAAATAATGCATTTTCTAAACTTGAGGAAACCATTAAATTACCTACCACCACGTCTTTCGGAGCTTCTACCTCAGCAGTAGTGATAGCATAAGCCTGGCCTTGATCCCTTGGCCTTTTCTGAGGTAAGTTCTCCTGACACTTAGGACATGCATTTGCATAATGCCCCATCTCCCTACAATTGTAGCACTGAACGTTGGTAGCTTCCTTCTTCCCTTTGCAATCACGAGCTTGGTGTCCTTTTTCACCACACTTGTAACAGACTCCCATTCCCTTCAAGCAAGTACCAGGGTGTTTCTTCCCGCATTTACCATAGGATGGATATTCAACCTTTCCCTTCTTCCCCTTATTTCCATTCCCATATTGATCAGCAGGTCTCTTCTTCTCTTGCTTTGATTTAAAGTCATAAGACTTAGAGAATTCCTTTTCGGTCTTGATAGCACATGAGTCAATGTCTTCGTACAATGCAAAGGATTGTGAGACTAATGATCGACGGAGAAATGGTTTTAACCCATCAAAGAAACGATCAATCTTACTTCTTTGGTTACGTATATAATCACCAGTGTACCTTGCTAACCTTGTAAAGTTAGCCTCATACTTTGCGACATTCTCATCCTCCTTCTGTCTCAGACTTGGAAATTGCGTTTCCATATCAGCTCGATGGTCACGAGGAAAGTATTTTTCTAAAAATAGATCTTTGAACTCCCTCCATTCCATATTTGATACTTCATCATCTTCCATCATGTCTTGAATCAATGACCACCATTGATCAGCATCTCCAGTGAGGCGGTAAACTGCCATGATAACATTTTCCCTTTCACTGCTCCCCAAAGCCTGAAATATTTTCTCTAGGGAATTTATCCATTGCTCAGCTACTAAGGGATTTGTACTCCCATTGAACGTTGGTGGTTGTTGCCTCATGAATCGATCTAACATTTATCCTCCACGCTGCAGATCAGGGTGCTCCATGCGGGTAAGGTTATTATTCATAACATGAGTAAGTTGTCCTAGTATGGTGATTAGCTGATCGGCACCAGTTGCATCACCAGCCCCACTATAATTATCTTGAGGAGGAGGGCAATCCCTACATGGAGTGCGTGCGTTGATACGGTTTCCATTTCTCCTACTAGGCGCCATTTCTAAACAATGGCATAAACTAGATCAGTTTATGAATCAAAATACATAATCCCATACTTATAAAACACTTAACATAAATTGAACTATTTATGGATATAATCCATAATCATAAAAATGTTTTCTTTGAGGAAGTATATGCTCATAAACCCTTCATAATAATTTGTAAAGAAAATGAGAGTTATCCTAAGCATATCCCCCGGGAGTGTCGTAACCAAGAGTGCAGCAAGGCCCGTTGTCGTGCACCAGTTCCCGTTCGAGTCTAGCTCAAAGCGGTGTTTTCGGATTTTACCCCTAGGTACATCTGTGCAAGAGCCGCCTCTACCTGCTCTTATCCAGACAGGGATGTATTGCTCAGAAAACACACAAAATCTCTACAATACCATAATTCTAGGAAGTTCTTCTATACTAATCCTCAAAGTTCATCTTAGGTCTACGTGCTCTAATCAGAGTTTATCTAAATCTAGCTTCAAGGTTTGTACTAAACTTCCTCTGATACCAACTGTAACGGCCCGACCCCAGTTACCCAGAGTCGGTGCATTAATTACATAACATTGGCATGATCACAAGACAGATCAAATCTCGAAAGACCGATTGGTTTAGTAGCCTTGGAAACACTAGATATATTCATAAGTTTTACATTACATCATAAAATGAAAAACTACTACAACAACATAATGTTTCCACAGTCCACAGTATATTCCCCTCATAATATTCCTGCATGTCATTCATAACTTACTTCTTCACTTCCTGGGAAAAATAAAACATAGAAAAGGGGTGAGATCAAATGCCCAGTAAGGATAACAATATAGCGGAAACTTTCATAAATAAGGATAAACATTTAAGGCAATGTATAACTAAAACAAAAGCCTTTCAAACATGAACTTTAAACATGGTATGGCATAAATAAAATGAAATAACGCCACTTACTTATTCACATGGATATTCTACTAATCGAATAATCACATGCAAAAATCAATAACCACTTTCATAATGTTAGAATGCATAATGCCAAACTTTAATTTCTTTTCAAGGCCTCGTCCCAAGACCTTGGGGATGACTGTAACCGGAACCCAACCCGGAGTGCCTCTAATAACCGGACACCAACCCAGAGTGCCTCTAATAACCGGAGACCAAACCGGAGGGCTTACTTTTACCAGTCCCTAACCTGGAGGGCTTACTTTTACCAGTCCCCAACCTGGAGGGCTTACTATATCCAGTCCCCAACCTGGAACATACTTGTCCAACACATTCATATGAAGTAAAGGTTGAAATATAACATAAACATTCTTATTGGAACTAGCATACGAAATGTCAATACTTTACTCATAAACCATGAATGCTATATAAATGACACATCTACAATCAAACATATCACAAAACTTCATTACAATATGGAAGTTTTAAATCATAATAAATCAACTTCAAATAATCTTAAAATCCATCAAAGGATGTTGACATAGATGAAAATGTTTTTTTAAAAAATTATTGAGAGAAATATCCCTTTTTCATGAAAACATTTTAATGTTACACAATTTAGAAAGTAAGGCATTTAAATAAATTTTTGAATCAAAGTGTCCCATACCACTTTGAAACTTTTGAATAGAATTAACACTTTTAAAACATTCATTTTCATATAAATAAATCCTTACAAACTATTTTGAAAACGTGGACATAAATGAGGATGATTTAGAAGAATAAATATTTAAAACATTTAAAATGATGTTTTAGTAAAAGTTCCCTTAGAAATAATCCCTTTGAAAACTCTTTTATTAAATATGGACATGGATAGTAAATATGTCCCTATAGATACTTACGTAAATACAACCTCAGATATTAAAGAGATTGTGAAGTAAACCCTTATCAATTTGGTAACTTATGAAACATACAACCCATGAAAGAGGTATCATATAATGAAAATGTAAATACACATAAGGTAAAATGTATTACACAAAGAATACAATTATGGGCAGTACATACACCACACAAAAGATAACAGTTGAAATATGGCATGAATCTCACGGAAATAAAAAGTGAGATGAAAACCCCTTACCACGTTAATCAACTGAGTCGTATGGCCAAAAGTTAATAACCACAAAAATATTTACATAATATCATGAATATAAAGATAATCATGATAATATATATCAAATGCCAGTACGCAATAGACCACTTTCAATAATTTAGTGGCGAATAATGGAAATCTCACGGAATTGAATGTGAGATAAGAAAATCCCTTACCTTGTACTTTTACTTGGTTGGGGTAGGTTAACCTCCTGTATAATATTGAAATAATTGTTATTAAATTATACAATAATCATATATATTAATATCATATCATATATGATCTTTTAACTTTGCTTTGTTAATAATGTCTTAGTATTATCGTTGTTTTGGGTATTAACTTACTCGTTTTCTTTTATATGTTTTATTACGTAAGCCATGTTTGTAATGGATAGGCTGTATATTATTCATATCCAGAATGATATCAAGTCCTTAAATATCATTTTTAAATCATCAAATGATAATTATTCTTGAATGGATACGATGGAGAATGAATCTCATCGCGTTCGTGGAGACGGTAGTCCGTACGTACGCACGAGCGACAATATCATTCTTTTGATATAAAAATAATATATAAATGGATGGTATATCATATATACAGAATCATTAACATGTTATATTTATTATTTACATGAGTTACACATCATTATTATACCCATCCAAATAATAATATATTGAATAACAATTACACCACGACGTGGAGACGGTAAGCCGTACGTACGCATGTATGGTGACATGTTATTCAAAGGGTGGATAGAATACTGAATATGGTTGTACCATATTTATAATAACATCACAGTATATAAATGATACTGGAGTTATTATTTTAGAATGGTAACAACAAAGGAAGAAGAAGTGGAAGAAGAAATGAACTTAGAAAAGGGTGGTGAAATCATTACCTCTTCTTCGGGTTCTTCCTTTTGATTTGATCAAAAGGGCTCCTTAGGTTGGCTTTCTGATCAAAATAAGGCCTCTAGGTTGTAGTGAGGGAAGTTGGGAGAGTATTTGGGCAGAGTTTGGCCGAACCAAAAGGCTTTGAAGGTGTGAAGAAATGAGAAGGAGGAGTGCCCTTTTATAAGAGGGGTGAGGGGCACCTTTAGAAAAGCTAGAAATATTAATTTATAATAAATTCATATTCGGTTTATAATGGCTCCAAAGTTGACTATTCAAAGGTTAAGGTGGGGATATGTCGAAAACCACTCAACCAATAGAATTTATACAGGTTTGGGTACTTATATTAACCTTATCTTTAAGTATTAACTCTAAGTTAATTAGTTTCACTTTTACGATGTCTCTTTGTATTTTTATATAATATGGTTAATAAACTTACTATATACATCCAAGCGACCCCCAAGTGGTCCATTAATGATGAACCTATAATGGTATAAGTCTCTTGGCCGAGCCTTAGATTTTTAGAAATTTAATATCAATTAATAATATAATATTTGTTTTAAGAACTTTTTTATGTCAATTTTGACACTATTTAATAGTTTATTTTTTTGAAACTCATAACAGATTGATTCCTTCGGAAAAAGTCAATTAAATCAATCCTAATATATCATATTATACTATAAAATTAGTTTAATTCATTAAAAGTTTCATATTATATTTATTTGGGTATTTATAATATCAATTATTTTAATTTTTCACTATTATAGTAATTACTGCATCATTATTGTGTCATAAATAAAATAAATTATTTAATTTCTAAAAATTATAAATAAAATATAATTATGTATGAAATCTTTTTATCTTTCTAATGAATATTTATAATCTAAAATACAACATATATAACCCTATGTAACAATTGCTTTGCTAAAAGATATATGCTTGTGTCATTTTTGTATTCATTTTAACTAAATTAAAATAAAGTGTCATTATCACTTACAAGTGGATCCATGGGGTCCCAAAATCGACCCAAAGATGCCCATGGTCGACCATGTATCAACCAATAGGGTTAAGACACGTTTTAGGGTAATTTAGTATTATTATAATATTATTTTTTAACCCTTATTTACCAGATTTACCCTTAACCATGGTAAATAAAATATTTACCGCAGTAATTATTCAAAATGTCTAAAAATAAAAGTTATCTATTTACACAACTTTAACATCCTGATTCCAAATATGGAATCCATTTTCCTAAATTCAAAACACAGAAGTGGCAGAAATTAATTTAAAATTAATTCCCGCTGTCAAAACAAAAAGCGTGTTTTTAAGAGATAATAACTATCAAAAGATTGACACTTGTTTATGTCCGGTTTAATTGTAAAATTATGTCCAATGACCAAAATTATATTAAATGGTAATAATATATTCTAAATATACTTTAAAACCACTAAAATTCATAATTTATCAATATTAATTATTTTGATTAAAAAAGTTGTTTTTAATTAAAATTTAGTAATTTTCACTATTCATCAAAATATAAAAGTTATCCGAAAAGTACCAAAATTTCACCTTAGGATAAATTCGATATTCCGAATCCAAAAATTAAGTCCATTTTAAAATATAAAATATATATAATTTCAAAAAGTAGGTATTACTATTCACAACGGCTAGTTTAATTAGTTGTGGTGTGTGTTAGAACTCGAGGTTGCGTACATACACGCTATCACATTATTAGAAGGGAAACGTACCGTGGAAGCTTGGGGTGTTACAGTTAATAGGCTTGAATGAGTAGTTTTTTTGTCTTCCAATTTGACATGCATTAGAGAATCTATCACAATCAAACATAAGATATTTAATTTAGAGACAAATATGTTCAAAGACATTTAATATAATGTAATTAAATTTTCATGTCCAAATATTCCATCCTGGATCCAAGATTCATTTTTCTCACAAGTTCAATAATTCCAAATTTATTTATAAAAATAATTATGATCCAAGGTATACCCATGTTTAGTTATAGGTGCTCCAAATTCATGCAATTCATCATTGAAAACTGAGGAGTATTTTTTTTTAGATAAATCAACCTAAAAACCATCACCAACAGGTTGATAAATACATATCAGGTTGTGATTTATCCCTTTAAAAAATATAATATTTTTTTATTAGAATTAACTTTGGATCTTCAACCGATTCAATTCCCACATTTTCACCTTTAGCATTATACCCAATGTAGAATAGTCCTCCATCTAGTTTTTCTAATATTTGAATATTGGATGAGTCTCCCCTATTATTTCTTACTTGGCCACTATACATATTCTAAAAATAATTTTTGATCTTGTGACCTTTTTCATACAAAACTATTTAAAAAAGGGTTTGTTTTGGTGTCCATATTTTCATGTGCACAAATTTGTCACCAAGAAGATAATTTTAAACATATATTTTTCTTATTTTACCAAAATATTCATTACAAACTTCTGACATGTTTTTTGGAAATTAAATTATTTTAGTGTACACATATATGATGATTTCGTAAATAAAAGTTGTTAGTATAATGTGATTTAATTACATAGTATTAAAAGGTAGTATTTTTAGAACCAAACATATAATATTTTTCATATCACTTTGGTTTCTTTCAATTTCATCATATTTTATATTTTTCTTCTTAAATGAATGTTTTTCCCGTAGATTCATTTATAGATTTTTTTCCTTTTTAATATACTAGTAGTACTTTGGAATGATTAAACATCATTTTTAATTTAATTTAATTTATCTTCATTAATAGTATAGTTATATTTATAATTTTAAATAATTTATTTCAACTCATGATGTTATTTTGGAATTTCATCTATTTCACCTAAAACTATATTACGAATATTATTGTGTTGTGTATTATTTTTTTACAATGGATTCATATTTTTCTTCAATCATTGTTAAATTGTTATCTAATTTTATTCTTGAGAAAATATCAGAATTAAAAGAGTACGAATAGTAGGATAGTACCTTCTCTTTGTCTTTAGAAATAAAGCACATGTTTTTTTGAAATTCTATATGTCTTTTTTTTATTCAGATTTGAAAGCTTTGTTGTAGTCTTCAAACACAGACCAAGTAACCTTTATAGCTCTCTTTCCTTTTTGTTCATAATCATCTTTCTTCGAAATTTTCCTTTTCATCTATCATCTTATATTTTTTAATTATGGAAAATTAGGTTTGATATGACTCATATGTTTGAATTCATAATATCTTACTTCTTGAGATATTTTTTCATCTTTTGGAAGTATTATCGCATGAATCTCATTTTACTGTAGAATTTGATAAATTATCTTTTTAGATGATCCAAATCTATTTCAGATTATGGGAAATTTGTATCCTTTATTATTTTGAAAATTCCATTCATTCTTTTTATTAATTTATTATTTATTTTTAATGGTCATTTATTCCCTTTTTACTATGTTATGATCTTCCATTTCATCTTCCTTATCTATTTGATTAATCAACAGGGTTCTAATAAATTCATTAATTTACAAAACTTTTACTGTTGTTGATTGACATAAGAAATATAAATTCCCTTCAATTTGGAGGGATATACTCTGAGTACATTTAATTCTTAATTTTATTGTGTAATTGTTATCTTTAAAGAAGCAACATCATTGCCTATTTCTATCAATCTCCCATTTATCTGGGTGTTACTTCCCCATCATAAATTCTAAAGATTTAAAACATTAGTTTATCAAAATAATACCTTAACCACCTTCCAACTTTAGTTCCTTCATATACAATATAAATCATCTACAATATTTCATAAGAAGTAGGACATTGAGATACCAGACAGAATTTTATAGATTTATTTCCACAAAAAATAGAATTCATTTCTTTTGAACTGATATCTTACCCATATTCATTGGTAGCATCCCATCTGTTCATATTTTTAGGAATTTTATATAGAGTGACAATTTTCAAATATACATTAACTGAAATATTATTTAGATAGATGATCATACAATATTTCTAACATCCATAGTTATCACCATTGAAGGGAGGAGTGTGTATCATTGACATGCCTTATCTAGGATCATCCATTTAGATCCATTTCTATATAGACTTTATACATTTGAACTTTTTTTAGATTATCTACTTTATTCAAAAACCCCCTCTAATATCAATTATTAGGTTAGGAATATGCAATGATACCAATGTGAGGGGTGAATTGTGTCTTTTATGTAATCTTAATGGATATTGACATTTAGACTTCTTTATGATTTTATAATTATTTGAAGTATTCTATTATGTATGTAGTTTGAGGAGTGGATAAATTGTAAATAGGAACATGATAATTTTTATAGTGGTTCCAGGAATAATAATCACTTAATCCACTCCACTGATGCTCTCTTTGGGAGTTTTTTGATTTTCACTAGAAAGATGCTCTTATAAAAAGACCATAAAAACTGATTATTGTAAGTATACAACTTTACAATAAGGATATACAAATCCTTCATATTATTTTTCATTGTACCAAATTATCCACTTCTTATTCAAAGAACCCGATAATTGACCATAACTAAGTCGGAGTAGTTGAAACTCTAATAAATAAAAAGATTTTGATTTGATTTATTAACAAGTTATTGATAGTTGTTGTAGAATAAAATGAAAAATAAATATTTTATTCTAAAATTTTAAATTTCCTCAATAAATAATATCATCGAAGAGTTCTAGGTTGTGAATGATCTTTAATAAATGTAGAAAAAAAACAAACAATAGTGACCAAAAAGATTTAAGAATAACATATTCATTCAATCTTTTGTTTCTATGTAGCATCTCTATATTCAAAATGAAATTGTAAATATGATATAATATTATCCTCTATAAAAGAAAAAAAATACTATTTCCATATATATAGAAATCATGACATTCTTTCTGTTGAAAAGATCCAAGAATGTTTCCTGAAAAAATCATAATTATTCAAATTGAAAAGATTCAAGGGATTTGTAACTTCCCATACAAATATATTCGATTTTCCCCATTGAATACTATACTTTTAAATTTTTCTTAAAAACATGTTTACATGATATTTACATCCATCATGACTTTTGCAATAATCATAGGAAATATCTTTATTTTTAAACTTCATCATTTAATAGTCAAACATATTGTTCCATTATGTAATAAACAATTTCAAATCTAGGGTTTGTTCATGTAATGATTAAATCAAAACATAGGGTTGACAAAGTATGGTTGTTAAAAAATGTAGGGTTGATTATGTATGGTTTTTTACAAAGGTAGGGTTGATAAACAATACTTAATTTCTTTCAAATGTATAGGTCCTTATAATCATAGGGTTGATAATACATACTTTACAACATCATATGGTACATGATCAATACGAATTATTTTGAACATAGTTTTTTTGAACCATACATTATGATTACAAATGTAGGTTATGAACAATGTTTCCAGAAACCAATCAAATACATTCAGAATACATAACAAATATTTAAAAAACTAAATAATACAAAAATCTCAAGAAATATATTCTGGAAAATTAGTAAAATTAATTTCATTATAAAATAAACAATATTATTTGTGAGAATTAAAATAATTAATATTAATAGTATATTTTTGAGATAATAGAAATCCAATTGAGAGGATATAGAACACTACTTATAAAGAGCTTGATCAACCCCATTCTAAATGTTAGGAACCACTAATGAAGAAAATAAAGAAGTGGTTGTTGGTTTAAAACTATTATGGACCTAAAACTAAAAAACTAATTTACTTTTTAGAGTTCGTAATATTTCATTCATTTCAAAAATAAAAGATTAAATCCTATCAACTATATCCAATGAAATATGATATTGGAGCACATTTCATTTTGGATAATATCTCTTGGTGATAAAACTAGGACACCATGTTTATTGAACTCTCACTAGGTAGCACACACATATTTCAGACCACTTAATTGGGCTCTCAAATTCTTAAGATATTTTAAACATATCATTGAAAAAAATTATTGTACACAAGGGATTTTTTGAATATTATTGATCAAATCGGACTATGTTTCCAAGACCCCCACAAACATTTAAAAACCGTTTTCAAAGAAAAATCTACTAGAGTTTTATTATATCAACCTTAGAGGATGTAATATCCTTCATTAACTCGTTAGAAAACTATTCTAATATTATCAATACCTATCATTATACATGATTAAAAGTATTTTATTTAATAACTATAAGATCTATTACTTAAATATGGTACATCCTTATATACATAAGGAGGAGGTGATGTAATAGGATGTTTCTAAAAATGAAATGAAGCCTCCAAAAAGACGTCTCCCTCTCTCTATCCACCTGCCTGTGGTCCAGGAATAATTGGACCATCCATAAAATTCATAACTTCATCTTCGAGTCTTCCTTTATTATTTTACACTCTAGATAAAATTTTAACTATCCTTTTATTAGGAAATAAAATAGTTATCTCAATCTATGGAATAATATTCTCAAAAAATTCACTAACATCAAAAAAGTATTTTCTCATATATAAAGTGCCTCTTCTATAATTAGACATAATTCTTGAAACTAAGGATATGATCTGGAGAAATATGCCTCATGTACCTCTCGAGTAGGAACTGTCTCAAAAGATTCATCTTCCCTAGGTGGTTAGGGTTGGAACATCTCACCTTGAACCACACCATCAATTCCGACATTTCAAAAATAATTATGCTTTTTTGTCCATGAAATAGACAATAATCGTTAAAATAACTACATAATGAGAATAACATGAATGCCATTTATACAAATCTCCCTCATTATGATCTATTTAATTATTATTTAAAACTAGCTATATAATCTTGTCATAGGGGTAATAGTTTAACATATCTTTCCCTTTATATCAATGATGCGTAAATCACATTATATACCTTAGAAGTTTCATTTTCATATTTTTTATTAGGATATATAAGATATACATATCCTAAAACCCAAATTTTCCCTTTTCAACGACTCTTTTTTGAAACCATACAGAGATAAAATTACAAATGGTCATCCATTTATACTCTAAGGCCTTTATAAGGGTCTTTTGAAAAATAGATATTCTGAAGAGGAACATGAAAAAAATTGTTGGTCCCATGAAACTTAGAGAAAATATATTATGTATAAATTTGAACACCCCCTATTGGATAAGGCAATATTTTAGCAAACATCACTAAAAATACTAACATGGATTTTTCACTGACACGTAATGAAATAAAAAAATGTGTTTAACTGAACTTGAACTCTTCATTCCTTATAAAACTGTTAACTTGTTCCTAAAAAATTAAAACTTATTTTCCTCAAAAATTAACTCCCAAACATGGAACTAAAGAACCATATTTAGAAGTATCTTTTTTGTCTTCAACCAACCTACATCAATGGAGTTTATTTAGTAAGGACGCAACATATAGAACCACTTTATTCACTTTCTTAATAGAACTGATGCTTACATGATCTTAACATTCAGACTTTCCAATTGTAGAATATTGGTAGAAGGTAGTGTGGGAATATAGAGAGAATAAGGAGGGAGAAGATTAAAGTATAGAATTATGACAGAGAATACAAAGGAAAGGATAGAAATGATTATGGGAAGAATAAAATTAAGGTCATATCCCTAATTCTCAAATTCCATTCACACTCAATTTATAATTTCGGTCGATATAACTTATTATAAATTAAATAAAACAAAAACTAAAATAATGTAATTTATTTTCTAAAAGAACCTAATGTTCAATGTAAATATAAAAATATAAAAAAAAAGAAAATATTTAAAATTAACTAAAATATGTAAATTCATTTAACCCATTAACATAAAATATTCATTCTACTTAAAAGACATTAAAATATAAATAAATAAGATAATAAAAATTAATTTATATTCAAATAATCGCAACTCCATTTTAATAAAATAAAAAATATTACATGGAAGGGTCTTAGTAAAAGTATTTATTAACTGATTCTGATTAGATATATAATTAAGAGTATTATCAACCTTTTGAGCATGTTATATCAAGAAATAATTTCTAAAATTTATAGTCTTCATTCGTGAATGATTTATCATATTCTATAAAATGTTGATAGAACATGTTTTATAACATTTTATTAATATTTGATTATTGTGGAATCTATAATCTATTAAGGTGTGTTTCTTCAATAATATATTTTGAATAATAACAACTAGTGGAAGATAAAGAAATTGAGTGTTGTTTATTGCATGACCTGTATACCCAGGATTTCCAAAAAAAATGAAAGTTTATTTAAATAATCTTAATATATATTCTAAAACTACCAAAATTAATATTAAAATAAGATAAAAAATTAAAATAATTTGTTTTTCTGAGAATGTATGGAAATCGAAATTTTTTACTTTAGATACCTTATAATTCTTTTGGAATCTTTTAATGAGAGTCCATAATATTTTCATGAAATATAGAACATAATAATTCTATAAATATAATGTATGGTCTACTATCAGTAAAATACAATAGGCTCCAAATTATTGTACAATATATCTTATTTCCATGTGGTTTCACATATTCATCTATGTCAAGATTTTTATTAGAACTAATTGATGTTACCTGTACTTTATCAGTTTCAAGACCAAACATTTTAACTAACTCTAGAAAGTAATTTCATTAATTTAGAACATTCCCAATGTCTTTTTTGATAAATCTAAAAACCTAGAAAATAATTTTACTCACCCATCGTCCCTATTTGAAATAATATTATAAAATATTTTGAAAATTCATTACATATTTTTTTATTTTTAAAACATAATATCACATAATTGACATTTAAATAAACTAAAATAATAAATTAAGATGATGTTTTATTAAATAGAGCAGGATCTTCTACACCTAATAAAAATAAGTTTGACAAAAAAGAACTTACATGTTCAAACTAAGCTCCAGGGGCTTATTTATGACTATACAGATATTTTTTATTTTTGAAAACTAAATTTGGGATGAAATGATTTTCAAAACCCGTATGTTGTTCAACATAAAAATAAACTAAAAGAAAACTATTTAAAAAATACAATTTAACAACTATTTGATTTAATTTAAAATCCATGTATAATTCACAGGATAGGATAATCCTAATAGATTATAATAACGATACATGTGAAAATGTATCTTCATAATCTATACCTTCTTCATTTTCAAACCCATTAACAACTAGTCTATCTTTATTCAATGTTATCACACCATGATCATTATGCCTATTCATAAAAACTCATTTCCATAATATTTCTAGAATGTAATAGGGTCTATCAACTTATTCCCGTACCATATTACATGTAAAATTGTTTAATTCTTCCTATATTGATAAAACCTAACTCTCATATAGTAATGAATAATATAAAGATTTTGGTATTAGTTGAAATAGAAATGAAGAAAATTATAAAATATTTCCTACACTACTTATATTTTTAATAACTTTATCTAAACTTCTAGTATTTGTTTCGAAGGGATGTATTTTAAGTGTTATATTTTTCCTAGGTAGAACACTTTATTGTTCACTAGTATCCATCCTTTCAAGATTTTTTTTCATAAAAATCATTTTATACCTGATCTTCAAAGAGTGTTTCTGGTTACAAATTTTTAAAAAATATATAATATCTTCATCAGGAGTCGTTTTTTGGTCAAAACGATAATATTAATCAAAAATTGGTTGAGTTATTTCTTAAAAAATCATTGAACTTTTTTTAAATAAAATATATGACTTGGATATAGTATAATAACCAAATAATATTTATTAAGTTTCCTTTATCTAAAATCTTCAATAGTTATCCTATATGTTTATAATATAAACATTTCATCCAAACACATTAAAGTATCTAATGTTTTCATATATATTATTCAATAACTCATTGGGTTTTTTCTTGAAAATAGGTTTGTTTTGAAATATATTTATAATATAACATATTTTATTTAATTTTTCACCCAAAAAATCATTAGGAATGTTATATTCACATAAGATCGTTCTATATATTTATAGAAAAGTTTTAATCCTTCATTAAAACACATTTCTTTTGATGTGTTTTGGGGGAATCAAAAAGTACATTTTATACATTGTTTTGAACAATAGGAATTGAAATTATGCTTTTTAAATTCTCATTTGATGTCACTTGTCAAAGAAACAAATTTTGGCATCTTTCTCTTTTTGAAAAAATTTACAAAAAAATATAAAATGTGAACATGAATCACTCATAACAATCAAAACTAAAACCGAAGTAAATATAAAAAAATCACAAACTAATATATGTATATATATATATATATAATATTTTCCTCTTATAAATGAATTTCTATATGGCCTAAAAAATCCATATGAATTAGTATGAGGGGTATAGATGTAAAATCCCATTTAGTTGTTTTAATATAGAACTTATGTAGCTTTTCCATTTGGAATTAATCCCTTAGTTTCTTTTTTTTCAATTTATGTTGAGGTAAATATGAAATGGATATATTATTGACAATTTTATCAAAGAAAATATATTACAGTGTTCAAATATTCTACGAAAAATCTGAGATTTATTTGTTTCATCACTGAAGTATTTAACTTATTGTACTGAATGAATTATGACCTACAATTTATATATTCCCCATTCATGGTTCCTTGAATTTATGAATTATATTTTTGAAATTAGAAAATTAATTAATATAAAAATATAAAAAATAAAATTCATCAAAAAAATTTGTGAAATACTTATCAGGATGTGCTTCAATAATTCCATATAAATAATATTCTTCAATATTATTAAACACGTATTACCAACTAATCTATCTACCATAATATTTCCAATGACATTTTCACTAAAAGTGACCTGGAATCTGTAAAATTTTTATAAGGATATTAATTTAAAGAAATATATACTCATTTTTCGGGAGAATATACTATCCATATTCCATATTTCGTTGATTATCTTGAACCATTTTCCCTATAAATGAAGATTCAACAAGATATGTTCTTTGTAAACCGATTTTCATGGGTCTAGTAGTATATAAAACTAATAATTTGGGAATCCAAATGTTTTTGTGATACTTCTAAAATCTAGAACCATGGAAACCTTTTTGAAAGAAACCATGTTTGAATCTATAGTATTAGGGGTTTCTTAAACTAAAATTATTAAAATAGTTCACTAATTTTCCACATAGAAAAGAAGTGAGATAGTGAGGGTTTTATTATTTTTACTTGCAATAAAATATGTTTTTTATAAAACATTGTGTTTTCACCTCGACTTCCAATTCCAAATTTATTTTTCTGGGAATTATTATTTCCCTGAATTTGATTTTAATAATTTCACCCTTTTTTGAAAATAATTATAACATATTTGATGTCTAAACCTTGATTCTATAAGCCTCCAATCATGTTTCCTTGATTAAAAAAATATGTATCCAAATTTTATAAATTGGTTTTGAAATTGTAAATTTTTTTATTTAAATTATCTTTTTTATTTGTAATATTATTATAATATTTTTTGGGGATTAAAATTAATTTTTTCATTAATTATTATTTTGTTTATAGAATGGTAAAATATATATTTAATTTCCTATAAGAGATGTCTTAATTTTGTGATTCAAATTCATTCTTATAAGAATAAAAATATTTTACATCATCTATGTGTGCATAAATCATATATTTTCTACTTGATTAAAAATTTCAACTCTTGAATCAGAATACATATTATCACTATAATATTTAGAGGGAATCCATGTGTCTTACATGTCTTTCTTGTAATTATTCTTATAACAAACCTTATTAAAATAATTTTTATCAGATTTATTATTTTCTTGCAACTAATCAAATTATTTTTTTATGTACATGATATTATTGTTAGATTAGATAGGTCAGAAATAATATGACGTGGACACAAGAGGGGGAGTGGGTGAATTGTGATACTTTAAAACCATTGATAGATTTAAATAAATTCACTTATAATGAATTGATTATTTCATTCCTCTTAAAATTAGTAAGTTTTAGAAATAAATTATGAAACAATACACTGATGTATAGTGGATTATTAGAAAAATATCCCCTTTTACACTACACTATATCTCTATCCCTGATATTAGTGATTTTCACTATATAGGCCCTCTTATCAAATGACCTTAAAAACCGAGTACTAAAAGTTGACCCAATTACAATAATGATTTTTGATGGCCTACCATTACTTTTATAGGGAACCATAAATCCTCATCTTAGTTCAAGAAGATGATACACCTTCACCACCATGATTGAGTCCAATAAGTTAAAACATTAATAATTAATTAGATATTGATTTGATTACAAACACAAATTTAATCATAGTTATAACCAGAACTGAAAAATGTGTTTGATCTTCAATGAAATGGAGAAATAGAAAAATAATTATTCAATGATTCACATGCATTATTTAAAAAGAATTAGAGTGATAACTAGACATATGCATAAAGATGTATGTTTCCAATGTGTAACTGTGAAAAATTATTTGTCAAACTTATAGATAATGATTTAAAAATAAGTCATAGAAGAAATGATAAAAATAACATTGATTCAATGAAAACACGTTTGTCTCAAAAATATAGCTCTGATGGTGATGACACACTATTATTTACAATCACAAAAATTTTACTTCCAATTCATATAAAATCATATAATATTTTCAATGTTGTTGTTGTTTTTGTGGTTTTATTTTTAAAAGATGAACATATTAATATTTATAATATAGGATGACTATATCCAGGATAAATGACTTCCACAAGAACATCACAATTAATCATGAACATTTTCATCTCAAATCATTAAAGGGTGTCATAACATCCCAATGATTGGGGAATTATTTAATCAATTTAATATTATAAAATTAATTAGGTATCAAATAGATTTAAAAATATATTTAATTCTAGAGTGATCATTTTATAAAACAAAAATAATTTATTTAATTTAAAACATCATATTTGACTAGTTAAAGATAGGGTTTCTTCGCATAATGATAAAATCCTAATATACGATTGACAATGTATGGTTATCCAAAAAATAAAGTTTGATTTGACACACATATATTCTTTTGAATATAGGGTTTCCTCTAAATGTATGGTTATCGATCCATTCTCTTCTACTCTTTTAGGGTACATGATCCATATGTGTTATCCAAAACATAGTTTTCTCAAACCATATATTACTCTTAATCATTTTGGGTATAAACAATGCTTCCAAAATAATTTTTAACATTTCCAGAATACATAAAACAACATATTTTCCCATGGATCAAGGACCTATGTATACTTCTAGAATAAATTTTCCAACAAATATCATTTACATGAAATTTAGATAAAATAAAAAATAATAGTAACTATAATTTAGGTTTTTATAGGAATAAAAAAACAAAGAAAATTATAAAATTGCTGAATCAACACATTCTCATCACTCCCTACACTTATAAAATCTATAATCATTATTATTTAAATTTAAAATATAGTAGTTATATAAGGGTTTCTTTAAATTTATTCTCTTATTATAGAACATTTCTTATTTTTCTAGAAAATTGAGCAAGGTCAATATTTAAATTAGAATTATTTGAAGTATCTTCATCATCAGGCTTATCCATTTTTATCAATTTTTATTTCATTCTCTTATTTTGAAAATTTTAGACATTCATTATCCTTAATGACCAATTTATCATCTCTAACATCATATTCCATATCATTTTCATACATTATAAGAGTTATGATAAGATTTTTTATTATAAAATTCAAAACCTATATATATTTCCTAATAGAAGCAGAGATTTCAATCCATCAAGGTGTTAAAAATATTATTATTTTAAATTTCTTATCATTTTATTCAATGATTGGTGGTCATAATGAAGAAAAATTATTTATGACCTATTTATGTCTTCCATTTTATTGGATGGTTCTTTATCATTCCCTAATTTTAAAAATGTCAAACATAATGATGGTAGTATTATATTTGATAGATCAAAAAATTTATGTTCATTCAAAAGCTACTAAAATAATAGTTCACATTTGATGAGTCGTTTCAAATTAAGAATCAAGGTTGATATCATCTTGACTAAATCTATGTATTTTAGCATTTATATATTTATATTTTAGATCATAGCTGCCTTCATTGTCAGTGTACTATGTTTTAGGTGGTAAATTAAAATTTTCATAAGGATTTAGTTATTTAAGATAAAACTTTAGAATAAGGTTCTTCAAATAGATTATAATTTATGCCATCCAGTATCAAAAATTCTCACTAGTAAAGTAGAGAGCTCTTTACATTGACGTGCTTTATCTATTTTTAGTCATAAGAACTATTTTCAAGATTATCTTTACACTTCATAATTTTAAATATGATTAATTAAAAGTCACATATATATGATTCCAATTATTTTTTTGAGAACCAAAACTCTAAGACCCAAGAGTTGGTTTATTGGGACTTGAAGAGATATTCTCCTAGAAAACCATCCTCTTTGATATATGATTTCTTCAAATACTTTCGTAAAAGATTTATATATTGGAAATAAAATCACAATGAAAACTAACTAGACAAAGATATCTATAGATTTCTTGGGAACCTAAATCCCTTCATCCATTCCACCAACACTCAACATCATGAGATTGTGGATATTCACTAAACTAGTCATTTCTATGGGGACTTCTAGTCATTTAACAAGGGAATACATGAGTGATTTAAAGTAGTCAAATTTTTAAATAATACCAGTATCTTTGAATCAGGTTCCACTAATTATTTACAACCATTGAAAATAATGGTTATTTCACTAGTAACCTTTGTAATGAAATAGGGAAAATATATTATTTGAATATATGGATCATTATTGTAATATAAGACATGAATAAGAGAAGAAAAATCATGTATAGAAGATTTAAAATGAAAAGAGATCAAGGATATTCTATTAAACATAAAAAATATAAACTTGATATTGAATATATAGAGTATAATATTCATATTCCTTCTTGTATATAAACAGATCAGAACAAAGATATTTTTAAGAGAATTTACAGTGCATGTTCTTAAATTCAGGTCTATAGTCTCTTATTACCACTTCTCTACAAGTAAAAAATCATAAAAAACATATATTTTAATCTCACATTATTGGATCCTTACCATTTGGGAATATTATTTTAAATTCACATATCATTTTCTTTGAAATAGATTTGAAATAGTATTTAACATTAAATTATTATTTTACTTGTTTTATTTTTCTATACTTGCTTATTTTCATATATTTTTACTCTAAAGAGACAGGACACCATTTAATGAATGAAAGGAAGAAATAATTCCCCTAGAAATACTCCAAAAGAAACAAATGGAATGTTGAAGAACCAAATAGCCGATTCAAGATCACTATATAGCTGAAATCAAATAATTTTAATTCACATAAATGAATTGATCCATGTAGCTGAAATTCTACACATATCCAAATTTTCATAGTCCTTCCTCATGTAACATATTTTCTTCATATGGAATTTTGGATCACATAGAAACAATTAACATAAAAGAAAGAAATATGTTATCATTTTAAACCATGTTGCCAATTTATATAGTTGTTTGATCCACATAGACAAATTATCATGTTGGTGATTTATTAATGTAGGCAATTTCCACATAAATAAATTCACAATTTATTGATTTCATGTATGTTTTTCCTTCAAGTAGTTCTCTGACATAGGTGATTTCTCTATGCACACATTTCTACATATAGTCATCATATTCATGTATTTGAAATTAAAAACCGTGGAAAATTTTTAAGAAACATATATAAAATGCATACATTAATAGAATAAATAAAAATAATAATAAAAGTAGAGAAACAATTTTTTAAAATAAAAACATCATTAAGATATAAAGGGAATTTTAGATGATCAAAACATAAAGTAAATGGGATATGTTATAATTTATGTAGTAATACAATACGAAATTTTGAATGATATTCTCACTTTCTATTCCATTCAATAACGCCAAATGGTCACACTAATTTGGGATCCATCATTCGCTAAATTCCATGTCATCAGTGACCCAAATAAGGTGATCCATTTAAGAACATGTGGCCCCAAAATAGTGCACCAAAGGTTTATTATGATGATTCACATAATGTGGATACAAAATTTGAGCCATCACCCAAAGATGATGAATCTTTATGATTTTAATCATTATTTCTTAAGAAAATAATTGTCCAACTATGTAATATTTACCCACCCCTTACCAGAACAATAGAGTGTTATAGGTTCATCCTTATAAATCATTAGAAGGTTCCATCTTTATTTAAAACTATTATATATTTATATCGGAACACTCAATCAACCCCAAATTATCATACCAAACACCTCTAATGCCAATGAAAAAATCATGTAGCATATCTTCTAGAATTTGAATTACTTGTACTATCTTTCCATCCTTCTAAGGCCGATATGTTTTAATCAAAATAACCTAAGTTTACATTACCTCATAGAGTATCATTCATAAAAAAATGAAAATATAAGGATATATATCTAAGATAATGGATACTGGAGGCCCACAAAACCTTATGATCTGTAACAAATACAAATTCTATCAGTCCTCCACTTTGGTGGTGTCGTGAATGAGTATAAAATGAGCCGACATGGGGAATTGGTCAATTAGAACCAAAATAGAATTCATTATTGGAGAGTCTGAGGTAAGTAAATGATTAAATATATTACTATAAATTTCTATTTAAATATATTAATGATGATTGGATAATATAAAATATATGGTTTTTGGTTCTTAGTCTTAATTTCATTACCACTGTAGTATTGAGAGATAAAATCTGACATGTACCAATTTATACCAGCGCACCCAAACCAATGATTTTTTGAAAAAACATAATTTCATTTCTGGGGTGGAAAAAACACAAATAATGATGGAAATATTCAAACATGGCCTTTTGTATGGGTAAATAGATCAAATACCATCAATTAAAGTAAATAATTCCATCCAAGGATAGTGATCATTCACTAAAAGTCTCCCCATTTTATAATGACTGTATTATATTTTAAAACACATTATCTTAATATTTCCTCTAGAAAATCATATCAATTATAGATGATTTAAATTGAATTAATACCAGGGAATTATTAGTCTCTTACTTCAAAACCCACAAGTGAATCTTTAAAAATAATAACATCAAGTAACATTCACCCTCCAGTTCCTTCACATCTTATGTAGGTAACATCCAACTACAATTTTGAGAAACCATATTTCCCTTCCCTAGGGTAAAATTAATTTCAATATTTAATGACTAAAATTATTCCACATGTAACATCCATCCCATCCATGTTAGATTGATTTGAGGGAGAGGTGCCACTTGGCCTTAGTCTACATCCCTAAAGTGCGAAAGGATAGAAATTAGTGTCGTCATCTTCACATCAACTAGGAAATAATTTTCCCTCGTGAAGAAAACCACTAATAAAACGTTCCAATACCACAAAAATATACATTATGCATGTCATAATGTTTTTACACATTAACAATACCAAATTACTAATACAAATAAACCACATTAATCCGTGATCAGAGTACCTATAGGACGAATAAAAAAATATCAAAATCAGCTACGAAAAAACTTCGTAGTTCCACTCTACGATCGATTCTCCGAGAATAAAAAGACCACCCTAGCAGCATGATGAAACAATAAGTAAATGAGATACATTACTTTTACCTGTGACACAAAAAACAACACCTGGAAAACAACCAAAGTGCCAAATCAGGGGGGTGAGTAATAATACTCAATAGTATTTCCCGAAATAAATTCTGTACACACCCCACAAGGATAGAAAAAGTTATCAAAATTATATAAAATAATTTATATAAATCCATTCTAATAGTTAAAAAATTACAAAAATCCAAACACATCCTTACCCGAATAATGTCTCCTAAAACAAAAAAATCCCAAGGAATGCAACCAACCAATGAAACCATAAATTTCATTAACCCAAATCCCATTTCACAACGTCAAACTTATTCTAACTAGTATGGTTGCACACATATCCTAAACACATGCCCAAGTTGCACACAAACACCCGAGCTTAGTGTTACAATTGAATGTGTAACTTCACTTCTCCCCCCATCAACTTCTTATAGTGGTACTTTAAATACACATCCCTTTTATGTTAGTTGTTCTCAAACAATATCCATACTTTCCTAAACATGATTAACTCTATAAGAAAACCTCTAGAGATAAAAATCCATAAAGTCACAATAACTTGCCAATTTATAATTTCCATATCATAAAAACATTCATACCAATAATTATCACATAATATAATCCAAAAATTTTTAACATTAATTCTAAGGAAAAAATTTAAAAAAACAACAATTTAAGTCAAAACCCTTCAATAAAATCACATTAATTGAAAACACTACTATGCCATATCCATTCCCAATATCATTTCAATAAAACCCCCATTTTATTGAAATGAATTTTGACCACTCATTTTTTCTAAAACAAACTAACCCACTATTTTAAAATCCCACACAATGAACATTGTAGAAAAAAACCCTAATTTTCAAAAAATCACAAGGCATTACAAATGGTTTCTAAAAATGATTCACACAGCATAGCCACAAATAATTTCAAGAAAACCCCATTAGTTTGAAATTAATTTTTATAGTTCTTGTAAAATTGAGTTGATAGAGAATCCACCTACATTAGTGTGTTTGGGAAAATTCAACCAACGCACAATGACACCACAAATACTGGCAAAACATCCTAAAAAACACAATAGATCTCCTTTCCTAACATAATAAATCTTAAATCACATCATTTTTGAAAAAAAACATATATAAACAAGAAAAATATGTATTTCTAGAGTTATAAGAGTTATTTTTATGTCGATTTGAGGGAAAACAATGAAACAACCAATATAGGATATGTAACAGAGGTGAATCACCTTGAAACAACACAGATAACCGTTCGATTGTAATGCCTCAACCCTAGTTACCGAGATTCGGTGCATTATTACATAAAAATGGCATGTAAACAAGAGATCATGTCTCAAAAGACCGATTCATTTAATAGCCTTGAATTTACTAGATACATACATAAGTTTTATATAACGTCATGAAAAGAACAACAACATTGTGACCCCTTTTAACACACACAAATCCCATAGCCTATCCCTATAGGTCAATCATAATATACTTATTCATAACCTGGGAAAATGAAATAATAAGAAACGGATGAGCTCAGATGCTCAGTAAGGATACAAATATTGCATAAATTTTCATAAATAAGAATTAACATTTAAGGCAATGTATAATACTAAAACACAAGCATTTTAAAGTTAAACTGCAGTATAATATAAAAAATATAAATCAAAAAAATCCATTTACTTATTCACATGGATATTCTACTAGTCTAATAATAATATGTATTATCAATAACTAACTTGAAAATGATGGAATGCATATTTCCAGCCATCATAACCACATATTCAAGGCCATGTACTAAGACTAAAAATATGATTTTGTCAAGGCCATGTGCCAAGACACCAGTTTGTCTTATGAGATGTACCGATGCATCGAGGATCTATATAGGTCTCAACCCATAACTTATAATGTCCAATTCATTCCTCATATGAAACAGTTGAAACATAATCAAAACGTTCTCATTAAAAATAGCATATGAAATGTCTATATTTTAACCACAAATCTTGAGTGGTATAAAAATAGCACATCCACAGTCAAAAATAAATAATTCAATAAAATATGGAATATTTTATTCAAAGAAATAAGCCTAAATCAATAATAATTAAGGATATTGACATATATGAATATAATTAGTATAATTATCTCAGAGAAATATCCATTTTTCTTGAAAACATTTAAAAGTGTCAATATTTATCCCGAAGCCATTTAAAAGCAATTTTTTAATCAAAGTGTCCTATACGACATTGAAACTTTTAAAAGTAATTTTAATTTTAAAACATTAATATATATAATTAAATCCATAAAACCATTTTTTAAAACATGGACATTAATGAGAGTTATTTAGAAGAATAAATCATTAAAACATTTAAAATGATATTTTAGTTAGAGTTCCAAACAAATGATAGAACCTTGAATATAGATAATTGATGTAATATAAACATTATAATATCATGAGAATAAATGGATTCATGATATAATATATCAATGTATAGTATGTACATCATATAAAAGTGAAATGGCACATAACAACAATGAAGAATCAATAGAATCTAAATTGAGATGAAATCCCTTATAAAGACCAATTATTTAGGTTAATGATAAATCAGTGACATTATTATTTGTGTAAAATATAAATAAACTCAATATGATTTGATATTCAGTGTAAATAAATTAGAGGAAATTCACACATATTATTATATAAACAACACAAATGACTTGGATGTTTAACTCAATGAATGGATATTGAGTAAAGATTACTCTTATCAAGTTCATATAAATGATGTGAAAATTTATCAATTGAGGGATTATGTGCACCACAAGTATATCCACTCAAAGGGGACTGGAAATTACTACATAAATAAATAATTAGTGAATTCAAACATAATCATGGAGTAAAATAATCAATGATGTTACCGTAAAACACAATTAGTGGAAATCGAAATTAGAAATTTCTTTACCAATATGGTAAATTATGAAACATACACCCCATGAATGAAAGATCATAAAATGAACATTTAAAAACCCATAAATTAAATTATATTAAACAATTAATACAGTCTCCGGTAGTACATACACCACACAAAAGGAAATAGTGGAAAAATAACATTAATTTCACAGGAATAAAAAGTTAGATTAAAACCCCTTACCTTGTATTTTACATTAGTAGAGGGTAGGTTAACCTTGTTTAAAATGGTAAATCATAGTTATTAAATAATATAAAATACACATACATTAATATGATATCATATCTGATCTTCTAATATTTTTTTAATGATATTTCCGCAGAATCAATGTTTTGGGTGTTAACTTATTCATTTTCAGTTATTTGTTTTGTAATGTAAGTCATCTTTCTTATGGATAGGATGTATTTGATTCATATAAAGAATGATATTATGTTCTAAAATGTTATTTTTATTCATCAAATGAAAATAATTCATGAATTGTTACGATGGGGAATGAAATCTCATCGCCTCATGATGATGGTAATCCATACATACGCACGAGCGACAATATCATTCTATTAGTGTTGAAATCGTATGTAATTGTATTTTATATCATATATACATAATAATTAACATGTTTTATTTATTATTTACATTAGTTATAATCATTATTATACCCATTCAAATAATAAATGTTGAATAACAAACTACACCACGATGTAAAGAGAGTAAGCCGTACGTACACACGTATAGTGACATGGTCATTCATATGATAGAGAGAATAATGAATATCGTTGTACCATATTTATAATAACGTCAAAGTATGTAGATGGTGATGGATTTATTATTTTTTTTATGGAAACAACAATGATGGAGGAAGTGTAATAAGAAAAGTACATTGAAAGAGGTGATGAAATTATTATCTCTTCTTCGGGCGCTTCCTTTTGATTTAATCAGAAGGGCTCTATAGGTTGGCTTCAGGATCAATTTAAGGCCTCTAAGATCAATTTAGAGTAGTTAAAAGGATATTTGAGTACAGTTTGAACAAGCCTAGTTATAGAGACCCATAGTTTATCATACATGGGAATTACATTACTTTTTCGGAATACTTAGTACATAACAAAAACACACACACAAGGACCATAATAGTTTAGTGTCTTTGGAAACTCGGAATATAATCTTCTAATCGTGGTGAAATATCTTCAACATCTACCATAAAGATCTTCCTTTTTTACCTAAAATCTATCTTTATATCCTGGGGAAAAGAAAACATAAAAGGGTGAGCTCAAATGCTCAGTAAGGGTAAACAAAAGAAATATCACTCACATCATATTCATAAGAACATAACATTTTGGAAATCTTAACCTGCAAAAGGGATCATAATATCATAACATGGAATAAATCATAGTAGTGAAATGTAATCCCAATAATCATAACTTAAAACATGAAACTTTGTAGCATATACACATAATCATTGAGAATCATTTCTTATTAGTCAAGACTAATTGCAAAGACTATCTTAGTGGACAAAGTCCATTTCTGAACCGAGTTCACTCCTCGTTTCAGTACTGTTTCACTGAACCGGTTTAACCATCCGTTCCAGCCATGTCTATATCATGAGATATAAAATCTTTACCCAATGCATTGGAGGGAAATATAGGTCCCACCCATCTCATAATGATACCATTTTTATGTGTGCCACAAAATCATAAACCATACATCATAGCATAACCCATGTAATAAAAATGGGATTCTTAAAAATCATGAAATCATAAAACAATTCATATAAGATAAAGGAATTCATAATAAAATTCCATCACAACATAATGTAATAATAGGGATAGAAACAGAACCATACATTATCTTAGATGGAAAATAATTTTGATAAAACACTTGAACTCTATTCTTGAGGAAAATATCCTTTCTACTTCAAAAAAACATTTCCTTTCTTAACATGTCCTACAATTCTAAACTAAAAGAAGTTGATTAAAAATAATCTTGTAAACATGTAAATTATGCTTCTTGGAAATAATGTTTTAAAAATCCATTTCTGCCGTATAAGTTAAAAAAACATCATTCTCGTACTTTTGTCAGAAAAGTCAAAAAGTACCTCGTACGAAAAATGACAAAAGATTCCTTTCATATCTTTTACTAAAAACTCACAGAAGGGTAAAATTTGATATAAAATATTGTAGAAGTATATTAATATTACATATTGAGGAAACATGGATGTGGATGATAAAATACACCCCAGTAAATACCAAAGTATAAACAATCTCGGATAAAAATGAGATGGTGATATTTTCCGTTACCTTAGGTCCGATTTTCTTCGTAAGTGTCCGAACCTCCTTTATAATGATTTAAATATTGTAATTGACTTATTCGTGAATCATACTAATTTTTATTATATCATATATGGTTCACTTATGACTTTATATTACCCGTTCTTTTGTAAATTCCATGTTAAAGAGCGTTTTGGGTCAAATCGTTTCATTTGTCATCCGTGTTTTGACTTGTAATTATTCATATGATTACGTATATCATGATTAATTAATTCCAGAATATAAAACATGATTTATATATAATATATATTCAGAATATACATATATATAATAGATCAGAAAATGGAAATAAATTCACCGTTCATGGAGACGGTAGGCCGTACGTACGCATGAACGCTCTTTTCGTTTCCTTATTGAGTTGAATGGAATTAAGTAGAGGAAATACATATATATAAAAATAAATCCGGTATCATTATTATGCCAAATATTTCATGATTACTTATTATATATACTTTATAATTATTCATGAATGGTTAACGTGGAGAATGAATCTCATCGCATCGTGGAGACGGTAGTTCGTACGTACGCATGAGCTATGATATCGTTCTCATGATCGTGGAATTGTATAGGAGTGTATGTATAATATTTCAGAATCAATATAAATTTACAATAATCATGTATAGTTATTATGTACAACATTATACCCATCCATGTAAGGTGGTGGTGGAAAATAGATTACACCACGGTGTCGAGACGGTATTCCGTACGTACGCACGCGCGGTGATTTTGTTTTCTGTAGGGTGGATAGATGGTGAAATGGGGTTGTTTAATAGTTATAATGACATATAAGTATATTAGTGATACTGATTTTATTACTTCATAATGAAACAAACTATGAAGAAGAAGTGGAAGAAGAGATAAAGTTGAAAGAATCGGTAACGGACATTACCTCTTCTTTAAAGTGCCTCTTTGAGTCCTCCTCTTAGGGCACTAAAATTGGTCTTTGAAGAATACCAGGACCTCTAGGATGTTTCTAGGGAAGTGGAGAAGAGAATTTGGTAGGGGTAGGACGATTTGGAAGGCTCAAAGTGGTGTAAGGAAGAGAGGGAGGAGGTTCCCTTTTATAAGGGAGGAGAGGGGCACCTTTGGAATAACTAAACATATTATTTATTATAAAGCCAAATTCGGTTTAAAATAGCTCCAAATTGATTTATTTCTAAGCTAAGGTGGGTATGGGTCGAAATACTCTCATCCAATAGAATTTATACACGTTTAGGTTCCTATTGTAACCTTGTCTTTTAGATGTAACATTAAGTTAAATAATTTTATTTTTACCGTGTCTTATTGTGTTCTTATACTATAAGGTTAATAAACTTACTATAAGCAGCAAAAATAACCCCTAGTTGTTTATTATTAATATATATAACCTTAACTAAGTCATTTGGCTGAACCTTAGATTTTTAGGAATAAAATAACAATTAATAATATAATATTTTTTTTAAAAAACAAAGTTTTGTCAATTTTGACACGATTTAGTAATTGATTTTTTTAAAACTCATAACAGAATTATTAGTTCAAAAATCGTTAATTACATCAATACTAACATGTCATATTAACCTATAAAATTAGTGGAATTCATAAAAAGTCTCAAATTACATTTATTTTGGTATTTATAACATCAATTATGTCAATATTTCATTAATAAGATAATTACTGCATCATCTTTGTGTCATAAATAAATTAAATTATCTAATGTATAAAAATTACAAATAAAATACCATTATGTAGGAAATATTTTTATCTTTCAAATTAATATTTATAGTCGAATTTAGATTATGTATAACCCTATATTAAAAATGAGATACTTATTAAACTTTGATTTTAACTATTTTAACCCTTCTTTAAATAAATTAATAATAAATGTCCTACTCTAATCCACGTGGGCCTAAATCGTCATATTTTATTCCTAAGGTTGTTTTTGGTCGAATTAAAAATATACAATAGAATTAGGACACGTGTTAGGGTAATAATAATATCATTTGTACCCTTAAATACCCTATTTACTTTTAACCGTGGTAAAAAAAGTAAAAAGTTAATATTCACCAAAAATTATTTTCATCTCATTAAACCACATTTTACTTACTAAAATCAACCGTGTCTCTCGGATTTTTGAAATTATACTCACAGAAGTGGTAAAATTTTGTTTTATGAAAAATTAATTTTTTTTACTACCACTTAGTGGTTTCACTATTTATCAAAAAATGAAAGTTTCCATAAAATACCAAAAATTAGGCCTAAGCTATATTTGACTTTATGAACTAAAAAATGATGTCTATTTTACCAAATTCAAAAAATTTCAGTTGTATTAATTAATTTAAAACTTAATTCCCGTCGTCAAAACAAATAGCGTGTTCTTAAGAGATAATAACTACCAAAAGATTGACACTTGTTTATGACTGGTTTAAATATGAAATTACATCCAATGAACAAAATTGTATTAAATTGTAAAAATATTTTCTAAATATACTTTAAAACCACTCAAATTAATAATTTATCACTATTAATTATTTTTATTAAAAAGGTTGTTTTTAATTAAAATTTAGTAATTTTAACTATTCATCAGAAAATGAAAGTTATCCGAAAAGTACCAAAATGTCACTCTAAGCTAATTTCGATATTCCGAATCCAAAAATGAATTCCATTTTGAAAAATAAAATTTAAAAAATTTCAAAAAGTGGTTATTACTATTCATAACGTCTAGTTTTAAAAATATTTTAATAGAATATTGTTGTTTAGTGAAACTCGTTATTGCGTACTACACATGCTATCGAGGAAGGACGCGATTACGTGTAATGAAATGCAAGTCAAGGATGCGTGTTATGAAATCTCATTTTGGTGTAGCATACAACACAATACATTAATGAAATTAAAAAGAATATTTTTCATAAAATCTCGGGGTGTTACATTCTACCCCCCTTAAAATGAATTTCACCCTCGAAATTTGTCGCGGTTATAAATGGTTTACTACTCGAAAGTTTCTTTAATTGAAACCCACATCGTAAAAAGGAATACCAAAACCAGTCTTTAAAAACAAAAGTATGAAACGTAACGGTTACCCAAATAAACTAATCATTGGGTTTCCACATAGGTGAAAATATGGATATGGAAGAGAAATATAATCATCATGTTCTGATGGAGAGTGGTAGAGAACATGGCTATGGAAAAGCCAACAATCACAAAGCCATAAATTTGTGACGATCTAAGGTACCATCTGATTCATCAGATATAAGAGCACTAGGATGACATTTTTGGTTTTCAAGATCATTTCCCGAAAGTTGATGAAATTGGAATTAGAAGAAATACTTTTGTGATTTTGGTATAGTCTCGACGTTGGTCGTTATTTGGACAATTTCCACTTCATCTCTTAAATAAATTAAGTTGAATTTGTCATTCATGATGTGTTAGAAGATCATGTGATAGAATGATGGGCCATTCCATCTGTCTCAAACAAAAGGTTAGAAAAGTTATCAAAACTTACATAAGTCCATCTATAGTGAGATTAATCATATATGGTTCCTAAAATGGACTTATAATTCATATATCATACTGCTTAATATAATAAAACTAGTTTCTACTAAATAGGGACTTCCTGTATGTCAGTGGTAGGCGATAAATGCCAGTCACATTTCGGTTGTGTGTTCGATTCCTACAACCTTGTCCGACGCGATGGGCTGTTGCCCGTCCTGCAGGTTGTCCATTTTCTAAAACTACATTACTTTAACATCAAAATAAAGTTCTATCCTTAAAAAATACTAACTTATGTCCAACATAATCCATTCCAATCTTTAGGATTATCTAAAATACTTCGGTCCAAGGTCATAGTATAAAGAAAACGATTACTTGAAATGTCATCAACCAAGCATGTGAATACCATCATTTATCCCCCATATATCTTGTTGGTCACATTCCAATCATGTGAATACCTTAATCATGTATTCTCTTGAAAAATGAATACCCATTAAACCATAGTGAAAACATGAATGCTGTCAAAAGTTAACTCTTTCCACATACCAAAATCCAAAAATTCTATATACTCAAACCATGATATAACCTTCTCTTTATATCAGTCATGATCTCATGAATACTATCAAACATTTATTTTTCTCCTTATCCCTTCATTATGCACATATCATATATATTCCAAAAATATCTGAATAACCTTTAATGGATACTGGTACCATTAATCATACACTTTCAATACTCAAGTAAAGACAACATTGTAATAATCGTTAGATGTATCTTTATTCCATAGTACCATGAGATTACTTATAAAACATTACACTTGATAAACATGTAATCATTCCACTACCTTCTTAAACCATTGACCGAGCATCAATAATTCTTTCATCTCACATATCATTTGTAGTCTCTTCATCATCATCAACACAAATACTACCCATACGGCCATACTGATTCCGTTCATGAGACTTTCCTTAGGGCATTGGTTTGCATAATGCCCGTACATTCTGCATTTAAAACATTTAACCATTGTTGATGTCGTAGCAATGCCATTTTCCTCATCCATGGTGTTAACTAAACCTTTTCCTTTGCACTTACTGGCTTTGTGTCCTTATTTTCCACACCCACAGCATCTTCCAGTTCCCTTGAAACAATCGCCTTGATGCCTCTTCCCACATGATTTACATGATGGAAATTGAACTTTCTTTCTTCTATGATCATCATGAAACTCCATCTTTCTCTTATTATCTGAGTCGGGAAACTTACCAATGTTGAGATTATTGATCATATTATGAGATTGCTGATTAGGAATAATAACGATGTTTGGACTTCCAAATCCCGTTTCATTTGGTTTCTCATTCCATTGTCCATCATATCCTCCATTATCATGAATCTTCCTATTTCCAGCCATTTTATAAAACCCAAAAAGAATAGTGTGAGAGGGAAAAATCATTCTAGGGAAAACAACATAGTAAATGGGGAGCACCCTCAATATCTAAAATCTTGGGTTACTGTAATTCTAGTACTATAACCTATACTTATACTTAACCTTAGGGACATCCCTATAAATACCTTTGAAATATCTCTAGGGATCTCACTAAAGTTCTCGCATCCTAGTTTCCAAAGGATGACTAAACCTTTCCTCTGATACCAACTGTAGAAACCCGAATCTTAACATACATGGGCATTACATTACATTTGAGGAATACTTAGTACATAACAAAAACACACACACAAGGACCGTAATAGTTTAGTGCCTTTGGAAACTTGGAATATAATCTTCTAATCGTGGTGAAAGATCTTCAAAATCTACCATAAAGATATTCCTTTTTTACCTAAAACCGTTCTTTATATCTTGTGGAAAATAAAACAAAAAAAGTTGATCTCAAATGCTCAGTAAGGGTAAACAAAAGAAATATCAATCACATCATATTCAGAAGAACATAACATTTTGGAAATCTTAACCTACAAAAGAGATCACAATATCATAACATGGGATAAATCATAGTAGTGAAATGTAATCCCAATAAACATAACATAAAACATGAAACTTTGTGGAATATATAAATAATCATAGAGAATCATTTCTTAATAGTCAAGACTCATTGCCAAGACTATCTTAGTGGACAAAGTCCATTTCTGAACCGAGTTCACTCCTTGTTTCAGTCCTGTTTCACTGAACCGGTTTAACCTGCCATTCCAGCCATGTCTATCTCATGAGATATAAAATATTTACCCAATGCACTGGAGGGAGATATAGGTCCCACCAATCTCATAATGATACCATTCTTATGTGTGCCACAAAATCATAAACCATACATTATAGCATAACCCATGTAATAAAAATGAGATTCTTAAACATCATGAAATCATAAAACAATTCATATAAGATAAAGGAATTCATAAAAACAATTCCATCACAACATAATGTAATAATAGGTATAGAAAAATAACCATACATTATCTTAGATGGAAAATAATTTTGATAAAACACTTGAACTCTATTCTTGAGGAAAATATCCTTTCTACTACAAAAACACTTTTCCTTTCTTAACATTTCCTACAATTATAAACTAAAAGAAGTTGATTAAAAATAAACTTGAAAACTTGTAGAGTATTCTTCTTGTAAATAATGTTTTAAAAATCTATTCATGACGTATAAGTTAAAAAAACATCCTTCTCGTACTTTTGTCGGAAAAGTCAAAAAGTACCTCGTATGAAAAATGATAAAAGATTCCTTTGATATCTTTTACTAAAAACTCACCGAAGGGTAAAATTGGATATAAACTATTTTAGAAGTATATAAATATTTCATATTGAGGAAATATGGATGTGGATGATAAAATACACCCCAGTAAATACCAAAGTATAAACAATCTTGGATAAAAATTAGATGGTGATATTTTCCATTACCTTAGGTCTGATTTGCTTCGTAAGTGTCTAAACCTCCTGTATAATGATTTAAATAATGTCATTGACTTATTCCAGAATCATACTCATTGTTATGATATCATATATGCTTCACTTATGACTTTATATTACCCGTTCTTTTGTAAATTCCATGTTAAAGAGCGTTTTGGGCAAAATCGTTTCATTTGTCATCCGTGTTTTGGCTTATAATTATTCATATGATTACTTAGAGCATGATTAAATAATTCCAGAATATAAAACATGATTTATATATAATATATACTTATAATATACATATATATAATAGATTAGTAAATGGAAACAAATACACCGTTCATGGAGACGGTAGGCTGTACGTACGCATGAACTCTGTTTTCGTTTCCTTATTTAGTTGAATGGAATTAAGTAGATAAAATAAATATATATAAAAATAAATCCAATATCATTATTATGTCATATATTTCATGATTACTTATTATATATACTTTATTATCATTCATGAATGGTTAACGTGGAGAATGAATCTCATCATATCGTGGAGACGGTAGTCCGTACGTACGCATGAGCGATGATATCATTCTCATGATCGTGGAATTGTATTGGAGTGTATGTATACTATTTCAGAATCAATATAAATTTACAGTAATCATATATAGTTATTATTTACACCATTATACCCATCCAAGTAAGGTGGTGGTGGAAAATAGATTACACCACGGCGTGGAGACGGTATTCCGTACGTACGCACGTGCGGTGATTTCGTTTTCCATAGGATGGATAGATGGTGAAATAGGGTTGTTTCATACTTATAATAACATATCAGTATATGAGTGATACTGATGTTATTACTTCATAATGAAACATCCTAAGAATAAGAAGTGGAAGAAGAAATAAAGTTGATAGAATTTGTAACAAACATTATCTCTTCATTGAAGCGCCTCTTTGAGTCCTCATCTTAGGGAACTAAAATTGGGTTTTGAAGAAGACCAGGTCCTCTAGGATGCTTCTAGGGAAGTGGAGAAAATAATTTGGCAGGGTTTGGCCGAGATTTAATGCTCAACGTGGTGTGAGGAAGAGAGGGAGGAGGTCCTCTTTATAAGGGAGGAGAGGGGCATCTTTGGAATAACATAAAATATTATTTTATTATAAATCCCAATTCGGTTTTAAATAGATCAAAATTGATTTATTTCAAAGCTAATTTGGGGATGGGTCAAAATCCTCTAATCCAATAGAATTTCGACACGTTTATGTTCCTATTGTAACCTTATCATTTAGATTTAACATTAAGTTAAATAAATTTTCTTTTACCCTGTCTTCTTGTGTTCTTATACTATAAGGTTAATAAACATACTATAAGCAGCCAAACGAACCCCAAGTTGTTTATTATTAATATATATAACCGTATATAAGTCATTTGACCGAACCATAGATTTTTAGGAATAAAATAACAATTAATAATATAATATTTGTTTTAAAAACTATTTTATGTCGATTTTGACACTATTTAGTAATTGATTTTTTTAAAAATCATAACAGACTTATTAGTTCAAAAAACGTTAATTAAATCAATACTAACATGTCATATTAAATTATAAAATTATTGGAATTCATAAAAAGTCTCAAATTACATTTATTTGGGTATTTATAACATCAATTATGTCAATATTTCATTAATAAAATAATTACTGCATCATCTTTGTGTCATAAATAAATTAGCTTATTTAATGTCTAAAAATTACAAATAAAATACCATTATGTAGGAAATCTATTTATATTTATATTGAATATTTATAGTCGAATTTATCTTATTTATAACCTTATATTAAAAATGATATACTTATTAAACTTTGATTTTAACTATTTTAACCCTTCTTTAAATAAATTAATAATAAATGTCCTAATCTAATCCAAGTGGGCCTAAATGGTCATATTTTATTCCTAAGGTTGTTTTTAGTCTAATTACACTTATCCAATAGAATTAGGACATGTTTTAGGGTAATAATAATATCATTTTTACCATTAATTACCCTATTTACTTTTAACCGTGGTAAAAAAAAGTAAAAAGATACTATTCACCAAAAATTATTTTCATCTCATTGAACCACATTTTACTTACTGACATCAACCATGTATCTTGGATTTTTTAAATTCTACTCACAGAAGTGGTAAAATTATGTTTTATGAAAAATTCATTTTTTTACTACCACTTAGTGGTTTCACTAATCATCAAAAAATGAAAGTTTGCAGAAAAATATCAAAAATTAGGCCTGAGCTATATTTGATATTATGAACTCAAAAATGTTGTCTATTTTACAAAATTAAAAACATATCAGTTGTATTAATTAATTTAAAAATTAATTCCCGTCGTCAAAACAAATAGCGTGTTCTTAAGAGATAATATCTACCAAAAGATTGACACTTGTTTAAGTATGGTTTAAATGTGAAATTACATCTAATGAACAACATTGTATTAAATTGTAAAAATATTTTCCAAATATAATTTAAAACCACTCAAATTAGTAATTTATCACTATTAATTATTTTGATTAAAAAAGTTGTTTTTTGTTAAAATTTAGTAATTTTCACTATTCATCAGAAAATGAAAGTTATCCGAAAAGTACCAAAATTTCACTCTAAGACAATTTCGATATTCCGAATCCAATAATGAATTCCATTTTGAAAAATAAAATTTAAAAAATTTCCAAAAGTGGTTATTACTATTCATAATGTCTAGTTTTAATAATATTTTAAAAACATATTCTTGTTTAGTGAAACTCGTTATTGCGTACTACACACGCTATCGAGGAAGGTCGCGATTGTGTGTAATGCAAGGCAATTCAAGGATGCATGTTGTGCAAGCTCCTTTTGGTGTAGCTTACAACACAAGACATTAATGAAATTAAAAAGATTATTTTTTATAAAATATCGGGGTGTTACACTAGTGGATTTGGAGATGTGATTTTCAGAGAAAGAGAACTATAATTTTATTAGAGATGTGAGTGTCACTTTTGGAAAGGCTTGAGTTATTATTTTATTATAAAATAATTTTCAGTTTTTAATGGTTCTAAATGGATTTATTTCTAAAATAAGATGGGTAAGGGTCGAAATACTCTCATCCAATAGGTTTTAGAGATGTTTAGGTCACCATATTAAACATATCTTTTAGATTTAATTCTCAGTTAAATAGGTTAACTTTTATCATGTCTTCTGGTATTTTTATATTACATGGTTAATAAACATATTATAAAATTCCAATATAACCTAAAGTGGTTCATTAATTACATCCTTATCAATATATATGTCCTTTGGCCAATTCATATATTTTTAGGAATATTATATCATTTAATAAAATAGTATTTTTTTTAAAAAACTCATTTAGGTCAATTTTGACACTATTTTGTATTGGGTTTTTGTAAAAGTCAAAGAAAATTCATTACTTTTAAAAATATACATTAAACCAATTCTAACATGTCATATTAACCTATAAAATTAGTGTAATTCATCAATAGTTTCAATTTACTTTTATTTATAACATTAATTAGTTTAGTTTTTCATTAGAAAGGTAACTACTGCATCATCATTTTGTCATAAATAAATTTAATTATTTAATATTAAGAAATATAAAAAAGTACCATTATGTATTAAATATTTTTATCATACTAGTAAATTATTATAGTCGAATTTATCTTATGTGAATCCCAATATTAAAAATGTTTTAGTTATTAAACATTGAATTAAACACTTTTAACTCTTCTTTCAATAAAATATAATAAATGTCTTAATCTAATATAAGTGGATAAAAGGATAATAGTTTTGTCCTAAGTTTGATTTTACTGGAAATACACTTATCCAATAGAATTATGGAATGTGTTATGGTAATTATAATATCATTTTTACCATAAATTACTATATTTATTTTTAAGACTGGTAAATAGAATTCAAAACTTAGTATTCACAAAATATTATTTTCATCATATTGAAAAAAAATTTACATACTGACTTCAACCATGTATGTCATATTTTTTAAATATAGTTCACAAAAGTGGTAAAATTAGGTTTTATGCAAATTTGAAAATGTTCCTAGAAGGTGAGTAAAAGACTATAAAAAGTTCAATAAAATTATATATATATTATTATTATAAATATAATTAAATGAATTAAATTGGACTAATATAGGTATTATATATCTATTTTTTACTTTAATATAAATTTAAATTAAAAATAATTATTTAAATAACAAGTCAGCTCTAAACAAAAATGCATTGTTTTTCAATATTCATAAAAAATGATATGTTTTTAGAAAAAAACAAAAAATGAAACTGAAGATAATTTTGATAATAGAAATTCATAAATGATTTCTATTTTTCCAAATTCAGATAATAAATGTTTTATTAATTAATTTAATAAAACATTCCCTTTGTAAAAACCAGAAAGCATGTTTTTGAGTATTTTAAACTACAAAAAGATTGATATGTGTTTATGCCCAACTTAAATGCAAAATTACATCCAATGACAGAAATTCGATTAAATGATAATAGTATAATCCAATTATACTTAAAAACATTCAATTTTATTATTTAACATTTTAATTATTTTGATTTAAAAAGTAGTTTTAGGTTAAAATGTAGTATTTTTCACTATTGTTCAAAATATGACCATTTTCCGAAAGCATCGAAAGTTTATCCAAAATAGATTTTTATGTCTTTCTTCTAAATAATAATTTTATTTTGTCAAATTGAATATATAAATGTGTCAAATATTGGATTTAAAAAAGGGTTCTGCATTAAAAGGCCATAAAATTGTATTTTTCAAGAATTCTTCATTTATTTGAAAAAATAAATTTCATCTTATATTATGTATATAAAACTAATAATATATATTTTAAAATTATATAGATTATAAATAATTCATAATATAGTTAATACTATTCATAACCTCTTTTTGAACAGCTAGTTTGGTAAGTCTTGGTGCGCTCGAACTCAATGTTGCGTGTAGCACAAGCTATTGAATTACATCAAAGAAAATTACATAATATGAAATATTGGGGTGTTACATTCTTCCATCCTTTTGGAAATTGTGTCCTTGAAATATTAAAATCGGTCTTGGGAACTTCATTGAATGTCCCACATTGGAAAAATACTCAATAAAACTCTCACTTTAAAGGAAAGAAAGAGAAGTACAAAGGTCACCCAAGATAACCCATAATAGGATTCCATGTGGGGAAACATGGATATGGAATATAAACCATGTGTTATGTTATGATGTAGACTGATAGAAAACATGATCAAGATAAAGTTAAAAATAATAATACCACAAACATGTGATGTGTTAAACAACCATTAGTTCCCCAATAGGAAAAGTTAACAAACAATGTTTTTTTTGTTTTAAGTTCCTTTTCTTAATGTTGAAGAATTTATTTATGATATTTATTAAGAACATAAGGATATATACTTACTTTTCAAGTAAAGTATCATCCTTTAATAATTTTCTACCACTAACTTATCTTTTAACCCAACAATGAGTATTTATGATGACTTGGTCACACCTAAGGTGCAAGAATGAAAATAAATACAATCACATGATCCAAAAAGGATAACCATATGTTATCCTTATCATTAAAGACTAACAAAAACTGAATGGTTAGTACACGATCCAATAATCCCAAAAATTGATAATCTTTTATCGGAAGAATTAATAATCATAATTTCTCAAACTGAACAAACAATACCAAAAGATCAATAAAGAACTTTAAAAAAAAAATTGTCCCCAAAATCATTGAATATAATCCAATGTAAGAATGAAACCCAAAACTAAATATAATTTAATCACATAGTCATTCATTTTAAATATTAATATTTATCTCCCAATAACATCTCTTACTCATAAAGTCTCTTACAAAATTATAATTACCCAAATCACATATTCTCTATGATAGGTTAAACATATCCATTAATAACCTGGATTTCTATAAAAAACATAGGTTATTCCAATATAAAAAAATTCACCATTTATCCCAAAATGAAATCCCATAATATTCTATTTTTTTGGCATATATTGTTCACAAAAGAGTTAATATATTCCAAAATAACAGTTATCACTTAAACACCAACTCATTTTTCTATAGTAAGGATATCCATTTGGGAAAACGTAAGAACCTAAATCATTATATTATTGATCAATAAAATCATTTATCAAAAATAAAATAGTCACACTAACCAGGTACATCATGTAGTCTAGTGGTTGGCGATAAATCCCAGTCGCACCTTGGTTGTGGGTTTGATTCCCGCATATTTGTCTGATTCGACATGTTGTTACACAGTCTTCCTGTTGTCCATATTCAAAAACTATATTTTATAACTTTTCCAAAATGGGATACATTTCTCAAAATAACAATAACATAATTTAACCCAAAAATTTCTCTCATACCTTGAATTTTAATCCTAAAAATTAATAAACTTAAATTTCATCAAATTCAATGTTCATATAAACCAAAATGGGTTTTTATAACTGTATCCACAAAACAAACTATAATTATTCTACAAATAGAATTTTCACATAACAAACTATAGGTTACACATACAAGAGAAAATTCATCCAAAGTAATTTCATTAACAAAAAACATTAATACTTTAAAATATTTCTCCATCCATTTATTTCATCATAGGTTCTTTCTTGACATATTGGTTATCCTATAGTATAGGGCATTGACTCGGGTAATGATCAGGTCCCCTAAATTTACAGAAATGAATGTAAATGTATTCTTAGGATCATTTTTATTTTCTTCTATAGTACACATCACCTATCATTCGAAATTATTTACATTATGTCCTTCTTTTACACACATGAAGCATTCATTTGTTCCATTGAGACACTTTCCTAGGTGTATCCTTCTACATTTCTGGCATGATAGAAATTGAGATTTCACTTCTCTATGGTCTTCATAGTTGGAGCTCCTATAATTCTCTTCCATTCTCTTCATTGTTGAGTTTTGGAGTTGGTTAATGTATTTATTTTTTATCATATTTTTGGAAACTAGCTTCGACATGAACACGATATCTTTTATGCCTATCAACATTCAATTTAGTTGATTATTTCCACCATCGTTCCCACCTTCTACATCATGTTCAATGTTACTATGACTTCCTTGGAATCCACCCATTGACTAAAACTAGAAATTATATTGCATGTAAAAATAGTAATAAAATCATGTAGAGAATATAATGACACCTTATTTTCAATCTAACACACCTTAGGATTTACGAAGGTTATTTATTCTCATCTTATATTATAATATTTTATATATGTTTGTAATGAAAATGTTAATTATCCTTTTCAAATCCCATGGGAGTGTTGTAACCAGGAGTGCAGCATGTCATATTGTTGTTCACCAGTTCTCATTCAAGTTTAGATCAAAGAAGTATTTTTCGGTTTTACACCTAGGTACCACTATGCTTGAGCTGCCTCTACCTTCTCGTATACAGATAGGGATTTATTTTTTTTGGAAACCCCACATAATATTTACATTACCTAAATTTTTGGATGTTCTTCTATAAAAATCCTCATTGCATGTCATCGGGATGTGTTTTCTAAACAGAGTTTTTCTAAATATAGCTTCCAATGTTTCTACTAAACATCCTATGAAACCAATTGTAATGGATCGACCATAGTTACCGAGAGTAGGTGAATTATTACATAACATTGTTCTGATAGAAAATCATTAAGTCTTGAAAGATTGATTTGTTTAGTATCCTTGTAAGTACTAGATACATAAATAATATTTACATTATATCATGAAAAAACATCTTCACTATGAACCCTTCGAACACACTCTTATCCCTTAGCCTATCCCTATAGGTCAATCATAATATACTTTTTTGCAACCTAGGAAAAATAAATCATAATAAAGGGTAGATATTAGATTCTCAATAAGGATAACAATATAGTGGAAAATTTCATAAATAAGAATAAACACTTAAAAAATGTATAAGACCGAAACACACGCCTTTTAAAAATAAAAATTAGTATAAAATGGAAAATATTAACAAAATAATTCCATTTACTTATTGACATGGATATTTTAATTGTCAAATAATCACATGTAGTTTCAATATCTAATCTTCTAATGATGGAAGTCATAATGTTGGACATCATAACCACATAGTGAAGGCCTCTTGCCAATACTACAAATAAGACTTTGTTAAGGCCTTATGTCAATACAATAGTTTGTCTCATGATACCTACTTATACATGAAAAATCTATATTGGGCTCCACCCAACACATACTGAGTCCAATTCAATCCTCATATGAAAAGGGTGAATCATAATCTAAAAATTCATGTTAAAACTAGCATACAAAATGTCAATATCTTATCCTGAAACCATGAATTGTAAAAAATAGCACATCCATAGTCAAACATAAAGCATTAAATACAATATTAAAGATTGTATTATAATAAATAAACCTCAATCAAGAATAATGAAGGATTTTTACATAGATGAAAATATTCAAAAAAACTATTTCATAGAAATATCCTCCTTTTGATGAAATCATTTAAAAGTATCACTATTTATCAAGAAGTTGTTTAAAAGAGATTTCTGAAGCGAATTGTCCCATACTACTTTGAATCTTTTAAAATTATTTTAATTTTAAAACATTTGTGTCTATATAAATTAATATTTAAAACCATTTTATAAAACGTGGGCATTAATGATAAACATTTAGAAGAAAAAATCATTAAAACATTTAAAATTATATTTTAGTTAGAGTTACAAACCAAATGAGAGATTCTTGAATACAGATAATTGAGGAAATAAAAATATTATAATATCTTGAGAATAAATGGATTCTATATATACTATTTCAAAGTACATTATGTACACCATATAAAAGTGAATTTTTGAATTACAACAAATAGGTCTCAATTAAATGTAAATTGAGATGAAATCCCATATTAAGACTATATCAGTATTTCAAAGATAAGGCAATGACATAATTATGTGTCAAAAATATAAATGCAGTCAATATTATTTGATATTCATTGTAACTAATTTAGAATAAATTCACACATATTCGTATAAAAACAACACTAATTATATAGATGTTTAACTCAATGGGTGGAAATTCAGTTAAGATTATTCATATGATGTTCATATCAATGGTTTGAGAATTTATAAATGTAGTGATTATGTCTATAAAAATTATATCCACACAAGGGGTTGTGGAAATTAATATATAAATAAATAAATATTAATTTCATATATAATCTTGGAGTAAAATAATCAACGATGTTTACATAAAACCCAATGAGTGGAAATCAAAATTAGTATGTCCCTTACTAACTTGGTAACATATGAAATATACACCCCATGAAAGACGTTTCGTACAATTAAGATGTAAATACCCATTAATTAACGTATATTACACAAATAATATAATCATGGGTAATACAAACACCACACAAAAGGAAATAGTGACAATATAGCATGAATCTTACAGTAATAAGAAGTGAGATTAAAATCCATTACCATGTACATTTCCATAGTAGAGGGTAGGTTAAACTCTTATATATTGGTGAAATAATTATTATTAAATTATAAAATAACCATATATATAAATATGATATAATATATTATCTTTTAATATTTCTTTGATAATGATATTTTAGTAGTATCATTGTTTTCAGGGTTAACTGATTCGTTTTATGTTATTTGATTTGTTACGTAAGTCATGTTTATAATGGATAGGATTTATTTGATTCATATCAAGAATGATATTAAGTTCTTAAACATTATTTTTAAACATAAAATGAAAATTATTCTTGAATTGTTATGTTAGGGAATAAAATCTCATCATGTCCTGGAGACAATAAGCCGTATGTACGCATGAGCGACAATATCATTCTATTTGTGGTGAAATTGTATGTAATTGGATGCTATATTATATATACAGAATAATAAAAAATTTATATTTATTATTTGCATCTGTTATACTATTTATTATACCCATTCAAATAATAAAGTGTTTAATAAAAAAACAACACGACGACGTAGAGACGGTAAGCTGTACGTATGCACATATGGTGACTTTTTCATTCATAGTATTGATAGAATAATGAATATAGATGTAACATATTTATAATAACATCACATTATGTAGAAGTTACTGTATTTATTATTTTAATTTGGAAACAATAATGAAAGTGAAATTGGAAGAAAAAATAACTTTGAAAGATGTGATGAAATTATTACCTCTTCTTCAAGTGATTCCTTTTGATTTGATCAAAAGGGATACATAGGTTGGTTTTGTGATCCATGTATGGAATCAATGTTCATGTGGTGCCTCTTGGGAGGATATATGATCAGGGGTTGGCTAATCCAAATGGCTTTGGATGTGTTATTTTGAGAGAAGGGGTAATACCCTTTTATAAGAGAGGTGACAGTAACTTTAGGAAAAACATGAAATATTATTTTATTATAAAATAATGTTTGTTTTATAATAGTTAAAAATTGGTTTATTTCAAGGATAAGGTGGGGATGGGTTTGAATAATCTCATCCAATTTGTTTTAGACAAGTTTAGGTCACCATATTAACCTTATATTTTAGATTTAATTCTTATTTGAGTAGTTTAACTTTTACCACGTATTCTTGTAATTATATATTACATGGTTAATAAACATACTATAAAATTTCAAGTGATATTAAAGTAGTTCATTAATGAAATTAATATCATTATAGAATTCCTTTGGCCCAAAAATATATTTTTAGGAATATTTTATAATTTAATAATATAGTATTTGATTTAAAAACTCATTTATCTCAATTTTGACACTATTTTGAATTTGGTATTTGTGAAATTCAGGAATACATGATTACATCAAGAAAAACACATTAAATCTACAGTAAAATGTCATATTAACCTAGAAAATTAGTGGAATTCATCAAAAGTTTGAATCTACATTTATTTTTCTTATTAATTAGTTTATCCGTTCATTAATAATGTAATTACTCTACAAACAAACTAAGTGTTCCATCCTCTTATTTAACAAACAAAATGAGCATTTACCACAGAGACATGTTAGGTGAGATGAAGCCTTTGTCTTCATGCTCCTCCAAATGCACATTCAATTCCCTCAATTCTACTGCTGTTATTCGGTATAATGGAAGTGAGATAGGAAAGGTCCCCAGAAGGATATCAATCGTATACTACGCTTCTCTCATGGGTGGAAGGACTGATAATTATTTAAAAAATACATTCTTAAACTAATCAACCACATTTTAAAAAAAACTTCTCTCAACCTATTCCATTGATTCCAAATTCAACACCACCAAATGGTATGATATCATCCCAACAACTGGTGTTAATAAGCCTATTTCACCAACATAAACATTTTTCTCTCCTATAAAAAGTTGTTTGACACAATAACCCATCTTAAAACTAAGTATTCATGCATTGAAATCGAAGTGGGATTTAATCATCGTCAACCAATCCCCACCTAGAATTATATCATAGGCATACTTCTCAAGCCCATAGAAGTAACAAATCAACTCAACATAAACCAAAACAATTCAAAATGATCTATATAATATGGATCAAAACACTCTTTGACCTAGAGGAGTTTGAATTTTTAAAATAGAAGGCATCATTTCCACAAATAATCCAATAAAATAAACAACATGATAAACAATGAAAAATGATAATCACCCATATCAATATATACTTTCATTAAAGTAGAAATCAATATAATTGTACCTCACACATGGGATGGTCCCTAATCATCATCCAAAATAACATTCCTGGTGCCAAACAACTACCTTCATTCCACACAGTGCTCTTTATTACACTGCTAAAACCTTCCTTGATGATGTGTCATGGTATTCCGAGAATCACCAAGACTAACCTAGATCTACTAACATAGACGGTTCTACTTAACCTATCCCATCCATGCATAAGATGCCAGCAACCCTTGAATAGTGTCACAAACTCCTGACCGTAGAACATTACCTCAATAAAATTGATGATTCTCTCTATTCTTGTAGTTATGAAAAGATTGATGCTACACCATACAGTCCTGATTCATGGGGCCTATAGAACAACACTGAAAACATCCTGGCTTACTATCTGGCTTTAGATGAAGTTTCACCAATCCTACCCTCGGATTTTGAGCCATACTCTCACCCAGAAAATAAGTGTCGCTCTTCCAATTTATACCCATATTAGAGTTCCAACCATTCCCCACGGTTACCAAAATAGTTTCCCCTCTTATATAACCTAAGATATACCTTTAAGTGATAGATTCACTATTTACTTTTTTAGTATAATCACTTATATATAAGACCACAATTTGGGGAATAATTTCATACCTCAATCCCGATTCAATGATACGAACCTTCAAGGATGTACTAGCCACCTCCTTGGAGGAAAACCACACCGTGTTCTTAACCAAATATGTATATTCTATCACCGGAAAGTACTCCTGCCTCAAAATGAATAAATCTATTATGCCCTTAATTTTGAATGTGTGAGGGAGAAATTATTTGATAACTTATTCCTCATAACCCTCCCATGTCGTACCTTGGTCTGTTCCATCTTGTACCACTAACTCTGACCAATTTCATTCAAGATAATCCAACATGTAAATTTCTAAAATCACATTCAACTCTTTTATAATACCTTCGAAATCAAATACTTGATTCATCCTATTCATCCAAGCTTCATCCCTTTACATCTCTAAGTCACCCTGAAAAATTAGTAGATTATTCTTTTGAATCTAAACAGAGTGGTTCACATGCCTGGGATAATCACTTTTATTCCCACATTCAATATCTTGGAAATATTTAACTATGCTTTGAACTAGTTTTTGGTTAACCTCAAGCTCAGGTGTACCGACATTTTCTACAGCATCCTATCGTTGGTCTCTATAACACCTACCTGGTGCCATTTCTATCAACATAAGAACAACCATAATGTTTAATCTCTCATAAATGATTGCTTAAAATTTCAAATTCGTTCACATTACCCTATTAAAATCATGATTTCAAAATTCCCATATTTCTATGTTCCCTCAACATTTAAAAAATCTACCATGTTTTGAAAATCGACCAATTTTCAAAATACCAAAGTCATCATTTGTAAAACCAAACTATTGAAAAAAATCATTATTTTTATAAACAAAATACAATCATATAATAATATAAATAATTTTTTAAAATGAAACATTAAATCCTAATGGGAAGTATTTTTTGTCATGAATGTCATGCTCATCTCATTCCCCGCACCCCAAAATATTATATCACACTTCTATAAGTGTCTCTAAAACACTTATGTACCCAACTCCCTAATAACTTAATGTTAAGCATAAAAGGGTTAGCTATATCCTTTTGTCCTATAAATTTCCTATTATAACAAAATAATTCCTTTCTACTATCCCTACTCATGTAATACAATATTAATAAATGTCAGCTCCAGGAGAGATAATCGATGTCAAGTTACTGAATGAACATGAAAGTGAATGACCGAACAAAATAAAATAACTTGTAACATCCCTCCCATCCTCATTTGATTTAGTGGAGTTGGTAGTGCTACTCAGATTTAGGTAACATCCCCAAAGCTCTAAAGGATAGAAATAAATGACCAAGGATTCCCATCAAGTGGGAGATGATTTTTTCTTTAGGATAAAACTACCAACCAAAGATTCCAATAACCCAACAACTACATGATTCTTGTAAAAATGTTTTACACTTTTACACTACCAAAATATCAATAGAACAAAAAAAATAATTCATGACCATTGTACTGAGATGATGACTAAACAAAAAACCCAAAATAATTTATGACACAAATCTAAAACACCACACGAAGATCTATGCTCGAAGCCTCAAAAGGCAGTCCAATCATTACAATGAACCACTAAGGAAATGAGATGACTTACATATACCTGTGACACAATATGAAAAATATAAAAATAACCAATGTTCCAAATCAAGTGTTGAGTAATAATACTATGTAGTTTTTTCAAAAATTACTTCCCTACACAAACCACTTGAATAGAAGAAGTTTACAAAATTAAATAAAATAATTTACATATATCCATTACCATTGTTCAAAAATTAACAACAACACAAACACATCATTACTCAAATAAAGTGATCCAAACCAACACATTCTCAAGGAAAGAAACCATCCAATGCAATCAATCATGTCATTAACCCAAATACCTTCTCCCAATGTCATAACTTTTCCAAATAGTGTGGATACATGAATATCCAAACCATGTTCCCATGTTCCACACACACACACACACCTGAGCTCAATGTTACCATTGATGGATGAACTTCACATCTGACCACTTCCTCTTTCTAGAGTGTTACATCACATTGAAATCCCTTTTATGGTGGTCCTTCTCACCCATTATCCCTATTTTCCCATCTATAATGAACACAATAAGCCAACCCTCATGCAAAAAATAGTCATCAAGTAACAAAAAAATCCAATTTATAATTTCCAAACCATAACAATATTCCCAAAAAATAATTACCACATGATATTAATAAACATTTGTCAACAATCCTTCCAAGACAACAATTTCCAAAAAAACAACCCTTTAAGCCGAAACCCTTCCATAAATTTACAATTATTAAAAAAAATATTATGCCACATCCTAGAACAATCTCATTTCAATAAAAGACCCATTTTATTGAAAACCATTTTCCCAACTCATTTTCCATAAAACATTACAACCCATGATTTTAAAATCTCCATTTTAAAATACCACCCAAAGCACATTTTCCAACAAACCCCAATTTCCCAAAATCCACATGGCATTCCAAATAGGATGTAAACATGCATTACACATCATAGTCCCAAATAATTACATGAGAATCCAAAAAAATTGAAATTAATCATTCTTATTCGAGGAAAACAGATTTGAGAGAGAAGACACATATCTAAGGGTTTTATTGAAATCAACCAATGCACAACCGCACAAAAAAACCCAGGTGAAACAGTTTCAAAATCACCTTAGATCTATTTTCCTAAAATAAAAAAGGGAAATTATCAACAGTTTTGGAAAAAAACCCTGTATCTACATATGATAGATGTACATCTAGAAAACAGAGAGAGAGGGAGAAATATATCAAAGGAACCTTATGAATCTTCCAAGAGATGATACTTACCAGAATAGAATTTCCTTAAAACCACCAAGAGAAGACCTCAATTCACTACAAAAATTAGTTGTAGACCCACCATCAAACATGAGAAGAATAAATACTTAGTTTTGTTTTAGGGGATAAATACTGTGTATAGGTTTATTACCGAGTGATTATATTTTTAAACCCCCATTTATATAGTTGTGCGTAGTTAGACCGCATGATTAGACAAACCATGTACTAATTGTGCTCTTGATAATACCTCAGGTGGGAAACTAAATGGTTTTACTACACATTTAGAAAAACTATTTTCCAATCATGATAAATCCAATTTTCACATCATGGATGGTTTCTTATAGGGGCTGCAAAGTTTTCCCAAACCCGGATCAAACATTACACCCTTACTAAAGATGCTAAACCTTTCCAAAACCCATATAAACACTACCAACCATTACCAAACCATTTTAAATACATAAAAAGGTATTAAATGAGATATATACCTAAAATAAGTGGTGCTACACCACCAATCATCTTTTTCAGTGACTAGATTGTTTTCAAAAAATATTTACACAAATCCTTATGTTCAGTGTAGTTGATGAACTTCTCTCCAAAAATAATGTGTATCAAACTCTTAAGGGCATAAAACAATGATTTTCGTTCCAAATCACTAGTGGGATAGTTCCATCCCAAAATTTCCAATCATTAATGAACCATAAGAAAGCACTCAATCTTATTGTATGTGTATATAGGAAAAAAATGCACATGATGAATCCTAGAAAACAATGTATCCCCATATGACTTCTAATAGAGTCATAAAAATTTATAAGCTCCAAAAAACATTAGTTCATTTAATTATTCATGATACTTAAATTCCCATAATAACATCACCACATACAAGAAAGAGCAGTCAACGGTGATTCAATCTTTGAGAAATTATTTCTTAACCAATGATAACATCCAATAAAACATAGAAATATTATATTCTTAATGAAATTATATTATTCTTTCCATGACATGACATATTTTATTTTTTTATGACAGTATATAATATCATGTTTTGTGATCACATGTCACCAAAACATAATTTCTCATGTCCATAATAATAATTTTTTTACATACAAGTGGTGATCCCTTTGGATTCACAAAACATGTCTCATGTGATGCACAAGTTTTTCATTGGCCATTATGTACACAATAATTTCATCTATGTAAACCATAAAAACTCAGGATGTTGGTGGAATATCTATTTCATCTTTTCTACAAAGACATGAAGATAATTATTCATACAAAATAACATCACAAGGCACTCAGAAGGTCCATACAATTTCTTAAAGGTAGTCTTTGGAATATCAGACTCCTTGATTCGGAGCAGGTGGTAATCAGATAGAAGATCATTTTAAGTACCAATTTTACCCTTTTTAAATGATCAATTAAATGATCTATTCTAATAATGTATATTTATTATTTATTTTTCCTGATTTAGTTTCTAATAATCAATGAATTGGCTGGTAATTCCATAAAACAAAACATATTGGAAAAAAGCACAGTATCTTCCCATGGTGACCCACTCAGACATATAAATCCTTTGTATGTCAACAAGTAAAACTGAATTTTACATATTTCAACAAAAAATGGATCTAAATGGTAATATTTAATTGGAATCAACTGAGTTCTCAACATTATGTTAATTAAAAAATCCACTTCCCTCTCTAGATGAAAACAGAAAATGTTATCTAGAAACACTATATGAAATTCATTTACTAGTGGAGGAATCTCACCACTAAAAGATTAATTACCCAGTTCGACCATTGAAACTGACACAAACTTACTATGCTCTAGGAAAGGAGGTCCATCCTGATTGGACCATGGGTCGGAGAATCTTTTCAACACATGGGGGTTCCCAGTAGGTTTATTAATGGGAACCAAATGATTATAGAGAATGGTTCAATATTTTTTTTAATCCAAAAAAATATCAAGATAATAAAAGTTACAATATCCAAGTTGAAAAACATGAAATCATAAAATATATCATTATTTCCCATAATGAATGAAAATTTGGGGTTTTTGAAACCCTAATCATATCCTAAAGTAGACGTGAGTTCTATAACAAAAGGAATGAGTTCTTTTGGATGTTTTAAAATACCCACAATTTGTTTCATGAAAAAGGAGTGAGAGTCACCTATATCAAATAATGTTATAACTATCATCTAATAATTATAAATGGTACCAATTTCAGTTTCAAGAGTCATGTCAACTTCTCGTGGAGACTCCACCATTGTGTGTATCTTTTTTATTTTGGAGGCCTATAGTTATAACCCTATTTTCTATAAATCATCTAACCTCACTAAAATCCTCTAAATTCTAGAAAATATTAATCCAGGGTGAGGAATAAAAATAGCTGAATAGTACTTCTATAATTTTCAATGACATCCAAATGAGTGGAAAATATTTAGAGGCATTGGAAAATAGAAATTCATGTACCCCTCTAAGCCACACTGGACACAAGTAAAACCATTGACCACTGATGATGGGGAAGAAACTTAATTCTATAAAGTAGCACCACTATTTCCTATATGGTTCTCGTTATGCTTCCTATTCCTCTTATAAGATCCATTTATGGTAACACCATGGGTGTGAGGTTCATTGGATAATCTTGACCCACCAAATAGATCAATCTATTCAATCAGTTCCCTATCCACCACATTAACATAGTTGGAAACCTTTTACACGAATAATTGATACTGAATATCTATTTGAAGTAAAATTGAATCCTATGATCCATAATCTTCTCATTTCAAACATCCTTAGGTCAAAACATATCATAATCAGTGATGTGATTATCTGATTCCATCAATATATAATTTCCTTTCTCATGGGTGACTAACACCATTGATTTCACCATAGTTATAAAATATATAAATAATTGACCAATTAATATGGCTTTAATGTGTTTCTACTATACTTATAATGATTCTTTTAAAATACTAAAATATCCCTACACCTTATAATCACTAATTTATGCTCAAAGACATCACATATCACCATCAATGAATCAGTGGTCTCTAGGAATTTGCAGAGTCTCTCAAATTTTCCTAAATAATATTCTACCATATATGGATCAAGTATTCCTTATTAATATAGTGGGGTTTAAAGACGAAATACCTTGGATTTATTCCTATCCTTACACCTTCATGGTAACTCATATATAACTTATATAGGGGAAGGTGTCACAACATCATTCATATCTCAGAATGTGAACAAAGCTGACTTGATGAGATTTTGATAAACAGTAGTGTTTCCCTAGTAATGTTCCTACATAGAAACCTGATGAGTATTCACTGGCAGTATTATAGAGGGAATGGTATTATATATCATTATAAAAAGAGATAGATAAACATGAGACCACAAAAATAATTTCTAAATTAAAATAACAGAATTCAACATTAATTAGAAAGTGGAATAGAAAAATAAATACTCAAAATAAATCACTCCGAACACCAAAATACACATTTCTTCAGCACAAATAGTAACTTAATCTTCATCATGATAGGGGATCATCATACACTTCATTCCAATGTACCCCTTACACCCAAATATTCCTATCGTTTATTTATCAAATCATACAAATATTTATACAATCAACCAAAATAAATAGACTACTCTTTAAAACCAATTCTTCATGTAAATGACTACTCATACCATGAACTTAGTCATTTAACCCAAAGGGCCTCATGTAATTCCATGGTTTCACATATAAAATTCTACATAATATTACTCATTTAAATAACCTATCAAAAAATTATTATCCCCACAATCTAAAACATGTTATTTTAGTGTTATTTTTCCTTAATCATACTCAACATGGGAAACTACATAGGAGTTATCCCATATTGACACTACTATAGCCAAGAACACTTAACTGTATGAGGTTTAATTATATAGGATCATAAAAATTAAAGGTGATCCTTGTTGACGTGGGTAATAATATTTAGTCATTTAAGACTCACTTTTCTAGGGGTTTTATATTATCCTTTAGAAGTAATACTCTATCTATTGAACTAGGTATATTATATAGTGATGAAATTGGGGACAAATTAGATGCCTCTATAGATATATATTGGAGTGTACTTATAGAGTATGATGATGAAGTTGTAAACCTCTCAGATTTTGAGTCTCAATAAGAAAATGAGTTTATTTTAGAATATGGATAAAACTATACTTAATAAACTGTGAGATACTGATAAAAATGTTTTGGAATGAAGAAAATAAATTTGATAGAAGAAAACAATAAAATATAAGGAATATTGAAAAAATTGAAACAATTATTCATTGAAATAGATTCCATAATCAAATTAATTTAAATGTTGAATCATTAAATTTCAAAATAGGTATATTATTTCAACATTTATCCGTTCTGCTATGCTAATGGATAAATTGAGAAAAAAATAATTTTAATGTCATGAAATGGAAAGAAATAAAAAGAATAATTAATTATAATGCAATTAAATTGAAATAATAATTCTCTAAGAGTCATTAAGTAAGTATATTTTTTGAACAAGATAGAAGATATTAAAAGGTAATTTATATATAAGTGTTGTTATAAAGGAAGATCACTTATATTAATGATTCATATGAAATGTTACCATTTGGAACAACAAAAATATATGAAGGAAAATCAAAATTTTCTAAAATATATTAGGAGAATATTTTATGAAATGAATTACTATTAGAAAGAATTTATCAATAATTATTTAAATAAATGTTATTTATTAAGTTTCCAAATTTAAAGGATAAAAACAATATTGTCACAAATATTTTTAATAGTGGAATTTTTATTATAATAGAATGTTTCATGTATAATTTTGGTATTTTGGATTCCTTTTCTATAAAAAATACAACGAATTCTATAACAAGTATCTACATGGACGAAGGAGAGAGAAAGTATAAAGGGGGAGATGCAAACTAATTTTTACAAGTAAAATAATCACTAAATTGCATGAAAAAAAAATTAATTTTAAAATAGATTTATAAATCTACCTGAAGTCTCTAGAACACGTGATCCTGAAAAATATTGATTAAATTTGTGTGTTTTATATATCCCATCATAGTTAAATATGTGACCAATGTTTAGAAAAAAATACACATTGGGAAACATGTTAATATAATTTAATATTTATTTTTGGATTGAAAATATAATATGTAGTGGATCATTGTTCCTCGGTGTTTATCTCACATGAAATGTTATTTGAAAAATCAAAAAAATGTTTAGAAATATGGAAGAGGATTCATAATATTTGGTAATTATAGTTTAATTAAAATAAATTGTATTGGGAAACATACATTAGTAAAAGTAATATCAGTTTGGATAGTTTTATTTTTAACAATGGACTAAATATTTATTGACTACATCACAATTGTATGTTGCAAACAATGAGGTTATCATCAGGAAAAATTGATACATGGTCAATAAGATGAATTATGGGGTTCTGATTACAAGGGTTATAAGAACCCCCTGAAATTTATTTAAAAAATGGTAAGAAATTACAGGTTGGTACATGAGAAAATAAAATAATATTACTTACGGAATAGAAGAGTTTTTTACCTTGACCAAAAAAATATAAATAATATGATCATAGAAGAAGCTAAAAATAAATTTTCCATTACTAAAAGAAGAAACCATAAATATTTATAAGGTATGGAAAAAATGATATATGGTGAATAAAATACATATGGGAGTAGGAATAAACCCTTAATGCCTCTTGAGCCAATTCACATTTATGTAGATAGTCTAATGACCATGAATTTAACATATAAAAAATGATATTCCCTAAAAGTCATAAAATAATTCATAAGTATAACATGAATTTTTTTTATGTAACACAAATCACATGCAATGTAATGATTCAAGAGTTTTAGATTACATGAATAAATTTGAAAATATTCATGTACCTAAAAGGATATAGATCAATTCATTTGCATGATTATGAAAAAAATAGTTCACTGAATATCATAACAAACATAGAATCATACAAATATATAGTTCTATACATACACCACTTAAAAATAGAGTGAATAAGTGGATGAATTATATTCTAGTTGATATTTCTAGAACTATGCTTGAATAACATAACACCTCATGGATTTACCTTTTGCAAGTCATCAAAATTTATGGTATAATTCAAAATATTTTATTGAAAGCTAAAATAAAAATTTACCACTTTGATATGTGGATTAAATAGAATCCAAATGATAATAATTTTATGGAGTTTTTATTTCCATTATTGATCATTTAAAGGGATAAAATGGTGGAATGCTTAATGATAATCCGGAAGAATAAATCTTTCTTAGGTATACACCAAATGTAAAATCAAATAAGAATTACAATAAGAAATATAAATTAATTATTTATAGTGATGATTGTATATTTTTTGAAAAATAATAAGATATTAAACATATTATACAATGTGGTTAATGTTTTCATTTCTAGATCTAGTTGAAAAAATATAGTAAAAACCGATATTCAAATTAAAGATGCTGATTTTTCGATTTTTAGTGCCGAGGATAGAGAAATGAAGTGTAAATATAATAATTTTTTGTTACGAAAATGTGTTTCCATTGAGATAATTATTAGGGATCAAAATCATCATGTATAGACCAGAAGAAAGACTATGTAGACATTCCATACTAGCTCATTACCCAATATTGATCCCATAAAAGTCGAGTAATGATTTGAAAATAAGGAGTTAATGTCGGATAATAATATGGAAATTGACAATATAAAATAGAATTAAACATGGGATCTTATTCTTGGACCCAATAAAAATAATTTGATTAGAGAAAAATGAATTTAAAAAAATAACATCTATTAAAATGGAAATTCCTCAAGAAATAATTCAATGTATGTATGAAACGGATAGTAACAAATTAAAAGGATTGACTTTGATGAGACCTTTACCTTGGATTCCATATATGTGTCCATGAGAATATTCGTAACCATACTAGCTCATAAAATATAGAAAATATTTCTACTGGATGAAAAATATCCATTAATAATTGTGGGATTGATGAATAATTGTACATGGGACAACAAGAAGTATTTATTTTTTATTCACATGAAAGTAGAGTTTATAAGAAAAATAAATTTTTCTATTGTTTGAAGGTGGTTCCTAGAGAATTGTATTTTAATCTTGATGAATATCTAATAATAATTAAGTTACATGATGGGAAGGTAGATATAAATATATATATGAAAAATACCAACACCACATTACTCTTTACGATTGTAAATGTTGATGATATAATATTATTCTGTAATGAATAGTGATTTTGGAGGACTTTTCATGGAACAAGTAACAAATTTTTGAAATGAAAATTCTAAAAGAAATGAAATTTCTCTTAGATATTTATATTTTTCAATTATAAGGTTTTATTTTTCTTTCACTAGATATGTATACAAAAAATATTTTGAAGATGTTTTTCATGAATGAATCTAGAGGATTTTTTCTACCAATTCTGGTGGGTACAAAGAAGATAAAAGATGTAGAAGGGAAATAAATTAATTATAAGTAGTTCAAAATATAGTTTAAATGTATTATGTACTTGATATCATTAAGACTCTATATTATAAATGTATTCCCTGTTTGTTTTCAATATCAATCCAATCAAATAGAATGCAATATTTTTGTAGTGAATATGATCTTCAGATACATATGAAACACTCTCAATTATGAGTCTATTCATAAGAGGATATGTGAAGGGGGATGAGGGGTTTTATTGATGATTACTAAGAATGAGTAGTTTCTGATTAGAAGTCCACATCTTATAGACTATATTCATTTGGATATGTTTTGTTTATGTTCATTCAAATTAGAAAACATTAACAACACAAAGATGTAATGAGGTTAAATATGTGTTTTCATAAAAATAATCTATAAATATTATATGTATGAATACATTGATAAAATACTTGAGTCTTGAAGAATCTTAAACTTTTTTTTGGGCTATGAAAATCTTAGTGCAATTAACCTATCTAAAAATCTATTACAACACTCCATTTCAAACGCATGGATAGATAAAGTATCATTTTTGAAAGGATAATATAAAATAGTTTATTATGATATAATATTTTATTACACCTAAAAAAAATATTGAATATATTCTTACTAAACCTAATATAGTTTCCATCAAGATCCAACTCGGATCGCCCATCTATTAGAAACCCGATCCAATCCTGACACGACCCGAATAGAATTCCTGAACACCATGAGTAGGATAAAAGTGAAAAGGCAGCAATAACTCCCTTTGAGAATGTTTTCACAAAAAGAACACAGAAAAAGATGTCATAGATAAATGGAATTTTAGTGTTACAATATAATTCAACAGAATAAAAGTGAAAATAGTATGAAAAATACATGTGAAAAATTCTAAAGGAAAACAATGGTACACAAGTACAGAAAAAAACCTATTTCCATATGAGATGTAGTGACCACTAAAAAATTACAATATACTAATTGAAAATCCCACAACCATAAAATGGGGCATTACCTTTATATTCATCAGATAAAACAAGATCTACATACCCTTAATGGTGTATGCAAAGTGTGACAAAAAAACTTTAGAAATTTCCAATAAAATGATTCATAAAATTATTTTTTAATATAAACAAAATATAACCAATTAAATAAAGATAATTATTGAGATAATATTTTACAAAGACTATGAAAAAACATGGAATCCCAAACATTTCACAACATGTTAAACATTTTCAAATAAATCAATTTTCAAATAGTTTCTATAAACATTTTTCATAAACAATTCAATGAATAAAAATGAGGAAAAAAGCCTCATGGGGTAAAATTACGTCCATGTTAGTGATGATGCTGACGTAAATTTTATGTTTGATTGGATACATTGTTCACACATTACCTGAGAACTAGAGGCCTTGTGGGTAAGAGTTCACTCCTTAGAGTGGATCCCTATTAGACATTAGGCCACTTGGTGCACAAATTACCCTAGAAAAACCAAACTAGGGGGTATGATTTTATTCATGAGAATAACTCAAAGAATCAATAATGATCTTAGTTGGGTATACAATTTTCACAATAAAAATTATTCAAATTTAATTTCATATATCACTAATCAAACACCCATTGATTCTATATAAAAATTGCATTAAAAGAAATTTCATCAACAATCCCAAGTGGAAAATCAAGTTCATAAACACCTAGTACTACAAAATTACACATTAACAGTACTAGAAATGGCCTTTAATAGAACTATAAAATATCTAACTACATGAGGGAGGTTAAAAGCCTTGATCTTTTATATGTTCTAAAAAATAGATGATGAAGGGGTCCTTTATTGACACAACCAAAAACATAGATAAATGGGACCTTTACCAGTTCTATTATAAGCATTAATAATGGATTTATGGAACTTTCATTTAGCACCTCTAAAGGCACCATATATGTGTGATTTTATAAGTGCTAATAATGGGATTTTTATCAGCGCTCATAGAAGCACTCATAATGTAGTCCATTATCAGTTCTTTTAAAAGAACTCATAAAGGGCCCAACTATAGTGTACTATAATAGCACACTTCAACACCAGTGCATTGTGTTGTAACAACACACTTCAGCACCAGAAACATACCATATATAAAAAATCTCAATGTAGGATTTAATTGAAATAAAAATTATCGCACAAATATAATAAAAAATTGTATCTTATAGACATTTCAAACACTGGTTTCTCTAATTTCCTGAATAAAAATCATTATTATCTTTCAAAAACATAACCTTTCCTTTGTATTTTAATCCGAACTCAACACATGCTCTTACCTAAAAAACCACCCTTTCTGGAGAAAAATAACACACCTAATTGAGAAAGAACATCTTATGCTAGTAATAATATAATTATATAAATTAACAGAAAGTGTTTATTTTACTAATAATGATGTAAATTTTAAATAAAATGACGCACATGGAGTCATATCTGTCACACCATTCATTATATTGTGGTGTTTCTAATTCCAATATATCTCTAATGACTTTTGTATCATTTTCCAAATGCATCGAAACAATTTTAATGTGTTTTATTATTCTAATGTATGTTAATTTTCATTTTGACCAGAATGTCATTTTAAACTAGAAACATGATCTATTGACACATTACGATCACATCATGTATCATTTTTATATGAAACACATGTACACACAACAAAAATGACTTATGAATCATTGTCCTGATTTATCATGTAAATATGAGTGTGTTTGATGAGTTTTAGTGAGTGAATCTTTTTGAACTAAAATGTCGATTTTAAACTGGTAATTGACACATGGATTAATATTGGTATCATTTTTTATCAGATTGAGGTGTGATTTATTACTACAAATAAAACATGACTTTTTGATCATTTTTGTAAAGTATCAAAGTAATACAAATGTGTTTTCTCAGTTTTGAGTAGGAAAGGTGTCCATTTTTTTAAAAATTGATGACAATTATAAATAAAAAATCATACATTAAGTCATACATGTTAACTAAGCATTACATTGAGTTGAGTATGATTCCAACATGTCACAAATGTCTTCTGGATAATATTCCTAAATTATCATAACATTGTGAGTGTGTTTTCTCATTTTTTTAGTACATGAGTTGTCTTTTTTTACTAGAGTGTTATTTGAAACCTGAAACACGTAATTTTGACTCATACTTGTAAACCCATTAAATGTATTGTATTTTGGATTATTCTTAGGCATCCTAGATGGAATATAGATCATTTTTTCAATGTATAAAAACCATGAATGTGTTTTCTCAGTTTTGAGTATGTTAGTTGTCTTTTTTTATATGAATGTCAATTTAAACTGGAAACACACACTTTTGAGTCTTACCAGTCACATCATGGATTATATTAAGCAGATCATGATTCTTAAAAATCCAAAATTTTTAATGGATTGTTGGATTAATGTATCAAAACAATCTGAATGTTTTTTCTGGGTTTTTAGTATGTCATTTTCCATTTTTACTAAAATATAATTTTAAAATTCAAACACACACATTGACTCATACTGATCACATTGTAATTAATTTTTATGTTAGATTGAGTCTTACACATTAAAAATTACTTATTAATAAATTTCATAAATTATCATGAAAATATGAGCATGTCTGCTTGGTTTTAAGTGTGTTACACTATTTGAACTAAAATATTTATTTTAAACTAATAACAGACAAATTGATTCATATCAGGCACATAATTTATCATATTTTGGTTTTATTAATTCATAACCATCACAAATAACTTATAGATCATATTAATAAAGTATTTAAACAATATAAAGGTTTTCATAGTTTTTAAATGGCCAAATGGACTTTTTTTTACTAAAATTGATGCTTATTTTTAATAAAAACATGCACTTGAAGTCATATCGGTCACACCATGAGTCAGATTTATGTATGGTAGATTATAACATATATTTAATCATTTATGGATCATTTTTATAATGCCTCAATACAATTTAAATGTGTTTTCTTTGTATTGAATATGTCACTTGTCTTTTTTACTAAAATTTCATTTCAAACACGAAAACATCACTTTGACTCATATGTATCACATCATGTATCAGTTTGACATAGTACTGATTCCTAAAAGTCAAAAATAATTTTTGAATATATTCTCTAAATTATCAATAATTTCAAAATGTGTTTTCTAAATTTTCAATGAGTGACATTTTTTGATGTCAAATGTCGATTTTAAACTGATAACAAACACAGTGAGTCATATCTAGGACATCATGTATCAGATTAAGGTGAGTCTGATTCTAACACATCAAAGTTTCCTTATGGATTGTTGTATTAATTTTTCAAAAAATTGAATTTGTTTCCTCAGTTTTGAGTGTGTCATTTTTCTTTTATACTGCAATTAATGCAATTTTTAAATTGATAGTTGTATTTGGAGTCATATTAGACACATCATGGTCAGATTGAGATTCAATTGATTCCTAATTGTACAAAAGTCTCAAAAGAATACTAAATGACAATGATACCATTATTTCCATTTAATTTCATTTTCAAACTGTCATGATTGCATGAGTAGCTTCGAATAAACCACATAAACTTGAAGAAAGGAATCCACTGGTTTACAAAAACAACTATTATGACTAATACTAAAAATAAACAAATTAAACATAAATATTAAATAATTAATGAATTATGTGGATAATGATATTACTATGAAAATATCAAGATCACCAACGTGATTGATATGTGGAGGGAACTTGAAGGAAAGTGAATATTTTCAACACTATAGAGTGAATGGTTTTAAGGGAGAAGATATCTGGGAATGTTTTATTGGTGAATGGAATAAAACTAGGACAGATCATCCCAAATTGAAAAATAAATTGTCCACCTATATATGAAAACAATTATTATGTAATTAATACTACAAAAAATAATTTAACATGAATATGAAATGATACACAAATTACATGGAAAATGATTTTACTATGAAAAAACAAAAATTATCTTTTTTAATTTAGAAGAGGCAGCATCTTTGCACTTCCTCTAAAGGAAGTGGAGAGAATAAAAATGAAAGTGATAAATACAACGCTATAGGGATGAAAAGGATTTAAAGATGAAGATGTTTGTTGATGTTTTGGTGCATAAAGGCTTGAAATATAGACTTACCACCCCAACATAAAAAAATAATCCACCTATATAAGAAATCAATTATTATGTGAGTACTCAAAAAGTAAATTAATTTAACTAAAATAGGAAACAATAAAATAATTCCATGGACAATGATTTTACTAAAAAATATCAAGATTAACTCAATGATTAAGCAAAGATATCATTATTTATCTTCTTACAAGGTCATGAAACATGGATATAAATTATATAAAATAAACAAACTCAATAAATAATAATGAAAAGATAATCGGTATTACCTAATATATTTTATTGTGGAATTTTTTTAACGTTTACTATTTATTATTGACAAAAAAATATATTCACCCAATTAAATCACATTAGTAAATATTATATTAAATAATAAATACATTATAAAATATTGAATTTATATATGTTGAAGAAATTAACATTTAAATAGTTATGTAAAACAAAAAAACCAATTTTTTGAAAAATGAATTTTATGCACAGAACTGAATTTACATTAATTAATTGCTTAGTGAAAATTATAAAATTAATTTTAAAAAATTTTATTTTATTTATAAATAATAAATTTTAATAAAACCACAATAAATATTTATGTATCTAATTTGTTATGATAAAAAAGCTTTACATATAGAGAATTTATTTCCATAGAAATGACTTTTTACATTTAAATTATTTTATCTTCATTCCTAGCTATTATAAAAATAATATATGCATGATTATTTTTTTATTCATATAAATTATTAATATGTTTTATTAAAATAAATTTTTTGTAGTTTTTATTATAATTTTTTTAAATAATAACATGTAAAAAATACATTTCTTCCAAAAATAGGTCCTTAAAACATTAAATGAATTTGTGAATGTTTAGTTCAAATAAATATATTTTTATCATTTGTAAATATTATAAATATATTTAATAATGTGTTAAATCCTATTTATACCAAAAAATAAAATTACTCTCTTATAATGTATTATTAGAACAAGGTTCATATTGACGTAGGGTTCCTTATAAAGAATGATATGAGATAACTCAATTTTAATTCAATGAAAATACATATAAAATATTATGGTGTAACAAGATTCATGAAAACATCAATAAAATAATTTTAAATTCCATCCAAAGAATTATGTTTTATGGATTCATTAGATCATATGCTTAGTGAATCTTATGAAATATTTATGTACAATTTCATAGTTGAAAATTGTTTTTTATGGGAATTTAGAATATAAATTGAAAAACAATATGAAAGGATCTTTTATTTAGTTAATTTTTTAAAAAGAAAAAAATCATTGAAATATAGAAATATTTTTTATTTGAAAATTCATAGATATGTGGAATTTAATATTAATAAATAATGTTCATGATAATAGAAAATATTTTTTCAAGAAGTAAATGTTAAAAAACATTCTTTCCACACTTTTGTATAGAAAGTCAAAAGTAACAAGTACAAAAAATGATATAAAGACTCATTTAAAATAATTTTAAATAAATTCAATGATATTTTAAAATTTAATTGTTAATTAAAGGAATCGTGTAAAATTAAATTCTATAATCATTATGAAAAAATATGTACAAGGGAAAATTTTATTGGGTATGAAAATGTAAAACTTTTAAAAAATTATTTTAATGAATGAACTTTATAACTTTTGTAATAATTGAATCAAAATCATATTAATGATATAATCCTATATATTTATTTAAATCCATAAAATTTCAATGAAAATTTTCCAAAAATAATTTCATGGGTAGCATATAAACCACACAAAGGAATGCATGTGGTGAATGTAGAACATATCACAACGAATGTAAATTTTAGTAGTAAAAACCCTTACCACAGACATCCATTTGATCGAAAATCCTTTGAAATATTTAATTATAAATTTATATTTATTAATAATATATATCACATCCATATTTGTTTTTATCTTAATATACACCAATCACTTATAAATTCTAATTTCACATATAGTAATAATATTTTTAAACAATATTTCATTTCGTACAAACTATAAATTTATCCATGTGTGTGACGATTTGGTGTTTCTACTACATGAAACATTGTCATGGATTAATTATTTACACAATGTTATTAAATGGTTATTATTTTATTTTAATTATTTATAGGGTACATTGGTCATTTGAGATAACTTATATTGATGATTTTCATGGAAATTATTAAAAAAAATAATTTTTTTAGAAATTATAATTACATCAAAAGAATTGATTTTAATAGAGAATAAATATATGTTAATAAACATTACTAAATTCATAAAACATCATAAATTTAACAGTTTTACATTTTATTTTTAATATATAAAATTCCTTAACAATCTTGTCCTAATCATTTTAACTTTGGTTATATTAATGAAAAAATCCACTGAAGAACAAGAGTGGTAAAATGATTTAATGGGTAAGAAAATTTTATTTCACAATGGTAATATAAGTTTTATTATGAAAACTAATTTTAAAAAGATGTTATTGAAGTTATATATAGAATTTTTATGAGGTAGATGAATAATATATATAATAATAATTAATAAAAATATATCACTTATGTTGAGAGGTTAAATAACCTATTAGAGGAAATATTAGAAATTAGTGGTTTATAATATGTTTTGGGACCAGATGATTGAAAAATTGATATAAAATTAAGAGGGAGAAATTTTTCATTGGAATAAAAGATAAATTTTATTTAACTGTGTGGTTTGATGTGGGGAGAGTAGGGGTCCTTTTAGAGGTGATAGGGGTGGAACTTTTGAAAAATATTTTTAATATTAAATATAATAAGTGTAATTATAAAAATATTTTCAATCCAAATAAGATAAATATATCAGATAATAAAGGGGAGTTGGTAAAACAATCATTCAAACAATTATTGGTTTGTTTTTATGTATATTGCTAAATATATCACATAGTTTAACCCATTTCACCTTATTTTAACCTTCACTATGGTGACATAATTTTACCCATGTAACTAATTTTTATGAATAAAAATAAATATGAAATTATAACCAAATTTGAATATGATAATTATGATAAAAAATTATCCAAAAAAATTTATAGAGGTGAAAAATTTTAATTTTAATATTTACAAAAATAATTCCCAAAGTCATTTTCTTAGAAACATGCACATTTATGAATAATAATAATGTTATTCATATAATAAATAATATAATAAAAATTATATGAATTTTAATTTAATTAATAGTAAATATTATCAATAAATTTCATTAATAAAATTCATAAGTAATTATAAATTTATTTTATTAATATAAAAATTCATTTCGTGCATAAAATAATAGTTACATCAAAAATATCATTTTTTAATATCAAATTATATCATCTTCGTTTCATAATAATTGATAATATATGTAGAAAATATATAAATAATTTATATATATATTTATAGAAAATAAATTTCAAAAAATATAATTCTCCAAAAAAACTGTTTTAGCATAATAATAATTTTCTAAAAACAATAGTTTTTTTATCTTGAATTTTTAAATTAGTGTTCCATATAGTCACATAATTATTTTGTAGATGTTTATAGTTTATTTTATAAAAAATTGATCCAATTTTATTAATACATTAGATTGAGATAATTTATTAAAAATAATAAATTTATCAAAAATTAACAATTCATAAAAATATTTCTCTAAAATCAAGTGTATTTTATGATGTTAATTATAATATTTCAATTTTGAAAGTACCATTTTTTACTATTTATTTTTCAGTAAATATATTGTGATTTGTTAATTTTTTTAGGAAATATTATTTTCATTAGATTATTATTCTTTGAATCATAATATATTAATGTGTTATAATTCATTCCAAAGTAAAATACATACTTAAAAAGGGATTTAACATTATACCCACCATAAAGATTCAATAAACATTCTGTTTATTTTAGGAAACCAAATGAGGATACGTCTACCTCACTATGTCCTTAGGTTTCGATATTTCTTCATTAAACATCATATTTATACAGATAACCTTTACTGAGAGAGTGGTATTGTTTCATAGTACCTTATCTCTACAATCCAAGATTTTTACTTGTATCTCCTTCTAAGAATGGTCTTGATGCATCTATATAAACATTGAGTTCATTATATCTAAAGGGTTAAATACGTACTTCCCTAAAATTGATACATATAACTCATGATTCACTTAGGAGAGGCCAAGTCGAAGTGAAATATTATAAGTCACTACTCAAACTTGATCATGGATTTAAAATGTTCCAATATATATAAGTCTAAAATTTACATTCATTACAAATATAATATCATTATTCCATAGATATATTGAAATGAATATATTTTCTTTAATTTCAAACATTAAATTGCAATGATTACTATCAACATTGATTCTTTTTTATAATTGTGTTATTTTAAAGTATTTTTGAATGGTTTGAATCTCTATTTTCATCTCTTGTGCATGATATGGTCAAAAAAGCTTATTATATCAAAATCCATTCAGATATGATTGAGATCTACACCTCCTCTCATACAATGATTCATATGTTTCCATTTTAATGCTATATTAGAAGATGATATTATATATGAACTTTACCGATGGATTCTTTTATCCTAACAACCATTTAAATCCATTTGAAAACATCTAGAGATATATTACTAGCTTATAATGGTCCCCTTAGACTTACCATCCCAAAAATTTGTTATGAACTGATAATTCTTGTCTTCATATTCAATTATTGTGGTAGATTTCTCTATAAAATAAAGGTAAAAATCATATCCTGATCAGATATAATTTAATGTCTTACTCCATGTAGTCATTAAACATGTTTAGTGTATACCCTTGAACGTTTTCAATGAGAGAAATATTCTCTCATTAAAATGGAATTTTCTAAAATCATAAGGAAATCAACTGAAACCCAAATGGATGTATGGCCTATATATTTCATTAGAAGACGAAAATAAATCCATGGCGATGTTTTCACATTTACACAATACTATAGGTAATGGTTCAATTATTTTATTTAACTCATAATACATATACATAAATTACTAAAACACCATGTATCGAGATACATACTCCACTCTGTCCCAATTTAATGTATTCCCCCCCGAAATTATTCTTCAAACCTATATACATCATTGTCCTTATAGGATGCAAAAATACAAGTAAGATATGTACTAAAACCAATATCCAATTCAATTTTTTATTTATTGAAATCATATTCAAATAATAACCTTTTAATTCCATATTAGTCATAGATAAATTTTAGAACATTTCATAGGTTCATAGATAATCAACATCCATCGTCTACAAATTTTTTATTTTCCTATAGATATATGGTTGAGTGTATATTTCATCATATAAGATTTACCCCTTCTAATAATGCTTTCATGTATCATCCACTGAAAATATATGATCATGGTGATAAGGTATTATGATTATTTTTACTTAGAGCATCATCCAACTTGTTTTCCTTTTGAGGGTGGTAATGTGTTGAGCAATCATAATTCTTGATCAAATAAATCAATAAAATTTATTAAATATTGAAATTCATCTATCAGAATATATTCTTTTAGATTTTATGATTATTATATATATAACACATTTCACCATAGAGATAATGCCTCAAATTATTATGGAAAATTTTACTTTTGTTAGCTTGAAATCATGATTCGGTTACTATATAACATGAAAAATAAATTTTGTGAGATTCATATGGATACACCGGGTAGTTATTCACAACAAAACATCCCAATACTATATTAATGCATCACTATATATCCCATTTATAATATCCCGACCTGGTTTCCACTAAACTGGTGCTCTGAGCTGGTTCTCCATTAGTCCTCTATCACATATCTATATACACCATAGGCTATCTTATAGAAGAAAGGTCTTAGAGTGCGTCTATAAAGAGACTATTCCATCATATTAAGAGAAAATGAAATAAAAATAACTATATAACAAAAAAATGATTAAATAAATTAAGGGTAAATGTAGTAAATGACCTGAAATGAAACATTTTGTGATAGTAAATGAAATTATATGAAAGACCAAACATCCACTTCATGCATAAAACTCCGGTAACCCACTAGGATGAACATACATATATGTTTATATAAAGAGACTGGAAATAATTATAAGACCCTACAACTACGTCTGATCTACACCAGATTCTCGATCTTGAAAGACTATCAAACTTCATCATTCTGATAATAAGATTCCACACGAGCAGCCTCTCTTGATCATGAATCTTTGGTACTCATCCCTATCCAACATTCATCTATGCAAAACTAGAAAATAATATATAAGGTATTAAAAAAAATAGAATATTACATATATGGGTTAGAAATAATCTTAGTATTCAACTACAATGATGAACCATAAATCTAATTTCATGAGTGCACTCTCATATAATATGCTCAACGTAGAAGGGGAAAAATTAAAAAATAATTATATGAAATTAATGTGGAATAACATTTGATCCCTAGGTAGGTGATCCCAATATACTTGTAAGTATATCATCATATATATATGTATCATTGTGTGTTTTTTCATTCCCATTAATATATATATATACACCCATAAATATATATATATATGAGTAAGGTGAAAAATAGCATAAATAACAACTAGTCGATCCTTAGGAATTTAATCCTGATCATCTAGAGATCATATGAAAAAAGGTATTGATATCAATTTCATACCAATATATTTGTGTATAATTATGTTGACCAATGGGTCTATAATCCAAATCAACAATACCAACTTTGAAAAATTCCAAAAATTTCTTTGAGAAAGCTATGTCACCATAGTGGGATACATTGCCTACCCCTGGGTTCATCGGTACTCATATACAATCACTATAATGATGAATTTAATACACCTACAAACACTCCTTTAAAAATGGTCATAAGCATGAATTTATTCTAGGATAACCATGTAGATCTAGTCCAATGTCTAATCCCTATGCCCAGATCTATTTGCGGTCACATCATTAAATAATGGAAAAATTTTAAGGGTCTAGCCGTTAGGCAATGTAAATGGACATATCAACGACGTGACTGAACGACCACCCTCATGGTATATATCAAGGATAGAGTAATCATACTCATCCCATTGGAGAGGATAATCATCCATTAATATATATCAATGATGAAGAACACCAATTCCCACACCATATTCAATTAATCGATTAGGGAGAGAGTAATCATCCACGAAATTCCTTAATAGAGAATCCATGATCTTATATCACATTAATAGTTCCATCATAATGAAATAGAAAAGAAAATAATTATCATCTTCAACACATAAGTCAAGGAGATACAAATATTCCACATTATGCATAAAATAGAGGATAGTTGAATCATCATCAACATAATCAATAGTGATGTGAAGACTATACAAACATATACAACTCAAAAGATAAATTTGAGGAAGCATGTTTGGGTATCCCAATAAATTAAAAGAAATGGATCGAAAGCTATATCAGGGGAAACTCAAATTGAATCCCAACATAAAATAGGATGGATCGCAGGAAGTTTTTCAGGGAATCCCAATGAAAAAATTCATGCCCCATTTGCCAATTAGTTAGAAACCAAAAATCGCCTCTATTAATCATCAATTAATCAAATGTAAAAAGTGAATGGAAAAAATAAAGAGTGAGTGTGAACGAATCACTAATACATCCCCTAATAACAAAACTTCACAAGTTTACATGTTTGATAGAGGTTCTAGGTTGACACCATGTACCATCACTATCAACCCCCCCTCCCCCCACACACACTAGCTTATGGTATGTCAAACATTAAGGCACCCATTCGGTCTATTAGATCAAATAATAGGAGAATCTTATTACTCATGATCCATATGGTCTACACAAATGTGATGGAATACAATTTGGGATCCTCCGTAGTGATGGTAATGGGAGGTATCCTTCATGGGATCTTGTAATGGTATGTAAACAGGTACATCCTACATGGGGTCCTTAGAATAGTATCTAGGGAAAAGGAATCATATATGGGACCCTTTACAATGGTTCCAGAACTAGAGGAATTCTTTATTTAATCCTCATAATGGTTTTTAGGTTAAGTGACCTTATACGGGATTCCATGGGATATCATCTATGTCAATGCATCCCTTAAGTTGCACTCGACACTATTATAAGATAGAGGAATCCTATAAGGGATACTCAAAAGACAATAATTCCCACAATATCTAAGGCTATATGAGAACATCTCGCAAAGGATACATCCTCAATGGGAAATCTAAAAAATTACTAGCCAAGAGCGATAGGCCATGGTTCATCTCAAATAAATGTCTCACTCTCCGAAGTCAACTAGATTCAATTACTGGTTGATGAACCTTTCTATTATACTTAAATCCCAAAAACACTACTTCGGAGTCCTCAAATCACCTCAGGGGTTTCTCCATTATTATGTATATTGAAAATCACTCAAAATGTAATAATCTTGTGTCTAATTTTTAATATGGTGTATAAAATCATAGAAACACTCAAAAGGGAAACCATGAGGAAAAACATTCCGTGAACCCAATATACATAGTGTGTACTTTAAAACCTTCTTCATAGAAATACATTTATACATAGATAGGATATAATGGGGTCTGTTCATTTACTAATACAATTCACGAAAACTCTCATGGTCTAGTTGGGTACTACAACATGGTCATTTACCATTACCTGGTGTGTCTACCCATGTAATATGGCTACATAGCCATGTACTATTACATGGTTTGTACTTAAAGTACACGATGTCTACTTTCCAAAAATCATCCAAACATGCACAAAGTTATACAGACAAATATATTTCCATGTGAAACTACACGATGTGTACATAAAGTATACAAAATGTACTTTTGAAAATTTATCTTCATCAAATAGGAGGAACACACGATAAGTGTGGTCTGGACCACATGCTTTGAACAAGTTTTTTCCCAAACGAAAACCCCCAAATCACCTTGAAACCTCCACTTTCATTGATTTGGTATAGATCTACCCCTATAGGGTACAAATAAAACACAATAAACTATTAATACTTTAAAATGGTAAATCTATTTTGATTTACTATAAAAAATTAAAAAATGGACAACCATTGGAAAGAGTCCACTAAAGCTTCGCCCATTTGTGTGGTCCCTGACTACAACATGATGATCCAACTAATGTTGTGATCCAAATAAAAAACTCCCTTCTAACCTCTAATTTTATGTATCTCTCCCTCTCCCCTTCACTCTTGGAAACATTATTACGGATTACCATAGGGGGAATACATGATAATGCGAAGGTATATAGAGGAAATGATCAGGGAAAAGAAAAGAATGAAAAGGAAAAGGAATGGAAAATGGGGTATGGGTAGGCCCCGACACCTGACCTTATTTTATGCCCCACCTAGGAAAAAACCTATTATAGACTCAATGGTGATGATGAAATCTCAATATTATTCTTTTCTCAAAAGAAACCACCGATGTAACAAGTGTGAATAAATTAATAGTTAGTTAATTACATACTAATGAATAAATATTCCATGGAAATTTGAATGGATCCAAATTCCCTAAAACTCATGTCCAATCATAAAAACCATATTCAATTACTTTAAAAGAGTTATAATAATAATTTTCGGATATAATTTAATAGTTTTATAATATCATTTACAACTTATAGGTATGTGATTGAGAAAATTCGAATTTCTACACAAATATTCTATCTAGAAAAACTTAGGACATTATAAACTCCCCAATATAAACCTTCTCATCCCAAAGAATCCTCAGTGGTCAAACAACATCCATTACCTCATCTCATGAATCTCTAAATCTATACCTTATTGAATTTTCAACAACCAGTCTAATATAATCAACAACTCTACTACACGAGAGATACATAACGTTGACCAATCTGGTACTCCCAAACATATAAAAACTCATATCATTATATCATTACCAAACTAAGAGATAAAAATATCATGAAAAATTCCAAATTTAAAATAAAAAATAAGGTTAACTACCCACAAACGCCCAATGGTGTACTCCCCACAATTTGACTTACCTTATAGCACACTATCATTGTAACCTGAATAGGATTCCTTACCATGCCAGGAAGGATGTTTAAAAATAAAATAATATTGGAATAGATCTAAAACACCCTTAGTGTACTTTGGATGATATCAAGATATATAATGATTATATCTATCTTAGTGTACAGAAATATTCCATCAGAATTCATTTAATGCTCTCTCAAAGCCAAGATCATGTAAAAAAGGCTATACTTCCCTTTAAACAAACCCTAAAACCACATCTCGTAAAAATGTGTCTAGGTCCAAACACAGGTCTACTAAATCATTGAAACTTATTTATTCTCAATGTTTCCACCACCATGAAATTAAATTGATCATTTTAACCATAGATCCTAGGAAAACATTCCCATGTAAATTGTTTAAAACTATTAGTTCTAAAACCACACATGAACACTCAACAATATTGAATTTAAACAGTAAATCATGAAACAAAAGTGTTCCTTTATCACAAAACTCATGATTCTATTAGTTGTCCAACATTAATATGAGATGATTGTGCTACACAATATAGAAATAACATTAAAATGAAATCTCCCTTAGAACTCCTCTTCAAAATCAAGCACCTAATTTGTTCCACTATTTAATCAATGATCTGCCATCACTAGGCATCAATACAGCCACGAACATTTACCCATACTTTGAATATTTTAGAAATAATAGAAACATTGGTCAATGGAGTTAGGAACCTAAAGCATCAAACCAGTCGAATCTAGTCTTTAAAAAAAGAATCTGATGTTCTTCTTCAAAATCCAAGGACACCAACAATACTATAACAAAAAAATCAAGCACCTATCATGAATCATTCTCAAAAAGAGTTCACAAATCCGATAACATCTTAAAAATAATAAAAAACATAGGCCAAACCTACTCATAGGTTTACCTTAATCAATGCTAACATTGAACTAAAAGGAATTGAGTTAAAATTAAGGTCCTCTAGGTCTCCCACCTAGCCCTAATGATCATGTATCACAAATATTTCACAAGGTCTAACCACCATGCCTGAAATATCATCCCTCAACAAGGGATGTAAATGAAAAAAAAGACCTATGAAGGTCAAAATATTCATCATCAACCAACAAGGGCCCAATCCTATATAATCATCCAACTATGGAACGTCACTCAAGAGGTCATGATACCAATATAGAAGAGATATTGAACGAACATTCAAGGGGAATTTGTATATGGTAATAACCACTTGGGGTATAGTCATCAAGAACATCCTGGTGATATCAGCATCATACTCATTGATCCAAATAGATAACATCGAATTATTTTTTATTATGTAAAATGTAATTGTGATATTTGAAGTGAAACAATATAATGATTTTTATAGTCACTTCAAATAACTGAACAAAAAAACTTTATAATGGGTATAACATTTGGGTTTTATGTTCCCTATTGACCTACATGGTTAATTACAGCACTCGTTCATGAGGACTGAATCATTAGCCTCACCATAAAATTCCTCACCTTAGATCCACCTTTCCTTCTATAAAGAAGCAATACAACAATTCACAATTTAGGTTTTATTGACATTTTAAACTATTAGGCTCGATCATCAGAAGTAATCACAAACTAGAATGCATAAAACATGTGAATCTTACATTCCAAATATGATGCATGATACACATCATTCATTTTCTTTCAATGATTTATATCAATCAATGGCCTCTTTTTAGTAGAAACGAACTAGAAATATATCAATAAATCCAAAAATCCAAAAATCATATGTTTCCATTAATTTGAAATTCATAGAATACTATAACATCACATAAGAAGAACAGAAAATCCATTACCCAGGAAACAAAGACTTCGTAATGGAATTGTTGATACTAAAGCAATAGTACGATATCCGTCACAGGTTCTGACGCATTCTTAATAATCATGTCTACCATATCCCAACTAGTAATACAAAAGGAATATAAACACATATGATGGAACTTTCTAACCTCCCAACCCAGATACCACAGCACTGATGCTCTGAGGAGGTTCACCAAAAGTGATAAATCATGCCTCTCTATAAGCTAGAGGTATGCGATAAACAGTGGGGGCCTTGGGTGTTTTTCTGTAGATTATATTACCTAATCTTAAAGAATAGAACGACATAAATAAATAAACAAAGTAAAATGAAATAAAAAAAAATATTTTGGAAGAAATAATTTAATTGGAATTAAATTTCTACAAAAACGAAATGTGATAAGATCCCAGAAAATGATGTAATTTATACAACATTAGTCACCCACTAGGACGACTAATCAATTCAGAGTACAAAATGACAATGAAATAAAAGTAAAAGTCTATACTACACCCTATTATCTAATCCACATAACTAGTCTCTACAAACTATCAAAATGTATTAATAAGATCATAATAATCCACGTCAATGGCCTTGCTCGATCATGTAACTATAGGCCATATCCATATCCACCGATCATGTGTGATTAACCTAGTACATTAACATAAAGTTTGCACACACACTGAGGTGCATGTATATGGGTGATCAATAATATCAGTATACCACTTAAATAATATACATATAAATCTTCTGTAATAGATTCATGGTCCAGATATATGCTCTGCCTATCTCATGCATAACTGAAAAATAATACTATGAAATGTAACATGAAACCATAGTCGATCAGAAGGTCTATGATCCCGATGAATAGTGAAATGTTCTTTTATGTACACACACACATACATAAATTTCTGTGTGTATGTATATATATATATATATATTCCCATATATATATATATATATCTATTTTCTATAGAAAGGTGAAATGTAACATAAATCATCAATTGTCATTCCTCGGGTCTAAAATCCCTATAATTTGGAAATCTGAAGAAAAAGTTTTTGATCTGGATGTCACAACACTCAATCCTTGTATAATTAAGTCAATATCTAGTAATAAAATCCCAATATATATTGAATTATTTAGACAATAACATAAATTTATCTGAGAAATCTACATCCCCATAGGGGGATACAAATCCTACCTCTATGATAACTCATACTCACCTCCAATCACTATAATTAATAATTCCATATAGTGATCTACACAACTATAAATATGTTATTGATCTAGAATTCATGACATTATCAATATATAGATATTATAAAATTTATTATCCCTAGATCCCAGTCTATATGTGGTCACAACATTGTGTCTCAGATAATCCCAAAGAGTTTTACCCTTATGTGATATAAAATAAGAGCTCACTAGTGACACGCCATTCCCACCCCTTGATGTCCTCGATCAGGGAGAGTATAATCATTCCCATCACCCAAGATACAATAATCATCCATTAGTATAGATCATCATCATGGAATTCCATGTCCAACACCATGATCAAGTAACCAATCAAGGATTGTATAATCATCCTTATCACTTGTTATAGTGAAATTATCTTCCATGAGTATCATCAATTGAGACATCATTCCAGAATAACATAACAACAGAGATTCCATGCTGTAATCAAGGAGATTGTAATCATTCTTCTTCAACCATAAATCTAGGATAGAAGAAGCGTCCTCATTATACAATAAATCAAGGAGAGAAAAATCATCCCCAAAAAATCAAGAGGCATCTCAATAAAAAAAAAATATGGCTCAAAATCCACAACCCAATATGTATTTCTAGGTACCCCAAAAGAATACAAAAAAGGGCTCAAAATCTAGATCATATGAAACACATCTGGCATCCCATTAAATAAATAATATGGATCCTAGAATGTATGTCTAGTAATCCCAAATATAAGAGTCACATCGGGTTAGGCCCATCATCAATAAAATAGGAAGTACCTATGTTAATCAATTTTGCATCAGCAATAAACAAGTGAATGTATAAATAAAGGGTGAGGGTGATAGAATGCCTAAACCCACCCCTACTACCACAAAATCAAATGATTACATGTTTGGTAAATGTTATAAGTTTTCCCCTGATACCATCACTACTCAAACCCCCAAAACACTTGCTCATGGTTCGTGAAACTCTAGGGCACCCATTGGCTCCCTCTTATCAGAACATTGTAGAGGTGTCCTATGTGATATCCTTAAGGTATACAAATATCTAATGGTATCTTTCTACGGATACACATCAATGAATGTAAATGGTGGAATATAAAAGGTATATATTATTTGTATGTAAATATTTTATCCAAAAAGGGATTCTTAGAATGGTATATAAGAAAAAAGAGTCATATATTGAACCATCGATTAGGGTGTAAGAACCCGATTCATCCTACATGGGAAAAGAAAAATATGGTATATGTAAATGGACCATATAAGCGATTCCATGGGTCATCATGTAAGTCAAAGCATACCCTAGGTGACCCTCAATATTTTAATAAGATATAGGCATCATACATGATATTCTCGAAAAAGAAAAAATCTAATGACCTCAGAAGATAGATTAGAACATCCTACAAGAGGGTTTTCCTCTAGGGAAAACCAAATAAACACTAGTGAAAAGATATATCCAATCTATCATCTCATATGAATGTTTCACTCCTAGGAGACAACTATATTCGATTATTGGTGGAAAAATCTCTCCATTATAATAAAAAATACTAAAACTTCTTTTAAGATTCCTGAAATCACCTCAAGGGTTTCACTATCATAATATATGTAAAGAAGATCAAAATGAACTAATAGTGGGACAAATTATTGATCTAGGGTGTAAAATGACCAAAAACCATCAAATGGGAAACACTAGGGTAGTACATAAAATTTACTCAAAGTACACGACATGTAATTCAAAGCCTCTCGCCTAGCCATGTACTTCCACCTATACTAGATCACATGGGTCTTGGTCATGTACTATTACACGATCTAGACACAATCAGGGTATGACCTTATACTAATACATGTACATGTACATCTACACGGTGAATCTACAAAATTAATTGTGCTACATGGACTTGTACTATAACCTGGTGTGTACACAAAGTACACGATGTGAAATTTCCAAAACGTATCTTCCCATGTACTTAGCTACACGACCAAGTACATGGTCATGTACAAATACCCAAAATTTACTCATAGTACACGATTTTTACATTACAAAATTTATCATCCATGAATATGAAGAACATAATACTAATGTTCTTTGAACCACATGTTGTGTACATAGGTTTTCCCAAATGGAAACCCCATAATCACCAAAAACCCCCCATTTTCCACAATTTTGTATATATAAACCCCCAAGGGGTCCATAGAAAACATAATAATCTCTTAAAAATTATAATAATGGTAAATAAAATGAGGTTTAACAAAAAACTAAAAAAATAGAATACCTTTGGGTGGAGTCCACTGATTTTTATCCTATTTCAACAGTCCAATCCTCCTGCCCAATGATCTGACTCCTCCGAAGCTCAATAGTAACACCTCCCTTATTCTATTTCTCTCTCTTTCTCTCCCTTTCCCTATCCCTGAAAATTTTCTTTATTGGTATCATGATGAAGGATTTCCATAGGTTTCATATTGATGGATCAAATGGGAGAAATAAAGAAATGTAAATCGGAATGGAATGAAAAGAAAAGAAAAGAAAAAGAAAATTGGGCTCAGGTTGGACCCAATACCCATCTTGTGTATGTGCCCTGGCTAGAAAAAACACCACATTCTAGAATCAACAATGGAGATAAAATTTAAATCGGATTCCCTTTTCATATGATATCACTAAATGAACATTTCATAAAATATAAATATTTAATTAATTAACTATTAAATATTAATTGTTCCACAAAAATTAGAAAGACTCTGATTTCCACAAAACTATTATCCTAGGATAATAAAACTATTACATGACCAAAAAAAATGGTCAGAAAATTATTCAAAACCATCTACTAGGGGAAACATACCATTTCTCACTTTATATGTACCTAATAGAAAAAATTATAATTTATACTTACATTTATAGTCTAAAAAGACATGAGTCGTTACACTAATTCCATAAAATTTAAAATGTTATGTAAGTACAAGTTAATTGATCAATATTATTTTAAGCTCCTTGACATTTTATTCTCATACACTTATCAAAAATAACTTAGCTCACATTGATGTTATCACGGTTAATTGAATTGATTTCCATTATTAATTTCCCAAAAATAATTGTGAGTATCCAACAAATCAATGAAAACTATGGATCACAATCATAGTTTTTTGGTATATACCATTGTTTAGTAACCATAATTTTTTATGGATCCTCATATATACAATCATTTTTTATTATATAACCCATGAGTGAGACTTTATACTGGGAAAATACATGCCTTTTAAATTTATCATATATTTTATCCTTCATTGAGTTTTTAAATAGAATCCCCATATATTCTTCATGATCCCCAATAATATTGGTATATATAAATATAAAATGAATAAAGGGTTCCAAAAACTGTTTGAGGTAATATTTTAATACTGTATTCATAAATCCATTAAGTTCAATTTGGAATTTTTGTATCCAAATGTAATTACTATAAATTCATTATGTTTATACGTCATATGAAATGTTGTTTAGGATATAAACACAATTATGACTAATAATTTATAATATAATATTTATGGGTATTCTTTGAGAGATATTTAGTGTGAATCCCCATGGATTTTAGGTTCTTCTATTTTCTATAACTTTTCAATTATTAACCCTGAATGAGGGTTTTTTGTTAATCGAGATTTTATTTGAGAATATGATGGAATTTTCTCCTCGAATAGTTTTTTTAATTGGATTGAGGATTATATTGGTGGTATATTTCATAGGGAATTCTAATGGAAGGATCATTATGTTCGTAAAACTAATTTTTTTCATAACAAGAAGGAAGCATGACAGAGAGAGGGGAGTCGATGTCATGGTTGTGTTGTGGGGGAGTGCACCACACAAAAGCACATAGGTTAATTAGTATGTCTTTACTATATAATGATAACATGACATATATACTAGAATGGAGAAACTACATAATAGTTAATGGGGATGTGCGGTTGGCCCTTCAATTTGGGGGCTAGTTTCATTTCAATTATCAGGCCATACTATAGCCTGAGGGGATGTGTCATGTAGGGCCCTTGAGAGGCTTGGTTTCGAACTACACATGAGGAGAAATAATCCATTGAGCCTTATTCCATACTAAAACTTAGGAATGGGTTTTACCTTATGTTATATCCCTAGGGATGATACTCAAGGATACCTTGGGTGCGGAGTAAACTCTATGGATATTGAGGGACACATCCCAGAAAATCTCTTCATATTTCATTAATGGGGATTGGAATGGTAATTAATTGGCCATATTAAATTCAATTAATATAGGGAATAGGTTTACAGGGAGTCAATTTGGGCTAGACTATTCCTTACACTTCATCATCTATAGATTCCACATGTTAGGTGGTTTTTCAATGCTTTCTTGTGGAGGATATGAAGTACAATATCCATTTCTTTCTCCATTATTCATATTTCTATCCCAATGATTTGGGGGAATCTATTATAGGATTACCTTGAAATTTTCTTTATATAATGGTTGAATAATTATTATTTATTCGGTATTTTCTAGGATTGAAAATAGGATTTCATGACAGTATTAACTCACAATATTTCATATTGTTTCATTGAATCTATATTTTACCCATATTTTATTTATAGTTTTTATAGAATAGGATGAAATTATTCATTTATCTGGTGTTGGTTTATAAGGAGTTATCTATGAATGGATATAGGGTGTGTCATAGGCCTTATTAGTTTGTATGGACTCATTTTTTGTGCAACGACCACTTTCGTGATTTTTTTCTGAATATTCCAATTTGTTATTAATTAAAAAAATATTTATAAATTTTAGAAATTAATTATTTAGAATTTGTGGCATGAGATAGAATATTTGGCGGTGGAATGATCTTGGACATGGCATGGAAAATCTTGGTCTAGGTTCAATGGATCTTGACTTGGATGTTAAGTCTATTTTTGAGGTAGGTGGTCCCTTAAATAAAAATATGTTTACTTAATTATTCTTGATTTTCATCTAAATACATTTTTATTTGGATTAAGTCTTTGGAAGGGGATGTAGCTTGTGTTGGGATGAAGGTATAAGATTGTTTTTTAACCTCATATCCAAAGTATAAGTACTCTAAAGCTCTAAGTTGAATATGTATTACTTAGAAACTATGTCTCTAAGGTGAAAAAATGTTAATTGAGAATTTGTGGGATACTAAGAGGGTCTCGGGGCACAAGTGGTGATGTGGATATCCTAAGATGGTTTCATAGAATTTGCCGGTTAGTATTTAAAGACTTATGACTATAGAGATGTGTAATACCATTATATGGCTCAAGCTAGGTGACTAGGACCCTTTTAAGGATGGCATGAGGCTTAGAATGCTCTATTAATGGGGTGTTTAGTAGATCAAAATTCTAGACATATAATACTCATGTTATGTTAAATAAATTTCATTAAACACAACACCCAATTTAAATATAACAAAAAATATTAGGGGAAAATTAATAATAATTTGATAATAAATACTAATATGGTAAACCATTAAATGATATTACATTTAGAAAATATATATTTAATTTTAGTAAATATTCAAAAATGTTATTTTCGATAAATATAGTTGTACATATATTAAGTATTATATTTTAAAAACTACAATAGTAAATTATGGAATTTAAATATGATAAAAATAAATTTATATTCTATTTCTTCACATAATAATTTACATAGGTTAAATTTTTTAGTTTTTTTTTTAAAAATGATGAATTTTTTAAAAAAAATACTGTTTTTGAAAAAATTGATGCTATCATTATATAAGAGTACCCTAGAATATTAAAAAAATATTTTAATTACTAATGAATTTATTTTTGGAATGTAATTATGTATTCGAGACTATACATTGAACATATAAATTATATTTTCCACATTTTTAGAACACTATTAGAATATTACATTAATAAAAACCATTTGGACGTTTTTCATAATTAACAGTTTAGGTGTTTAAAATTAGTTTTCCCTAGACATTAAAGAAACATAACCTTTATATTTTTTATAATAAACATTTTTATATCATTAAAATTAGTATCTATGATAATATTATCATGAACATTAAATTCTAAACATAAAACAAAATTTTTTATAAAAATTGTTTTTAAGTGTTATGTATGAAAATCATAAAATTAAATTTTTTAATCCTTAAATATTGAATTTGATAAAATTGTTTTCAAATATTAAATAAAAAATAAAAAATTATTTAAATAGTTTAATGTTAGTTTTTTCAATATAATTAATATCTAAGGTTAACAAATTATTAAAATTGTAAATGTAAACTACCTTAAAAGTTAAAATAAAATACCTAAAAACGCAATGTTGTCAGCAAAATGAGTTTTTACGGTTTTTTGATTGACACACTCTTTACCCTCCTCTTATATCAATTTTATTCATTTAACATTGAAAAATAATGTTACATTATTGATAATATAATAGTTTCTTCTAAAACTACCCTTCTATTCACATTCCAAAATTAACCACCTTCACCACATCAGGAATGACATGTACTTTTATTCTATTATTGACAATATTGAAAAATTCTCCTCCTCTAACTCGGTCTTATTTCCATAATAGTTTTGTTACATTATTTTTCTTATGTCTTTCGTTTCCATGGATTTTTTCAAAAGAAAACTCATGATTCGAACCTGAGTATTAATTTCTCTTAGTCTTTTATTTTTTACTATCATTTTGAAATAAATGATAAAATTATTAAATTAATGAAATAATTATTATTATTATAATTAAATTTAAATTTAATATTTTTTAAATAAATTTCCAATCTTTTCTATCCACTAAGAAATACTAATAAGATAAATCTTGTGTTGGTATAGATTACCGCCTCCTTGAGGTGACTTTTTTCATTTTCACCAATTCCTATCAAGGATGGTATATTGTATTTATTTTGTGAATATAAATATTTTTTATTTTATTTAAGTTTTTTTTTGAAATTGTAATTTTTCATATATTACAATTTAGTCAATTTTCTTAGGAATGGGACCGTTAATCATGTGTAGGTGCGGACTACCGCCTCCATGAAAAGTGAATTCCACTTGTAATCACCACATATAATTTATAGTTTATATAATGTATTTCATGAGAACAAATTATTTTTTTGACATTTTTTTCTTTTTTATTTGTGAAAAACTCAATATTACATTATATGAAGTAATATTTTCTTTCTAAAGAAAGAATAAGAAATTACACACTACCATGTTCAAACATATGATTAAAAACTAAATTAAAAAAATTATTTCATCAAAAGGATTTCATTATTAAAATAATAATATAATGATTTTCTTAGGATTAAATTTTTTAGTTTTTTAAAATATTAATTTTTCAATGAATATTAATGAAATACCTCTTTTATAGAGATGTTTTTTTCAATCAAGTAATTATAATTTTGCATTTTGTTTTGAATTTATTTTCATATTTAATTCCTTGATTTTTTTAAAAAATAATCTTATTAATTTTTTTAGAATCAATATTTTACTTAATTTTGTTATAAAAATAGTTTTATTTATAAAAATAAATTATTTAAGAAATTTTTTTATTTCATTTTAAAAAAATATATTAAAAATAATTTGTTTCATTAAAAGAGTTGAATCATGTAAAATATATTCTATATTTTCAATAAAAATTAACAATATAATGAAATAAGGTCAAATATTTTTTTCATAATGAATAGTACTTGTGGTATATATTTATAACCTTAGTTAATGATAAAACTGCGTAAAATGATAAACAAATAAGTGATAAGATTTTAAGTTAACAAAAACATTTATTAAAACTTTTTTTTGGTTGTATTTCTGCATTAATCTTTTCATCTACTAATTTATTTCATTTGGGATCCATTTATATTGAGTAATACATTAATATATTTTATTTTAAAAAAAATACAAATGTGTTATCTCCATCACTTATAAAAGGTCACCACCTCAAATTTCGTATTCACAAAAAAAGAGCCTGTTAGAACATAAAATACCAAGGAAAATAATTTCATAACATCCCACATCCTCACATTCTAGAGGTCATTATTTGATAATAATTCAATCCTAAGAACGCTTTAGGTATAAACCAATGGAGTTTATCCAAAGAAGATGTGTTGAACATAACAAAGTGTTGTCATTTTATTCCCTCTTATACCATAGTCAAATATTATAAAAAATAGATAATATAATAACATCATTGTGTTATATTTAATTATAATTTATAATTCTAGTATCACTACCATTTTTTAACTTTTTTTGTTTCACATAAAATTAAAACATTTCTTATGCGTACGTGGGACCTACCATCTCCATATAGTAGTGTAATTAATTATTCATCAAAAATTTACTTGGATGGTTATAAATATTTAAATAATAAATATATATTATATTTATGAAATTGTAATTATTTTGAATGTATAATACATTATTTACATTTAACCCTCCCACTCATTAAAAATAGTTAACATCGCTTCTGTGTGCGTGTGACTACGACATCCCCAAAGCGATGTGATTCATTTTTCATCTATAACATTCAATAATGATTCTAAATAAATATAGAAAATTAATATATATTATATTTATATCATTAATTCAACTTCTGATATTATTTAACCATTAGAATTATGTAAGGCCCAAAACAACCGAACTAAAATTTCCAAGAAATCAAAATAGTTAAAAATATAAAATTATGATTTTAATAATAAGGTATTAACAAACATATGTTAAAATAATTTAATTGGATAAAATATTATATTATAAGTATTTATATGTTTTCGGTATATAAATATAATGAATTTAAATATATCATACCAATGTATAAAATTAATTATGAAGAAAGTTGGACTAGAGTTAAAGGATTTTAGTTAGAAATTAATTTTGTTTTAGGATTTTCTGTATTCTTCTTTGATTTAGAAAAATAATATGTTCATAATATCATAAAAACAATACATTTTATCATAATTTTTTATATTTCATATTTATACATTATTTATCTATTTCTTATCTTTCTAGATTAAATATCAATAATCTTACTACATATAAGGGACATTCCTTTAAAAATACAATTATGATGTTTTCATTAAAACACTTTTTCTTCCATGTACATGTCTTATTTAATATGTTATAAATTATGTTTTTACTAGAATAAAATATTTATTTAATTATTTCATACCCATTTTTTAATTTCTATAAAATGTTTTAAAACTATTATTCTTTTTATTTAACTAAAATGGTATATTTTACCAAATTTTTTTAAAAAAATTGTTTTAAAAAAAACATGAACATATTTAACCTCTATCATGAGAAATATTTTATTTTAATAATAAATTAATTGTTTATATAGATATTTTCATATAAACGTTTTTTCTAATATTCTGTACATTTTTACATTTCAAATATGTGATTTTATAAATGAAAAGGATATTTGTCTTAAGAAATGTTCTAGTTTTCTTTTACATATACTCTCATTGTAGTTTTTGTGGCTATTATACAATAAAAACATATCTGATATTTATTATAATAATAATGAAATATTGATGATACCAATTCATGTTTTAAAACAAATTATTATTTAATGATAAGGAATATTCGGAATTAATTTTTCTGATAGTTCAAAATAAGGAGAATTCATAAGATGTGCATGTCATGGTGGGGCCTAGTTATAGATATACCCTTGATGAATTTAATTGGATTAGGTAAAAAGCAGTATAAATTACATATTATATGGTTATCCAATGTACACCTATCTATTTCTTAAGAATGATGTTTTGGTTGAGAGGTATTGACAGTATGATTTGTGATATTTGATTGATAGGCCATGGTTGTGAGTGTCCAAAATTATGAAATTACTTTATTAAAAATTTAGTTTTTGTTATCCTTTTTTTATATTTTAATATTATTCATTTATTTCCATTGGAATAATTTTTTTGATTTAATTTAATGTCCATTGATTATCTACTATGAGACCTTTATTATTACATATATAACTATGATATCTTCCACTGTACATAACCATTACTAAGCATCAGATATCACTCATTATTGTTTTTTATTCCCATGGATACTAAGAAGGATTTTATGAAATATATCATGTCTTAAATAATTAATTATAGGCTATTTTTTAGATTTCAAATATAATATGGGAAAAATATATATTTCTAGTTTAATAAGACTACTAAACTGATCAATCATGCTTAGTGTTATCACTTTGATACTTTAAATATTTAATAAAATAGACATAAACTCTAGGTTACTAGAGTCGATTACTTATTATTTTTATCAAATAAATTTTAATAGGAACATTTGGAACATAGATTTAAATAAACATACAAAACCTATGAATTATGATAATCCCTTAAAGTATTTGAGAGATTTTACCATTATAGGGGTTTTTATATAATACATCAATATTCATTATTTTTATCAGGTAATATAATGTGTTACATTTTATAGAATTAGATCCTTATGGAAAAAAAAGATTATACACTCATAATTAATATTTGGATTTCCCTGTAGAGAAAGGCAATATAGATGGTATTGAAACTAAGCAGATCATTGACATTTTAATGTTGATAACTCAATTTATGATTAAATTCCTTTACCATGTGAAGTACCCTATAGTTCAACAACATGATTCTCTGATGTTATATCACTTTATATGAAATAAGAATCCACATTTTTTGGAACCAATAATCCTTTGGTGGTTGAAAATTTTATTTAGGACCTTGAAAATGTATTCATGGATTTGGGATGTAATTAAAGGGAAAATATTATTCTATTTGTATATTTTAAAAAGGGATATCTTTATTAATTTTGAACATTCTTCAAGAACACTAGAAAAGATGATACAATAAATAATTTTTAATGTCACATTATCTAAGAAATAATTTCCTCAATAATAGTGAGATGAAATAGAGAGTAAATTCTTCACTTTAATATAAAAGGATGAAAAAAGTATTTCAAAGTATTAGGGAGATTTTACTAGATATGTTGAAAATTATGTGGAATAAAAAGGTAATCTAGAATGAAATATTGACAATTTATTAGGTTTTGTTTAACCTAGTATTTCATGGGTATTTGTTTATCAAAAATATTCATCATATTATTATATTGTATCAAGTTCCGTAAGAAATAGTTATAATTTTCTATGTCTTATATGTTAGTGGGAAATCATGAAAATCAGTGGTCTTCACAGTATGAATAATAAATAAATTTTTCAATTTCTAATAAATGCAATATTTTATTTCCAACATCTAAATATTGTTGAAATTTACAACCAGGTACATTATTATTGGGAATAAGAGTATGATTCAAATTGTAGAGAAAGGGGTTATAATGATATTGAATGAAAGTTAAGGAAAAACACATTATTATCCAGTTATTAAACTATAATGATATGGGGAGTTATTCAGACTAGTGTCCCAAGAATCAATGTAAATTCCATAAATGGGATGAAGTTGAAAAGGCCAATCATATTTGATTATAATAGAATTGGTTGAAATTACCAATGATATAATGGAAAGTGCGTGGATTAAAACATAAAATATTTCTAGGGATTTATTTGATTTGTGATATTATCAGTATTTTAAATCTTCTATTTTTTCAAAAACATTATATTTTTCCCATTACATATAGAATGTAGTTTTAAATCTAGACTCATAGTGGAAATAGTATTGAAACAATGACGTGTTAGTACGTTCCCATTATGACACAGACAGAACATATTTAAAAAATTATTGTTCTTCTAATAATTAAAGTTTACATAATTCTTATTATGCATTGGATTTAAAATTATAATGTTAATTATTATTTCTAAGAGGTAGAAATTAGGAATAATGATATTACTTATATTTATAGGGGAGAATGCATCATCTAAATCATGTATGGAGCCACATCCAGTAGATATTCAAAACGAAATTATAATAGAATAAAATAAAAAACAACCTATGAATGGAAAAGGTATACATATATAGATTATATACCTATTGTAAATTAATATATTGATGTGTTTCTAAAATAATTTCATGTACATCAACTAGATCATGAATTTTAATTTTTATTGATCTCATCCTTGATAAAAAACCTATATCTATGGCTCCATACAAGATGAACACAATATAATTAGTGGAGTATCAGATACAACTACATCATTTGTGTGTAAGGAATTTATATTACCCAGAGTTTTTTCATGGGGATCCAATATTATTTTATTATAAGAAATATGTGTCTATTAGGTGGTGCATTGATTATAGGGAAATCCATTACATATCCTTAAATAATAAGAATCAACTTCGCTATATTGATGATTTTTTTGATCAACTATAAGTAGATAAATATTTTTCAACAATTCATAATTTCTTTGGTTATTATCAACATAGAGTACTGAGAGATGCTATTCCAATGATAATATTTTTAGTGAGGTATAGAAATTGTGAATATACAATAATTCCCTTTGTATTTATTAATAAATAGTCTATTTTCTAGATATGATGAAAATCGTACTCAAATATTATCATAATAATTTTTTAGGTTTTTATTAATGACATGATGATATATTATAAATGAATTTTCATGTAAAAGATTCATATTTATATAATTATTTGGAAATTTATAGAAAAAGAGTTATATATCCGATTTAGAAATTGAAAATTGTAGCTTCCAGATTCTTATTCTCTTTGAAATATTTTCTCTATGGATGGAATATTAGATAATTCTTCGGAAAAGGTGTTTATGGAATAACCAATTCAAATGAATATCTTTTAGGATCATTGTTTCCTAGTATTATTATGTTACAATTGATGATTTTTTAAAACAAAATTTATAATTATCTAACACCTTAACTATGTTCACATCTAAAGGTGTTATGTTTATATATTCATATTATTATAAAAAATGATTTAAATAACTAATGTGGTGACTAGTAAATGAAATGGAATTAACATTTCCATTGTTAAGGGATAGATTTTTGATATATAAAAGTATATAATGGGATGTACTTGTATGTTTCCATAAGTAGACTAATAGAGTTATTGACTACGAAAAATTGTGGTTAAAAATTAATGAATTGAATTATCCAATCTATGATCTTGAGTTATCAATCATAAATTTGGCATTTAAGATATAGAGGAACTACCTTTGCGATGAAATATGTGAAATTTATACCGATCAATGAGTGTTGTAATACATATTCTCTCAAAAAGAGATCAATATGATGAAAAGGTGTAGACTATAACTACTCGATGATTATGATCTATGAATACATTATGACATAAGAAAAAATGATATAGTATTTGAAGCGTTAAAAAGGAAATATCATATTATTTTCACTAAAATTAGAATTAAAAAGGATCTTATAAACATGGAGTTTGTAAATTTTGATATTGGAATCATTAAAAAAGGGGAAACCTCAAATCTATTTCAAATGATTTCAGAACTATTCTTATTGAAGAAAATAAAAAATATTACATATCAATGTTAAGAATATTCAAAATAAATTACAATCCATTAATTATGGGAAGTATTTGAAACTGAACTATGAAGATGGTATTCTAAAATTTTAAAAAATTCTATGTGTTTGATCCTTTATTAAAATATAAATAGAATTATTATAAGATTCACAAATTGTAAATTCCTCTATAAACCTGGTAGAACCGAAACATATGAGGATTTGATGAAAAAAATCTTGGGATAATATTTAATTAGAAATTATAGATTATGAATCAAGATTATTTTTTTATCAAAAATGTAAGTGATATGAGACAAACTACTGATAGAGTAATGAAATATATATATATTACTTAGTGGAAATGTGATGATATCACTATTGAATTTGTCACTAGATTTCAAAAGACTCTAAGGAAGAATAATTACATATTTTTTTTATTTATCTCTTTACAATGTTCAAACATTTCACCACAATAACGGAATATCTACCCCTTGATCACCCCATGAGTCCCTTTATTAATGAATTTTAAGATATAAAGGTGAACCACTTATGAGCGCATTTGATTAGGATCCATGGTTTACATTTAAATTCTGGAAAAGTCTTCTAATGGTTAATGAAATAGTTCTATTTTTTATAAATTCATATCATCCTTGGATATATGAGTAGTTTTATACAACTATTCAAATATTAGAGGACATTTTGAGGTTATTCTCACTTGAATTAAAATTTATGTGGGATTTTTATTTACTAGTTGTTGAAATTTTATATAATAATAGCTTCTATTCGAGAATTGAAATAAAATAATATAAACCATTGTATAGGAAGAGATATAATAAACCAAATTATTGTGATGAATTTTGTGAATGGATTATTTTAGGCATTAATCTTTTTGGGAGACAATGAATATTTTGGGAACTATTCAGATTCATATCGAAGCAGCTCAATGATGTAAAAGAGTCATGTGAATAATCAAAGAATGAATTTTTAATTTCATGGGGAGCTCTTGTTTTCTTAAATCTATCTCCACTTACGGGAGTTATAGGGTTCTATAAGGAAGAGAAATTATGTCTTGGGTATATCAGGCCTTTTGAAAATATAGAATGAAATGGAGTCGTAGATTACCATTTGGAAATGCCACCTAAAATAATTTTAGTTCATAGTGTATTCCAAATATATATTTTATAAATGTGTATTGTGTACCCAAAATAGGTTATTACCTATAAAAAAGTAGAATTAGAACCTTTTTTAACTTTTAATATCCCATCATGATTATTGACACTAGAGAATAGGTGTTGGGGAATCAGAAGAAATGGATAGTAAAGTGTTTTTGTAGAGATCGTAATGTAAAATATGAAATATGGGAACCTGAAGAAGTTTTTATGAATAAATACATACATATATTCATGACCTATTGTTTTGGGAATTTACAAGATGAAATTTTTGAATGGGAAATAATATAACACCACTGATTCACTTAAAGTAAGTAATATTTTAATTATAAATAAATGATCATATAATGACCATAAATTTATTCATAAATGTTATTAACAAAGTTACCAAATATTATAAATTTAAATTGATAAAATTATATCATTTTTAAAACCATAATATAAAAATTATTATGGGTTTATATTTTAGTATTTTTTTAAAGTATAATTTTTCACGGAACAGTAATCAAATACCGATTTTATAGAAAACTCTATTTTCCATTAACATAATTACAATGACCCATTTAGTTTTAAATTTATTTTAATATTTAATTAGTTGATTTTTATAAAACATTATATGAATAATTTCAATTTAATATTAATTGTGCTAAATTTTGGTATAATAATATTTTTATAAATAAAAATACATTTATCTAAAAAACCATTTTTCATCAAATTTTTAGAAAGTATATTACAATTAATTTCTTACCAATATATAAGTTTAATAAATTAATATAGATTACATATTTAGAATGATAGTAATGAATATTAGTAAATATTTTTAACTTAATGTTTTAGATAATGAATAATAATAGTAATATATATTTTTCACATCTTTTTAGGATAAAATGGGTTAAAATTCTTAAAACTAACGGGATAATGAAAAAATATAACAAATAAAAATTATTAATCCTAATTTTTTGGTTTTATTTTTAAATAAACATTATTATTATCAAAGATCTCTTATTATGGATTAATATTTATTGGGTAATATAATAAGTTATTTTAATCTTTTGAAAAATTACTTGTTTTTCCTATCTGTCATTTATAAAGAGACACCAAATATCCCCACCTCATCAATCGTGGAAGAAATTTACTTCAAAAAATACTTACCCAATAATTTCATTACATCCCTTCACATGTCCTAGAGGTATTGGGTTCTTTAGAATACCATCCTATGAAGGATTTATTTATAATCCTAATGATGATATCCAATGAAGATGTATAGTTATTCACCAAGTTTTTTCATTTTATTTCATATTATACCACAATAAAATATTATTAAAAAAATATCATATAAAAATATAAGTATCTCCCATATTATAAAATTTTATTATGGAGTTTGAATAACCCACATTCATACACTTTCCATTCTACGGAAAATAAACACATTTCTCGTGTATACGTACAACCTATCATCTCCGTGTAGTAGTGTAATTAATTTTTAATCACCACATTACCTGGATGGTTATAAATATTTAAATAATGAATATATATATAATTTTTTGAAATATTTATGGTTTTATAAATATAATATATCATTTACCTTCTTATCCTTACACCTATTAAAAATGATAATGTTTTTGTGCATGCATGTGGACAACCACCTCCAAGATGCGATGCGATTCATTTTTTATATATAAATATAATTATTGATTATAGACATGTATTAAATTAATATATGTTATTTTATATCATTATTATCATTATATATATGATCAAACCATTATAAATATTCTAGTACCGGAACTACAGAATTGATACATACATGAAAAACAAAATAGTAAACACTTAGAAACTATAATTTTAATATGCAATTATTAATAAAGAGATATTAAAATGTTTTAATTATATTATATATAATATTATCTGTATAAATATTGTTATTTTATATAATTATAATAAAGTTTAATTTATTATATAAGAGTTTAAAAACACTTATAGAATAATTCGATCATGATGTAAGGGATTTCTATGAAAATATTATTTTATTTTGGGAATGTTTACATTCAAATTAAATTTAGGAAAATTTTATGATCCTAATCTCTTAAACCCCATAAAATTTTCACTCTTTTATGTTTTGGTTATAAAAGATTATATTTCATTTATTCTATTTTTAGAATAAAATATATTACATTTCATGTAAAGGAATTTATTTTAAAATATTATTTTGATGTATTCCTTCCAATATTTTTTCATCCATATTAACTTGTTTTTAAAAATGTTTTCAATTTTTTTTAATAATATAAGATGATTTTTGAAATTCATTATTACCCATTAATTACATTCTATAAAAATATTTAAGGAAATTATTTTTCAGTTTTCCAAATGAAATACTTTTTATTAAACGTGTGAATGAAAAACAGATTTTAGAATACACTACATGAATCGATTTTCCTTCCATCATGGCGACTATTTAATTTCAAATTTCATTTATATTTTCAAAATTTATTTTCAGATAAATTATTTTCATAATATTTTGGATATTTATCTATTTAAAATAATTTGTTTCAAAAACTAAAAGTGTATTTTCCAACAGAAATGTTTGAGTTGTATTATAACGATATTCCTATATATGATAACTCAAATTGATTTTACATGGTATATTATTTAATGATACCACTATTATTTTTAATATTTATGGATTATAATTATTAATATGAAATATTTAAATCCTATATAATTGATTCAATATGAATAATCATTGACTTATAAGGGTTTCAGATTATTAATTGTACTAATAATTAAAAATATGAGGAATTTATATGACATGAATGGATGTGTGAGATCTTGTAATTAATGTCTCCATGATGAAATTATAGTTATCCTAATAAAAAATATTATGAATGACATATTATATGGGTATCTTGTTTAGACCGACCCATTTATTAATAATGATGTATTGGCTGAGGGTCCATGATATTAAGATTCCTGATATCATGGTTGAATTTTCTTGATCATGAATTTCTATAATTATTTATTACCTCTATTAATAATTCAATTTTCATTATCCATGTGTTTTTTATATTGAAATTATTCATGTATGTTCATTGAAATAGGATTTTTAAATGGAAAGTGTTTTTCTTATCAATTATTCCAAATTTATTATTTCTTATTTACTGATGATAGATTCCATTTTATGTAACACTTATTATGCATCAAATCTCACTCATTATTTATATTCTATTCTCAAAAATATAAATAACGATATTATAAATGATATAACATTTAAATTATTTTACTTATGTTTTGTTTTTATATTTCCAATATTATATGGAAATCAAGTACGTATCTAGTTTAATAAGAATTATAATTTGATCAATCATGCATAGTGTGATCCCTTTGATATTATTCCAATTTAACAAATTAAACAATGTTTCTTGGTTATTAAAGTCGAGTTTTTATAATTTGAATTTGAATAGGTTTAGTTGGAACCTTGGGGACTAGGTTTTAAATTATCATTTATAACATGAGAATTATGATAATCCCATAATGTATTGGAGAACTTTTACCATTATATGGATTTTTATTTTATGGATCAATATTCATGATGATTATGAGCTAACATAGTGTGTTCCATTGTTTATAAATGATTCTTTATGTGAAAATGGTAATTAACACATGTAGACTTGTAATGATTTCCCTACTGAGAAAGCTAGTACAACTAGTGTTACAACTGAGAAAATCATGGCCATATTAAATTTTTTGGCTCATGTTATGACTAAAACTTTTCACATGTTGAGTGAGCTATTATTCCCCAACATAATTAAACAATTTTGGATCACTTCATATAAATTAATCATCTATTTTTTAATATAACTAAAAATCCATTTCTAGATGAAAATTTGATTAAATTCTTAAAAAATATTTTCTTGGATTTGGGAAGTAATTAAAGGGATATGATGATCATTTTTTTACATTCATCCAGAACACTAATGAGGATTATGAAATAAAATTTATTAAATAAATAATTTTTTATGTGATATTATTTGAAAAATACATTCCTAGATAGTATTATATTGAAATAGAGTGGATATTTCTCAATTTAATGTAGCTAAAATAAAAATGTTTTACATAGTATAAGGATAATTTTACAAGATAATACAAATATTTTTTGGTCTAATACAGAATATAGAAAGAAATATTGATCACTTATTTGGTTTTCTTAAATGATATTTCCCAGGGACATTGGTTTCCTATATGTTTTAATCATATGATGATATAATATAATCTTCCAATAAGATATATAAAGAATTTTCTTGATCATATATCAATATGGGAAATTTAGAATATAAGAGGGCCAATCATTATTAAGAAAACATATATAGTTAAAATAAGAATAAAGGGAGGATGATATTTCCAAAAAATGATAATTTTAGAAATAAATTCCCTAGTAATATATTAATGGGAATAAGAGTTTGTTTAAATTATGGATAAAGGGGTTATAAAGATATTGAATTCAGCTAAAAGAAGTAATCCACTATTATCCAGTGCTTCCCCTATAAAGAGATGGGTAATTATTCAAACCAATTTCTCATGAATAAAGGTAACCTACCAAAAAAAGTGATAAGGGGAAAAGGCCAAGAATATGTGATAACTATATATGAATTTGAAGTTACCAAAGATGTAGGAGAAACTATATTTATGATAATAATAAATTCTTTAATGGATCTGTTTGATTCGGGATCTTCTCACTATTTGAAATCTTCCATGTTTTCCAAGAAAATTAGATATCTCTCCCGCACCAATAGAATGTATTTTCCAATCAAGAGTATTAGTGGATGTATTATTACATCATGTACAAGTTCGTAAGTTCCCATTATGACACACATACATACCCTATTTCAAAAAATGATGATTATTACTATGATTTTCTTTTATATAATCCTTGGAATGGAATGGATTTCAAATTATAATGTAAAAAATTATTTTAAAGATAAAGATATTAGAATTCATAATGTAGAAGTGGAATTACTTATCTTTATAGAGAATACTACATCATCTAAATCATATATCAGTCCAACTCTATTTTCTCTTCTTGATGATATTTTAGGAGAAGAAAACTAGTCACAACCTATGAAGGCGAAAGGAATCCATAAAATTAAAGATGTACCTATTGTAAAATTATACATTGATGTTATTCCAGAAGAATTACCAAGACACCCCCCAATGTTTGATGTCAAGTTTTTTATTGATCACATTCCATATGATAACTTGATATCGAAGTCCCCATATAGGATGACTTAATTGGAATTGTTGGAGCTAGATTAAAAAGCACATGATTTGTGTGATAAGTGATTTATATGACTTGGTGGTTTACCATGGGGATCCCATGTTCTTTTTCTTAAGAATAAGAATTGGTTTTTATGGCTATGCATCATTTATAGAAGAATCAATGTCATTTAAATAAAAAATTACTATAATCTTCCAAATATTGATGAATCTGTCAATCAACTATAAAAAGAATAATATTGATTAATGATTGAATGTTTTTCTGGGTATCAACAACTATGATTAAAGAAGGATTATCTTCCAATGATAAAATTTTAAATTATGTATGGAAATTATGAATTTACATTAATTCTCTTTGTATTGAATAATAAACCATATATTTTAAAAAATATGATGAATGTAGTTTTTAGAAATTATCCTAATAATTTGTTTTTGGTATTTATTGATGAAATCTTGATATATTCTAAAAGATGTTGTGATAATAAGATTATTTTTCAAATCATTATTTGTAATCATATAGAAATGGATTTATATGTAATTATTTTAAAATTAATATTTATTCTTCATGAAGATTATTTTCATGGACATATTTTTTTATGAGGATTGAATAAATGTTGATATTTAGTCAATGTTAGTGACAGAATAGCCAATTAAAATGAATTTATCTAAGGTATATAATTCCTTGGATTATTATGTTACTATTGATAATTAATTCAAAATTTTCTCAATTAGTAAACTTGTTAAATAATATGACAAGTAAATGGTTTCAGTCCATATGTTTAAATGAAACTAAAGAGTGTTTTGAAGAATTAACGATGTGTCAATTCACAGATGAGCCTCATCCCAGTTGGTGAGGTATCATTAGGGGAATCTACAAGACCCAGGTTTAAAATAAGGTAGAGCAATATTTCCGGGTATTATAATAGTAATGTAGTAGGCACTGTAGTAGTACTGTATACTGTCAGGGACTATAGCAGAATTGTAAACTATGTGGGTGTTGTTGCACGTAATGTTCCGTAATGTAGCAGTTGGAACTATTCAACTTGGTCCACCAGTTTGCGCTTGGTGTACTTAAGGGTTTTGGGCCACCCAGGCCATTCAGTCAGTAAGGATTTTAGGCCACCTTTAAGGTCTTCAGGCCACCTTAAGGCCTTCAGGTCACATGATGTTACCCCAGACACACTATAAAAAATGAGCATCCCTAAAAGTGGATTTAGAGAAGGTTCAATCACTAGAGTAGAGCCAAATGGATTTTTCAGAATGAGAGGTTATGTCTATGCCATCGGGACCATATTGTGCCTGCATTGGAAGCCTATCCAGACACTCATGCGAAGGTGGAGAGCTTCTATCACGATGCAGATGCTGGGGAGTGGTAGTTCCTTGTAGATAGTATGGTTGAATTCCCTAAGACCTCTGGGTCATGTAATCTCTTAAGCCTATGGGCAATGTAATCTCTGAGCCTACGGGCCTTGTAAGGGTTCCCCCTCATCCCTTGAAATGGTGGTTATCAAAAATCAATAAAAAGGAAGGCCTTTGGGATATTTGGGTGAACGAGGTGACAATTCAGTACATTTGTGTTAGCATTTCCATCGAGAAGGGAAAGATTTTTGATATATATTGATTCAAAAAATAAGTTATTGGGTTGTTTCCTTTAGTGAAGATAAATATTCATTTAATATACATGATGCTTCATCAAATTTTTTTAAAATAATTACTACACCAAGGATATTCGGTTATATGTTTTAATATATTCATTTAATATATAGTGGAAATACATTTTATTTTGAATTATTTGACATATATACATATCCTAAAAGTTTGAATCATGTATTCAGAAAATAAATAGATCAATATGAGGGAATGATATCATTATACCTACTAAAAGGAATGATTTATTAATACATTATAACACTAGAAAGGAAAATAATGTGGTTGATTTGTTGAGTAAGAATGATCATGGGATCAATTTTTCAAAAATGATGATTGAAAAATATCATATATTCAATTATTTAGTAAATTTGTATATTGATATCATTAAGGAAGGGGAAACATCATATTTATTCTATGTGATTTCCAAACCATCATTTTTTATGAAAATTAAATGATCATAGATTGATGATAAAAATATTCCATAGAAATTAGAATATATGAATGATGGGATGTTGGTCGACTTAAAATGTTAATATGGTATACTAAAATTTTGAATGCGGCTATGTGTTTGATCCATGCCTGATCTAAAAGGAAAATTATTAAATAAAGATCAAATATCAAATTTCTTTATAACCCCAGACCAACTGAAATATATATGCATGTTATGGAATTTTTTTGTTGGATAATATTGAATAAGAAATTACAAATTCTATATCAAGATTTAAGATTTTCAAATAGTAAATAATGGTAGAGAAATTCCTAAATTAGTCATTAAATATCTACATATTCCTTTGTTGAAATGGGATGATATCACTATATTCTTTGTGATTGTATTCAAAAAGTCTCCATGATGTAATTGTTAAAAAATTATTGTTAATATCTGTAAAAATTCCACACATTTCCCTAATGTTAGATAAGATTTAACCGTTGAGAACCTCATGTGTCTCTATATTAATGATGTTTTAAGATTTAATGGTGCACCACTTTTGAGAGTATCTTATCAAACCCATGGTTTACATCGAAATTCAAGAAAAGTATTCAGAATGATATCAATACCAGGATATAGTTGAGAAAAAACTATCATAATTGGACATATCGGTGGTCAAATATCAATATTCAAATATTAGAGGACATTTTTTTGTCATTCACACTTTACTTCAACGTAACATGAGATATGTAATTACATATGTATGCATTTTAATATAATAATGGCTTCCATTGGAGTATTAAAATGATATCTCATGAACCATTATAGTGGAAAATATACCACACACCAACTAATTAGGATGAATTTGATGAAATAGAGATTTTAAGTGAATATCTAGTTTAGGACAAAAAGGAAAAGTTGATAAATATTCATAGGGATTATGACAACCCTGCTTTTTATTACAACTTAAACATGCTTTATTACATAAAACATCACTTGATACAACAAAGAAGATCGAGAGGTTTAGTGTCTTTGGGGCTTAGGATCATTACATAAAAACTTTAAACTTGAAATACAACATCCTTATTGAAAACTTCCTTTACATGACCACTACATTCCTTCGTACTTAACATTGCATGGGATAACCTGAGGACATGCATAAGAAAAGGGTGAGCTATAAAGCCCAGTAAGGGAGTACACAATGAATAACATGAGGAGTACAATACATGTTAGGCAATAGTCATATCAATAGAGCATAATAGAGACATGAACATAAAGGCATGATAAAGCATGGTAATCATAACATGGAAATGTGGCAACAACACTTAACATTGAATTAGCATGAGCCAAGGCTCATTGCACATGGAGCATGAGTAAACCCTCATTGCACTTGAAGCACGAGTAAACCCTCGTTGCACTTGAATTAGCATGAGTCAACACTCATTGCACATGACATATCATGATACTATACTTTACCCAATGCATTGGAGCGCTATAGAGGGCGCACCCTTCTTAAACATTTCATTTCATGCATAAGTGTGCCACATGGATCATAAAACATGGATTCATAAAACATAATCATTTCTTACACGATAAAGGAAAGTGGAATTAATACATGAAACTTTATAACCAATATGTAAATGTGCATAAAGGTGAATACCCTTGATGGAGAAATGGGCATGGTATTCACTACACAAAGACATTGGCTTAGAAAATCGGTGCGATTTCGGCAGCGTAACGGCGTGACATAAGAATTCATAAAAAAGGTTGATGAGAGAGAAAGGGGTTCCTCATCATATTTACATGTAATGGAAAGTAAGGAGATCATATATATACATGTCCCAACAATAGAAATTGAATTTAGATTCATGATACAAAAGTATTTCTTGAATGTAAAAGAAGAGAGAGAAGTTCCTTTCGGAATTTCGGCATAGTAACGGGTGTACATGGGAGGCATTTAATGAGAGAGAAAGGGTTCTCCCATCATTCAAACAATAATAGGTCAGTATGGGGGAGGTTCGAAACCATACCCCAACATTCATAATTGAAATAAAAAGGGAAATACAACTTAAAAAAAATTGACAAACAAAATGAGAAAGGAAGAAAACCCCTTACTAGGAAGTGTGCTTCCAAAGGCTAGAGAGAGACTTGTGAGAGGCTTCTTGGGAGCTTGGGGCACCTTGAGAGGATTCTAGAGAGATTAGGGCAGAGGTTGGACGAACTTCATGGGCTTTGGGTGAGGAGGAAGTGGGAGCTTGGGTGGGTTTATATAGGAAAGGTGAGAGAATTCTTTATTATTTAGGTTTGGGACCCCTTATATTAAAAAAATCCAAACCACAAACCATCCCATGGTATATGAACATAATTTCTGGAAAAGGAAATAGGAAAAAAATATTTTACAAGGCCAAGGTCCGAACTTATTAAAAAATTAGGGTTGCTTATGTGGAGGTGAGTCACACTCCCATGGAAATTAATTTAAAAAGGCAAAGTGTTGAATAAGTCTTGAGGGCTCCATTAATGCTTTGAAAAGTGAGTCAAACACACCCAAAACCTCATTATTTTAATGATAAAACATATATTGGCCGAACATAAGGATTATGGTATTTTATTACATCACCATTGGGTCTTTATGATGTCATAAAACACATTATATATTTAAATGGTATTTAATTTTTACCCAAAAATTTGACTATCTCAGAAAATTATGAAGAATTCACCGTTGGATAATTTTGACATCCTGATTCCAAAAATAATATTTATTTTATCTAAATAATTTTCTAAATATTTTAATTTTCACTTTTAAAATAAAAACCGACATTTATAAAAAATTCACGTGTTTTGACAGAAATGACCATCAAACCATAATAAAAAAATTTAATTGCATTCATAAAATTATAAGATAATTTATATTTAATAAAAATTAATTTAATATTAATAATAATATTTTATTAAATTATTATTTAATTCAAAAATCCTTTAATTTAATAAAATATAATTCTTAATTAAATAATAACTAAAAACACCATTTGTACTTTAAAAACTAATTACAATGTATCAAAAAAATTATATTCATTATTATATACAAAAATAATGTACATGAACATGGTGCTACTTATTTGTTACATAACCCCTTAAAATAGCCGCATAAGACCTAAGGGTAAGGTGTGCGATGGTGACAGACTCTTGAGGTTGCTCGGATAACATCGCTCGAGTGGTAATCTCTATCAACTTCCATTTTTCCCGTAGACGATCACGTTCGAGCTTGACTTGATGAAGCTCAGCTTGGGCTTGGTCAAGGGCAAAGCCCAAAGACGCCACCTATTTTCCGAGCTCCGACAAATGGGCTTCGTAAGGGGCAATTCTACTGGATGAGGCCATCACATCCTTTGTTTGAGTAGAAAATTGGTTCGTTAAAGCCTTATATTTAAACTACCCAGATGATCACTGTTCAACGGCTATAAAAGTAACGGTCACAAATCTTAAAGTAAAACTAAAAAGTTGATATCTTATAAAAACATTTTTGATAAAGAAACATTTAACTGGATCAAGAGGGATTTTCCATTAATGAAACTTCGGGTTGTTACAACATTCCCCCCTTAAGAAATTTCGCCCTTGAAATTTTCCTTTTCCCACACTAAAACAAATGTGGGTAACTTAGCTTCATCATATCCTCCGACTCCCATGTTGCTTCTTCAAACTTGTGGTTTCTCCACAACACCTTGACGAGGGGCATTGTCTTATTTCGTAGAACTTTTTCTCTACGATCCAAGATCTTCACTGTTTGCTCCTCATAAGAAAGATCGTCTTCTAATTGTACCACCTTAGAAGAGAGTACATGTGAAGGGTCTGGTATGTACTTCCTTAAGAGGGATACATGGAAGACATCATGCACCTTGGCCATAGTAGGTGGAAGTGCTAGTCGATAGGCCACAGCCCCAACACGATCAAGAATCTCGAAGGGGCCGATGTACCTTGGACTTAACTTCCCTTTCTTTCCAAACCTCATGACCTTCTTCCACGGAGATATGCGTAAAAACACCATGTCTCTGACTTTAAACTCAAGGTCTCATCGACGATTATCTGCATAACTCTTCTGTCGACTTTGGGCTGCCTTAATATGCTACTGAATGGTTTTCACCTTATCCACCATTTCTTCGACCATTTCTGGTCCAAGCAGCTTACGTTCACCAACCTCATCCCAACATGCCGGTGTTCTACACCTTTTCCCATACAGGGCTTCATATGGTGCCATTTGGATGCTCGAGTGGAAACTATTATTATAAGAGAACTCAACTAGAGGAAGATGTTGATCCCATCCTCCTTTAAAGTCCATTGAGCACGCTCTCAACATATCCTCAAGTGTTGGGATAGTCCGCTCGGATTGGCCATCAGTTTGAGGATGATAGGCCGTACTGAAGTTCAGTTCAGTATTCAGAGCATGTTGAAGACTCTTCCAAAACATAGAGGTAAATCTTGGATCTCGGTCAGACACAATAAATAGTGGTACTCCATGCAACCGTACCACTTCCCTGATATATATCTATGCCAGTTGATCCAAAGAGAAATCCTCTCGAATAGCAATGAAGTGTGCAGTCTTTGTAAGACGATCCACAATAACCCAGATTCCATTGTTGCTTTTGGATGTCCTTGGAAGTCCAGTGACGAAGTCCATGGTGATGTTCTCCCATTTCCATTCTGGTATGGGCAATGGTTGCATCATCCCCATAGACTTCTGCCTCTCTACCTTCACTTGCTGACACATCAGGCACTTTGATGTATATTCGGCGATCTCCTTCTTCATATTATCCCACCAAAAGTTTTCTCGGAGATCTCGATATATCTTTGTGCTCCCTGGGTGAATAGAGAAATTTGAACTATGTGCATCATCCAAAAGTTCCTTCTTCAGCTCCGAACTTGATGGGACACATAGTCTTTTCCCAAACCGCACAATTCCTTCTTCATTAACATTAAACTCTGAGGATTTTCCCTTTTTGATAGCTTCCACTTTTTCTTGGATTCTCGCATCATCCTTTTGAGCATCCTTTAACCTTTCCAAAAGAGATGGTTGAGCAATCATTTGGGAAAGGATTGATGATGTTCCCTTCTTTATGATTCCCACGTCCATCTTCATCAAGTCTAAGAAGATTGGATCCTTCTCAATTCTCATCATTGATAGAATTGCTGGATCCTTTCTACTTAGGGCATCCGCCACCTTGTTCGCCTTCCCTGGGTGGTAATGTATTGAATAGTCATAATACTTTATGAGCTCTATCCATCCTCTCTGGCGCATATTAAGCTCTTTCTGTGTGAATATATATTTAAGACTCTTGTGGTCAGTATATATCTCACATTTCTCTCTATAGAGATAATGCCGCCAGATTTTCAAGGCAAAGATCACCGCCACCAACTCTAGATCATGCGTTGGATAGTTTCGCTCATGGATTTTCAACTGTCTTGAGGCATAAGATATCACTTTATCATTCTGCATCAGCACACATCCTAAGCCCTTCTTCGAAGCATCACTGAATACCACAAAAAGCTCCCCACTTGTGGGTAAAGTGAGCACAGGTGCAGTGATAAGCCTCCTTTTCAACTCCTTGAAGCTTTCTTCGCATTCATCACTCCAAGCAAACTTTACTCCCTTTCGAGTTAGCTTGGTAAGAGGGTTGGACAATCGTGAGAAGTTTCTCACAAATCGTCGATAATATCCAGCTAACCCCAAGAAGCTACGGATATCAGTTACCGATGTTGGCATCGGCCATCCCTCAATTGCATCTGTTTTGGAGGGGTCCACAGATATCCCATTGCTTGTGATGATATGGCCCAAGAATGAGACCTCCTTCAACCAGAACTCACACTTGCTGTACTTGGCATAGAGTTTCTCCTTGCGCAAAGTCTCTAGTACAGTTCTTAAATGCTCCTCATGGTCCTCCTTGGTTTTGGAGTATATTATAATATCATCTATAAAGACTACCACAAATTTATCTAGGTAATCTCTAAAGACTCTATTCATCAAGTCCTTGAATATTGCTGGAGCATTGGTGAGTCCAAAAGGCATTACTATGAATTCATAGTGCCCGTACCTTGTACGAAAAGCAGTCTTGGGGATATCTTCCTTCTTCGCCCTTACTTGATAATATCCCGACTGCAAGTCAACATTGGAGAAGTATTGTGCTCCACGCAGCTGATCAAACAAGTCGTCGATTCTTGGGAGAGGATACTTGTTCTTTATCGTGATTTTGTTAAGTTCACGATAATCGATGCAAAGCCGCATTGACCCATATTTCTTCTTGACGAAGAGGACTGGTGCACCCCATGGTGATGCACTTGGGCGTATAAACCCTTTATCCAGATTCTCCTGTAGTTGTTTCTTCAGTTCTTCAAGCTCAACCACAGCCATTCTATATGGAGTCTTGGATATTGGTAGCGCCCCAGGTATAAGTTCAATTGAGAACTCAACATCTCTTCTTGGAGGAAGACCAGGAAGTTCCTCGGGAAATACTTCAGCGAATTCCCTCACAATAGGCATTTCTTCAAGGGTGGTTTCTTCCTTGGACTCAATCATCTGAGCCAGATATGCGTGCTCATAAGGCAGTAATATCCATACTTGAGATTATGGAGCTAAAGGAGATTCATCTTCCTCCTGACACTTGTAAAGAATCGGGGGTCGATTCTCCATATGGAGTGTGATTTCCCTCTCCCGACAATTTATGTTGGCTCTATATAAAGAAATCCAATCCATGCCAAGAATTGCATCAAATTCCACCAAAGGGAGTATGACGAGGTTCGTCGGGAAATTCAATCCACAGATTATAACAGGGGAGGACTTATACTCATGGGATGCAATGATTGCCCCATTTGCCGTACTCACCGACATCTTTACTTCCATGATTTGTGGTGGTGCAGGGATTGTTCTACTAAACTTTTGAGATATAAAAGAATGTGTAGAACCTGAATCAAAAAGTACATTCTCTATTCTTGAATGAATAACTAGCGTACCTGTCACCACTTCGTTGTCGGGGTTCACTTCGGCAGAAGTGAGGGAAAAAGCTATTCCTTGCTATCTTGGAGGTTGTTGATTGCCTCCGATAACCCTTGGATTAGGGCACTGATTCGCAAAATGACCCGGTTCTTTGCATTTGAAGCATTGAACAACGCGTTGAGGATCGAACGGAGCGTTCCTCCCCTCCGTCGCAGCCGCGGGTCCTTCTTGCTGACAGTTAATAGCTAGGTGCCCTTCTCTTCCACACTTAAAGCATTTTCTTGTCCCCCTAAGGCAATTTCCAGGGTGCTTCTTTCCACACTTTTGGCAAGTGGGGTGCTGGAATTTCTTAGCGCCGTTGGATTTATCCATCGGACCACCAGCATTGAAGTCCATCTTCCGCTTCTTGTCCCCATGATACCCCTGTGATTCTCCGATCTCCATTTCAACCTTGAGGGCACATCGGACAATTTCCTCATAGCTGTCGAAGTCACGGATCGCTAATGCTTTCCGCAAGCTAGGCTTCAGCCCACCAAAGAAGCGGTCAACCTTGCATTCGGGGGTAACGACAACGCCGGAAGCGTATCGTGCAAGCCTTGTGAAGTTTTCCTCGTACGCTCCCACAGATTCCTCATCTTTCTGCTTGAGGGAAAGGAAGTCCCCTTCCATCTTAAGATGGAGGGTGCGTGGAAAATATTTATCGAAAAACATATTCCGGAATACCTTCCATTCCAAAGCCTCGATCTCCTCCTCAGGCTTCGTATTTTTGATCAACATCCACCATTGATCAGATTCACCCTCCATACGATAAGCCACCAGGAGAACCTTCTCTTTTTCAGAGCATTGGAGGATGGAGAATATCTTTTCAATGGAGTCGATCCATTGTTCAGCAATCGTGGGATCGGATGATCCACTAAAAGTAGGAGGCCTTTGTCTCATGAAGCTTTCAATAGCGACTTGTTCTTTCTTAGGGGGGGTTGAACGTTCCTCTTGACCAGTGTTTCTATTCAAAACTTGAGTTAGCTGAGAGAGAAGCGTGACAAAGTTCGTGATTCACGCTCCCATTGGATTGGGCATCTCATAAGTACAATCATCACACTGATCTTCACAACGGTTGTTAGCCCGAGTTCTCCTATTACCGGCCATTGGCTGGAATAAAAGGAAAGTTAGGGGTAACACATAAAGGGTAATCCAAAGACAAAAGTTGATGACTTATAAATAAACTTTAATCTCTTTAACTCATGAGTCTATAGGATTCAATCCAGGCTTTTCATGATCTTCCTTCTAACATATATTCTTAGGGGCATTTTTTCCTTAATAAGGGTTCATACTAAGATTGTGAATTTATCAAAACATATCCCCCGGGAGTGTCGTAACCAAGAGTGCATCAAGGCCCGTTGTCGTGCACCAGTTCCCGTTCGATTCTAGCTCAAAGCGGTGTTTTCGGGTTTTACCCCTAGGATACATCTGTGCCAGAGCCGCCTCTACCTGCTCGTATCCAGACAGGGATGTATTTGTTTGATAAACCACTTACTTAGTATTTACCAAAACTTAGGGATGTTTTTATTATGCTTAGTCTTATATCTAAGGCTTTACTAGGGTTTCCTAATCCCAAAAATAACTAAACCTATCCTCTGATACCAACTATGACAACCCTGCTTTTTATTACAACTTAAACATGCTTTATTACATAAAACTTCACTTGATACAACAAATAAGATCGAGAGGTTTAGTGTCTTTGGGGCTTAGGATCATTACATAAAAACTTTAAACTTGAAATACAACATCCTTATTGAAAACTTCCTTTACATGACCACTACATTCCTTCGTACTTAGCATTGCATGGGATAACCTGAGGACATGCATAAGAAAAGGGTGAGCTATAAAGCCCAGTAAGGGAGTACACAATGAATAACATGAGGAGTACAATACATGTTAGGAAATAGTCATATCAATAGAGCATAAGAGAGACATGAACATAAAGGCATGATAAATCATGCTAATCATAACATGGAAATGTGGCAACAACACTTAACATTGAATTAGCATGAGCCAAGGCTCATTGCACATGGAGCATGAGTAAACACTCATTGCACTTGAAGCACGAGTAAACCCTCGTTGCACTTGAATTAGAATGAGTCAACACTCATTGCACATGACGTATCATGATACTATACTTTACCCAATGCATTGGAGCACTATAAAGGGCGCACCCTTCTTAAACATTTCATTTCATGCATAAGTGTGCCACATGGATCATAAAACATGGATTCATAAAACATAATCATTTCTTCCATGATAAAGGAAAGTGGAATTAATACATGAAACTTTATAATCAATATGTAAATGTGCATAAAGGTGAATACCCTTGATGGAGAAATGGGCATGGTATTCACTACACAAAGACAATGGCTTAGAAAATCGGTGCGATTTCGGCAGCGTAACGGCGTGACATAAGAATTCATAAAAAAGGTTGATGAGAGAGAAAGGGGTTCCTCATCATATTTACATGTAATGGACAGTAATGAGATCATATATATACATGTCCCAACAATAGAAATTGAATTTAGATTCATGATACAAAAATATTGCTTGAATGTAAAATAAGAGAGAGAAGTTCCTTTCGGAATTTCGACATAGTAACGGGTGTACATGGGAGGCATTTAATGAGAGAGAAAGGGTTCTCCCATCATTCAAACAATAAGAGGGCAGTACGGGGGAGGTGCGAAACCATACCCCAACATTCATAATTGAAATAAAAAGGGAAATACAACTTAAAGAAAATTGACAAACAAAATGAGAAAGGAAGAAAACCCCTTACTTGGAAGTGTGCTTCCAAAGGCTAGAGAGAGACTTGTGAGAGGCTTCTTGGGAGCTTGGGGCACCTTGAGAGGATTCTAGAGAGAGTAGGTCAGAGGTTGGACGAACTTCAAGGGATTTGGGTGAGGAGGAAGTGGGAGCTTGGGTGGGTTTATATAGGAAAGGTGAGAGAATTCTTTATTATTTAGGTTTGGGACCCCTTATATTAAAAAAATCCAAACCACAAACCATCCCATGGTATATGCCCATAGTTTCTGGAAAAGGAAAGAGGAAAAAAATATTTTACAAGGCCAAGGTCCGAACTTATTAAAAAATTAGGGTTGCTTATGTGGAGGTGAGTCACACTCCCATGGAAATTAATTTAAAAAGGCAAAGTGTTGAATAAGTCTTGAGGGCTCCATTAATGCTTTGAAAAGTGAGTCAAACACACCCAAAACCTCATTATTTTAATGATAAATCATATATTGGCCGAACATAAGGATTATGGTATTTTATTACATCACCATTGGGTCTTTATGATGTCATAAAACACATTATATATTTAAATGGTATTTAATTTTTACCCAACAATTTGACTGTCTCAGAAAATTATGAAAAATTCACCGTTGGATAATTTCGACGTCCTGATTCCAAAAATAATATTTATTTTATCTAAATAATTTTCTAAATATGTGAATTTTCACTTTTAAAATAAAAACCGACATTTATAAAAAAATCATGGGTTTTGACAGAAATGGCCATCAAACCTTTATAAAAAAATTTAATTGCATTCATAAAATTATAAGATCGTTTATATTTAATAAAAATTAATTTAATATTAATAATAATATTTTATTAAAATATTATTTAATTCAAAAATCCTTTAATTTAATAAAATATAATTCTTAATTAAATAATAACTAAAAACACCATTTGTACTTTAAAAACTAATTACAATGTATCAAAAAAATTATATTCATTATTATATACAAAAATAATGTACATGAACATGGTGCTACTTATTTGTTACATAACCCCTTAAAATAGCCGCATAAGACCTAAGGGTAAGGTGTGCGATGGTGACAGACTCTTGGGGTTGCTCGGATAACATCGCTCGAGTGGTAATCTCTATCAACTTCCATTTTTCCCGTAGACGATCACGTTCGAGCTTGACTTGATGAAGCTCAGCTTCGGCTTGGTCAAGGGAAAAGCCCAAAGACGCCACCTATTTTCCGAGCTCCGACAAATGGTCTTTGTAAGGGGAAATTCTACTGGATGAGGCCATCGCTTCCTTTGTCTGAGAAGAAAATTGGTTCGTTAAAGACTTATATTTAAACTACCCAGATGATCACTGTTCAATGGCTATAAAAGTAACGGTCACAAATCTTAAAGTAAAACTAAAAAGTTGATATCTTATAAAAACATTTTTCATAAAGAAACATTTAACTGGATCAAGAGGGATTTTCCATTAATGAAACTTCGGGTCGTTACAGGCATACCAAGGTAACTCAAATTAGTAAAAATGGTTTTGTGGATAATTGAATAAATTATTTTTATTTTCATGTTTTATACCATGTTATCTTAAATGTATCTCAATGGAAGGGAGTAATAAGGTCTGATATTATAGGGAATAAAATTCCAAGGTAAATAAGACCATTTCAGAATATTTGAAGTAGTATAGTAGTAGATTATGATGTGGAAATATTATCATGAATTTCTAATGCCAATGATATATTCCAAATATTTATATTTTATAATTAAAATCAAGATCAGATACTATTTTTTACAAATGATGTTATATAATTGGACCCTAATTTATCTGAACCTGATGATCCTCTCAAGATTCTTGACAATAAACAACAAGTACCAAGGAATTAGATGACTCGACCAGTAAAGGTACTTCAAAGAGATCAAAAGATTGAGGATGAAATGGCGGAACCTATAGATGTTCTGATGATGAACTACCCACATATGTACATTATGTGATATTTTGGAAATTGAAAAAAAGAATGTATTGAAGGTGGAATAAAATAACAACCAAGAATTAATTATAGAAAGATGGATTTTTCTTCGAAAGAAACAATAGTTTAATACATATAAATTTATTAAAAAATGTGATTGGATCTTAAATTTCCAAATTTTATAAATTTAAATCCATATAAATGAAATAATTTTCAAAAATATTGTAAAAAAATTATCATTGGTTAAAATTTTCTGATTTTTCTGAAAAAGTAATTTTTAAGGAAAAGTAAACAAATATGGATTTTATTAAACAGCCTTTTCCATTTACATAATTTTAATGTATTTTTTAAATTTATTTTACAATTTAATTATATAATATCAATTATAATAATCTAATAAATTTAATTGAAATAAATATTGTGCTAAATATTTGTATGAAAACATTATTATTCTTAAATTTTTTTTTCAGGAAATCCATTGTGCATCAAATTTTCTGAAATTTTATTAAAATAATTTCTTCTAATTATATGAGTCTAATCATGTAAAATAGATTACATATTTAAAATAATAATAATTAATATTATTAAAAAATTATATTTTTTGGGTAATAAATATTAGTAACTATGGTAAATATATATGCCCTCAATTGTGGGTAAAATGCATTAATTGGGTTAAAAATAAAGGTATAACTATACAATATAAAACTGAAAAATATATTAAAACCCAATATTTTATTTTAGTTTGAAATTAACATTATCATATTCAAATATATCTCATTGTTGTTCCATTCTTCTTGAGTAATTCTTTAATATATTTTAATCATTTGAAATATTCAATGTGTGTCCTCTCTCACACTTATAAAGAGAAACCACTTGTACTCTCTTCATCGCAATTTAAGATCCAATTATTTCAACCAATAACTACCCAAATCATTTAATTAAATCCCACCCATGATCTTGTGGTTTTTATATTATAATACCATCCTATTATTGATTTAGGAATAATTTAATGGGGTTTTATGAAGTTAAGGTATGGTTCTTAACTAAGGGTTTTCATTTTATTTCCTCTTCCAGCACCATAAAATATTTTATAAACACAGTAGTGTAATTAAATAAGTATCATCCATATACATAAATTTTATTATACTATTTTAACAACCCAACATCATCTCTTTACCAATCTATTGAAAAGAACAACACGTGTGTGTACGTACAACCTACCATCTCCATATAGTTGTGTAATTCGTTTTTAATCACCACATTACATTATGGTAATAAATATGTAATTAATAAATATAAATTATTTTTATGAAATAATTATTATTTTATAAATATAATATATCATTTACTTTCTTACCCTTCCACACATTATAAATTGATAATGTTACCCATGTTTACATATAGACAAACACCACTATGATGGGATGCGATCAATTTTCCATGTCTACCATTCAATAATAATTATAATAATTTATATAATGAATAAAAAAATTATATAATTATTATGATTTTAAAGTTGATGTAACCATGCTAAATATGAAAGGACTAAAACTACTAAACCAAACATAACAAGAAAAATGAAACATTTAACACTCAGAAAAAACTAGTTTAATAAGGGTTTATTAAAAAGAGGATATTTAAATGTTAAAATTAGATTATATATGTTATTATAAGTATGTGTATGGTTATTTAATAAATTTTTAAAAATTTAAATTCACTATGATGAAGGATAATATCACATATAAAACAAGTAAAACCTAATGTAAATTATTTTTATTACAATATAATTTTATTTCATGAATACTTATATTCATATTTAATTTATTAAAATTATATGATACTAATTTCCTAAACCCCATATATTTTTTCAATATTGTTTTTTTGTTTTTAAAGTTTATTTTTCATTTATTCTATTTCTGGATAAAAAAGCAATATGTTAAACGTAATAGAATTTCTTTTGAAAAAATTGTTTGGTGTCTTCCTTCCAACCCATTTTATTCTATTTCTATATCTTCATTGAAATGATTTTGAGAACTTTTAAATATTATACAAATATTTATTAAATTTTTTTACCTATAGTTTACTTTTTATAAATATAATTTAAAGTAATAATATTCTTGTTTTCAGAATGAGGTTCTATTTATCAATGTTTTGAAAAAAAAATATCTATTATAACATACAATACACAAATAGATTTTCCCTCATCTAGGAATACTCTTTTCTATATTATTTACATTACATGTTTCCGTATTAATTTTGTAATAATTTTTTTCCAAGTATTCTGGAAATTTTTGTATTTAAAATCATTTGTTTCTAAAATAAAATGTGTATTTTTCATAATTAATGATCAATTAATCTTTTAAAGATATATTCATCTATGAAAAAAATCAATTGGTGCTTCTGGGGAAATGATTTAATGATACCATATTTGTTATTTCTTTTTAAATTTTATGATTATGAAGATATAAATTTTATTTTCTATATGCTTCATTCAATAGAGATAATAATTGAATTATTATAAATTTTTTGATTGAATTTTAATGATCATTCAAAATATGAGGAATTAATAGGACATGAAAATGCTAAGTGGGACCCAATTATAGACACCCCTCTTAGAATCAACAGGTTTCATGAGATAAAATAATATGAATTCCATATTAGATGTGTATCTAGTATACACTAAGCCATTTTTATGACTAATGTCTTGGTTGAGAGGCCTTGATAGTAAGATTCATGATATATTGGTTGAGAGGCCTTCATCATGAATGTCTAAAAAAATTTCTTTTTCTTTTTTATGAATTAAATTTTCGTTATCCTTGTGTTTTATATGTCGATATTACTCATGTATGTTTAATGAAATTACGTTTTTTTATTAAATATAATTAGTTTCAATTATCCTTTATGTCATAATGATTATATATTTTTTACTCATGATAGCTTCCATTGTACGTAATCCTTTTCAGGCACCAGAGCTCACTCATTTTGTTTCCTTCCACATTGATAAGAATATGTAAAATATGAATGATATCAAGGATGAAATATTTTTTCCTTATGATTTGTTTTTATATTTACCATATTATATGCACATTCTTTATGTATATAGTTTACCAAGAATAATAAATTAATCAGTCATGACTGGTGTGATCCCTTTGATATTATACTAATTTAATAAATTAAACACTAGATATGTTTTACTAGAGTGGAGTTTTCATAATTTGTATTAGATCATTTTTTACGAACCTTGGGAAATGGGTTTTAAATGAACATATATATAATAATAATTATGATAATAGCATATGGTACTTTCCACTTTTAGGATTATAGAGATGATTATTATATAGATCAATATTAATTAAGATTATGATCTAAATAGGTGTGTTTCATTTGATAGTCATGGTTCTTTATGGATGAATGAGAATCAACAGACATAGTCAATGTAAGGATTTATCTATTGAGAAAGACAATATAAATAGTGTTATAATTAAGTGGATTGTGGACAAATTAAGGGAGCTAACTGATGTTACGATGAAAAAAATTTCCCCTGTGGAGTAACCAATTTTTATAAATCATGATTCCCATATGTTTTATTACTTCTTATGAAGTAAGCCTCCATGTATTAATGAAACTACTAAAATATTGGTAGCTTAACAATTATTTAAATCCCTTAAAAATATATTATATGAGTTGGGTAGTAATGAAATGGAAACTGTTATTCATTAGATATTTATTATGAATTGATATGATTATCAAATATAGAAATTCATCTATAATAGAAAAGATGTCATTTAAATATTAATTTTGGACATGATTATTTTATTCTAGATATTCATTGATAAATATATTTATTGGGAACAATGAGCTAAAACTGAGTGGATGTTATGCATTTAAATATATAAGGAATGGAAATTTATTGAATATTATGATGATAACTTTACAATATAATCCATAAGTGACTTGGACTATATATGAAATCTTTTAATACATATTAACCATTTATTTGTTGAGTGTAGTCTTAGTATTCAAATGGAATTAGTTTTTCATATGTTTTAATCATGTAATTATATAGTATTAACATCAGTCAAGATAGATAAAATTTTTTATAGGTATTATATCTTCAAGGTAAGTCAGCAAAAGAAGAGGTGTGATCAACATCATGAAAGAATAAATGTGTCAAATAAGAATAAAGGGAGGAGAAGATTTCAATCTAGATATAATTTTGGAATGAAATGATCATGTACTTTTTTAATGGGAAGAAGAGTTTGTTTCAATTTTGGAGAAATGGGTTATAAGTCTATTTAATGAAAGGAAAATAAATGACTCTCTATTATCTAATGGTTGAACTGTAACGAGATGCGGCATTATTCGAACAAATTAACCATGCATCATGGGAACCTTCCATAGATGATACTAAGGGGGAAACTACATGTTACTTCCTTTACGATAACTAATTTTGTTGTTCCCAATGATGATGTAGAAGTTATAATTATTTTAACCTAAAATTTAAATGGGTATTTATTTTATTCTATATCATATCTCTAGTTTAAATCTTTCTTGTTTCCCATGAAAATTAGATATTCCCTAGTACCCATAGAAGAGAGTTTTTAATTAAGAATCCTGGTAAAAATATTATTGCAATAAGTATGTGTAAATAAGTTACCATTATGAAACAAAACATACCGTACTTTAAAATAGTATTTTTATACCTATGATTTATCTTTACATACTCCTTCGTATGGATTAGATTAAACATTACAATGTAAAAACAATTTCCAAGAGAAATTCTTTATGATTCACGATGGAAAAGTCGAATTCCTTATCATTAAAGGGGAGACTAAATCATCTAAATCATGTATAGATCCACCTCCAATATCTCTTCTTAATTATAATGTTGTAGATGAAAAGATAACACAACCATGTAATGGGAAATGTGTCCTTATTATATAGGATGTACCTACAGTGAAGGAATACATTTATGAGTTTCTATAAGAATTTCCAAGACATCCCCCAGAGTGTGAAGATGTTCATCTATTAGTCACATACATATTGAAAACTGTATATCTAGAACTCCCTAAAAGATGAAAAAATGGAATTAAAGGAACTAGATAAAAAAATTCATGATTTATGCGATGTGAGATTTATGCGCCCTAGTGTTTTACCATGGGGAACCCATGTTGTTTAGAAGAAATATGGCTCTATGATGTTGTGCATTGAATATAGGTAAATTAATTTCATTATGATAATGTATAAATATCATATTTCTTGGAATAATGACTTATTTGATCAACAATAAGGGGACCAATATTTATAAAAAATTCAAATTTTTTATAGGTTCAATAAAACATGAGTAAAGAAGGATGATATTTCAAAGAAGAATTTTTTAATAATGTAGGTATATTATGAATTTGATTTAGTTCCCTTCTTATTTACCAATACAAAAACTATTTCTAAATATCTCATGAAATTAGTATTCAAATATTATCTCAGTAAAATATTTGTGGTATTTTTTAATGAAATATTGATATATTATAAAGGATGTTATGATTATAAGATTCATTTATAATTAATTCTTATGACTCCTATTATAAATGAGTTATATGGATAACATAGAAAATATAAATTCTATATTCTATATTTTTATTTACTTGACCATATTTTTTATATGGATATAATATCAATTGATTGTTAAGAAAAGGTTGTATAGAATGGATAATGCTGATGAATATATATAAGGTACATAGTTTCCATGGATCAATAAGTTACTATCAATTATTTATTCAAAAATTTCATGATTAGTTAACCTGTTAACTAAAATTACATGTAAAGGTGTTAAATTAATATATTAATAAGTTTTTTCAGTCTATTTTATGAATTAAATAGGTGAATATTCGTTTAAATTTTCTTAACATTACCATAGGGAAATAATTGATTTTTTATATATGACGGTGAATTAAATAAGGGACAAGGATGTGTCCTTATGTAGAATGTAAGATTCATTACCTAAATATGGAGGTAGTTAAAAAATTATGAATGGAATTATCGAAAACATGATCTTGTGCTAGAAGTCATAATATTTTCATGATATATATGAACTACCTTTATAGTGAATGTTCTGAAATGTATACAGATCAAGAAATTTTGAAATAACTATTCTCATAAAAGTATATCAATATGATTCAACAAAGCTGGTTATAACTAATCAAATATTATGATTTATCAATAAATTATGGAAATATAATGGAAAAAAGTTAGTGGATTAATTCATTTAGAATGATCAATGTATTTTGACAAAAAATCTAACTAAAAATAACAAATATTTATAGATTTTGTAAATTTTTATATTGTTGTCATTATGTAACGGAAAAACTAACATCTGTTCCAAAATATTTTCAAGCCATCCTTATCAGAGGAAACAGAAAATATCATAGAAATATGATAAGAATATCTAAAAGAAATTTTAATCCATGAAATATGTGAGGTTGGTAGACTTAAACTATGAAGAAAGTATATTGAAATTTGTAAAGAAGCTATGCGTTTCATTCATGATTGATTAAAAAATAGAATTATTAGGTGATGCTCAAATATCAAATTCCACAATATCAATGGTATCACCCAAATGTATCAGGATATGAATGAAAATTAATTTTGGGATATTATAGATTTTGAAATTATAGATTATGAATCAAGATTATTGATTCTTTAAAATGTAAATGATAGGAGACAACATCCTGATGAATTCATGAAATATCTATGCATTAAATTTTTTAAATGATATGATATCAATATATATTTTTTCATTGGATTTAAAAATACACTAATAAAAAATTATTCTATGTATTTTATTTTAAATCACCTTAAAAATTTCATACATTTTCTCACCCTAAAAAAAGATATTCCACTTTAGTGCCACATGTGGCTCTATATTAATGATTTTGAATGACATCACGGTGTTGATATTGTGAGTGTATCCAATCAGGGACCATGATTTACTTCTATGTTCTAGAAAATTAATCATTGGAACTCAACAATAAGTTAAATTTTTCATACCTGGATAGACTAGTATGATTAATGGATTGTTCAAATGTTAGAGGCAATTTTGAAGTCCTGCTCACTTGATTATCAAAGTACATGAGATTAGTATTTTTAATATATTGAATATTCATGTAATAATTTCATCCATTTCATCATAAAATGAAATCATATCAACCGTTTTTTGGAAAAATATACCATAAACCAACTTGTTTGGTATAATGATGGTAAAATGACTCTTTATGGAACTAAACATGTTAACAAGACCAGAGAAATTGAGTACTATTCATAATCATATCAAGGAATCTCAATGTAGTAAAAAACTATGTGGATTGTATAAGATAGTATTTATAATTTCAAGTCTTGTATAATTTTTTAATAAAGGTGTCCCCATAGATGGGTTATATATTTTTTGGTAGGAAAGGGAAACCGTGTTCTTGGTACATCATGCCTTTTGAATATATTAGAAGAACCAGAGCTGTAGATTATAATTTGGCAATGAAATATAGAATCTCTAAAGTCCATGATATATTATAGATTTATTTATTAAGGAAGTAATTTTAAAACCCAACACTTGTTATTTCCAATGTGGAAAAATAATTTTATTTGGATTTATATTACAATTAAGGGCCAATTAGGATTTTTGACCCTAGAGAACAAGCGTCGAGGAATCTAATGACTCAATTAGAACAAGGTACTCTAGGGAAGTCATACTATTGATGAGGCAATATGAGAACATGGATTAGATATGATGAATAAACACACAAATCTGTTCTGGATGTGATATATAGTAAATTTGAAGGATGAAAATTTTGAATTGGGACTAATGTAACACCAATTATTCAATCATAGAAATATTTTCCTTTAAAATAAACAATAGTAAAATGCACATAAATTCATTCCAAAAGATGATTAAAACGTAAATTAAAAAAATTAATAAATTAAAATTTATACTAAGGATAAAATTTATTAAATCATCATTTTTAAATTATTCTAGGGTATCATTTTGGTATTTTTTTTAAAAGATTGAATTTTCATGGAATAGTAAAAAATGCATATTTTATATAAAATTGTCATTTCCAATCAAGTGATTACATGGTCCCTTTTTTGAAAAATGTTTTTATTATTAAATAATTTATATTTAATTAAAAATAATACAATTAATTTCATTGGAATCTATATTATTATTAATTCTGGTATAAAAATATTTTTTAAAAATAATGCATTTTTATGGAAAACGATTACTCATTGAATTTTTCTAGCCTATATTAAAATTAATTGATACAAATTATTTGATTTGAATCATGTAAAATATATTAACTATTTTTAATTATAATAAATAATTTTATTAAATATGTTTCCCATATTATTTCTCTATAATCATTTGTATGTGTGGTAAATATTTTTCACCTTGGTTATGGGTAAAATTAGTTAAAAGGGATAAAAATAAAGTTATATTGCTTCAATATAACAAAAAAAATTATTAAACCACATTAGTTTATTTTATTTCATAATTAACATAATAATATTTGAGGATATCTCATTTTAGTTCAACTTTTCATGAGTAATTCTTTAATATATTTAACTCTTGAAAAATTCAAAGTGTTTCCTCTCGTTCCATTATAAAGATTCACCATCTATCTTCTCTTACTCACACATAATGAACCTATTACATCATAAAATACCTAACAAGATCATTTTATAATATCCCTACTCATGTCCTAGAGTAATTTTTTTATGAAATTACCATCATATGAAGGATTAACATATAAACTTAAAAATGTTGTCTGTAGAAGAGATATAGTTCTTAACTGAGTGTTTTAATTTTGATTCCTATTCAACCCCTATAAAATATTATTTAAAAATTTTCAAATAAAAAATATTACTATCTACCATATAATGATATTTTAGTATTATTTTTCAATAACCCATATTCATGTCATTTCCAATACATGTAAAAAACACATCACTCATGTGTACGTATAACCTACCATCTTCACGTAGTGGTGTAATTCATTTTTCATATTCACTTTACATGGATGGTTATAAATATGTAAATAATGATATTATATTATATTTATGAAATATTTATTATTTTAAAAATATAATATATCATTAAAATACATACCATTAAATCTGTTAAGAAATGATAATATTTCTCTTTCATATGTGTGGACTATGACCTTTGCAAAGTGATGTGATTCCTTTCTCATGTCAAAATTTCAAGAGTGACTAAAAAAATGTATATAATTAATATATAGTATTTTTATATCATTATTACAATTCATTAGATTATGGAGGCATAATAAATATTCATTAACCGAAACTACATAACATAAACATATTTGAAAAATGAAACAGGTAATACTCCAACATAATGATTTTAATAAAGAATTAATTATAAAAAATATTGTATTGTTATAATTGTATCATATAAGAATATATATGTACATTTATATTATTATGTTATATATTTATAATAAGTTTTAATTTATTATAAAATTTGATAAAATCATATATGAAAACAATTCCAAAATGAGGTAAGGGATTTTACTTATAATATCAATTTTTTCAGGATTGTTTATATTTGGATTTCAATTAAGAAAATTACATCTTCCTGATATCAGAAACCCCATTTATAATATTAAAATTTGGTTATTTTTTGGTAATACAAGTTTATTTTTCATTTCATATCTTTTTCAATAAAAATTAGTAAGTTATATATAAAAAATTTCATTTAAAAATCATGTTTTTATGTCTTCCATTAAATAATTTTTCTTCCATTCCTACATATTCATTATAATATTTTCAAAAAATTTATTGATATTCTCCAAAAATTTATTAAATACTTTTTTACCATGTATTACTTTCCATAAAATGATCTAAAAGGGATGTTCATGTACAATTATGAAAGAAGTATTTTTTACCAAATGCATGAATCATATTTCTGTTATCATACACTAGACTAATATATTTTTCTTATATCATGAGTACTATTTTATTAGAATTTTCTTTTTCAATTATCAATGGTTAATATCAATAAATACATTTTCCTAATATTTTGTTAACATTCATATTTTGAATAATTTTATTCTAAAAAAAATATTTTCCTCACTTTATATTTGAGTGTTCCTTTAAATAAATTATCATATATAAAAACAGCCATTGATTTTAATGGGTATATTATTTAATAATACCATATTTATTATTTAAATTTATGGTTCATTATTATGAATTTTAAAAATTAATGTTATATATTCATGATTAAATATATATAATCATTGAATTATAATTTTTTTGACAATAGATTACACTGATTATTAAAAATACTTCAAATTTATAGGAAGTGATAGGGATGGAATTTATTTAGAAATAGATATCCCCTTGAAGCATTAACATACCTAATGATTGAAAATAATAGTCATTCCATATTTTATGGGTTCCTTTTTTATAACAACCCAATTATTCGGAATGATGAATTTGTTGAGAGGCCCTAATTATAATATTCATGATGTCATGGTTGAGAGGCCCTAGTCACAAATGTCAAGAATTATGCATTTCATTTACCACGAATTCAATTTGTATTATCCTCATATTTCCTATGTTTATATTAACCATGAATGTTCATTGAAATAATGTTTTTTATTAAATGTAACGTGTTTTAATTATCCACTCTTACATATTGATTATGTCATATTTACTCATGATAGATTCCATTTTACGTGAAACATACTGAGCATCAGATCTCATGATTTTTTTATTTTCCATCCCCTATGATATGAATATTGATTTTATACTTGATATTAATGATGAAGTTATGTTTCTTATTCAATTTTTTATATTTCCAATGTAATATTGGAATTATATATGTATATTGTTTACAAAGACTACTAAATTGATCTATCATGAATAGTGTGATCCCTGGTATCTTATACGGATTTAAAAAAGTAACAAATAATATGGAATATTGGACTTAGTTTGTTATAATATGTCACATTATCATTATAAAAATACATATTGTTACTCATCAAATCATTATAGTGTGATACCATTCTGGTTGATTTAACCATATATCCTAATAGTGTTAAAATTATTTTGTCATAAATTATTATAGGATATATGTTGACAACACTAAAGTTGGGTAATGAACTTTACCATAGATATAATTGTGTTGTGTATCCTTTGATGTATAAGACATATCACGTTTCTCTCTCCTTCAACCTGATTATTTCATAGTTTTCACTTTCCTAATTTAAATGGAGTGGATACTGTAAATCAATATAACCTTGAGTGGATGAGATTCCCACCACTATATCTCTTCCCACAAATATATACATATGAGATATTGTTTAATGCAAACTTCAATCCTCATATTCTATAAAATGGAGAGATGAAGACTTGGAACTTGATCATGTGCGGAAAAGTGAAAACATTCTCTAATTTCAGCACAGGATGTGGCCTACATTATGGCTCTCGGGATAAAGTAAAAAATAATCATTAAAATGTGAGATAACATAGAGAATGCTTGAATCCCATTATAACTAGTCACGTAAACAACATGACATATAGATTTTGGTATAGTATGAATCCTCAAAGTAGATATGTGATTTCAAAAGACTAGGTTCATGGATATGATTAGTGTGTGAGGCCTTAGGTATGTCCATATAACCTGACAGCCCCCATTGGATACTTAAAGCCAATTGATGGAATGTTTCATAAAATTCACCAGAATATCAAATAAAACAATTATTGGTCATGTGAAACATCACTGAAAAATAGTGTAATTGTCCTCAATAAAACTCTTGAAAACTTGCATCACCCCTAACCTTTTAACAATAGAACAAATGAAAAATCATGGAGGAAGAGGGATCCTATAATGATCATAAAACACTCATGACAATCTATGTATTTCTTCACCACGGTCTCATGAGAATCTTGAACAAGGAAACCTAATACTGTAAAGGCCCCTTACAAGTAATAAATGTCTCGTTACATTCCCAAACAAGTAACCTGAGATCTTTCGAAGGCCTTATGATGGGAACTATGATCTCATGAATGACTAGGGATGTGTCAATATGAAGAAAAAGAATCAATTATGTATAACATCATAATTAAATGAGTCCCCATTAGTTAGAAATAATTTAATAAAAGAGGTGTTGATGAGAGGGACTCACAATTTCTGAAAATTATGGAATACCTCCAGAGTGATCCATAAGAAAAAAATCACGATGATGTTTTAGATTAGATCCCTTTGTCGATTTCATCCTAGATCTACATGATACATTCCTTTTTGACCAATGAAAAATCGAGGTGGAGGGCCAATAAATTCTCTAAACCAGCTTCAAGAATTCCTGAGCTAAACTCTCAGCAACAAGGGATTTTTTGTATTCAGGTGCACCAATGAGGGAGTGGATTTCTCAGAGTGGTTGATCTCATGGAATACCACCATATAGAAAGAGATGTCATGCGCCCTTCATAATGAACATCAAGTGATCACTCATAGATCAGTCAAATTATTTCATAAAGTAAATGGGAGGAACATCCCACACATCTTATAGATTATTCAAGACTTAAGATAAATTGGAACTAAATATATCTAAATAATTTATAGAATGAAATCTCGAATAATGATTAAAGGTGGAATACATAATATAAAAACATTTTCACCAATGCTCGTGATCTTTATGTATACCATCCAAGACCCATGATAACACTATGAAATTTTACCCAGATATCATGATACTTCATTAGTATTTTATTTGGGTTATGAAAAGTCCTCCAGATATGGTAGAGAAAGTAACATAATCCCTTTATGTAGGTAAAATTTTATTGGTAAATCCTCCTGGTCATTCCATTCTAGCCTTGTGATGTCCTTCAAATATGTCACCTAACTCATATAATGGTGCCCACTGATTCAACTATGTTGCATGATAGAACTAGGGCATCTCAACTGGATCTCATGACACGCTGTAGGAAAGTCAATGAAGCCTCATGCTACCATATAGACATGTTGTCTAGGATTTGTGTCACCCTTGGAGACATATCACATTGAATCTCACACTTCTCTCCATATGTGTCAACCATATACTATGATGACACCAGGGAATGAGTTTTGGGTCCTCTAACGCCCCCATGACAAGTCAGTCGGGTCTTTTGATGTCCTCCAGACAATTCATCTGGGTTATGTGGCACCCTATCAATAAAAATATTAGAACACATGGGAATCCCATGACTTAATAACATTTTCATTCTTTGTGGAAGACCAATTTATAGGGAATACTCAGAGTGTAATCCATATCTGGTGACACAATATGACAGAAGCCACCACAATTTGTAAGCTAGATCAAGGGAACTATGCTGACTCTGATTCCTACCATATCCAGGATAAATAGGACACCTCATAGTGATTCAGGTTCTATATTGATCCTCCAAGGGTGATCCCAACATATATATCCCACATATTCATGCAATGACATTGATTACATTCCATCCCATATTTTTCATAGTGAGAATGAATCATGTGGGCTTATGGGGTTTCAATGGTCATACCATCTACATCATAAATATCCACAAAGACTAGGGTAATATCATTGTGTATGTCCTGATCCACAGATCTACAATGACTCTAATTCCTATAAGACTAGGATATACAGGATTCCCCTCTGAGGCCCAATATCCATATTAATCATATCAAGGGATGTTCCTATCTATAATCATTTCACCTCTATGTAGTGAGACTGATTATTTTTATTCATTGTTTCTCACATTATGCATAACTCACATGTTGTTAGGGAGTCTAAATAGTCTTATATTTAGCATCATGAGTCTCCAACATCTAGGGAAACATATGTTTGTAAGTCCCAATGAGTGGAATACCACATTTTCTTTAATATAATAGAATCTACCTTGGGGCCAGTCCCAAGGGAATTACTGAACTATGGGTATTTTTATCATTCTATAGACATGATATGTAGGATGCCTTTATAAGGCATGGGCACAAATATGCACCAACTTCAATGAAATCCCTTTTAGGTATTTGAAATTGCATCTATCGAGACTTAATCATTCTCATGGGTTGACCAATCTACCTGACCCATCCGTGGGCTATGAAAATAAATGAACTATGAAAACACTATTTATTTCTATAATTGAGATATGATGGTTTTATCATGGGGACCTGATCCTAACCACCTAGTTTCTTAGAACACACATATATGCCTTTTATTCTTGAATTTAAACTACATGGTTTCAACTGACTATCATTATATCGGTTACTGTACTATAATAACTAGGATACATAGGTTGCATCATAATGGCTCAAACCCCTCCTTGGGACCTTATGTTCCTCCTTTCTTGGTATAAAATTCTGAATCACTTGTTATATGGATTCTTCACATGTTTAGTTTACAATTTTAAGAATTGGTTGGTGAACCTCACATGCATACAGATTGATTCACATATGAGGACCCTTTCTTCTGCATAGGTGAGAGACTTACCCCATGATTTTCAGTGTAACTTTTCTCATATTATGTATTTTTAAGAGATTCATGAATGTATCTTAAATTTATACGAGAGTCTCATAGTAGAAAACAATCCCCCCCCCCAAGCATGGAATGAGCCCGAACTACTGTATTCTCCACTAACGCGAGTACCTATGATTCATCGGATGTCAAACCCCAAATTATTACCTACATTTGGAATGTTTATTTTTACCTAGTTACATATGGTTGAAGAGTTAGAGTTTCTAGTAATAATAACAATGGTAACCACAGTTTTATGATTGTGCACAAAACAAACACCCCACAATCATCCATCGATCCAAATTGAACCAACATTGAACCTAGCATGAGTTTTTTTAATAACAAAATCACTAGTTTATTATCCATCAAGCCATTTATTTTTCCCAATACACAAACACAAGGGGAAATCCCTAAATGAACATAACAAATAACAGGATTATTGGTATACCATGTCCCATAGAACTTTTTTTTCATATCCTATGCAAACAAAGATAGAAGTACTACTATAATATTATAAATTATCACTATAAATTAGGTTCTCATGAAATAATTTCATCATCTCTTTGATATATCCAATTGAGTAGAATGTATGAATCAGGAATAAAAAACAATTGTGCTATCCATGAATATCTTATTGAGTCTATTATGCCAATGAAATTTCACTAATAGGTAACCATGTTCATTGTCTTCTTTGTTATTGAAGATACTTCTCTCAACACCCTGATTTAGGAAAATGGACTCATCATCTAGGGATCATGCTAGTAAATCACCCACATCTTCAACCCCCATGGTTCACAAAATGGTCTCCCCTTCTTGTTAACTCCATCGTTAGGTGGTAAACAAAATGGTTTGGATGTATCACTTACATAAGAAAATACTTAAACTAGAATATTCATGTGAGTTCATCCAAGCATTGAGACTAGAAGGTCCACATTAACCAGGGAAATATGTTGCTAAGCTAGTGGCCCATGTCACTACAACCAACTACTTTGGGATATTATCCCCATAGCATAAAAACTGCCAACTTCAGTCTCTAATGAATGTGGATCAATAATCCTCGTATGGATCCCTTCTATTTCCATTGTCACCAAGGAGGTTATCTATCAACCACTGTTGCAAGCACCATCCCACTGATACCCACTAGTCACATGATAATGGTGCCACCCAACATGTTGTAACCTTTTACTCTCTTGCTTGGGTTGTAAGGAAGACACATCAAGTGGGGAAGGTTATAGATCCCAAGGACTAATCTCATATCCTCACCCATGAAAAAGAAGTCTACCAGTATATTATGGATGTAACTAGTGAGTGGATCATATTATTGGTCACTCATAACAAGTATTTGGGTATATTCACACAGTATACATGGGGAGCCACATATTCCTAACCCAAGGCATGAATCCCATCACCATATTCATGTGGAACAAATGGGATTAAATTGGGATAATATACTCTATTTAATCGAATTAAAATATTCTAGAATATTGTGGTGATAGAAAATGTGCAGGAGTATATCCCTGAAAACACTTTTTTAAATTTACAATACATTTTAGAAATGGCTAAAGAACTTTTTCAACATATTCTTTTTCTAATATAGATAAAGGGATAGGCGCATATTAATATCCATACATTTAGGGAAATTCAACCCTTTGATAATTATGAACAAGTGGTTTTACTTGAGTAAGAATAAATTCTTTCCCCCATATAGGATTATTATTGGCATATTATGTTAAAGGATTAGGCATCATAATAGGTTTATACTAAAGTTCCAACCATAGATCTCTGATTAATAGAAGAAAAGTCCTTGGGAGAAGGGCACATGCCTATCGAATAAGTCTAGTAGAATACTCCAAATTCCAATAATTGAGATCATATCCCCATTTTGGATAGGGATAAAAATGGTTTAGTGGTAAAATCATCAAAAAAATGCTCACATTTTTATCATCAATGTCCTTCAAGAAACTCTAAATTCCAATGATCAGGCTCATATCATTGTTCTAGCTAGGGGAAACCATGCTATGAGAGAACAAGATTCAGGATAGGCTCATATTCCAATCAACTAATATTCCTAGTATATTCAAATATATCACAAAAGATAAGAGAAAATTCCCAATTCCTCCAAAAAAAAAACAACTGAAGAAGCATCATTTTTGAGGCAATAATGGAGGAGGCTCATATCACTTCTCCCATTCCTTAGTCCCATCATCATATTAAAATAGGGAATGAATATTTAGATGATGCTCATATTCCTGTTCCAACTTTGGCTCACCTAATGAGAGTGGAACATGCATTAGGACATGCTCATATAGTGACCAAGAAAGACCAGAAACATAACCCAAAGGCTCTAGATCAGGCTCACACTCCAGTATTTTTTGTGGCTCACATTTTCATAATGGAACATGTCACAGGAGAGGCTCATACTCCCACAACACCATAATATTATAAGAAACTTCCCGGAATCATCATATCATAGACTCATATCCCTTCCAAATAAAAAAGTAAGGTCAATATATTTTAACCACCACATATATTATGTAACTTATTCATAGTCTGCACAATTTCTATGTCCTTTATCTTATTTGAGACATAGTCCAAACACCACAAATGTTTGTCAACTCTTTCAACAAAGTAGAAGACAATGTAGAGACCCGAAGCTTGACATACATGGACATTACATTACTTTTTCAGAATACTTAGTACATAACAAAAACACACACACAAGGATCGTAATAGTTTAGTGTCTTTGGAAACTCGGAATATAATATTCTAATCGTGGTGAAAGGTCATCAACATCTCCCATAAAGATCTTCTTTTTTTTACCTAAATCATTTCTTTATATCCTGGGGAAAAAAACAAAAAAGTGTGAGCTCAAATGCTCAGTAAGGGTAAACAAAAGAAATATCAATCACGTCATATTCATAAGAACATAACATTTTGGAAATCTTAACCTGCAAAAGAGAGCATAATTTCATAACATGGGATAAATCATAGTAGTGAAATGAAATCCAAATAATTATAACATAAAACATTAATCTTTGTGGCATACACACATAATCATAGAGAATCATATCTTATTATCCAAGACTCATTGCCAAGACTATCTTAGTGGACAAAGTCCATTTCTGAATTGAGTCACCCTCGTTTTAGTCCTGTTTCACTGAACTGGTATAACCTACCAATCCAGCCATGTCTATCTGATGAGATATAAAATCTTTACCCAATTCATTGTAGGGATATATAGGTCCCACCCATCTCATAATGATACCATTCTTATGCGTGCCACAAAATCATAAAGCATACATCATAACATAACCCATGTAATAAAAATGGTTATCTTAAACATCGTGACATCATAAAACAATTCATATAAGGTAAAGGAATTCATAAAACTATTTCCATCACAACATAATCAAATCCATGTAATAATATAGATAGAAACAGAACCTTTTATTATCTTAGATGGAAAATAATTTTTATAAAACACTTGAACTCCATTCTTGAGGAAAATATCCTTTCTACTTTAAAAACATTTTTCCTTTATTAACATGTCATACAATTTTAAACTAAAAGAAGTTGAGTAAAAATAAACTTGAAAACTTATAATGTAAGCTTCTTGGAAATAATGTTTTAAAAATCCATTCATTCCATATAAGTTAAAAAAACATTCTTCTCATACTTTTGCCGGAAAATTCAAAAAGTACATCGTATGAAAAACGACAAAAGATTCCTTTCATATCTTTTACTAAAAACTCACCAATGGGTAAAATTGGATTTAAAAAATTGTAGTTGGATAGAATTAATATTACATATTGAGTAATCATGGATGTGGATGATAAAATACACCCTAGTAAATACCAAAGTATAAACAATCTCGGATAAAAATGAGATTGTGATATTTTCCCTTACCTTTGGTCCTATTTTCTTTGTAAGTGTCTGAACCTCCTGTATAATGATTTAAATAATTTCATTTACTTATTACAGAATCATATTAATTGTTATGATATCATATATGGTTCACTTATGACTTTATATTACCCATTCTTTTGTAAATTCCATGTTAAAGATCATTTTGGGTAAAATTGTTTCATTTGTCGTCCGTGTCTTGACTTGTAATTATTCATATGATTACATAGATCATGATTACTTAATTCCAGAATATAAAACATTATTTATATATAATATATATTCAGAATATACAAATATATAATAAATCAGTAAATGGAATGAAATACATAGTTCATGGAGACGGAAGTCCGTACGTACGCATGAACGCAGTTTTCCTTTACTTATTGTCTTGAATGGAAGTAAGTAGATGACATAAATATATATATACATAAATCCAGTAGATTTACCATGTCATATATTTCATTATTATTCATTATATATACTTTATAATCATTCTGGAATGGTTAACATTGATAATGAATCTCATCGCGTCGTGGAGACGGTAGTCCGTACGTACGCACGAGCGATGATATCGTTCCCATGGTCGTGGAATTGTGTTGAAGTGTATGTATACTACTTCAGTATCAATATCACTTTATAATAATCATATAGAGTTACTCATTACACCATTATACCCATCCAATTAAATTGGTGTAGGAAAATAGATTACACTACGGCGTGGAGACGGTATTTCGTACGTACGCATGCTCGGTGATTTCCTTTTCCCATAGGATGGATAGAAGGTTAATTAGAGTTGTCTCATATTTATAATAACATATCAGTATATACGAAATACTGATGTTATTAATTTATCATGAAACAACTAAAAAAGAAGAAGTTGAAGAAGAAAGAAATTGAAAAAGATCGGTAATGCATATTACCTCTTTTTGACGCGCCTTCAATTAACCTCCACTTAAAGAACCAAGGATGGTCTTTGAAGAATCCCATGACCTCTAGGATGATACTAGGGAAGTGGAGAAGAGATTTAGGTAGGGGTTTTATGAGCTTGAATGCTCAAATTTGTGTGAGGAGGAGAGGGAGGAGGTGCCCTTTTATAAGGGAGGAGAGGGGCACCTTAAGAAACTCTCTAAATATTATTTTATATTAAGGTCAAATTCGGTTTATAATGGTTCCAAAGGGTCTTATTTCGAAGATAAAGTGGGTATGGGTCGAAATCCTCTCATCCAATAGGATTTAGACAAGTTTAGGTTAATATTTTAACCTTATCAATTAGATTTAACTCTAAGTTAAAAAATTTAACTTTTACCGTGTCTTTTTGTTTTCTTACACTATATGGTTAATAAACATACCATAACAATACAAACGAACCCCAAGTTGTTTATTATTAATATATCTATCCTTATCTAAGTAATTTGGCCTAACCTTAGACTTTTAGGAATTAAATAACAATTAATAATATAATATTTGTTTTAAAAACTAATTTATGTCAATTTTGACACTATTTGGTACATGATTTTTATGAAATTCATAACAGAATTATAAGATCAAAAAAAGTTACTTATATCAACAGTAACATGTCATAGTAATCTAGAAAATTATTTTAAGTCATAAAAAGTCTCAAATTACATTTATTGGGGCATTTATAACATCAATTATGTCAATATTTCATTAATAAGACAATTGTTGCATCATCTTTGTATCATAATAAATGATAATTATTTAATCCCTAAAAATTCAAAATAAATTCCTATGATGTAGATAATTGTATTATGTTTCTGTAGACTATTCATGTTCTATGTTTTATGAAGTTTATCACTAAAGTAAAATTATTATACTTATAAGATTTAAGAAAGTGACATGTTGTCACATTCGTTGGTTTTAATAATAATTAAATTATTTTCATGGAAAAAAGTCCATAAAATGAATCTAATACGACCCTTAGGTTATATGGGTCTACTTGTAGCCATCCAATAGTATTTTTCCAAGTGTTAGGGTAATTTTATAATCTTATATTTACCCTTAATTACCCGATTTACCTTTAACTATAGTAAATAAAATTTACCGTAGTTACTATTCACAATGCCAAAAAAATAAAAAGTAGCTGATTAACATAATTTGGACCCACTTATTCCAAATATGGAATCCATTTTTCCAAATTCAATACAAAAATTATGTAGAAGTTAAATTAAAATTAATCTCGTTGTCGAAAGAAAACGAGTTTTTCTTTAAAACAATACAAAAGATTGAATTGATTTAACCTATGAATTCAAGGTAAAATAAATGCTAATGGCATACATTATATTAAATGGTAAAAATATATACTATTTATACTTTAAAATCATTCAATATTATAATTTAACCACATAAGATATTATGATGAAAAAATTTGTTTTTAATTAAAATATTGCGTGTTTTTACTATTCATTAAAATATGAAAGTTATTGGAAAAATATCAAAACATTATCTAATGTAAATTTTTATATCCTGATTCAAAATAAGAATTTTATTTTGTCAAATTGAACATATAAACATGTGAAAAATTAGATTTAAAGTGGGTGCGCCATCAAAAGGCGGCAAAACTACATTTTTTGAAAAATACTTATTTTACCCAAAAAATTTATTTTGTTCTTATACCATGTTTTATAAAATGTGTAAGATTAATAATAATGTTATAGGATTCAAAATTTATTTAATAATATTCATAACAGCTAGTTCATAATAATATTATAATAATATATCGTTGTTTAGTAAAACCCGGTATTGCGTACAACACACACTATCGAGGAAGGTCGCGATTTCATGTAATGTAAGCCAAGTCAGGGTTGCGTGTAGTGCACGAGTCCTTTGTTGTTGTTTATAATATAATCCAACCATATTTTATTTATACATTTAATATATATATATATATATACTCAATGTTGTATAGAATAACTTCTATCAAACGAACTTGAAATTGTGTGTAACAAGAGCCAAGAAAAGTGTTGCATATACAGCAAAATAATATGGTGTTGCGTATAGTGCAAGATAATCTTGGTGTGTCGTAAAATAGACGATATGAATGTAATTAAAAATAATGTATCTTATAAAATCTCGGGTTGTTACATTCTACCCCCCTTAAAATGAATTTCGCCCTCAAAATTCGTCAGGGTTATAAATGGTTTACTATTCGAAAGTTTCTTTAATAGAAACCCACATCTTAAAAAGGAATACCAAAACCAATCATTAAAAACAAATGTATGAAACGTAACGGTTA